>OW679194.1:171026080-171235704 GCA_940337035.1 Agriotes lineatus
AGCTACCATGCAACATTACATAAAAGCAAGGCACTCACTTTAGATGATCTTTGCAAGAAGACTTCTCAATAATTTAATTTATTTATTTAGCGTATGGGGTACTACAATACGTAGTTAACTAAGTACACATTTGATATAATATATAAGGTAATATAATAAATGTAAATAAATGTAATATAATAAATTTAAATAAATGTATTATAATAAATGTAAATAAATGTAATCTAATAAATGATAAAAAAGATTCAAAATGTACGTTGTATCTATATATCTATATATATCTATATATCGTATCCATTCGATTGCGCTTGGTCTGCATTGCACGAAGTCTGTGAGATCCCCCGTGTAGGCGCGATGTGGACAGTCCAAAACAATGTGTTGGATGCTTTGCTTTTCGCTTCCCCAGTCGCCCTGTGGAGATTCTATTCTACCCCAAGTATACAAGGATGCAGCACACTTTCCATGTCCATTTCGAATTCTGTTGACCTTTGTCAATAATGCTCGAGGTAGTTCAAATCTATAAAGAGCTTGAGTTAAATCAGTTATTTGTATGTAGTCGTTTTCGTTTTCTGCTGTCCAAAACCTGGTCCATTGTTCTCTTTCATTGTAGTTTGCAGTTATTTCCACCATTGATCTTATGGGGGGATGTCTGGACTTGAGGCGTTTGTGCTGTCTTGTTAGATCTGGTATGTCTTGTTGGATTGGAAGGTGATCGTTGGTTACGATTTTTTTGTATTCTTTTGCTAGGGCGGCGGTTCGACGGATGTCAGGTGGTGCAATATGGCTGAGAATCGGTAGCCACCGAGTTGGTGTTAACCGAATTGTACCAGTTATCGGTCTCATTGTTTGGTTAAGTTGTACATCGATCCTTTTGGTGTGTGTGCTATTCAACCAGACTGGAGCACAATATTCTGCCACTGAGTAGACCAAGGCGAGGGCTGCAGTTCTGAGCGTTGTTGCATTGGCACCCCAAGTTGTTCCAGTTAGCTTGGAGATTATGTTATTACGTGTTTTAAGTTTCCCAGCTGTGTTTGTAAGATGTTGCTTGAATGTTAGTGACCGGTCAAGAGTTATGCCTAAATATTTTGGGTGTTTGTTGTGATTTAGGAGTCTGCCATCCATTTCTACTTGGAGAGTAACGTTTGATTGCCGATTTGATAGGTGGAAACAGCATACTTCTGTCTTAGACGTGTTAGGACAGAGCTTCCATTTTTTGAAATAGCTATTTAGCTTATCCAGGTCTTCATTTAAGGCGTTTTCTGTAGGTTCCTTAAGTTGGAAGGAGATAGCTATGTCATCTGCGTAGACGTACTTCTTACATCTTGTTGCTGGCAGGTCGGCAGTGTAGATGTTAAAAAGCAGAGGGGCCAGTACCGACCCCTGTGCAAAGCTAGTTCGCGTCCGTAGCAAAGCTAGGCTACACGTGCACCCTGGATAGCGCTAAAGAACTAGCAACCTCTGGGAGCCAAACTAGTAATTTTATTACTCTCCTGGCTAACAATACAATACGTACCTCGAAATAATCTAATAAAAAGCAAGTTATGAAGGCTGACGGAGACTTCTTGCGTGTATTGATCGCCGCATATGATGGAGGAAGAAATGTTTATATAAAAAAAATCTTAGCATGAGCTCTGCAAGGTTCCTATATCGTTAGCTTCGGTAAACGGCCAGCTGCAAAAAGCAGAAAAGGCTTCACCGGTGAAGGAAATTGTAAAGGGAATAGAGTTCCGAAAACATCTACCTGTAAACCAACAATCTGACTCAATTATCATAATTGATGGGATAGCGTTTCTCTTGTCTTTGGGACGCCCGCATCAAGCTGAAACATTTGGTGACTACGCTGACTGCTTCATTAAAAGAATATTGTCATGGTTTTAAAAACCAGGAAGTTGACATTGTGTTTGATCGGTACCTGTCTCAATCTGTAAAAGCTGGAACTAAGAAGAAAAGACCCAAGGGTTTCGCACTAGTACGCAGAAACATCACTGACTGTAACGTCCCGTTGCCAAAGAACTGGAGTAGCTTTTTATTCCTCTCAGAGAACAAAGCTGATCTGTGCTGGTTTTTTGTACGATAGAATTGTAGAGCACGACTTTGGTATCTTGAGGTGGTGCTCTCAGGAAGATTCAAGGAGTCACACGCTCAGTTTACCGATCCAACTCTCAATGTTGATTGCCTGAGAGCGTTAGACGAGGAAGCTGATACCCTTATAATTCTTCAAGCTGTTCACAGTACATATGACAATATCGTTGTGATGACCAGAGACACTGATGTTATGCTCCTTCTTGCTCTCCACTTTTCCAAAATGAAGTGCTCCCATCTGTGAGTTATGAGTGGCACTGCACGAGACATCAAATATATTCCAGTGTATGACATTTGCAAGTAGCTTACACCTGAGCAAGTCATTCATCTGCTGGCTTTCTATGCAATCGCTGGTTGTGACTCGCCGTCCAAACTTGCATCCATATGTAAGATGGGAGCCTGGAAGGTCTTCTGTAGCGAAAACTGCGAGCTACCGAAGGGACTTGGACGCTGGCCACTTGGTGAGAACGTTCTCAACGTAGAGGCGTTCGTCGTGAAGTTGTATAAGATACATAGACATTTTCAAGTTTGAAACAATTTTTTGGCTTCGCTTAATTGTTTCGCCAGTTACCAATTTATTTCGGGGCTAAGCTGGATATTTTAATTTGAATTATAATCCTTTGCATTTCTCATTCTTAAATTTTTCCTAAGCAGCGCATTTTGTACCTGGATCGAGTTCCTTTCGTTCGCGCGATGCTTTTTTTACCCCGTATCTGTTATCGCAGGCCGTTGTAATGCGAGCTTTCCTTTGGAAACGAATTTTTCGTCCGAAGCACTTATTATTCTCACCTCGGCCGCTGTGTTTGGCGTGGCTGGGGGTCTTCTTTATAAGTCAAATTACGTGCGCTCAACCAATTTTTATGAGCATTGTGTTTCCAAGGGCTGACTATAATCAGGTACGATGGCGTTTTTCTGTTTGCTTTTCTCGTATTAATTGCATTTTCTTTAGCTCTTAATTAACACTTCTAACCCAAGAATCTAATCTGGAAAGCCAGGTCGCTGTCCTGTTTTAATCATCAACACCGGCCTTACCTAACTTCTGCAGTTGGGGACGTGATTCTGCTTCAATAACGGGCGCATCCAAGGTGCTTCTAACCCCGTGGTCTAGCAACCCCTGACCAGTTTTTCCCAGCAATTAATGGGTGCTGGAAGGTCAAGGTTAGTGCCGCTTTTGTGGTGATTACTGTATTGAAAGTAGATGGTTTCCCGGCCTTTAAGTTAATTTGGTCCGGCTATTTACGATTATTCTACGTTAAATTATATTCGATACCTGGAATTTGCATTCCAAAACTATCAATAGTTAAAATTTGCATTTACGCTTGCCGTTATTATTAACCTGTAAAGCTCAATTCCATACATGCTTTTGTTTTTTATATTTAACCTTTTGTGCTTATATTTAATTATGATTAATATTTAAAGCTACGATTTTGGTGTGTAATTGAACCTTTGTAAAAGGAGGATTCACGCTTTTTGCCTTCAATGACCTGAGCAGAAAGGTTTAATGATATGAGAGAGATAAGCTTCTCCCTTGATTTATTTTGTGGTTACAATTAATTTAATAACCCGAAAGAGGTTTCTTTGATCTTTGTGCGTGTCGCAACCTTCAGTAAACTTGCACAACCTTATTACGACATTATTTGTGATCAAATTATTTTGACTATCTACTATTGACACTACAAAACTATTCAGTAATTATTTAATAAATGTTAGTCACTGATAGTTTATTTTAATTATTTGAAATCTTTGGATTTCTGGCACCCATTTCCTTTTTGAAGATATAGCAGGGAACACAGCTGATGATTTGAATCCACGACCATATCGCCGAAATTGAGTTAGCTCGGGCATCGCGGTAAGTGAAGATTTTTCAAAGCTACCGTGGTGTACAAACTGTAGGGGGGTTGATCTGCGATCTTTCTTACTAACATTGCTTAATTATAATTAATTAATCGCAGGTCAGCTTCCTTATCGTTTCAAGCTCAGTTCACGCTATCCAATGACAAAATAATACAAAGAATCTAATTGTCCATACAGGTCGATCCTGGCGTTGGGGCTGTGAGAAAGCCCGAATCCCTTTCAGCTACAGCGAATGCACTTTGGCTTCTCATCAAAAGGTGCAACTACCAAGTAAGTTGACCTGGAATACATCACAACAAAAACACAAAAGACTGTCAAAACGTTATTTAACCTATTTCTGAATTGGCAGGTATGTGTTTGGGAGAATACTCATCTACCCAAGCCATCTCTTCCATTGCTTGAAGACTGCGGCTGGGCCACTGACGGAGAGAAAGTTGTTTCACGTTTCATGACGCTAGGTCATATTCCTAAGACGTGCCCAGTTGTTGTTTGCCACTGTAAAGGACTTTATAACTCAAAGAACTGCATTTGCAGGAAAGCAAACGACCCTTGCTTAAAACTCTGAACTCCCTGCAAACATACCTGCCTTAATTCTGGAGAGTAATCTTTTTTTTTTGTAAGTTGCCAAGAAAGTCGCTTGTTTGTTTAATTTTCGAAAATATTTCATTTAAAGTTTAGTTCAAACGTTGTTTTGGAGTTAATTTTTGAAATCCCAAAGTTTGAAAACATATATCGAGACACGTCACACTCTTTTTTAAGTCAAAAAGGGGTATCAGGGTGATGGCGCCATCTTAAAAAAACTTAACCAATGTTTGTTACAGTGTATTTTTGAATTCCTCATGCTTAAAAACCTGCAACTAGACATATTGGACGCGGTCAATGTCAAAGGGGGGCTTTACAGCGCCGATTTCAGGTTTCGGCGCTATATTGGCCGCCATCTTAGATATATCACTTGCGGTCAGAATTTCTCTTGGGCAACCGACATTTTCGGATCCAGTGGGGTCGAAATAGGGGGAAAAGACCTTTTCCCCAAAAGTAATAATGATTCTAAAATTTCGATTTTCTAAAAACTTGACTAGACTATTATTATCAACACTACAAGCCATCACCAAATATAAATTTCAACCGCCTACAAACAGCCTAACAAAATGCTAAGCGAGAGCGATATTATTAATGTGTTTAACACATGGATACCATCATTAATAATAGAAAATTTGAACTGTAAAAACACCGACTGGTAATGCCGTGCACTAAATCCCAATAGCACTAAATTAAACAATGGTGTTGTGAAACTCATTTACAAGTCATAGCACCCAACGAATTTATCTATTACCAGTAGATATCCGATCATCAACCAGATATCCTGGACCTCATAAACACTAAAAAAGTGAATCCACCCATTCAATAAAAAATAGTACCCGAATTAGACTCTGATCGTCTCCCAGTGCTTATAACATTCATCTCAGCCCCTGTATATGTTCCCCTCTTTCCGAGGCTAATCAAATGGTGTGTCAACTGGGATACAGAATATCGGCACAAGCACAGAAACCCTCACTAAAGCCTTCCCAGAAGCAGTAGAATTTGGAAGTAAGCCCTACCACTCGCAAAAGAAATGTAATCTGTTGCAGGACAAAACGCTCGTTAAGACACGTTAATAAAATTGTTACTACGACCGACCTCACTCTAATTACACCAAAACGGCATCTGAATACCCGGCTCGTATTTTACAATAAATTATTGTTTAAAACAGTAACTTCTAATTAACTCGATCATTTTCAATTTCACAGTTACGTTATTTTTGTTCAGAAATTAATTCTACGTCTATTAGAGTAAACAATATCATTTAAAACATGTATATTTTTAAAAATATCTCGAGTACTGGATACTCGATCGTATTTCTGGTTTCACCACCATAATCAGCAGACAGCATCCTGCTAGTTTTGCTAATGTAACCGGCTTCATCGCTCCAATAATAACGAAGGTAGGAATGGTGTACACTTAATTTGGCTCACCCCGTATATAGGGTATGGCAACAATGAGGGTTGAAAATGCAAATCTGACAGGATTTCTATATTTGGTCTTTGTGTTATGCTCTAACATTTCAATGGCGTTTGTTTTCCCTTTAAATAAATCATCTTAAGGACTTATTTTTACTTCCTTTTACGATAAAATTGAATTTTCAACACATCTTCACGTTTTAGAGTCCCCTGATCTCAAAAAACATATTTTTTTCATTGGTCTGTCTGTCTGTGAACAGAATATCTCAAAAACGAAAAGAGGTATAGCGTTGAAACTTCATATATGTGTACTATGTAGATGAGACAGCAAGCTTTTGAAGAAAATTGCATAACCGGAAGTAGGTGTTTACTCTTGTAATTTTTCAGTTTTTTTCGAAATTTTCAAAAACGGCTCTACCAATTTTTTCAAACTTTACATTTTTATTACATTTTTTATGTGTATTGATGTGAGATAAGTGATTTTCCAGTTGAATACTTCTAAAGTGAGTTTCTTTTGTTTTTTTTCTGTTTTTTAACTCCTGTTTTAAATAGCACACCCGGTATATTATTACATTTTTGAATTCAGCTTAAGATGTTAGAGAAAATTTGTCTGTTCAACTAACGCTCTATTTTGTACCGTTTTTGTAGAATCTGTAATTTTTGAAAATTTTTGACAAATGCTTAAAAATTAAAAATGAAATTTTTTACTAATTATAAGATCACTGTAAAAGGAAGTTGTGTGAGTGTATCACACCAGATTTTTTGTAATATACAAATTTCAAATATTTCAAAAACGGTTTGTTTTGGAGGTATGAAGTAGTATATATGGAGAAAGCTCATTAAAAGGGTGTTCAAAAATACGATGATATGATAGCCGGTGTTTATTTAAAAAAATGAGGAATTATTAAATTTGCTAATTTTGAGCAGCCTGTATAGGTGGTTCACAGCACACATAATTTTTGAGTAGTAATACTATAAGTACTTCCATATTATCAGGTTATATGTAAATTAATGACTTATTGCACAATAATAAAATAGTGTCAGTTTGGCAGGTTAAATAGTCCGACCCCACAGCGGGAGGATTATTCTCGATTTTGTATAATCGAAATTATACAAGATAACTAAATCTAGTCTTCTGGTTGGTTGAGATCGCTACGAAAAAAATTATCGCTAATATCTTGAAAACCGTAAACCTTAGACCCATAAAATTTTTTATTGAAATCAGTACCATTTTCACAGTAACCGTTTTAACTGCTTGTATACGCAGTGTTTTATTTAAGACCTAACAAGTTTGTAACGCTATGCTTTTTTTGAGTAATCCTTTATAATCGATGCACATGCATTTTTTTTAAATTTGATCTAAATATCGAAACATAATAACAAGCAAATTATATCTTCCTAAAAATCTAGTGGTATTTGTAGTTTATTTCCTTGGCAACTACAGTCAACAAATGTTGCAAATCAGTTAAAACGTCAGTTATTCAAAATAAAAACAAAAAAAATCGTCCTGTAAAGAGGTAGTTTCCTACCTAAAAATTGTACAGTAATGTATGATTTTTAGGACGAGTACCTAAAATAGTATATTACATTACAAGGCATGAAAGTGATATTTTGTAGATGAGGAGGCTTGTTGAGGAATACGAGGAGCCGCAGCGTCCCAGTACTTCTTCAAAGCCTCCTAGTCAAACATAGACACATTCATGCTGTGTAATGTATTACATTTTTTCTGAAATCTCTTTAAAAATTTAAAAGTAGAGTTCTATACCATCAAGGCGCATGGGGAAGGTGACCGGTATCCTAGATAAAGTAAAGTGAAAAAGACTAGTCTTGCAAAAATGTTAAAAGTGAATAGTCTTGCAAAGTGACACTTTCAAGATCAAACTGCGTCTTGACGATTTCAGGAGAAATTTATTTAAAGAATTTCTTCGAACATTTACCGAGATGGAGAGTATATAGAAATAAAAGACAAAAAAAGATAAAAGATTCAAGGAGACTCAATAGTATATTGTGTTACTGGTTATGAAAGTCATACTTGTTTGCAGATTGATTAACGAGGGCGAAGCCCGAGTTTTTCAAGCAAATGCGAAAAAAAGTTGCTTGAATTTATGTGTATTACACGTTATTTATTTACACAGTGATCCCTTGGAACTTCCAATGTAGTCGGAAAGGACTTCAGAATTGACAACTGTAAAATTTACAATTCAGAATTTCAATCAAACAGTTAAAATAAGTGTTACTCGCCTTACGATATTTTCGTTAAAAAAGACACCCTTTATGATCACTATGCAAAAAATACACTATAAACTGTTGGTAACTTAAATTCCAGTTCTTGAACTCCTAAAATCATTAGAATCTGGCACACGTTACAATGTAACACGAAACTGAACGAGATATAGTACAAATGATACTAATTATGGCTTACTGGGAAAAGTGTAAACGTTAATTGCTATCTACGTAGTAAACAGTTTCCAGGAAAAGCCAATGTCAGATAACTAATACTAAAGATCTAGCAAAAGTACCAACATATGTAAATATACCTTGTATCTAGAGGACTATATTTAGTTACCCTTGGTAGATTTATAATTTGTAATAAACAATAATGTTAGCTTTAGTTAAGCAGTTCTTGTAACTGCAAATAATTAGCTTCATTTGGTCGATTTTCACCTTCTGGAAAATCTATTCTGTCGTTACCTAACAATCTTCTCTCTACATCCTTTAAATTTACCCCTTTTAAGAGTGAAGCACGTACGATCTTCGCATTACTTAGTGTTAATTTTTCAAAACCTAACTTATCGTTAGGTGTCTCTATTTGTAGACTACGAAGTTGTCTATTTTATAGTTATTTGTGCTTTAATTAACAGCACGATCCATTTCAATTCAAAACCACTATAAAACTCTAGCACTAAAAGATAATTAAAAATGGGTACGCCACATTTGTTGACAAAAAAAATGTATAAAAAAAGCTTCGACTACAATAATAAGAAATTATAAACCTATCTAGCGAAGTCGAATGAAATCAAGTACTTTATAAATAACAATTATTATAATACCGGGTGTCTTAAAATGAATTACATCTAGTATGCTTTGAATTTGCCATAATGCAATCTAAAATTTTACTTGAAATTGGCAAGACTGTAAGTCTATGTTAAATTCAAGGTTAGCAGGTTAGATTTTGCGTCAGTTTTGACACAGACTGACGCAAAATCTAACCTGCTAACCTTGAATTTAACATAGACTTACAGTCTTGCCAATTTCAAGTAAAATTTTAGATTGCATTATGGCAAATTCAAAGCATACTAGATGTAATTCATTTTAAGACACCCGGTATAATATACATATCTGCAATAAATTCTAAAATTTAGAGAACACAATGTAAAGTTATATGCTTCGTTTTTATTTCGTTAACGCTGTTATCAGCCAGCTGAAATGAAGGATCTAGTCGTATATGTGTGCACATATAACCTTGCAGCTTTAGTTCAAATATTTACGAAATAATGTTTCCCCTATTTTCTGCCAGTTTCACAATTGCAATCTTCAGATCAAGTAAATTAAAATTGGAATTCTAAGTTTATCCATCAGAATCAGTTTAATAGATATATTGTTTGCAAAATAAGTTTTTTAAAACGCATTTTATTTTATATAATCTTCACTAAATGTAAGTATTCTTAATTTTTTATAAACAGTCTCATTGATAAAATTTCTACTGTTTGTAGAAGCTTGTTTGCATTGAGATGACTGTAGGTTCGATTGTTGTATCTTTTTAAAGTTTTTTCAATTTTGTATTTCCATGGTCCAGAAGCTGCCAGCAGTTTACAACTAGCCTGAATCGTCGATGAAAATTGTCTTTTTTACAAGAATCAACTATTCATAGAATAAAATACAAATATAAATACTTACTTGTAAACAGAGCAAGGTACTGGAACAGGAGAGTTCTTTTGGCGCAATTTCCAAAGGGGAATTTGGGTTTCTTCATTAGCGTTGTAGCAGTTATCTCTTAAAAATAAATTATACAGACAAATGCCTTATTATTACACAGTACGGCTACGCTTAATGTTTGATCATTATAACCGAGTGTCAATCAACCTGTTTACAGAAACAATATAATTTTCAAATAACTCGCAAGGTTAAAAAAATCTTTGAAAGTTTGTGACATTTGTTTCTCAAGATACAAATTCTAGTAACGGTCACTATGCAGTTTGCCCAACACAATTTTTTTTTCGAAAAGTAGAACTTCAAATGACTAGCTTTAAGTCATCGTAGAGTAGCGACGAGTTATCTGATTTAATAAGTTAATCTAAATCCCAAACTGTTTTTAGTTGTCACTGGCATTAGCAAATCATATCTCCAAAACAAATACGAGAAGTTATACTGGGAAATGAGATAAATTAGCTTACTCAAATAAGTTTTATCTTTATAATAACGTGTAGTACACTGCCGAAAGACTAAAAAAACACTCAAATAAAAGATAGAGTTAAGTAAATTTATTGTGTACCCAATAGGCAATATCAAACATAAACAATTGAAATGTAGCATAGTAGTATGTAGGTATGTATAATTGATAACCTCGTTTTACCTTGCGGTGTAGAGGCTAGTGTTTTATTTGCTTGCATCTGGCGGTACAATGCTCAACTTGCCCCGGATTCGGGTTACAAAGTTGGAGCGTTCCTTTTGTGCTTGCACAGCAAACATTGTGTGAGGTGTGTGTGTGTGTGTTATGTTGACCTTGTTACTCTATCTTTTAGGTCTATGGTTCTGAGTCGAGTGTAGTAGTAATAAAAGTTTAATTCTGCTAGTATTAAAAGTAATGAATAAGATAATAATAATTTAAATATACAGAAATCTTTGCTTGAATACCTATGTAAATGAAGAAATAATATTTACAAAAAAACACGTCTGAAATGTTATATCGACCTTGAATCATTCTATGTTCATACATACACATATTCCAGTCGACAATAAATGTCTAAATACTATAACCGATCACATTCAATAATTATTCGATGTTATAATATTGGCAACACTTGTGTGCAGCATTTCCTGGAAGACTGCTCTCCATTTAATAGAAGTGCATTATTCCAGTCATATCGTGTAGAATACGATCAGAAGTGACATTTGCGGGTAGTTGATTTATCCAGCAGATATGGTAGATAAAAATCCCGAAAGCCTACAAACAAAAACACAAATATAAAAAATTCCTAAAATTAAAATTAAATAGAGCATTTATGCATTAATCTGTGATATTTCTTTGAGTAAACGCAGGTCTACGTGTTTAGCGGCGTGGTCGTGGTTAACCTATGGTTTCTACATTTCAGAATCAACTAAACGATATCGTCTGATATTTAAATCCGTACCAAATATTAACTGTTCTCAATTTCGATTACCGCGAATCGCGCGTTGATTGCTCTTGCAGTCAATGTGGAAAGCACACTTGCGGAAGCGTCTTCACGGATCTAAAGTAACGCTAGCTACTAGCCGCTAATCAACTTTAACAGTCGGTCAATGACTCTCCGTTAACCAATAGAAGCCTTGATTATAGAGCGCGCTACTGTAATCTCAAAAATAAACCGCAGCTAGTTATTCTAAAAATGAATATTTGATATTACGGGTTGTTTTGCTAAAAAAATCACTTGAAGAAATTTTAAATGTGACACTTTGAAGTATTCTGTCCACATATGCCACATGAGCATATTTACGCGGGGCCCTTTAAAGGTATTCGGTAAATTCTAAATCAGTTATATCCTACATATACATCTTCGTGCTTAAATGTAATTTTTCATATCATGAGGCATTCACAATTTTGGGTAACACTAGTTAGAAAACTAACATGCATGCAAAAGAAGGGAAAATTTTGTAAATTGTAGTTGCAATACTTGAGTTTTGACATTGTTGGAACTCGATCAAGTAAAGCAGTTAGTATTAGAGAAACCAGAACTTAGAATTATGTAGTAATAGAGTAGTATAGTCGTTCATTCTAAGTAGCTAACAAAAAATAATACAAACTTGAAAGAAAGGGCAAATATTATATTCCTAAAGCATTGTAAACACAATTTTTAAATATATCATTGACAAAAACAGCTACTGTTTTTATTGCTTTATCGGTACTAATAATTTTCATTCTTAACTAACGGGTGTTCATAAACAGTCGTCATCCCAGTAGGTTTTGACTTCAGAAACGTATGTCTATTAAAATTGAGAAAAAATGCGCTATGACAGTACTCAATGACGTTTCATTGTGTTGCACGAATTAATCAAAGACATAACATTTTGTTTTTCAAAGCAACTGGGATGACAACTGTTTATGAACACCCGTTATTTTTCAGCTTCCAATTCGGCATGTTCAATAGTCTCTTCATGTTTTCCTTCAAATTTGTCTAGAAGCTATTACAGAGGAAATCACATTATACAGCACGTTACAAGGTTAAATGGCGCCTGAATTAGCTCAGTGGAAAGAGGTGCGTCGTAAGTTAAAACAAAGGCATGCTCGCAATAGTCAAAACAAATTATATCTTGAAAGGTGCGGGTAAAAACTCATTGATTTCTTTGGGCGTTACCTAATGTGATTGCCTAGAATGGAATGGGGAAGGGGACTCCAAACAGAAGGGCTCCAGGCTGGCTGCAGGATATGCACTGAGTTGAAATACAGGGTGTTTAAAAAATACGTACGAATAGTGTACCCACTTATAGATCCCATCAATCCAAACAAAAAAGTCCTAATAAACATGGGTCCGAAAACCTTTAATTTCCGAGATACAGGGCGCTAAAGTTTTAAAAAAATCCGTTTTTATTGTTATCTAAAAAATGCTTTCGGCGATTTTAATGACATTTTTATAGTTTGTTTATAACTTTATTAGGTATCTCTTAGGCATATTACAGTTGATCTAGTACTTCTAGAGGCGTGCCCATGGGGCATGTCGATTAGGTTTTTTCACAAAAAAATAACGTCCAATACATTTTTTGTAATTTTCATATATTTTTTTAATAAATCAACCTAAAATGCAACTTTTTTGTTTCTTAAATTTTTCTCGTATCTTGCTTCGTTTTCAAGAAAAAATAAAACCCATCTTTTTGCATGCCTCCGAACCTATTAGACAAAAACTAAAATGCGTCAATATCTCAAAAACCTATCAGTAGTTTCTAGTGAAACTTTTAACAGCCCAAACATATTAGATTAAATTTTACCAAAACATAGAAATAAATAATGTAAATCTAAAAATCGGTAGGAATATTTTATACTGGTGTGCTGAACAACATACCAAAAGTCCTAAAGCGAAATATGCCGGCTTCATGTAATTTTTGACAAAAGAAAATTAAAAAAAGTTTTTTCCTTAATAATAACGAATATAATTTGCCATTGACCTCTATGGATGTAATGGTAATTACCATTTGAGTTGATATTTTTTAAATTGAAATATATTATGTTCTTTGACAAATTCTGCTTACCGCAGCATGATCGAAGGGCGTAACAACGTGGCTAAACTATAAATCAGTGCGTGTCTACAGCAGACTGCACTTGCATTACTGTGTAACTTATACGCGCGTGGTTTTTTGTAATGTTATTGATATAAATTGGTGATAATAATGGAAAACGTTTGTTTTTACTGTAATAAACTACTTAGTGAAGGAAAGTATGTGGTGGTAGGCAAATATTTATTTAAAAGATTATAAACAAAATCAGCTTTATGATTCAGATGTGTCATTGTCTGCACCTAAACTTTCAATATATATGGCGATTGAACAGTCTTTGATGCGCCTTTGAAAAGTTCAGGGAGGTCTCACTCATGGCCGTGGTATATCTGATAGTCAGCTAGCATATTTCGTGCTCTCTTTTCGTGGGTGTCTTAAAATTTGTAGTTCCGTTGAACTGACTGGTATTACTAGAACAAAATATTTGAACCTTTTTATAAATTTGCTGTCGACCCGTTCTCCTAGGCAGGAATGTAGTTCCTTACGGTCTTTATCATCTGGGTTTGTTGGAGATCAAACTATTAATTGTCATAATGCAATGGAATTAGGCAACCATGCGATGAAGGCAGTCCTCGGTTGCAGTTCTCCGACATGAAGCTATCAAGAAAAAAATGAACTGTTGCAGATGGTATCCTGTGGGTGTAAATCTGAATGCGGGGCTCGGTGCTCCTGTAGAACTGCAGGCCTTGCTTGCTCAATAATGTGCATAAATTGCAGGGGTCGAAGCTGCAGTTACGATACTCCAGTAAATGAAGTTGAAGTCGACGATGATCAAGACGAAATATAAGTAAGCAACCATATTATACTTAAAACGAAAGAAAGGAAAACAAGATTTAATTTGTTCTAGGTTCCGGTTCTACTCATTTTGTCGACACTAAGTTTTCGAGTTTTATTCTCAAATAAAAATATATTGTATGTAACATTTTTTAATTTTGCTTTTACCTTTTTTGACCTTTTTCCAAACACTAAATAAGCTTCTGGTGGAACAAAGATCCATATATATAATAGGCTTGTCTGGGACGCTGTTTCAGCAGCCAAACCGTAAGAGATAGAGAAAAAAGTTATTAAAGTTATATGTTTGGAATGGTCATGTCACGTCAGGAACCGAATTTCAGTCACGTGAAACTTCCGGTTTTCGAGAAATCACGTGATTTCCGTTCGTCCGGGACGCTGGTCCGTCCGGGACGCTGTTTCAGCAGCCAAACCGTAAGAGATAGAGAAAAAAGTTATTAAAGTTATTTGTTTGGAATGGTCATGTCAGGTCAGAAACCGAATTTCAATCACGTGACAATTCCGCTTTTCGAGAAATCACGTGATTTCTCGAAAACGCCTTCTATTTGAAAAACGGTCTTTTTTGTTTTATTAAATGAGACATTTGTCTCAATGGTTGCTAGTTATTATTATTATTATATACATGTATGATATAAAATACATGAATAGTGAGATATATATATATACCTATTAAGTTATATATTGATGGCAAAACACGATATGTATAATAATATCCTGTATAAACCCGAAATACCCGCCTATGCCTTTTTTCATCATGAAGCCGGCATAGGACCGCTTAGGACTTTTGGTATGTTGTTCAGTACACTAAATAGAATATTTCTACCAATTTTCAGGTTTACATTATTTTTTTCAAGGTCAAACCCTAATATGTCTGGGCTATAAGGTTTATTGATGCACTTAGATTTAAATTATTTATTCCAAGGGTGACCGGGATTTTTTTTAAACTTTAACACTCTGTATCTCGGAAACGACGGGTTTCCAGACCCATGTTTATTAAGACTTTTTTGGTTGTATTGATGAGATGTATAAGTGGATAAAATATCCGAACGTATTTTTTAAACCCCCTGTATATGATGTACCTTGAGTAGTAATCTCTGAAAAGCGTATCTTAGTGTAAGAGTATGCATAAGTGTAGTTTGCTTTAAAAATAAGATCACACAATGTGAAATCTGGAACGACTATATTAAAACGACACACGCTTTTTTTTGCTGACCATAGTTGCAAATACCTGGGCCGCAATGAACCATCACTCAAGTACCTGCGCTCGGTGACCTCCAATACACCATATAAAATACGAAAACCAAAGCTAATGACTAAAGCAAATGGCGTTCTGTACTTCTAAACCAGGATAGACGCAAAATTCAGCCCCGTTTAGGTGGTTAATTCTTAACTAGTATTTCCGCGATCGGTAGACTTCGCGCAATTCCCTATAAGCTAACCACTAAAATAATACGTGAATCCCCCCTCCAGATATTTCTCCTTAAAATTTTTAGGTAGTAGGTAGATACTGACTATGGAGTATCACTTATGAAAATCGTTAGAAACGATAGAGCCATTTGTAAAAGCATATTGTCTGTCATTTTTTCGAAGTTTGTGTAGAACATCCATACATACCTAAGGACATAGATAGAAATGAATTTCAGCCCAGTCATTTCGAAATGCATTGTTTCGCTCGGCCAAATATTCCACCATATTCATTGTTGAACATAGCAGAACATACTCAAAATTCGGGTGCAATTTACCACATGCATTACTGAACCAGTAAAACAGGTCCAACTTAGCTGAATACAGTAACTAGCTGGCGGCAAGAGATATAGAAATCAAGGCTTTACAGCGTGCTTGCGTAAAAATGGAGGGAAAACAAAGCAAAGTGTTTCCATAAATCCTATTAGGGATCTAAATAAAATTCGACTCCAGAGTAACGAGAAGGAAAGGAATTTCAAGTTCATATGCCACGCCTTGGAAGGTATTAGATCCAATTTCCTCCAAACTGTTGTTGGAAGAACAAAATGAAGAAAATGTTCAAACCACTCAGATTTACGATCAAGTTTTTGATCATCCTTACGAAGATCCTGTGAAGGTAAGCGATTGGGTGAAAAACGGACTACAGAGGTGGAATCGGTCATCGCTACACATAAAAAGATAGGTAATTCAGTCGCTTCTTTTGGCGCGGGAAAAATGAATGGTGGTAATAATCAGATCCTGTTAGAAATTGCCAAACAATGAGCACAAAATTCAAATAACATGAGTACCCTGCTGTCAAGACAAAAAAAATGAGAGAACTTACTTTTCTCTTAGGTGAGTTAACGGAATGGCCTATATTTATTAATTTAAGCGTTCTACGGAAGAGAATAGGTTAACTGATTATGATAATCTATTACGTTTAGATCGTGCTTTAAAAGGAAAAGCCAGAGAAAGCTCTACTTATATCGCCCGACAATGTTACAAAAATTATTAAAGTATTTGAAATGAATTTCGGTAGGCCTGACTGGATTGTTTTGTCATTGATGGATAGGGTAAAAAAGTTCAAAGAGAAGATAAGATCGAAACATGTATTGCTTTCTCAAATGCTCTTGATAATATGGTTACGACAATGAGAAACATAAACTCTAAGCTTTACTTATATAATCCAGAATTGCTTGCTATTTTAGTCGAGAAGCTGCCAGCGATTCAGAAATATATATGGAGAAAGTTCAAGCAGCAAAAGGATGTACAAAGAAGTCCTACTTCTTTGGAAGATTTTGCTAGTTGGTATGCTGAAGAAATTAATGACATGTGTGCCATCTACAATCCTTTTCAAAGATATAAATTTAAAGAAAAAAGGAGACTGTGATGGCCGTAAATCATTCTTATGAAAACAATAAATGTTGCATATTCTGTAAAGATAAAAAACACGAAGTTGAGAAATGTCGAACATTTCTTGAAAAGACGGTCTTTGATAGACGGAAAGTTGTATTAGATTTAAAATTGTTTCTTGGGTTTAAAAATAGACCATTGTGTAAACCGATGCTTTGTCAAGGAAAGATGTGGGTTTGAAGGCTGCAGAGGCCGACATAGTAATATTTTGCATGTAAATATAACCGAAATTGCAAGTAAAGATGTACCAAATATAGAAAAGTCGATCGCGTTGTGTACGAGACTGTATTATTAAGGGTTGCTCCTGTAATTTTACAAGGTCCAAATAAAGAAGTACATACATTTGCACTCTTCGATGAAGGTTCGACCTGCACCATGATAGAAGAAGAGTTGTCTGAAAAGTTAGAACTTCCAGGATCCACAGTTCCACTGTGTTTTCAATGGACTAACCAAATACCGCATCATGAAGACTCGTCAAGGATAGTTTCTGTTAAAATTTCAGCCCAATCAAAAATTCCTAATTTTTATCAATTAAGAAATGTCAGAACTGTAAATAACTTGAGTCTACCTAGACAGAAAATAGATGCAACATTTTTGTCGCAGAAATTTCCTTATTTGGACTCAAACATCTTAAAAGCTGTAGAAGACGTCGCCCCAAAAATGTTGATTGGACAAGACCACTGCGGTTTAATAGTGCCAAGGCAAGTGATTCAGCCAAGACTTAATCAGCCAGTATTGTCCAGGTCAAAGTTAGGGTGGACCATACATGGAGTTGTAGGAACTAGTTCAGTACATAGATAGTCAAATCATGTAAGTCTTTGTTGCAAACTTGCTGATAACCAACTAGAAAAAATGATAAGAGACAATTTTAAACTCGAAAATTTTGGCGTCAATATGGAAGGGAAAATAATTAAATCGATAGAAGACCAAAAGGCGGTTTCAATAATGGAAAAAACTATAAAGAATATTGGAAATCGGTATGAAATTGGTCACCTATACAGAAACTAAAAAACTACCTTTCCAGAAAGTAAAGTAAATGCTTTGAAACGACTTTCATGTATGGAAAAAAAAATTAATCTAAATCAAGACTTTGCTAAACAATATTGTGAGAAGATTAAGGAATATATAAAGAAAGGATATGCAAGGAAACTAAAAGAAGACGAATTTACTCAAACACCAAAAGACTGGTACCTGCTACATTTTACTGTATGGAATATTAACAAACCTGGAAAGATCCGTCTTGTGTTTGATGCCGCTGCAAAATCTTTCGGATATAGTCTGAACGACTTTCTTATTCGAGGCCCTGATTTCGTTCCGTCCCTTGTTGCAGTTTTATGGCAATTTAGGCAAGGTCGTACAGAGATATAAAAGAGATGCTTCACCAGGTAGTGATTAGACCAGAAGATAGATGTAGTCAGAGATCTTTTTGGCGTGAAGGAAAAAAGATAAAAAAACTAGATGTTTACGAAATGAATGTTATGATATTTGGCACAGTATCATCTCTATCGGTAGCCCAATTTGTAAAGAATAGAAACGCAGAAGGATATGAAAATGAGTGTCCAGGAGTTGAGCGGGCGATAAAGAAACAATATTATATCGACGACTATTTAGATTCCACCAATACAATAGCTGAAGCCATTGATAGGGTTAAAAATATTATAATTGTTCATAAACGGGGTAGATTGGAGATGACAAAATGGATAAGCAACTCACCATTAGTAATGAACTCGATACCAATACATTTGAGAGCCGAAACGTCAAATAATTTAAAAATCGATTCAGAGGAAATCCCAGATGATGTTTCAAGCAGCTCAAGAGTTCCTACTAAAAGAGAAGACCTTCGTATTGTAATGTCAATATTTGATCGTCTTGGGTTCTTCAATCCTTTGATCATAAAAGCGGGAATATTATTACAGAGCATTTGGAGAAGTAGCATAGACTGGGACACTGAGATGCTTGAAAATATCTTTACAGTATGGTAAACTGGCTTAAAGAACTCCATAATCTTGCACCTATATCTATTAGCAGGTGTTATTTACCTAGCCTTATGAAAGTAGAAAATTGTGTCGACAAAGCATTATGCAGTAGTTGCGTTTTTAAGAGTCCAAATTGGTGAAAATATATTGACAAGTTTTGTTACTTTCAAGTGCAAAGTTGCCCCAATCAATCAACAAACTGTTCCGAAATTAGAATTAGATGCAGTTTTAGCGTGCAGAATTGGAAAATCGATTTGTTCTAAATTGGAATACAAAATCAGATCTGTTTATTATTGGACTGGCTCACTTCTTGTTTTAAAACAAATAAGATCTGAGTGTAGAAGATTTCCTATACTTGTTGCATGTCGCCTAGGAGAAATTCATGAAAATACTAGTGAGTCACAATGGTATTGGACACCTTCAGAAGAAAATATCGCTGATCTAGCAACTAAAGATATTAAGAATCTTGACTTTAGCCCTTCAAGCAATTGGTTTACTGAACCAACTTTTTAAAGCAGCCCGAATATTTTTGGCCAAAGGAACCAGACTGCGAGAACCAAGAAACTGCTTTTGTTTTATACGAATTCCACAGTACGAGTGATCTAAAAACTGTGCCAGATATAACAAGATTTTCTAAGTGGGTACGATTACTTCGAGTAACAGGTTGGATTCTATACGGTGTAAAAATGTTAAAACTTAAGAAAAGTGACGTAGATATTTTAGAAGAAGCTCGTAAATTATTAATAAGAAAATGCCAAAACGATACTTTCCAAGAAGAATTGCATGCATTACAAAGAAACAAAGAGTTTCTCTATTCTTAGATAGAAATGGAATCATTCGGTTAAAAGGAAGATTTCCAGATACTAGGAAACTGAATTTGGAATTTGATGTTCGAAACCCTATCATTTTAGAGACCCTAAACACAAAATTGTTGAACCTTTAATTCACTGTTATCACGAAAAAGCTATTCACGTTGGAGTTGAAACTGTTATAAATAACTTGAGCCTTAAGAAAAGGTAGATTTGTTAGATTTTTAATTTTCTTTTGAATTTTTGTAATTATTAAGTTTTAAAGAGACGTGCTAATTTTAGCACATTGTGAACAAAGGGAATAAACCAGCGTGGTAAATATAACTTTATTTTATTGTTTTCTTGATCTTAGTTCTAAACTTTTTTTAGTTTTTTGTATAAAAATGAATGGAAAAAGACCGTTGACGGAGCAGGAGCTGCTGGAGCTCATTGAAACAGGGCTTTCTGACATTGAACTAGTGACCGATGAAGGTGACGATGAGTGGGAAAATATTTCAGAAGATCTTGGTGGTATGTTTATGACATTGACTTGAATATAATATTAAAGTAGTGTTGTTTAGATTCCCCAGAATGTAGTGAAGATGAAGGTGAGCAATCGAGGAAACTTCAATGCCTTCTTGGAGAGCAAGAACAGCTGCATTCGGTGGGAGAGTTGTCAATATTTCGGGAGCCACAACCTGGCCCGAGCACTGCCCCTGATCCCAAGCCCGGCCCACGTACTGCCCCTGATCTTCAACCTGTCCCAAGCACTGCCTCTAGTCGCCAGAGGAAATTGAATGAACCTGAACAGCATCTGACGCCCAAGAAAAATATTACATGGCGTAAAATTAATAATTTTGAAACACCAACCACTGTACAGTGGCACGAAGAAGTAAATGAAGAAATACTAGAGCTTCCAACTCCTACACACTTCTTCAGCTTCTATTTTACTAATTTTCTATTTGAATTGATGGCTGAAAAAACAAATTTGTATGCTGTCCAAAAAGGAACACGGTTTGTACCAACAAATGTTGAAGAATTAAAAACATTTGTTGGAATACATATTCTCATGGGAAACCTCCGGTAACCTAGAATAAAATTTTATTGGGATACAAAATTAAATGTGCCTCAAATTGCCCAAGCCATGCCGGTCAATCGTTTCTATTCTTTGCGACAACATGTACATTTTGTTGATGTGAACGATAATGAGGCAAATAACAGGGATCGATTTTGGAAGGTTCGGCCATTATACGATATAATTAGGGCAAGGTGTTTGTCACTTCCTCTGGAAACTCATTTATGTATTGATGAGCAAATAGTGCCTTTCAAGGGGCAGCTAAACGTTAAACAATTTATGGCAAAAAACCAACTCCATGGGGAATAAAAATTTTTGCACTTTGCGGAGTAAGTGGGCTAATGTACGACTTTGTGTTATATCAGAGGTCCACTACAGAAATCCAAGAAAACCACTTGAAAGTTTTTGGATTGGGTGCTTCTGTAGTACTACATTTGGTTGAAAGAATAAAAGAGCCCAACTTTCAATTATATTTCGATAATTATAATTTGCTGCAATGTTTACGGCAAAAACGGATCTACGCTGCATGTACTACAAGGATAGACCGGTTTAGTCATCCACCTTTTTCATCAGATGCTGCAATGAAAAAACTTGGCCGTGGATCTGCAGAGCAGCTTATCAGTGGTGATGGGGAAGTTATACTTACAAAATGGTATGACAACAAAGCCGTGAACATTGCATCAAATTTCATGGGTATAGGAAAGATGGATTTATGTAAGAGATGGGACAGTGGACTTTGAGAATGTTTACACATGCTATTGACGTAGCATGTGTAAATGTATGGTTAGAGTACCGAAAAGCAGCAAGTGCTCTAGGTATTCCACAAAAAGAAATACTAGATCTCATCCACTTCCGCAGTTATATAGCGGAAGTGCTTATGAAATCAAACAAAACCCCCTCAAGAAAACGTGGACATCCTGGAAAAGGACAATTGCAAGTGCATAAGACAAAAAAGGGACCTACTGAGAGAAGACCTGTGGCAGAGGTGAGATTGGACGGAGTTGGTCACCTACCTGGTGTTGATGATCGCACTTATTCAAATCGGTGCAAATACCCAAATTGTAAGGGAAAAACTTATACGTTTTGTGAAAATTGTAAAGTACATTTATGTATTTCTAGAAAGTCGAATTGCTTTCGTTTATACCATACCCAACCTTAGCAACTAATTTACGACTTTTATTATAAATATTTTTTTATAATATATATTATATATAATGTACCTTCTAATATCATGTAATAATATCTACTTTTACTTTGTCTATATAAATGAAATGGATTATTTTCTTTCAAAAACTGTTTTTATTAAGTTAAAATGTGGAGGGGTTTATACCGTTTGTTCACAATGTGCTAATTTTAGCACAATTCATAACTCAAAAACGGTTGGTCAGAGAAAATTTTCAAAAACACCAAAAATTTTACAAAAATTCAAATTGGTAGTATACCCAAAATCAAATTTTTATCTGAAAAAACAAAAAATCATGAGTGAAAGGATTAACCATTTAGCTCATAGTGTCCTAAATTTCGCACACTAACTTCTTGAATTTTTTATACAAACTTGGGACTGAATTTACCCATTTATTCACAGTGTCCTAAATTTCGTACATACATACTTCACACTAATATTTGTTGCTGCCATCTAGTATCAAATAGAAACATTAAAATAATGTTTGATACGCCAGTGTAGTATAGAAACCTCACAAATCCTGAATCAGTAAAAAACTGTAATGTTTTACAGCGTTTTTTGTGATAAATACGTAAATAAAAATTATATTCTGTTGAAAAGTGTTAAATACTGGATTTTGCATTGCCGAACAGCTGTTAAGAAATGTTTTAAAAATGTGCAATTCAGAAATGTAAGCCTACGGTTCCAGAAATGGGGTTTTTACCTCCACAGAAATTACAGTCGTTTGTAAAGGGTGTCCAAATTTGAGATTGGATTTTAATTTTTTAATAAAACGCATAAATAATTTGAAAATATAAGATATTTTAATGAGAACTTAAAGCATATACGTAACGATTAAACATGTAAGGTGCCTTCCTCGACTCGTCTGACATGAAATCATTTTTTCAAATCCTCAACGACATTTAAATGTAAACGAGGATCTATATCACCAATTACATGTGTGATTTTGGCCTTTAGATCTGTAATTGTTTTTAGACTATTGGCATAGACTTTGCTTTCCATATAACCCCAAAGCAAAAATCCAAAGGCGTCAATTCGCAAGACCTTGACGGCCAATTGATGTCACCATATCGAGAGGTAAGTCTATCTCTGAACGTTTATGACAGTAAAGTCATTGTTTCGCGCGCTGTGTGACACGTGGCACCATATTGTTGAAACCACATGTCACGCAAGTCCATAGCGGCAACTTTTCTAGCAGTTTCTGCAAAACTTTCCCCATATTTGTAATGGGGTTTTACAATAAATATGCGTTGCTGAATCGCTCCATAACTTAAATAACTTAAATGGCAATGTGTTTAAACGACATCTATAAAATATTAGCGCTGTAGGTTTTACTGAAAGCAAACGCGGAAAAACAAAATCCAACCTCAAATTTGGACACCCGTTATTTACCTTTTCCTACCTAGGAATAGATTTCTTTGGCCCTATAACGGTCTCAATTGGTCGAAGAACAGAAAAACGGTATGGTGTACTATTCACATGCCTTTCGATACGTGCAGTACATATTGCATTGGCGTCATCATTGGATACCAGCTCTACAATTCTGGCTATAAGAAGATTTATATCAAGATGCGGTCAACCGTTGGAATTTGTAACAGACAACGGAACTAATTTTGTTGGAACAGAAAGGGAGTTAAGAGATTTGATACAATCTATCGATCACTCAAAAATTAAAGATGAACTCTATCTCAAAGCTATTTCTTGAAATTCAACGCGCCAGCATCGGCCTCAATGGGAGGGGTCTGGGAACGGATGGTGCGCTCAGTAAAAACTGCGCTCAAAGTTGGGTTGAAAACAGTAAACCCTAAGGAAGAAGTTTTTTATACGTTATTAGCAGAAGTTGAGTATACTATAAATAGCCGACCACTAATGCACGTGTCTGTTGATCCTGATGAACCTGAAGCAATTACCCCTAACCATTTTTTACTGCCGAGACCTGGAGATATCAACACCTACTGTGAAGTTACAACCGAAGTTTGTAACAAAAAGCAATGGCGATTTGCCGAATCTCTAGCAAATTCCTACTGGAAGCGATGGGTTTTAGAGTACCGACCAACTTTAATTAAAAGACAAAAGGGGCACTCAAAAACAAAACTAGTTAAAATAGGAGATTTTAGTGATTATCGTTGATGAAAAGGCTCCCGGTAATCAGTGGATGTTAGGAAAAATTGAAGAAGTGTTTCCCGGAAGAGACGGAGTTGTACGGGTTGCCATTCTAAAGACGAACAAAGGAAACTATGTCAGTTGTGTGTTTTACAGACAACTTAAGAAGACTCTCAGTCTTCACGTGAGATGGAGAATGTGGAAGACTAGATTTGTGTGTGTTTCCTCTGTGTATTGTTATATTATTTATTTATTACATTATTGTCGAGAGTCAGTTGAAATAAAAAGTGATACAAAAATCATATGCGTGTGTCATTATAAAACTCACTATAATTTGAATTAATAATAGATAGAGTATTACAGGGACCATACAATTTCCAGTTTCTGAGACTATTTTTTAAAGTGCATTTCAGATGCTATATATATCATCCAATCGATTTAAATCAGTCTATTTTGATGGCCACTGGTTTGTTCTAACAAACTTTGGTAGAGTGTTTCTTAGGTAATTTTGAGTTCTTAAAGCTCTATGGAACGGCGTGCTGTGTTGCACTACAATGCAATTCTTACTCGAGTAAAGACGATTAAAATCAGGAATTGAGTCATTACGCAAATGTGAAATGTAGTTTTCAGCATTACTTTATATTATTTGAGAATGCAACCTAATAGATTCCATTTCTGAACTTTATTTTGCCTTACTGGTTAGGCAACCTTTTTGTGATTTAAAAAGATTAAGGTATTCTTTCCTTATAACAAATCAAATGAACTCCCGTCTAGTGATTTTTTTGTTATTATCGCAAAAATTGTTAGCCAATTTTGATGTTACTGGCTAATTTTAAGAGTTCCTTTGTCTTTAAGATGAATCTCTAGATACTTATTGTTAAAAACAAATTCTAGGAAGTTGCTCATAAAAACAAGTTAACAAAGTAGTATAGACATGTTCTTGGCACGGTGTTAAAGCAAAATGACCTCTTTTGATTTATGTCACGTGTTAACTACACGTTCGTTAAATAGGCGTGTAAATGTTACATTTACAACTTCAAAGCCCGAATGTCAACCAAGGGGTAAGTTAGTTTTATGACCTATCGGTGAAGTACTTGTGATCAAACAAAAAATGGAAATTAAAGGAGTCTTGCAACTAAAGAAGAAATTAAGAAAAATACCGACCCTACTACGATTGAAATATCCCGTGTTAAACATGCTGTGACTGTCACTAGATGCTATAAATGTAATGGTTATAATCATAAAGCCAGGGATGTCGTAAAAAAGTTGCATGTCCGAGATGTGCTCGAAATCACGAATTATAGAATTGCACAGCAAAGGATGACGAAAAGAAATGCATCAACCTTAAAGACGCCGTAGAGAGATTGAAATTAAGATTGGATAATTATCATGAAGCATGGGATGCCGACTGCCCCGTATTTAAAAGGAAATATGAATTGCAGACCAGTAAATCTAATTTTTTATAAAAAAAAAAGAAACTGGTTGAAAGCTAACAATAAAGTTTTATATTTAAATACACAAAGTATGTTAGTTCATATGGAACAATTGGAGGTATTAATCGATAACTACAATCCGTTACCTACATTTCTAACCGAAACATGTGCAACAAGCGAAATAAAAGCAAGTGAAACTGAATTTAAAGGATATTCTACGATCCGATGTGAGTCGAGCAGCAAGCATACCGGTGGCACCGCAATGATTATAAAAAAATGGTCCACGGTTGGCCTCAGGGTTTTGGAAAGGAATACATGGATACAAAGTATTAAAATCACAAGTGGATTGCCTAGTGAAATCTACACAGTTTTTTAACATTCTCCAAACTCAAGTAGGGTGACCACCCGTCCAGTGTCGGACTGGCCCACCGGGCAACCGGGCAAATGCCCGGTAGGCCAAGCCAGTTTGGAGGCCAAAATGTCGAGCCTATGGTGACTGTGACTGATCCTATCACGACCCCTGATCACGACACTAATAGTGATGACAACGAAAATCACAAAGGGTGCTTGTGCGGGTTGTATGGATTGTTGCTTTAAATTCTTTACACCAATATAATTTGCACGTCATTACATACAGCGTGGAAATAAAGTAACGGATAAATTCATTAACTTCGTTGATATTCATTTTTATGAAAAAATCTCGAGGGGGTGTAGCGATTTTGACCATAAGGAATATTTTTAGTTTCTTGGGTAATTTGTTTTTCATGATATGCCGCCATCGACTTTTTTATTTAATAACCTATATTTTATATTATTGATTTCGGTAGTACTTTTCATGTTGTTTTCAATAATATAACATTTTCAATATATTCCATTTGAAAAAAATCGAAAAAAATGGTCTTAAATATTTAATATTAAAAACCAATAAAATGAGCAAAATAAATCTAGTTACCGGTGGATAAAACAAAAAAATATTAGTTACATGTCAGAATTAAACAACTGGTAAATGTCATAACAAATTAAGTGTCCTTTGCATTTTCTAAATTAGAATTTGCCTTTAGCAACTATTTCATTAATAAAATATACGGTACCCCCCACCCAAGAAAAGCGCCCTTCCGTGCTTTCCAAGAATACTTCGATACTCAGCATCACTCCGTTTCGCTAATACAATGAAATGCTATGAACCAGTTATTTATAAAAAAAAACAAAAACAAACAAAACTTTTTTTTGCCGACGACCATAGCTCAAAAGTTGATGTTGCCTTCATTTTCAGAGGACCTATCGTATGAAAACGATCCAAGACTTCAGGAAGGTTCCTGGCGACCGGAATCGTGTACACATACGAACATACATCTCCCGCACAGCACGTTTAGGCACCCCCCAATGATCTAGAGGGCTGGGATCTTCACCAAAAGATCCGCACCGCCGAGACGGAGATTTGATATAGTGGGTTCATTAGTCGGTTGGCTCGAATTTTAGAGATATTTGACTCAGAGTGGTTTTTGATATGAGGGAATTTCAATACTTCGTACACTTCGTGTCGAAGTAAAATGGTACAATTAAGCGAGACACAGAGAATTAAATTTTTTATTATTTATTATTGTATTTTTCAATTGCCTTTTTAAATTTCAATAAAAACGAATGTGCCGTCAATGACTTTCCGTCAAACGTAGGTAACTAGATTTATTTTGCTCATTTCATAGGTTTTTAATATTTAAACTTTAAGACCATTTTTCTCGATTTTACTACCAAAATCAATAATAAAAAATACACGTTGTCCTTAAAAAAAGTCGATGACGTCATAAATTTAAAACAAATGACATAGCAACATAAAGGTGGTTGTAGTGTATGTCCTATAATTAAAATCGCCATACCTCTTCAAGATCTTTTCATAAAAATTAATATTAACGAACTTAATGTAATTATCCGTTACTTTATGTCTACACTGTATAGCAATTTGTACTAGCCTATAAATACTTACTGACATTATCATGCACCCAAGTAGCCTGTGAACGTGTAAGAAATGTTAGAATGTTTTCTAATTTTGAATGTGAAGTGTGATTTACTCCAAAGCTTGAATTTCGACGAAATCATGATGTCTCTTTAAAATCAAAATTATTGATGTGATTCATATTGTTAAGTAAAATTATTATAATGGAATAGAGTATAAAAGTTTGAATAAGGTCAAACCTTGTGATCATAATTATCTATATTTTTTCGTTATAATTGTTCCAAACTCAAAGTTTATAAATCATAATAGATAAAGAATATATTTTTGTTATTTGTTTGAATTTCAAAGTTTATAAGAATAGAATAATTACCTACCTCCTACCTATTTCATTTTTTTGTTACCTTGTTTCATGTTTAAATTTTTAAATTATTAGAATAAATTTTTTTTACGACCGACCGGAAAATATGCGGTTTCTGAAAATTTTTTTTGCCAGAAAGTAACGTTTTGCCGGTCAAGATCGGAAAACGGGCATCAGGGACCGGTAATAGTATATTATCAGCTATTATCTCGAGACTAAGGAAACTTTCTGTCGAGGTTTGTATACTATTTTATTCGCAACCACTTTATTCTAAACAATAATTGGAAAAATTATTACATTATGATACGACAGGTTGTGACGCGCATGAAGGGATCAACGAGATTCCCAGTGTCCCTACCTACTCAGCGGTCGGGAATGTACTTCCCGCACTCACTTCCCGCACTTGAGCGGGAAGTGAGTGCGGGAAGTAGCGGGCTGAAATGTACGACTTCCCCCACTCAAATGAGGTCAGGAATGTTAACATTACATATATGGTTGCGAATAAAAGCTTTTGTCGGTCCCTGATGCCTTCGTTACTATGGAATCAAGTGTCTGTTATTATTTGGATAAGACAAATAATAGACACTAAAGTCATTTTTTTTAGTTTGCGAAAGCGAATTCGCAAGTTTGAAAGTATGGACTCGGATGTCGTAAAAAGATATTGTACGATACACCACCAGAAAGTGTTTTGCAGGTCTCCCCAAGCTTCCAGGGCTCGACCTGCAAAACACTACATTCCGGTCTTGTAACGTAAATTACTATTTACATTCCCCCACCGTTTTCTTTATCGTAGTTATTGATTTGGTTGTACTTTCACCTGCCATTACTACTGTACTGTGCCATTACTGTGAGAGGGGTGCGTTTTGGGTATTCGAGCTCCCTACAATAAAAAAAAATTCGCTTGCTGTAGAGCTTTGTCTCCCCCCCCCCCCGGAACCCCTTTAGCCAGCAGGCGGTGCCCCCCCCCCTTTCTCTCATTTTTACATGTGGAGGCCACATGCGTCCTTTGCCCGGTAGGCCAAATTTTGCCAGTCCGACGCTGCACCCGTCCCGCATTAGGCGGGACTGTCCCGGTTTTGAATCCCTCGTCCTGCGTAAATTATTTAAACAATCGGGACAGCGAATGTCCCGATTTCTACCGATTGGACAGGCGAGTTCGGTTTCGGTTCTGTCGTTCTGTGCTGTTCTTCGAACAAAACAAAGCGAAAGCGAACTTATTGGTCCAGTGGTAGTTAGTTGTTAAAGAGTTGCGACAATTTTCATAATAATTCAGGAATTATTTTACTTGTATGAAGCGAAAATTCTAAAATCATATACACGGCACCAAAGGACAATGCCACACAATTAGCACCATAGAATGGCCGCCGGAAGTCATACTGGTAACTGACCATATATTTTTTTTAAATTTAGTAGAATTCCCTGGAGCAGCTCAAGGCTTTTCAAAATTCATAGAGAAAATTAAAAATATGGCTAGGTAACCAAGCATACAATGAGAAATTGCTGGCCACTCGAGACAATTCTTGGATATCAACTTAATTTTTAATTAATGCAAAAATGGCGGATAACGTCTTTAGAAACTGCAACTAACAACAAAAAGTATTCTTTCAAATTTGTAACCTAAAACCTAATATAGAACTTATAAAATGATATATATTTTATTATATTTTTTTATTGGCTGAAATGTTACTATAGTATTATCAAAAATTATTTTCATGTAGTATGGCTATGGAATAGTTCCTAATATATGAATGCTACTAAGTCACTTAAAATCAGATGTTAAGTTTGAGATTTAAGTACTAACATAGTTATATTCATAAATTAGGAAGTATTCCATAGCCGTACTAGATGAAAATAATTTTTGATCATACTTCGTGTAATTAAATTGATTTATGTCTTTTGTTTCTGGTTATATTTACTTTATTTGGTTGTGTTTGTATATCTTTAGATTGTTTTATTATTATTTGCGAAATCTACACGTAATGGTTGACCTTTTTTTACTTCTGGTAATAATAACAATGAATTATTTTATTATGATTTCATCATGTCCTGATTTTGTCAGTCGGAAAGGTGGTCACCCTAAACTCAAGTAATAATGATTTTATAGACTTCTTGGAATTGCGGCATGAAAACACAATAAATGAACGAGATTTGTGTGTTTTTGTAGGAGATTTTAACATTGATATGAAAACGGATACGACATACAGCAGAAAACTAAAAAACTTAATAAACTCTTTAGGAATGAAATCAAATTGTAAAAGGTTACACAAGAATCACGAAATGTTCGAAAACACAAATTGACGTAGTTATAATAAATGTGTTAAATGCTGATGTCGATATTATAAACGGTATCACATACCATGAAATGCTACTGTTTGTTTTCAAAACAAGGTCGAGTGCAAAATGACCGCAAACTGCAGACCACTACAGTATTCGAACGAAATGCATACTACAGTGCTAAATTGCAAGAAGACCTGGAAACAATACAAATGGAACCAAATAAATACACTCAGCGTAAACTGCAGAGCAGATATTTTAGTCAAAACGTCTACAAAATGCTATCAGCAAATTTATTTGTATTAATACAATAAAAATTAATTCAAACAATTTGTGGTTTCCAAAGGAATTAAAGAATGTTCCATACCAAAGAAATTTGTTATTACAATAGGACTAAAATAACCGGAAACCCATTGGATTGGAGTGATTATAAACAACACTAAAAATTATTATAATAGGCTCATAAAATTACGAAAAAACGAATTTTATCAGAAAAAATAGATAGATGACTGTAGAGGAGATTCCAAAAGTGTGTGGAAAAAATAAAAGACTTGGTCAAAACAGACAGCAAAAAACGTTCCAGACTCGATCAGAGTTTACAGACGGCATAAAGACGAATCCTCTGATATCGCTCAAAGTTTCAACAAATACTTTATAGATGGTATAACATCCATGAAAGTCTTGATAACACTACAGATAGTAGTAACGTAGATTTTGGTAATATAGGTCAAAATTTTTCGAGTGTCTTCACATGTCTGCAAATAGATTTGGCGAAACTTAATACAGTGATTTCAAGTATGAAGAATAAAACAAGTGACAGATGGAATTACACTCGAAATGATTAAAGTTCTATTCAGTTATTGGCAATACATTGTGAGAAATAATAAATGACTCTTTTTCAATTAGGAGTGTTCCTACAATATGGAAACACAGCAACTAAAACACCATATTCCAAAATTTGCTGGTACCAAAAAGTGTCTGAGTTTCGACCAATAAATATGCTCCCGACATTAGAAAAAATAATAGAAACAAATGGCTAAAGAGCAACTACAAGAGTACTTTGAGAAACAAAATTTATTATAAGAAACACAACCTGGTTTTAGACAAAATCATTCATACAAAACAGCTTTAAATGTGGTGCTGGCAAAATGGAAAGAGGAGATCGAGAAAGGACATAAAAAATAGTTTCTGTGTTCTTGGATTTAAAACGTGCATTTGAGACAATAGATAGAGTATATTTCTATATAAAGTGGAAAAATATGGAATTACATTGACTGTGCTAATGAATTGGTTTAGGGACTACCTCTCCAAAACGATATCAAGTAACTATCTATGATGGCGTTCAAATCGGAAGCAAGAGAAATATACAATTAGGTGTATCACAAGTATCAAAACTGGGACACTTTCTTTTATTTATATATAAACGACATGAACGCAATTGTCGAAAGGTGCAACTAAATCTTTTTGCAGATGACACCCTAATTACAGTGAGTGACAGTGATGTTAACAGTGCGGTGTGTAAAATGAATTCTGAGCTATTATAAGAATTGTCAAAATGGTTAAAACAATGACAACTAAAGCTGGAACACTTTGAAACAAAGGCCTTGATTATCACAAACAGGCCGCTAACGGAGCCAGTAGATTGATGTTGGCGATAGACGGTGCCAATATAGAATACGTTGCCGAAATGAAATATCTAGTGGCTAGTTATTGTGATAGATTAAAATTTAAGAATCTTATAGATTATTTATTGTTAATAAACGCGGCAAACAGATGGGTTTTTTTGGTAGAATTTAGTAGTAAATTAAAATTTTAGTTTATAAGTGTATAATTGCTCGGCATTTCGAATACTGTTCCACTGTGCCATTTTTAGTGACGGAAGGAGACCTGCAGAGGCTCCAAAAATTAGCAAAATAGAGCGATGAGAATAATACGGCGTTGTCATAGGCGGACCAGGATTACCAATATGTTAGAGATGTTGCAGTGGCTTAGTGTTAAACAAGGATACATTTCAATACGATGGTTTTTATTTTTAAGCTGGTAAGAAATATGTTACCTGGTTATATGAGTAATCATGAAGTTTATAACAAAGACGTCCACAATAATTATAGAACTAAAATAGTAGACAATTTCCGACTGAGAGCAAATTCAAAGAGTTTCACACAAATAGCTTCTATTATAAAGGATTTAAAATGTATAATGACCTCTCAAACGAAGCTAAATGACTAACTAATGGGAAACAATAAAAAAAAATTGCTCGGAATATGTTAAGAACCTGTTTCACATATAGCAGTAGGTTAAATTAAAATGTGGGACGTACACTAATAAGTTTTAAGTTGTACAAAATTAGGCGTTTGTTATTGTGTATATAAACATCTTTTTTATGATGAAATAAACTTACTTACTTACTTATTTAACTAATATTTTTCTATAGATTTTCTTACGGTGGGTTACGCCGCAAGAACACCTTTCTTTATCATACTGCGCTCCTAGTGGATTTTTCTATGATTGATGATGTTCTCATCTGTTTGCCTCAGAGCTGGTGTGTTGTATGTTCAATATTCATACTGTTCATTTCCATCTTGAAGGTTATGTTTAACTAATACTAAATTAATTAATAGATTTAATAATGGTTAATTTTGTTATTTTGTGCAGCGACAGATAGGATAGCTTAAATACTTAAGGCTCATAAGGACAGGGGGGTAGGCAACACATTTTACAAGAATACATTATTTGAAATGTAATAAACTTGTCATAATATTTCTGTCTGTCTGAATCAACTTGGAAGATGCCTGGCTACATTAGTATGAATCTTAACCATATTACTTGCGGTTTACCAATATGTTGTGCTTATATACAATTTTGATCAGGTAGAAATTAATAAAATGTGATTTTTCAATTGACTAAATATTAACTACAAGAGTGGCACTTTTTAAAAAATGGTAATGTACAAGGGTGTATAAACACAATTAATATCAAAATCAATATTGACAATATACTTTGCCATTCAATTAAACCCGGAATCATTCAAAAACCGTATCTAAATCTAACAAAATTATTAAACACGGTACCAAAATGCCCCATTGCGCTCTGCTCAGGTAGACGGATTTTTAGCCTAGAGCGTTCTGAGCTAAACGAGCAGATTAGAAATCCGTGAAACGCAGCAGATTACAACTGCTTAGGTCTCGTTCTTCATTTCAAATGCTGATTTTACTTAGAAGTTAGATATGTCATAATATCCACCGAAATTGATGACATTTCGTTTTTCTGTATAATAAACATAGTAGAGTAAAGACATAAAATATTGCTGTGTAAACATGGAATTTACAACGAACAATTTTTGAACGGTAGAAATCAAGGCATGTAAGCACATCTAATCTAAATTTTTAAGAGATCTCCTGGAGTCAACTAGTTCTGGCAATAACGATTTTATGTAAAATCCGCATCGGAATTATCCCTCTCAATATCATCGGCGGCTATTTCTTTATTTTCTTTCAAAAATTGTTTTTTGCTCAAGAGAACATTCAACGACACGGTCATCGACATCGTCACTAGGTTGTTCATTAAAACGTTGAAGCTCGTTTGAATCACTTATACTTGATAAAGCACTTCCAACTCGAGTATCATCAAGTGACATGTTATCACCAGTATCCAGTGTCAAAGCAGTAAAAGTGGTATTTTCGGCATTTACTAAATTACGATTATTTAGTATTTTACTAAAAAAAAATGAAATAAGTAAAATGTCTGTAGCTATGCCTGCAGAATTACATTTAATTTTAATACTAAAAATAATTCTATTATCCAATTAATAAAACTTTGTACTCACCGCATTCTCACTTGCTTCAAAAGTATTTTTTGCTTTTTCTGGATATGCTTAAAATTTAGCTTTAACCACTTTGAATCGTAGACTATAGGATTATAATATAAATACACTGCAAGCACAGTATCACCACCGAATGCGCTACGATAATAGCAAATACGGAATTGCCATAATTAAAGTACAAGTACCTATTTAAAGATTTGGGGAAAAAGTAAAGATATTTCATTACTTGGCCTCTTGGTCAGCTGATTAATGTTATTACTTTTATTCACAATCAATTAGTTAGCCCTTACATGTCATTACCGTTATCGCACCTATATTCTATTTAAAGAAAATGACTTTCGAATTCATAATGTAAGGTATTCCAAGAAATATATTGCAAAATTGATATTCTAGAAATCCATTACTTTCTATACATTTTTCTCAAAAAAAATGAAGTAAACTTCACTTTAAATGCAAATATATGTATGTTTTTACTTCCTTTTACGATAAAGGAAGTATTGGATTCACCCCAAATATTCGAAATTGAGTTTTCAACAGATCTTCACGTTTTAGAGTCCCCTGAACCCAAAAACATGTTTTTGATCATCGGTCTGTCTGTCTGTCTATGTGCCTGTCTGTGTGTCTGTCTGTCTGTCAGTCTATCTGTGAACAGAATATCTCAAAAACAAAAAGAGGTATGGCGTTTAAACGTCATATATAAGTTTTGTGTACTATGTAGATGAGACAGCAAGCTTTTGAATAAAAACGCATAACCGGAAGTAGGTGTTTATCTTGTGATTTTTCAGTTTTTTCGATTTTTTCAAAAAGGGTTATAACGATTTTTTTCAAACTTTACACTTTTATTTCATTTTTAATGTGTATTGATGTGAGATAGGTAATTTTCCAGTTGAATACTTCTAAAATGGGTTTCTTTTCTTTTTTTTTCTATTTTGGTTATTAACTCCTATTTTAAATAGAACATCCGGTATATTATTACATTTTTGAATTCAGCTTAAAATTTTAGAGAAAATTTGTCTCTTTAACTAACGCTCTGTTTTGTACCGTTTTTGTAGAATTTGTAATTTTTGAAATTTTTTGACAAATGGTTAAAAATTAAAAATAAAATTTTTGGCTAATTATAAATTCACTGTAAAAGGAAGTACTGTGAGTGTGTCACACCAGATTATTATATAGTGTATTAAATTAAAAATCGCAGCTATTTTGTTTTAATCACAAAGAATTAATGGTTATAATTATACAATGCCGTAACGTAACAAAACCGAAACTATATTTTTTTGTCGCAATCATTAACATTAGTTATTAGTTAGATTAGAAACGGCTTTTATAACACTGCTGTGAAAAGTAATGCCGTTTGACGTACGAAATGACATTAGGTACTTATTTGTCAAATTGAAGTATAAGAATATCAAATCAATACAAAGACTAAATAAATCTGGAAGAACGGCGCTTTACCAAGTTCATCTACCCCAATCTATACCATAAAATATGTGGTCTCTTTCTTTGTATGCATCTTTGTTCGGTATCTCCTCCGAAGATACTGGACCGATTAAATTGTATGATAGCTTAAAATTTTGTTAATTTTTAGACTTACATCGTAGGCCGGTTTTTATCATATAAACAACCATTTTACAATAGGTCGAGATATTTCGATAAATTGTATTTATCGTCCAATGTGGCTCATATTCAGAATATATGTTAGTTACGGGGAAAGAAATACTTTTACAAAAAATGGACCCGGGAGGTGACGCTGGAGTCGATATATTTATGGTCTAATTTGGCTCATATTCAGAAGATGTGTGTACCAAAACAAATTATTTTTGGGCAGCACAACGTTTGCCGGGTCAGCTAGTCCGTTATACAGTGACTATTCACTGTAGTCCATTATAGATAACTATTTTCTAATTTCCCAAACGTTCAACTGGAGAATGCGATGTCTGTCATGGTATCGCAAGATAATTTTCTTTTATTGCTGCTGCCTCTTGATATATTGTTATTATCAACGCCAGGTTTAATTTTATTAAAAAGTTTGCAATTCAAACACCATGCATCTGAATATAAACATGTACCTACATGTTGAAATCGAACAATAAAGAATAATGAAAAACGGTAGGGACAGTACATAATTAATCGATGAATCAGACAATATTATTGTGAGCCAACAAGTGATTTATTAAAATTGATTTACTTGATTAATCATTTTATAAATTATTATCGATTCTGACGGTATTTTAGTACCTACATGTAAAATGAATTCAACTTGGTTACTATTAGGCCAAAAGATTTTTTTAATTATAATGCAGTCCCAATGATCGTAGGTACCTACAAACATTTCAGAAACTGCATTTTATTGTATTAGTTGATTTGCTTTATTCCAGTAAATAATGCACAGAAATAATACGTAGAAAACGAGTACAAGACAGACAAAACCGTATTATAATTAAACAACAATAGCAAACATTTTTGAGTGTTTCAACATATGAATTGGTTAATATATTGGTATTGTGTTTAGCTACGGAGAATGTATATTGTATACGTAAATATTCACGACACTGCCTGCCAATTGCTAGAAAAACTATTTTTGAAACATTCCGTTGATCGGCAAACTAATCCTTTTCCAGGAAAGGTCATTATCGCTTAGGAATGCAGGTAGTCTGAATGAAACCTCAGACTTCAGCAACCGTAAGGATGGTTGCCTATTTAAAGTCAAGTAGGAGTAATCACAAGTTCAAGTCTCTCTCCTTATGGGCCTTAAGGCACCACTTAGAGTACAATGATTTAATTTCTTTAGATTCGGAGATTATTAGCAATCTAAAAAATGCTCCAATTACGTCAGTTGACGTGGAACGAAGTTTTTCTGTGTATAAAAATATTTTAACTGACAAAAGGCAATCTTTTCTTCTAGCTAATTTAGAAAAACATTTAATTATCAATTGTTATAGTTCGATAAAAAATAAAGATTAAAATTAGAAAACTGCCTTACAAGTTTAAATAAACAATTAAGAATAAGCTAAGATTAGTTTATATTATATGACGTTGTGGGATTTACGAATTTTTAGTATTAGATGTAATTAATTAGCTTCTATTTATATTTTGTGTATTTTTGTAAAGCCGTTGGCCAAAACTGTTGTTTTAAATACATAATTCGAGGAAACACTGTATATTTTAAAAAATATTATGCATATTTGATGCATATTTTGGCTATTTTTAATGCATATATATGCGCATATTTCTACATGTTCAAGTGCATATTATTCCTTGCCTTGATGATTACTAATGCACTTTCCTCCCTAGTAATACAAATAGCTCTTACTTCCTATGAATTAAAAGTAAGTTCTACATGGTTTTCTATGGATACAATTTTGCGTTCGCTCGGCTACGCTACGCTTTGCCTCACATATGCAAACAAAATTGCTCATCGAATACATTGCCACTTTTAATCCTAATAAAACAATATACTATTTTTGAGATCAGTAGTGAAGAACGCCGAAATCGTCATTAAAGTAGTAGTCGGCATTGAAGTAATTTATTATTCTCCGACTTTTACAGTTCGCGGGGTGACTGATGGGCGACAGAAAACGCCATCATAACCTATAACAGTTGGCTGATAATGTTAATATCACGATTTCTCGATTTAAAAGTAAATATAATGTGCACTTCGGTACTGAAGTTTCTTTTTATTCATCATGTGGTTTTCTTGATTAGGTCATATTGGCCACATTCGTGAGTGCCTTGGTATACAAATAACTATTACTAGAGTCATTATACTTAATGTTTGCACAGCTCAGACGGCAAGATTAAGCTTACTTAAATTTTAAGGGTTTGGCTACTATTATTATTATTATTCAGATGTAAGTGTTCCTTCGAAATACCATATTTTCCAAAAAGAAAAAATATATTTCTTTCTAGCCATTCAGGAAGGATAATCGAGAATTATTTATCAAATTTAACAGCTATTTTTCATTTAGAATCACAACTCAATTAAAATTTGCATAAATAAGCTTTATTATGATTTCAGACAGATATTTGAAGTTATAGGATTTTTGGTATTGGATTTTTAAGAACCATTCTGCTTGTGTTATTAGAACTGGAGAGATTTTTAAACCTATTTACATAATATTTTAGTCTCGAGTTTCTGTAACTCTTATTTTGTATTTATTCAAACTTATGCCAAGAGTGCATGTGTTATACTACAGCTTAAGTTAAAAATCAACGAGCTAAACTTTTTTGTATAATTACTAAAAGCAATATCTCCCGTCTTTCAGACGAGGGAAATATTTTAATCGCGAAAAAATCACCTTTTGAGATTTCTTCATATCTTCACGTTTCAGGGTCCCTAGATGACGAAAAACAGGTTTTCTCAATTCCGTCTGTTTGTCTGTATGTCTGCCTGTCTGTCTGTCTGTCTGTCTGTCTGTTGGCGGTATAACTCAAAAACTATTTGTCGGAGGAAGACAATATTTTGCATACACATTATATATGTATCTACCTGGCATGAAACCGAGAAAACTTCAGACAAATATATACAGGGAGAAACCTATAAAAAAATAAAAATCTGTTTATTTTTGATTTAACTTAGCAATAAATACAAGTACTAATTTGTACATAGTGCAGGTTTTATTTTTACCAAAAATAAGCCCTAATAAATACAGAATAAATGTTGTACGATACAAAAAATAGCAACAAATTAGCGCGTTACTTAATATAGCTGCAACGCAGGAATTCGAAGAGTCGGTGCTCCGTAGCTCAGGTAGAAATAACCCGTTCCCTTACAATATCCCACAAAACGTTGGGGCTGCATACGCGATCCGCCTGCCCTTATATTTCGACCACCGGTAACGTTTTTTTTATTTGAAAATTTATTTAATTTATTAGAAACGTGAAGATATTTTTACTCCTAACATATTTAATTTTTAAAATTATTTAGTGTCAAAATGTCGACGAGGGAAGTTCTGGGTAAAGCCTTTTACTACAGATTATTTTTACTTGATGTAGAGAGAAGTATGGGTGTATCTTTTACCTCTTTCTTCTGTCTAACAGCAATAACTATGCGAATTCGGAGATTAATAGCCTGACATTCGGAAATTATATTATTGTTGGTATTAATAATTTACCTACGTAAATATTCAAAATTACTAAAACGACAGCTTAAAATAAAAAGTAAATGTCGCAAGCAGTGCTCAAATATGGAAATTGTTGGTAATCCATATTCCCGTAATTTCCTCGAGAACGTGATGACGTGACAGATTTATATCCTTCAATTATTATTTCCCTGGCAACAAGTGCTACCGAAGCGAGGAACTAGTTCGCTTTCAATTCAATTACAAACGGATATCGTGTGGAGCAGATTACAAGAAAATTTAATTTTTAGGTAAACCCGCTTTATTTATTTTGTTTTAGTCGCTATAAGTCCGGGGTGTTTGTATGTACCTACAAAAATTCGCCATTTTAAAAACTTGTCAAAACTTTTTTCGTTGCTATGCTTTGATATAAATCTCAATAAAAGTGAGTTTCTACAAATGAAATTTAATAATAAACATTTTTCACGTCATAAAAACAATTAAAGGTATCATATTGCGGTTATGCTGATAGGTAAAACATTTTGATTTTGATTTTCTTTAAAGTTGTTTCGTTCCTTTTATTAATCCTAGATAATATTCTATTTATCCCCAGCGTGACCCAGCGGTTAGGGGGCTCAGGCTGCGGTGCCACAGTACGGGGTTCAATGCCCACACCTGGCAACTGGCTAGCGGCCCACCCAATCGCTTGAAAAATTGGGTACCGAAACAACGGCTGTGGAAGTAGGGAAAGTAAGGCAGTCGAAGGCGTGATGCTAACCACATCACCCAGTACGCCGTTAATGGTGTGCCAGATTGATTGGGTTTCCGAAAGAGATATTTCGGCGATGGTGACTCGCCGTGTCTTTGGCCATATTGCTACGTGAGGAATGAAGTGCCCTGAACTGTACTTACTACTTTTTACTAATCTTTTTCAGTGAGTTGTGCATGGAATAGTACATAACAGACTGCAAAATTGAAGTGCAATTGTGTTGCGTATGGTCGCAGTTTTTTAATTTTTATTTGTAGAGCTCTGAATTCTAATTTAGAGTTCTTCCGCTCCGTCTCCTGCTGGAGAAATACAAAAGGCAACGCGTTCGTTATAAATAAGTGCCTCTTTTCTAAGTTCTGCTGTAATAAGACGAGAAATGTAGGGTTTGCATTCGTGCTCCTTAACTTTATGAATAGAACCGTCACTTTGAAACTTTCTAGCATTTGCTCTTAAAAAGAAGCGGTGCCAGACAGATTTAACATCGTTACAGGATTTCATATCATTTAATAAGAAGGTATGTTAATAGCTGAATTTATAATTAGGTAACTAAAAATATCAGTCTTAATCGTTATTCGTGCATTAAATATAGAAACTTGGAGAGCTAAAATTTATTTTCAATTTAGTGTAAGAATTTGCAGGGTTTTATGAAATAATGTTATTAGGTAACGCACCTGCTTAATACTCGTACTCTAAATTATGCTTACAATTGTCTTGCATTAACACAAGTCAACTAAAATGTTTCTCAGAACTAGATATTCTTTTGTATGTTTCTTAGAATAGATCCTGGAATTCTAAAACGTACATTTTATATTGATAGCTCGTATTATTCTTCCAAATTTGTAAAATGAATTGAAAATATTGAAATTAATTTAAGCCGCTCCAGAGATACCAGACGGTAATGGATATTACCGACAAACCCTTGGAGAATGCTCTATAAGTAGCATCTTATCTATAAACGCTCGATAGCTCGCATTACTTCCCAAATCGCAATTTAAATTTAAAACATTACAATTACTTTATACCCGTTTAGGGAAAGCAGTAGACGCTGCTGATTTTAATAATTTAATTTTCCACCATGTTTCTCCAGAAGTCGGAATTTATTGATTCTGGCGGAATACTTGGAGTGCGACAGATATTAGGGATGTGTGCGTACATATAAGTATAAGATGCCGAATACAATTTAAGATAAAACTAAATAAAATGGGCCAGTTGCGCACGTTCACTTCTTAACGTCGCGCACGTTCACTTCTTAACGTCGCGCAAACTGATTCTGATCTTCATTTCAACTATTTTCCCCACGAAATTTTCCGTATAAAAAGGAAACGGGAGCCATGTTGTTGTATAACTACATACTGTTGCTGCCATTAGAAGCATATCCCTTTGAAGTTGACTTGTTTACCTATAATCTCTACTAATTCACTAGCAAAATATGAAAGAAGCCAATGTTTTCTATAGGTCTAAGTGGTTTATTTTTAAAATTAGGAATAATTTAAATCCCTTCGGAAAACGAAATGCAAGCTTATATTCAGCATATTTAAAAAAAATTGATATCCATAGCTCTGGTCGATCTTTCCAATTAGCTGCTTGAATTTTTAAAATCAGTGAACGTCGAGTGACTTTAACCCGTGACGATTGACTTTTGATCATTACAAGGGCTGCTGATGTTAGTGCTTCCGTAATGCCGAAACAAAGAAGTAGAGATGTTGAGGAGTATTGATGTGTCTCTTTATTCGACAGCGTTGAAAGTTATAAATGGGACTCTAATCTCAGAAGTGAACACAGAAGGTGCAGTGAAGAGCAGGTCGAGTTAAAAGATGTACTTTTATAAATTTGTATTTGAGGAAAGTACTTTCTTTCTTTAGCAAAGGTAATGCACAACAGTGCAGTCAATGAACCAATTGTAACACCATCATATTACATCACTGAACTACTAAACTGAATTAAAACCCCTTTAGAAAGGTCGATGGGTACCACAGATATATATCAGAAATCTCCCAATCTTTTACACAAACGATATAGCGATAGTAGATGGAAATTAAAACTTTAATGTGAAAAGCGATTTTTTATGGTGCAAGATCTAAGAATGTCGAAAACTAGGTAGCTTAAATACCGATTGATATGGTCATATGGTCACAGCCCTACTGGCATTTTTCGCAGAATAAAGGCTTCAACCCTAGCAAGAAATATTTTACATTCTAGGCATCGTTGTAACATGAAATCCACGGTTTTACATCTCTTCCGAAAGATGGCATTCTGTAGAGGATTTTCTTTAACATTTTTTATTTTCAAATACATCAGTGAGACCGGCGTTCGAACTCACGACTCTTGGATCAGTAAGCAGCATACTTAAAGCTTAGGTACCGTTACCGGCTAACATTAATTTAGACCCTTACAGAGACAGCGCGTGGCCGGCTGGTAGAGTGCTTGCGCCAGCAGTCGGCAGGCAGTAGGTTCGAGCCCCACACCCGTATATTGGAAACATCGAACGCTCTCGGGCGATCATACGAACATCTTTGGTGGTCGCTGACTTTCAGCTACGTCCATATTTTTCAAAAGTAAGCCTTAATAGAAAATATGTTTCTGTAGCCTTATTCTCGGTACTGGTAAAACTCCTGCCTTTTACCAGCTTTCGATATATCTGGCTATTTGTATAAAAACCATTACATTCTATACGAGAAAATTACCTCCCATATTTTGCTGTTAGTTTTGGCCTTCTCCGCGTATTTGATTTTCCCAGTACCTGTCACATCTTTTCCCGATTCGCCACCTGGGAAAGCACCCAATGGGTGATTTAACAACCCCATACGGTTTTTAGCAAGTTGGTCTCATAATTTGAATGAGGATACACATTACTTGATCGTATTAACACATCTCGCTCCCGGAAAAACACATACGATTCGTAAGAAAAACATTCATTTGCTAAGTACTTCCTATTTTTAGTTATGACTTTTCAATTAGATAAAATTCAGTAAATAATCGGCAGTAGGCCCCTCGTGCTAAATTTTAATATCAAAAAAATGTTTACTAATCTAATTTAAACATCCATCCATGGATCGGTCAAAGTATACTCGTCAAAATTTGAAGAAAGACACCAAAAAATGGTAGATTTAAAAATGCTCTAAAATGCTTAAGAACTATCCAATGTTGATCAAGTTTTCTAAGTAACTGATTTATTATGGTACAGTTGAAGGACTTTAGTGCCCGTGGACGTGCACGTGTCAGAATGGCCGTGTCGGCGCCGAAGATATTTGGACTAATGTCTCCGCCTATGAGTTATGTTTTGTAGTTATGTTATGGTTCGTTTGAACTGTTTTATTTCATGAGTTCATAGAAGGAACGCAATAGGTAATTTCCTATTGAATGAAACGGCGCCTGCAAGACCCAAACAATATGGCAATGAGTAACGTTGCCGAGATCAGGGCATTCTTGTATAGAAAAGCAAAGGTGTTGGACGAAGGTGCGGGCGCCGGACCATTACCGTTCCAAACCTTATTATTCGTTATGTTCATTTCGCCACTGCGGGCTATTTATTGGTTATTTTAGTTTTCAACCAATAAACTGCGCTTATCGGACTTAATGTGTAAAATCGAAATGGTTACGCGCTGAACTACCCCTAAGCTCTGACATATATTAAACAGGGCTATTGGCCCGATAGAAGCGGGAACTTCACAAAGAAGAACTGCAAATATGCTTGGAACTAAAAAAAGTTTAGTTAATAGGGCTTGGTTAAGGTATCGGCAAAATAATACACCGAATTATACTCATGGTGGCGGCAGACAGAGAGCTACTACAGGTGCTAATGTTAGCTTCATCCTGCGGCGGGCACTTCGTGAAAGAACAATTAATGCTACTCAATTGCGACGAGAATTACAAGAGGTTAGTAATGTGCAAGTTACTCCACAAACCATTAGAAATAGGCTCCGAGAAGCAGGTCTGAAGTCCAGACGTCCAGCTAAACACCCGAGATGGATAAGGAACCATCGAAGAAACCGATTAAGATTTGGTTTGGACTACCAGAATTGGGACAATATGGAATGGAATAGATGTTTATTTACCGACGAGTACAGGTTCTGTTTGCATCCAGATGACCGAAGAACACGGGTTTGGTGAAGATCAAGTGAAATATATGATGAAAATGCCATGGTCGATTATGCACCTTTTGCAGGACCCTCCTTGATGGTTTGGGCTGGAATAAGTACTGATTTCCGTACGGAGCTTATTATTTTCAATAAAACTATGACAGCAAATGTATATTTAAAAAGAATTCTACCACCGATTGTTTCACAAATTTCTGAAAATGTTTGCCCCGAATTCCTTTTCATTGATGTTAACGCAAGACCTCACAGGGCACGTATAGTGAATGAGTATATTGAAACCCACGGTATAAATCGAATACCATGGCCTGCTTTAACGTCCGACCTGAATCCGATTGAGCAAATGTGGGACATTCTATAAAGAAGAGTTTCCACTCGTATCAATCAACCACCAACATTGGATGAGTTACAAAATGCTTTCTTGGAAGAATGGGCGTAAATATCAAACCGGAGTATTAACAATCTAATAAGAAGTATGCCTCAACGCTACGAAAAACTAGTTAGGTCGAGGTGAGGTTCCACACATTATTAGTACTTAAGTTTTAATTATGTTAATATTTCGTTGTTTCTTGTTAAACATTAAAATGGTTTTGTACCAGAAAATGTTAAGGTTATTTCAAAAAATTATATTTTTTAATACTGCAGATAGAAACTAAAATAAAAAAACATTTGATAGATGACATACTAGACTAAACATTGACATAAACCCAAAGTATACCGAGTGTTCTGTTAATGCCATGCACTTAACTAAATATTATGGAAGTGACACAGCTACGTTTAACGCTCTGTATAAGAGTTTGTATTGGAGCATTTAAAATTTTCCTCAAAGGCAATGAGACCTGCATGATCTTCCTTCAAATATACGAAAAATTGTTAAAATTAGATGATCTTTAATCATTCTAGAGCACTTTGTAATCTGGGTTTTTTTTGGTGCCCCACTTCAAACTTTGACGAGTATATTAAGTATTATCAAATACCAGCCTGAGACGAATTGATATTTTCATTTCGTGAAATTCAAAAAGATAATATTTAAATCACAGCTAGTAGATATCAGAAAGAATTTGACATATATCTAACCTTTAATACAAGGACTGCTCTAAGTAGCACGTTATTCCTAGCAACAAATTCTTCACCTATATCAATCCGGCGTTTCTCTTAGAAGAAGTCTCTAACGTTTAAATAGCTATTTATGCAACAAGTGCTAAAAGTTGATGTTTATGCATGAGACATGAAAATTATGAAACGAAGGCGAAGGCTGAATTTCATATGTCGAGTGCAATAACAGTTTTGGCACGAGTTTGCATACAATATTCTTTCTGCGACCTTAAATTTTCTGTTATTAATCCATAAATGTCGATTTAACAAAGGTTTGCATTTATGACAGTTATAATTTATGTAATAATAAAGCGATGGCCTTGACGCGCAGGTGAATGTTTGTGGAGTCAGTACTGTCAAAGACAGTTATCAAAGGTAATTATAATAGTACACATCTGACTGTATTCATTACATAACGCTTTAATTATTTAAAAAAAACACTACCTTTAACGCAAGAAGTAACTAGAATAACTTTACAACTTCACTTCCAGTTCGAAATTGTAGTTTTATAACCTCACTTCACTTTATAATACATGTGATAAAAGTAAACAGCTGATCTCATTTTAAACACGCTAAATTATAAAACGTCACTTTTAGTGAAAAAAGCTAGCGTTAAAAGCTACTTTTAGTGGTGGTCGTAGAAAATAACTATTTATGCAACAAATGCTAAAAGTCAACGTTTATGCACGAAACATGAAAACTATGAACGAAGCCGAAGGCTGAGTTTCATAACATGTCTAGTGCATAAACGACTTTTAGCACGCGTTGCATACAATATTTTTTATTATACCTGCATCAGAATCGCCGTTTAAAGCACGCCTGAGCGTGCGAAAACAGGCGATTAAAGCTCGCCGAGCTTTAAAGGTTGCCAAGGAAACGACCGAATGCAACAACGGACGTGGACGCGACAAAAACGTAAACAATTCTCGTAACTATAGTAGCAATATTATTATGCCCTCTCGATTTATCACGACAAAAATTATTTCTAAGTGTTTAGTGTGTAATTTATTTCCAGTATTGCAGGTATAATAAAAAATAGCGTAAAGTATTCGTGGATAACTGGTCTTTAAAACACTAGCTCTATTTCGCGCGTGTTTTAAAGACCTTGTTATCCACTCATACTTTAATGTACTATTATCTACGACCTTAATTTTACTGTTATTAATCCATAAATATCGATTTAACAAAGGTTTGCATCTATGACACTTCTAATTTATGTCATAATAAACAGTAGCCTATGCCGCGCGGCCAAATGTTTGCGAAGACAGTTCTGTCAAAGTCAGTTACGAAATGTAATTATTAATACTCCACATCTGACTGTATTCATCACATAACGCTTTAATTATTTCAAAAACACTTTACTTGTAACGCAAGAAGCAACTAGGATAACTTTACAACTTCACTTCCAGTTCGAAATGGGCTAAAAGTAAACAGCTGATTTATTTAACCACGCTAAACTATAAAACGTCACTTTTAGTGAAACAAGCTAGCGCTAAAAGGCCTACTTTTAGTAGTGGTCGTAGATAAATAATATTTTGGCTTCCTCGCTTGCTCTTTATTGCGCGTTATTTTACTATCATTTCGGACAAATGTCCCATTGACGGCATTATAAAACAAGTTACATTTAAAGCTCACCTGATCAAGAACTGCAAATTTTTTATTTCGTTAAATAAATACATAAAATTATTACGACACAGAAAATAGGTAATGTGTAAACTTTAGCTAAAATGGTTTTAAAAATATTGGTCACAATACCTTTAAAGCGTTGATAGCATTCTATTTAAAATGTGTGACGCCACAAAAATAACCGAATTGTTCAATAGTCGCCTAGTGTATCATAATTATAGTACTTCTTATTGATCATATTTTCGCAATATTTTATTTCGAAAAAACTATGGGTCTGTTCTTTATTGGAAATAGTTCACAGAATTAAATAATTATGGCGAGTTTGTCTGTTCTAAAAGGACACAATATGCATTTTTCATTGTTTTGTTATTTCGATTTCAAACTAATAGATCTCTACATTTTTCTCATTTCATTGTCTTTTGCTACTCATATTAGAACTAGAAGTAACTAAGGTTAACACAGCAATTTTTTATCAAATGTCTTGGATATTTAACAATACAAAGTACATTTTTTGTCCATAATAAGTATATTAAGCTACAACAACATGAACCGTTTCATTATTGTGCTTTTACATTAATTATTTATTATATATATATATCGGTTTTAAAGCGTTGACGACGCTGTCCGATCTCTAGACTTCTCCTCCACCTACTTCTGTCTTGGCAATGCTCATCTTGAAGATTTCGTTCGCTCATTGCTTTTCTAATATTTGTGCTCCAAGTTGTTCTGGGCCTTCCCCTTTTTCTTTTTTCTGGGGGCATCCATTCGAATGCTGCTCTGGGTAATCGATGTTCTCCCATTCGTTTAACGTGTCCGTACCAAATTAATTGTCTTTTTTCAACTTTTTCAACTATTGTGTGTTGCAGGCCGATCAGTGCTTTAATTCTAGTGTTGGGGATTCTTTCTAGCCTTGATATTCTGCATGATCTTCTCAGGGCGTCCATTTCTAAAGCAGCTATTCTTTTCTTCTCTACTTCATTCCATCTCCAAGCTTCTGCACCGTATAGAGTGATGCTCTGTACTACTGCTCTGTATATACTATATTTTAGTTCCTTGGATATTTCCTTGTGCCACCATATCGAATTTAGCCGTTTAATTGCTTGCGCCCTTGCCCTATCCTCTCTCGAATTTCTTTTCCGTCTCTTCCATCTTTTTCTATATTAATTCCTAAATATTTGTAGCTATCACATACGCATATCTTATCACCATTTCCTAAATCTAAATCATCAGTTTCTTCTCCTACACACAAGTACTTTGTTTTACTTATATTTATTGAAAGACCGGCTTTTTCATACTCTTCTTTTATTTTTCTAGTCATGTACTCCAGGTCATCCTTGTCTTGAGCAAGAAGGACCTGATCGTCTGCAAATTGTAGAGTATAAATGTTTGTATTTTCTACTGGTAATCCCATTCCGGCGCACGTTTTCTTCCAGTTTTTTAAAGCATACTCTACATATATATTGAAAAGAGTGGGTGCCAGACAGCAACCTTGTTTGAGGCCTTTTGTTGCAATGAATCCCTCAGATATGGTATTTCCAATTTTTACTTGTATCTTAGTATCTTTATATAATTCTTTGATGGCTTTGATAATAACAATGTTGATACTCGTTTCCTCTAATGCCTGCCATAATTTTGAAATTGGAATGCTATCATAGGCCTTTGATAAATCAATAAATAACAAATGTATGCTTCTTTCCGTGTTTATTTTCTTTTCAATTATTTGTTTCAAGCAGAATATATTGTCCATACAGGAGCGCCCCGCGGAATCCACTTTGTTGTTCGGATTCGTGATTTTTGTATTCTCCTTCGACAAGTTCTCGCAATACTCTTCCATATAGTCGGCTAAATGTTGGTGTTACAGTTATGCCCCTATAGTTTTCACATTTGCGAGGATCTCCTTTTTTATATATGGGAGATAAGTAACCTAATTTCCACTCGGTAGGTATCACTCCTGTATTGATACACATGCTGAATAGTTGGGATATCATTCTCCATCTTTTTCTCTGTGCCATATTTTAGCATTTCTGTAGTAATTGCTCCTGGGCCACTTGCTTATTTGTTTACTTGCAAATATATTGTACTGGCTACTCTATTTTTAATTGAATTGTAACTATTCAATTATGCACAAGTTTCAAATTATAACAATGATAGAACTTGAGACTCTTTCAGGGTTTTGGGTTCAATTATCTAGTTGCTTCGCTTTGAAAAGTTTGACTTTCAAATATTTTCTCAACTATACATTTAACTTAATTGTCACTTATAATGTCAACGAACTGTCAACAGTAATTCTCAAATTTCTTTGACCAATGCTCAATTCTATGAACTGTAAATTGCAACTTTATATAAAACGGTAAGTTATTATTTCTAATTAATTGCACCCTTTTAAAATGTCTGTATTTCATACTGTCCGGAAAATATGACTTTGCGTCATTAATTTGAGTCCGGAAAGTGGAACATTTACAAAAAACCTCATACATTTTCATAACACGTCCCAATCCCCCGCCGTCCACCTGACCAAAGAAGGAAGCCCTCGAGGCTCCGCCCCTCTCCAAGAGGGCCCTCGGAGCTCCGCCCCTCTCCAAGAGGACCTCGAGGCTCCGCCTTTCTCCAAGAAGGCCCTCGGGGCTCTACCCCTCTTCAATGGGGCCTTCTTGGCTCCGCTCCTGTCCAAGGGGGCTCCAGGACTCCGCCCCTCTCAAAGAGGGCCCACGGGGCTCCGCCCCTCTCCAAGGGAGCCCTCGGGACTCCGCCCCTCTCCAAGGGGGCCCTCGGAATTCCGCACCTCTCCAAAGGAGATCTCGAGGCTCCGCTCCTCTCGAAGGGGCCCTCAGGCTCTACCCCTCTCCGAGGGAGCTCCCGGGGCTCCGCTACCGTAACCCGCATTCGCTGAACCAGGGACATCGCGTCTGCAATTTTTGTGACGGACACACGTCTGGATCGTTCTCCTTTATTATACGGATGGGGCCATAATTATACGGATGGGGCCATAATTATACAGGGTGTAGAAATGCTTTACGCACCATAGGGATTTCAATGGTAATTTCTTCATATGAAAATATTTGCTTCCCTAATTATTTTAGAGCAAACTTGTATTGAAGTTTTTTGTAGAGAAAAAAATTCTGTATCCATTTATACCAGCATTTGTCATTTTAAATTTCGGAAAACCGAAAATTTAAAGAAAAAAATTACCATTTTTAGACAAATCAGTGGTGCTTTGAAATTACTAAATCATTTCAAAGCATCAACAAATTAGTTTGCTGTTTATTTGTTTGCATCTGTCAAATGTAACGGCAACCAAATAAACAGCAAACTAATTTGTTGATGCTTTGAGATGATTTAGTAATTTCCAGGCACCGCTGATTTGTCTAAAAATGGTATTTTATTTCTTTAAATTTTTGGATTTCCGAAATGTAAAATGACAAATTCTGGCTTAAATGGATACAGAACTTTTTTCGCTACAAAAAACTTCAATACAAGTTTGCTCTAAAATAATTAGGAAAGCAAATATTTTCATATGAAGAAATTACCAATCCCAATGGTGCGTAAAGCATTTCTACACCCTGTATATAACAGCAATGAGATAACATGAATAACAAAGTAGAATGCTTGAGTAAGAAAGAGATGGTCATTCGAAAAAAATATTTCAGTAGGCATGTTTAGTTGACAAATTTCATAATTAAATTAAGCGTCAAGCCTTCTCGAATATTTGCTACTATGTTTATCTCTTTCTTACTCAAGCAATGCGAGTTATTTTCTTGTTCATGTTATCTCATTGCTGTTATATATAATTGTGGCACCATCGGTATAGACTAGAGGATTAAAGTCATTAGGCCGATAATATAAAACAGTATGAAATAAAACATTGTACGATACACGGCCGTAAAATATTATTAAAATACTCGTTTAGATATTCCAGACTCGGCTCGTTCCTCGCCTCGTCCGTAAACATCTAAACTCGTACTTTAATAAGTCATTTTCCGGCCTTGTAACGTAAATTACTATTACTTGCTTTAGAGTTGGTATAACTAAAGAAACACCCACCTTGTATCGTCCTTGCTCTACCTCCAAGACAGCAATCTACTTAAAATGAGCAGCTTGGTCCCGTTTGTATTCCTGCTGTAACTCACCGCTCACTAACAGACTGCTCACTCCTGTTGACCACAACTGATGAATCTTAATCACTCAGCACCTACCAGCATACACTGTGTCTCGATCTTCTCTCGTACCTGTAACCTACTGGAATGAACACTCTTCAAAAACAGTTCCTTGACATGCAGCTGTCACAGACGATCCACCAATGTCACACCTCTTCCAATGCTCCAACTTTCAAGTACCTCTGTAGTAAGCAGCCTACAGTACCATACCAGATCTGGACCTGCCTCAGCTATTCACCTTGTAATGGATGCTATTCCTTCCTTGATGCTCCCACGATCTCTCCAATCAGCAACACCATAGGCGAATAAATATCTAGACGTCTGACCCATGTATTCATTTTATGGCGTAGTGTGGGAGTAGTTCTAACGACGGCGCCACCGTCGGCCACAATATCGTAGCAATCACCGCGCTACGTCCTGTCAGCATTATTAACTGAGTAAGAACTCAAGCACCTAGAGATGTCCTTTCTCACTGCAAAATTAAAGCTGCCTTTGACATTGAAGTCATTTAGGTCACAAACGTTGGTAACAGTTAGTGCCTTTGAACATATGCAAATTAAACTTTCCTAGTATATTATAAACTTTCTTTTAAATAGTATTATTTAAACATGCGTCCCCCGGTAAATAATTGTGAGAAAAGCTAACGAACCGATCCAGGTCTCCACATGTTTTGATTTCCTGTAAAAAGATAAAGAAAGATGCAAGCAGTGGGTATTAAATTCCGGAGGTAAATATAATTAAATCTGTTTACTTTGCAAAATCTTTATCAAGATGATATAACGACTAAGCAACAACCATCAAGAGCGTATGCATCGTTAAGTGTGGGTTAAGGCCTTATAGATTAAATCATTTAGATGCTTGTGCAATTATAAACTGTGTTAACAAAATTACCTACGCTTGCAAATTTCTTTTTTCTTTCTACACCTAATAATACTATAATAACACCTTATTCTTATCGTCTATGTTAAGGTTAAGGCGGTAGCCCAGTAGGGGCATTTCTACCTGCTTGAGCGTTAAGGTGGATCAGGTAAATGATGTAGAAAATCTGCGTACTGAAAGTGTATTTGGTCAACTGCAAGTAGTATTAGAAATAACTGACAGTGCCATCTTTCGCAAGGCTCCCACCGGGTTTAGATTGAATTCACTTTGTCATATACTTGAGACGTCTAGATATTTATTCGCCTATGGCAACACTCAAACTTATGTAGTCACTTGTCAACTTGTATGTTTTAAAATAAATCTATTCCAAATAAATCTTCAATTCATCTCTTGTAAATAACAATTCTAATATTCATTTTACCATGTACTATTTATGTTCTGTAACTTTTTCTTCTATACTCTTACTTCTTTAATATTTCGCTTCTCTCCACACTGCGTAGATTTAGTTATTGCTCCTTTTACATTATCCAAACATTATTAAGTAATACAGGATTAAAATCCCACTTTTTTATTACCACCAAAATTCTAAATTACATGTTTCTAGATTTATTATTTCTTTTCTTATTATTATTATTGGAACAAATTTACTTAACTACCATATATTTCATTATTAATGTCTTTACCTACTTTAATAAAATTAAATTCTTATCAGAATCTGCATCTGTCATTCCTGATATTACCCTCTATTAATTATCCTTTCCAAAACACCTGTAACAGTTCAAAAACTATGTATTGTTTGAGGCTTTCGCGGTTACTCGAATTATTCTCCTTAGCATAGAATTTCGGCTTAGACCGCGTAGTATTTATATATGAACACCCAGCATTTTCTGGCTTAATGTGCCTTGCACCTTGTGAAGTCGAGCAAAAACCCGCGCGATGGCCATGCTCTTTGGTGGCTCGTGTTGTTTGAGTATCTTGAGAACGAGGATACTTAGGCAGATTTGGCCGTTTTGTTGTTTGTGCATCCAATATGGATGAAGACGCTGCCTTGCCTATTCGTTCCACTGCTAGCTCGGTTACGTGGAGTCACTCTTTGTTCACTTCTCAGTTATTCTCAGCCATGCAGCCTTGCATGTATTTAGATTATCCACCCTTTGCTGATGCCGTCAATCGACGTTCTTCTGCTGCTGAAGAGGTCAATCAATCTGCGTCGTATAGACACAATTGAACTGCCAATTATCTAGCCATTAATAAATGGAGAATCACCTTCGATGGAGGTAATGGTTTGACTAGCTTTCTGGAAGAGATCGAAGAAACTTGCATAGCTCGGAATGTGTCCAAGGACCAACTTTTTGCTGCTGTTATCGAATTGTTTACTGGCAATGCCCGAATTTGGTTTCGCTCAATTCTCAACACCATTCGTTCATGGGATGAAATGGTCATCGCTTTGATAGCCCCTTTTCTGCCTTGTGATTACGAAATCAGCCTATGGGATGAGATACGTAGTAGAACTCAAGGACCCGATGAGCCCGTGACGGTTTATGTCGCTGTCATGGAGAACCTTCTCAGCCGCCTTTCTCACTTATCTGTGGAGATGGAGCCTATAGAAATTATGCGTATGAACTTAGCTTACCTACAAGCTCAGTTGGCTCTCTACTCCCCAACGAGTATCTCTCAGCTTAGACAACTTGGCAAACTGATTGAGAATGCTAAGGTGCGATCTTCAAGGTTCAAGAACCCACCTCCGCCTTATCAGGCCCTTGAACCCGACTTGGCTTATCATAAGTCCCGTTTTGGGGCAAGAGCTGCTGCTATTGAGGACACAAGTTCCACTCCTAGTCCCGCTGCTAAAGAACAAGTCTTCAACGTTACAGCTGCTCGACCCTATGGCGTTTTCTGGAACTGCGGAAAGCCCGACCATCGCTTAGCCCAGTGCCATCGCCGCGCAAGTTGAAATGTTATCGCTGCGGTAAAGCCGACGTCACGATCCGTACCTACTCTTCCTGTTCGGGAAACGGGAACGAAAGGCGTTAAGAGGCCGATTAACGTCTTTATCAGTTACCGTTTCTGAGGCCAATATCGTCCCCAATCTCGAGTATCGGATCACCTGTCCTCAGAGCAACGCATACTGCTCGACTTAGTTCTAGGCCATGCCAGCAAAGATGAGAGGCTCTATCTTCGTGTAACTATCTATGGTAAAGAACTGCTTCGCTTGTTGGACTTCGGCGCAAGCCGTACAATTTTAGGTCCCCAAGGTTGGGAGGCATTGAAGTTTGTCTGCAAACTAATCTCGGATAAATCTATTATCTGCAGTGTCGCCAACGGTGAGAAATGCTACAGAATAGGTACATTTCCCGTTCCCATCGTCTTGAGAGATCGTGGTTGTCAACCTTTGAAGTTTTGGTTATCCCTACCCTTCCACATACGCTTATTTTGGGCACCGACTTTTGGAAGAGAATGACCCTTGTGCCAGACCTTCGTCATGGAGAATGGACCTTCTCCAATGCCTCGGCTGACAAGCAAATCATCGCAATCCGTTCGCCTGAACATCTTACGGACAAAGAACTGGCCGTTCTTGACCAGACGATAAGCGAAGCCTTTTCAATGATAGGAGATGGCGTAGGGTGTACCCACCTAGTGGAACACGTGATAAAAACTGATGCTAAACCAATAAAGCAGCGCTATTACCCCATCGCGCCTGCTCTTCAGAAACACTTGAACCAGGAGCTCGACGACATGCTTGAAAAGGGCATTGTAGAACCTTCAACCTCTGCATGGTCCTCGCCCATCGTAATTATCAAGAAGAAGAATTGTTCTTACCGCTTCTGTGTGGACTATCGAAAGCTCAACAAGGTTAGCCAACTTGATGCTTATCCACTACCGTACATCAGCTGCATTCTGGACAAGCTGCTCGATGCACAATACTTGACCACGTTAGGCGTCAAGTCAGCTTACTTTCAGGTGCCGGTTTCCGTCTCTAGCCGCCCGTTAACTGCTTTTACCGTCCCCAATCGTCGGTTGTATCAATTCTGTCGCCTCCCGTTCGGTCTTCATACCGCTTCGGCGACTTGACAACGTCTCATCGACCGAGCTATTGGTGCCGACCTAGAACCATACCTATGCCTTTACATACCTGGACGATGTTATTATTTGGACTCCTACCTTCGAAAAACACCTGGAGGTCTTGAAGGAAGTCATATCCAGGATCACCAAGGCCGGCCTAACTTTGAACCAAAAAGAAATGCAATTTTTGTAAGCCCGAGTTGAAATACCTGGGGTACGTCATAAACTCCAAAGGCCTACTCGTCGACCCGGAAAAGGTTGAAGCCATTTTAAACATCCCTAACACCAAGACCCAGACGCCCAGATTTTAATCGGCCTTTTACTATACAGACAGACGCCTCTGGTTATGGACTTAGAGCCGTCGTAACTGATGCTCTATCCAGGTCCGTACCTATTATTGATGAGGTGACTGAGGACGATGATGTTCGAGATCGCTGTTATGCTCGGATGAGTCTAAAAGTCAAAAACGATACGCAACACTATCCTGCATGGCGCAGGCAGATGAAGACTGGAAGATGGTACTACCTAAAGACAAACGTACAGAAGTGCTTCGACTCAATCATGACGATCCTACCTCAGGACATCTTGGCGTTTCGAAAACTTTAGGTCGTGTAGCGCAGAGGTACTACTGGCCCAAGATGCGTACAGACGTTCTGCGCTACATCCGCAATTGCAAGGTGTGTTTCCGCATGAGGCCTGACCAACGACCACCCGCTGGACATATGGGAAGACACACCAACATCTCAAAGCCCTGGGAGGTTATTTATATGGACCTCATAGGACCTCTACCTCGTTCTTCTCGTGGGTATCAATATATTCTTGTAGTGGCCGATTGTTTCTCTAAGCTTCTTCTTGTATTTCCCCTCCGTAAGGCTACGGTCGCTTCAGTCGTAGGTCACGTTGAAGAGAATGTGTTCTTATTGTTTGGCGCTCCGAAGAGAATTATATACGACAATGCTGTTCAGTTCAAGAGTCGTGAATTTACTGCCTTGGCTAGGAATTATGTATGCAGAATAACGTTTACAGCGCTGTGTCATCCTCAGGCCAATCCAAAGAAGCGCATCAATCGTGTTCTGAAAACAATGCTCACAGCGTACGTGTCCGAAAAACGTGAGTGGGATAAATTCTTACAAGTCGCTTGTGCCATAAGAACCCCCAAGCATGATGTCACTGGCCATTGCCCTTACTTCTTGAATTTTGGCATTTTGGCCGAGAAATTACACTCAACGGGAATCCTGAAGGAAGACCTGAAGATGAAGGTCCCGAACTTTGTGTCATAAGGGATAAAAATCCCAATATAAGAACCCAAGCGCTGCAACGTTTGTATGAAGAAGTAAAAGTTTGTCTTGCTAGGGCCTACGATCGCTCGAAGGTATACTACAACCTGAGAAGACGACCTAATGAATATCAGATAGGCAACTCCGTTTGGAGAAGAAACTTTACGTAATCAGATGCTGTTAATCACTATACAGCTAAATTGGCACCCAAGATCATTGGACCCTTTGTAATCCATAAGAAGTTGTCTCGATTCATTTATCAAATTATGGGTCCGGACAGTCGTTTAAGTGGGAATTGGCACCCCAAAGACTTGAAGCTTAACAATGCTGTCGACAATGGTGATGATTTGGTTTAGTCCACGTCTTTTTGGCGGTTGGCTGGGGACGTCGGACGGACCTTTAGGACCCAATTCACCTTTCCCTTTTCTCGAATTGGTATCCCGACCTAAACATCCGGTCCCTTCTTTTCTCGCGTCTTTCTCTTTCTCATTTGTTTTTCTTCTTGTTCGAAAGGGATGTTTTCTCATATAGCTGTGTTCGTTTTCTTTATATCTCGCATTTTTTTTAATATTCGCTTTGTCTTCGGTAATTTGGAGACAGTTTCAGTGTTGTAAATCGCTCCTGGGCCTAAGCACTTACCCCTGGCTGAGGTTGGTTTTTCCTTCCCTTCCTTCTTCTGTGTCGTTCGCTTTCCTGTCTCCCATTCCAAATTTTTCGGAGGTGTTTGCGTTTCGGGTGCATCTTCGTCGCAATTTGGCGTAGCCTTTCATTCCACCGGCGCAGCTCACGTCATCTAGCAGCAACGGAAGAGGTTGGTGTCCCTTTGTTTTCGGTGGTGTGCTTGGACTCTTACATCCTCTCTTCCTATTTACTCCTTTAAGTTGCCTGTTTCTTACCTTTGTATTTTCTTCCGACAGGCATCATTTTTTTTCTTAGGGCCATTTCTTTTGATGGCAGTTGTATGGTCGGGCAAATCTGAAGTGATTTACCCTCCCTTTTGTGAGGGAAGGATTTGTTACGGTTCTTTTGTGGCTTCCCCTGTACTAGTAGAAATTTGCTAGTTGAATTTTATTCGTAAGTATTAGCCCGTGGTTTAATTTGGTAATTTTGCATGCATTAGAATAGGCCTAGTTAGTTCTATTTTAGTTTTTAAACATTTCATTATAATTAATAAGTAGCTTCGTATGCACCTCCCCTAGTAATTAACTAGACTACATTATTTAAATTTATTTTGGCTTCATTTCTACAAATATTTAAGCCTGGTGATTAGGCAACTGTAAGCGGATCATTATAAACTATTCCCTGACCTGCTTTGTTGCTAAAGGAATGTTGTTATCTCTAGATAAAGTCAAATTTTTCAGGATGGTTTTTGTAGATCTTCTGGCCCAAATTTTCAAAAGTTTTTGATAACTTGTAACTCGTGGACCTGTAGGTGTATTTTTGGCTTTCTTTCCATTCGAAAGTTTTGTGCTGACTGGTTGTTGGTGCCCCGCAGTTTAGTGCTTCAAAGAGTCTTTTGGCTTGGCTCATCTCCGAATAGTTTTATGGAGAATCTAGGAGCACATATATCTTTTTCGACGTTCGTAATAATTAGCTAATTTACTTACTTCTCGTCGCTTTGACGGATTTTCGCGCCAACTCTGCACACTTCCTCTGGCTACACTTTAGCCTTAGGTAAGCCCACGATAGCTTCTGCCCCTTGCTCAAAGGTCTATTTGGGGATTTTATACGTTTTTAACCAGTTCCGCTGGGATTCAATTCTCGCCGGAGCTTCAACTTTGATGGAAACCAATCCATGTGCTCCTGCAATTTGATGGCTTGCATCTGGATTCCACTAACCACTCGCCAAGGACTCTGTTAGCGAATCCGAGGCCACCCCCTTGCCTACCTGCAGATTTCGTTGCGGCCTTTGCGCGCTAGCGTGAAGCCATCCACGTCGCACAAGCTGTCACTGGAGGTCGATGCTATGGCTCCGGCTTTCGTTCCCCAGGTATTCGACTGCAAGAATATGTATATTTGGATGTGCATTACTGTAAGAAAACCACTTGCCTAGCTATTTTATGAATGCCAAGTGTCACGCCGCATACATTGTCGTTAAATTAAGCGAATTCCCCGCACAAATTATGTTAGGGCACTTGGGTTATATGAATCGTCCCCTCGTGTGCCTGCCTATGGTTCTGGATATATATACATTTGTTATGCACTACAGTATTCAACATACAATAAAGCTGTGGTATTTTATTGGTCGTTATTTTTATCTGCTTTTTCTGCTGGATTTGTTTCTACCTTGTGCTGGTCCGACGCAAGGATTAAACTACGTCGAGGACCTGGCGTCCTCTTATTTTTTTTATTCTCTTTTAGCGTAGCTGGAACCCAGACCCTTCTCGGCGAGTTAGCCCAATTAGGCCGATAATTACCAGCAGGCAAAATACCTACTATAACTTTCACCTCCAGGTAAGGCAAAAACCTGTATCCTTCCTGACAAGCGTTAATTCTAAAATATTTGTTTTCATCCTACATTATTAGAAAATGGAATTTTATCATCTCCATAGAGACGAGAAAGTTTGCGTTCCTAAGGCTAGCCCTGAAAACAGCCTCCAATGGCTAGCAAAAAAAGCAATTTCGAAGTTTTCCAGAGGGGCCGCTGCAATAATCGGTCAAATCAAATTTAAAAAAAAATAAGTTACGTTTAGAATTAACTTTTTTGCTTTAAATAATAGCTATTCCACTTTTATAAAAAATATTGCTCAAGAAAACTTTATTTTAGCAATGTATTAGTTACATTTTTAATATAAAATAAACATCAGATAGATTTCTGTATAAGGTTATGTCTAACTAGGGGTATATGGCGCTGCAGTTTGACATGCAAACAAATGCTATTCGATTTGCAAACATTCGCAAATTGTTTGATTATTGTTGACAGCTCTGTCAATTTCAAAATAATAACCTGGATGAGAGCTATGTTGACTTAATTATAGCAAATATTTTATTTGAATTAATTATTAAGTAACATGGATTTTGTGGACCTCAAATGCTAAGACGTGATGGAGTATTCATCTACTATGACCGCAAGTAATATTTCTGACCAAGTACAGTTATCTAATTTGTCTAAGCAGGGAACTACTTTTTCCAATAGTACCTAAAATCAATAACTCCATTTTTAATATCAATATTACAAATAATAATTAATTAAGTTTTTAATAAATTATTGTATTATTTAATTTGCTTCTGAATTAAAGATCCATCGTTCTGTAGTTTTATTGTTCCGTATTACCAAAAATGATTGCAGGATGGTGTTGTAGGACGAAAAATAATGTGTAAACTATGGGCGGTAAACTGATTTTCTAGAGTTCAAGAAGTGTCCAGGCTCGCTAAAGCTCGTCTTTCCATTTTTTCTTTCAGCCTTGAAAATAATCACTTTACCGCCTAGGTCTACAATATACTTTTATTTTCCGTATAATTTTGAGATAAAAGGATGCTAACTTCTAATTTGATTTATTTGTATTTTATTATAATTATTTCATATACATGAAAGATTTGTAGAATATCAAATGACGAATACTTACCTGAATCAAACATTTGTTATATTAGGACAACACGAAGAACATTTTCTACGGAAGTTCAAATTTAGAATCAACTAATAACTACGAGATTTATTTCACCATTGTATTTTACTGGCTACCAAATATAATCCTGCAAATTGCTTTTCCTAATTTAGCAGAATAATCTAGACCCAATAACCTACTACACACGAAATCATTCCAAGTTAGGGAGAAGGGGCAACCTAGAAACAGGAGGCACAAAAGATGTCCAATATAGACGGAGCGAATACCATTCATACGTTCTGAATTAGTTCATGAACTACCCTCATATTTGCACCATTCCGGGATTCCAATGTTCGGCAGGCAGCAGCAGTTGAGATTCACAACAGCTGTTACGGTATTTAATAATTGATTCGAAAGTATCAATGTCGCCTCGAATGTAAGTCATCACTGTGCCTCGATGACTGATGAAGCACACAAAGAGCAAATGGTTAAGCTCCGATCAATATACGTCACATCAACGTTCATTTTAACTAAAACGAGGCTTTTAGGGGTTGCTGTTATGCAAATGCGCTTTTGTGTAAGTGCGCAAAAGTCCCATTATTTTGATAAGCAGAACAAGTTCCGTAAATAATTTCTTGGGCAAATAAAAAAGACTCAGTCAGAAATATAAAATTAACATCTCCAATTATTAAGTTTTAACAAACAGCAACATTAATAATGTAGTCGCATTGTAATTCGTATTCTTAAACAAGATACTAGAAGGTTTAATAGGTAAGTGGTTGATTGAAGATTTAATTTATTAATCAAAAGTAGAAAATCTGTAAAGGGATTTACTCTGAACTTCCTTCGCAAGTGGAATGTTTACAAAAAATTAAAAGCAAATTACGGTAAAAATATTTAACGTTTCTAATAACACTGAAACAATAAAAAGAAACACTTAGTAGTGCAAATTACATCAATTTGCAAATATAAAGAATCTCCGCGCTCCCAGGCGAATATTTCGAGGCGAGTTTCTAGTCTGCCGCTAGAATAACTGTACCGGTGGCGTGTCCGAAGTGGTCGAGTTTCTACTGTGTTATAAAGATACCATAATATTCTGTCCCGTTTTTGATGTTTACCCTGTATCTGTTAGATTTCATTTTCGCCAATGGTAAAGCCTAAGCTACGTGCAAATTATTACTTTGATCTTTTGCAAATATAACAAGTGGAAGTTGTGACACTAAATATATTGAAAAATCAAAGGCAACTAGGGGTAAAAATATCTTAAGGTTCCTAATAATACTGAGACAAACAAAAAAACACTTGGTAATTCAAATTAAATCAATTTGCAAATTGTCCAGACGGGATTAGCTTTCAGCGCCCACGGAAAGCATTTCAAAGGTAAATGAGCATGTCACGCGCATCGTACTGATCGTACTCTACAATGGAATTGTGCCTAATATGGGCGCGCAGCGACTACATTATATTGAATAGTTTATGTTTGCCCATCTTTGTTTTTTTTTGCAAGAATTACCCCGTATTCTTTGAGTCCCATTTTTGTCAAGTGTAAAACCTTAACTACGTACAAATTAATACTTTTCTCACTATTCCTCAGTTCAAGCAAAAATAGACAGAGTTTTATTTTTTAAAAGGGCTCACCCTGTATATATTTGACCGAAATTTTCTCGGATTTATGCCAGGTAGACATATAATCCGCTTGCAAAATATCGACCTCCTCTAACAAATAGTTTTTGAGCTACATTGCCAACAGACAGATAGACAAACAGACAGACATACAAACAGACAGACAGATCAACAGACAGATGGAATTGAAAAAACCTGTTTTCCGTCATCCTGAAACGTGAAGATCTGAAGAAATCTTGGAAAGTGATTATTTCGAGAATAAAATACTTTCTTCGTGTTTTTGACGAGGGAAGTAAAAATATTGCAGATGGGATTTGAACTCAACACAATTTCAGGGCCTGCGGAAGGTATTTCAACGGGAAGCAAGCAGACCGCGCGTATTGCGCCCGTCGTTTCCATCCTGCCACGCGGGACTCTTCGGATATCCGCGATGCAGATAGATTAAACACAACGCACTTATTCGTTGCCCCTTTCTGTCATTTACAATATGTATCCTACATCTGTCGGCTCCCATTTTTATCAAACATAAGACCTGAGCTTTGTACAAACTATTACTTTTATCTATTTCTCAGTGAAAGCAAAAACAGACAAAGTTTAATTTGTTAAAGGTGCTTACGTGGTATCTATTTGACCGAAATTTTCTCAGTTTCATGCCAGATGCCATAAGCAAAATATTGTCTTGCTCCAACAAAAATTTTTGAGTTACACAGCCAACAGACAGATGGAATCTCAGAAGATGTTCCGCGATTACAATACTTCCTTCGTCTTTTAGACGAGGTAAGTAGGTACGAAAGTACAAGCTGAACATCAAATAATTACTGAAAAGTAACTGCAACGTTAATCTGATATAATTAATTGTAATTAACTAGCTATGAGAATATCTGTTAAAAATATACAAGCTATTTTGAAAAGAATGATCAATGATCTAAAAATGTCATTGGAGTATACCCACACACTTCACCATTGTATGTGAGCACTTCAATGCAAAACGCAGACACCAGGATGAAGCCAAAATATCTGCAGGAAACTTTAGTAAACAAAAATAAGGAATCATCGAGAACAGGCCTCTTAAATTTTCTGTTGGAAAGTAACCTGTATTTAATGAACAGCTATTTTTACAAACAAAAATAGAAAGAGATAGGCATGGATAAACCCGAATGGAAAATCGATTATACGTATAGAACTAATAAAACCGCTATATTTCAGGATGTTAACGTCAGATCAAGTCTCAATAAGAAGTGACCATCGCAAAGCTAAAATGAACTTTAACCTAAGAAAAGAATGACATAGATGAATTCGATAAAAAATAAATAGACAAATGGCAAAAACACATAGGTTTAGAAACATTTTAAAAAGTAGTAACATATGACCTAAGAGAAAATTCCTCCAAGAACAACTAAATGTAACTATAACCAAATACCTACTTGATGTCGTGCAGAAATTTTTTCTACAACAAAATTAAGAGTAAACTCAGCCAATACACAAAAGTACTAATAAACAGAGCAACAGAACAACAAAAATTATGAAAACAGGAAACTGTAAGGAAATATAACAAGTTAATAAGGGCACCGCAAGGAGCATTAGAAGAGATATAAGAAGCTAGAACTGGCAACAGAATGACAACCAGAAAATAGCTACTACTAATTGTGGAAGAATTTGATATTAAACTATACCGAGCGCAACTAGGTATAACAAACGTGGTAGTAAATCAAGGATCTGCAGTGCTACATGAAATCACAACAGATGAAATAGACAACTGCTTAAAGGAAATTAACAATAATAAACTTCTTGATATTGATATAATAGTCAAATGGAAGAGAGAATAAAAGCACTCTTAGATATAATAAGAGATCTGTTCAATCTGTCGTAATAATAACTTTGTAAAAAAGAACTGGAATACATCGAAATAATTTGATACATAAAAAATGTGGCATAACCAGCATAGAGAACTTATAGCCAATAAGCTTTCTACAAGATGGGTACAAGATATTTACAAAAACAATCATCAAGAGGTGGAGCTTTCCCAGCTGAGACAGCAAACTGGTTTCCGATTGAAATATGGGACAAAGGACGAGCTGCACTGTGCACACACAATACCTTTGGTAGCAGTATTTGTCGACTTCTAAGAGGTTTTCGACACAATCAAGATGTAAGCCATATTAGCAACACGAGGTCAATGCGCATCTATTATCTAGATACCCCCGACTTATACCTAGCATATAACATGTGTTGAAAAAAATGTTTTCGAGAGGGCTTTGAACTAGATTTTGGTTTACTATTGCATGTCGGTGACTATCCAACACTATAATATATAAGCCAATCATATTGCAGACATTTAAATTTTTCAACCAATAAGAACAGTATATCACTGAATATTGGGCACCATGAAAAATATTCAAAAAACAATGTACCTACTCAAAAACTAGGTGGCCTTGTTGCGAAATGCCGCTTATCACTTACATTACGTGTCAGAAACATCAACAGTGTAGAGTTTGGTTTGCGTTAAACATTTTAAAATGTTGGATTTTAGAAGTATTCATTCCGATGAATTTGATTGAGAATGAATAATTATATTAGTTGTTGAATCATTTTTCAATAAAGTTAATCGTTATGTTTTATGTATTAATATTGTTAAATAGTCGTCCCAAATACCACTCGAAGTGGATATACTTTTTTAAAAATATTTTGCCATTTCCATTTCCATATTGCAAATTTCACTCAAAAAAATATGATATGATTTTGTTTCGTGAAATTTAAATGCAGTAATTTAAATGAAAACAGCTAAGTATTTGTCAAAAATATATCCCCTACATAACATTGTTACATGACTTTCAAAAATTACTGTTTGACAGAAGGCCACTTGGTAACCATTTTTTAACGCACTTTACAACAATTGAAGGGCAGCTCCTCTATGAAAACACCAACGAATTTCCAATTGAAAGAGGGGTTAGACAGACCTTTCACACCATTTACGACCGTACGTTTTCGAAACTGAAAAATGGGGTAACATGAGTATCAACATAAGCGGCATAAAATTAAATAATCTAAGCTTTGCGGATGATATTGTGCTTATAGCAAACAACTGGGTGGTGGAATTAGATTGCTAATACAACTAAAACAAGCAACAGAAGGGAGATTGGTTTTTGCATAACACAAAGAAATAAAAATAATGAGCAACCTAGTGAAAGGGAGAAATAATACTGGACAATGAAATCATAGAGAAAGTAGGAAAATACAAGTATCTGGGACTTAACACCAGAACACGTAGGGACTACCAAACACATGAACTGCAAATAATAATGATTGGTTATATCTAAAACTCAAAGATGTTTTCAAGAATGATCTACTGACTAGCCTGAAATTCAAAGTTTACTAGCAATGTGTTTTGGTTGCTATGAATTACGAAGCAAAGGCACTTACTCTGACTAACGGTACCATTGATAAATTGGGAGTTGCCCAAGAAAAATGAAAAGATTCATAATATGAATACAAATACAAGTAAGAAAGGCAGACATCCGGAAGAGAACAAAGATCAAAGTTATAATGGAACAAATTGCACAGCTGAAATGGTGGTGGACAGGGCACGTTGCAAGGCTGAAGGACTGAAGATGAATCGTAAATTGGAGACCACGGACAGATAAAAATTTTGTGGAAAAGGCTCTACTCAGAACTTCCCTCGCAAGTGGAAGATGAGATACTATATATTTTGAAAAACCAATGGCAACTAGAGATAAAAATATCTTAAGGTTCCTAATAACACTGAAATAATGAAAGAAAACACTTGGTAATTCAAATTAAATCAATTTACAAATAAAAAATGTGTTGCAGGCGCAACCGTCGATCGCATTCCGCCACAGAGCTGTGCTTAATATCGGTGCGCAGCCACTACATTATACTGAACAGCTTATTCTTGTTCATCTTTGTTAATTTATAATTAGCGTGCATCTGTTAAGTAGGTACTATTTTTGTCAAGTATAAAGTATGTGCAGATTAATACTTTTATTTTTTCCTCAGTTAAAGCAAAAATAAACAAAGTTCCATTTTTTAAAGATGCTCACCTTGTATATATTTGACCGAAATTTTCTCGGTTTTATAGCAGGTAGACATATAATCCGCATGTAAAATATCATCTTCCTCCAGCAAATAGTTTTTGAGCTATACCGCCAACAGACAGACGGGCAGATGCAATTGAGACAAATTGTATTTTGTCAACCAGGGACCCTGAAACGTGAACATTTGAAGAAATCTCGGAAGGTGATTTTTTCGCGAAGTAAAAAGCAAAGGAAGGCCACTCAGCGATGGAGCGACGACGTCATAAATCAAGGGGTACTGAATAAGAACGGCCCAGGACCGAACAGAATTAAGGCACTTAAAGGGAGGTCTATGCACATGCACAGCACTGGAGGAAACAGGCACAAGAATTATAGTTATGAATCGTAATATGTTGTGTAATTGTGGATATATTGTGTGCCATGTCATTATTTTCTGTATCGTCCTCAGCTGTGCTATTTGTTTCTAAAACTGTAGCTACATTTACAGTTTTGTGTACTCTAGAAACGTTTTTCCAGAATTTATAACTATTAGAAAATAGTTTCTGATAATTTTAATACAATAATCAGTTGAAAATGCTAAGCCTAGCGTTGCCAGACGAATTCCTATGCAGCATTTAAAATGTTTTTATAATTGTTGTAATTTGCCATTTGTTCATGTTCCTTACAAGAAGTTGGTTCTTCAAACATTCTTATTCTACTTTTTCATATTCTCTCCTAATCTGCAGTTGATATTTCAAAACTCCGACGGAACGCCCAGACTAACACACCACACATACACAATTAACGAATTCAGATACGACTCTGTTTTGCGGAGTTCTTCACAAAGTTTTGACACAGACTGACGCAAAACCTAACCTGTTAACCTCTAATTTGACATAGACTTACAGTGCCACCAACATAAACCGTGCCAAGCGAATGACAGGCCGGCCTAAATTTATTGTCCGCCATTGTACGAAGCCCTTCTTATATCACTGCAGCTAGCTTAACCTTCTCGCCAGGCATATATTAAGTTTCGTGCTGAAGCGAAGTGCGTTCCAAATCGCGCTATGGAAAGTAAATTATATTTTTTACAACAATAAATCAATGCAGATCATTCTTTCACTAAAAATGTCTTCATTCTTTTGTATACATTTCATACGCAGGATGTATATATTTATGTGCAATAGTTCTTAAGATACCTCTATGCTGAAATGCATGCCACCAAGGCGGTCTATATTGTTCCAGGCCATGACACTGGCTCTGTTGCCAGATTGTGTGCTAGGCCATTCCAAGACACACTAAGTTTTGTTTGTTTGAAATATATTTGACATTAAAAACTATTTTGACAAGACAGGTCATATAAGTTCCAAAAATGCCTTTGAAGTTTTACGTACCAGGCTGCAAGTCAACTTACGCTTCATCAGTTACTCCATATGTTAGCGTGTTCAAGTTTCCATCTAATGTAACGGTGGCACAAAAATAGAAAGACATTTTGCATTTACAGAACTGGCAGATTGGAAAGGCTAGTGTTGTGTGTGAAAAGCACTTTAAAAGAGCAGATATAAAAGGTAATAAGATGATGCGACTTGTTCTGACTGAAATATCATTAGCTTCCAGGCAAGTTAATTTGAAGAAATTACTGTTTTAAATTAAGTAAAAATTAGTAAAGACTTACTTGCAATGAAGAATTAGGTACCTACCCATTAGGAATTGTTTTTAAATCGAATTTTACGGTGAAGTAACACACTGCGATGTAAATAGCAGCGATTTTATAATTTTTTTTTCAACCGGAATGCATCACAATGACAGGGATAGTGCACTGACAGATTGTTTATTTAGTGACCAAAACTAGTAATTTTTTGTTAAAGGTTGGTGAAGCCATGTTGCCAGATTTTGGTGGGCCATTACAAAGGTCACTTTATAGGCCATGTGTCATGGCCTGGAACAATATAGACCTCCTTGATGCCACACATTCCCCGTACGCTTTGTTTAAACAATTTCTGTAACATTTGTTAAAAATAATTTTGAGATTATTTTATATCATCTAAATCTCGAAAGAATAAGCTTTCCACTAGTTTTAGATTCATTGAGAAATATTCAAAACTACGCCTGTAAATGTAAATTCATAAATTTTCAGCATCAAAAAAAATTGTGAAATATTATTTTCTCTTTTTTACAACCTCAAAAAAATGGGGACCTCCACATTTATCTCCGCAAGGTAACTCCAGATAGTGTACATTTTTTTAAACTGTATATTCGAGTGCACATTCTATGATCGAATTCATGGCCTCGCCCAAATCTACGTTTCCTGTGTATTTGCAGATTTACGATTTACGCATTTATGCGGCTCGCGGATAAAAAGGTCAACATAACGCAATTATTTTTTTCATTTTTTTGACTTGTTCAACATATAATTCGTATCTGTTTTGTCAAGGATAAAGCCTGCGCTATGTACAAATTATTATTTTTATGTATTTCTCAGTTCAAACAAAAATTTAGAAAAAAATATTTTTTTTTAGGTGCTCACCCTGTACATATTTGTCTGACATTTTCTCGGTTTCGTGGCAGGTAGATACATAATATGTATGCAAAATATCGTCTTTCTTAAACAAATAGTTTTTAAGTTATACTGCCAACAGGCAAACAAACAGACAATCTGAATTGAGAAAACCTGGTTTTCGTTATCTAAGGACCCTGACACGTAACAATCTGGAGAAATCTGGGAAGGTGATTTTTTCGTGATTACAATACTTCCTACGTTTTTCAGACGATGGGAGTAAAAATGTGTATAGTGCGAACATTGGCTGTGGAATGCTCCAAATAAAAAAACCCCGATCATCTGCGGCCAAAATCCTCGGACACGTCGACCTTATTTTTTGAACGCGCATTTTTTCTGATGGTTGTCAATTTTTTTTACCCCCACCTCTTTCCGTCATCGCCATTTTTTTAAATGGCAGCCACCATCTTTTTCTATGGAATCAGATTCTCCTTGAAATTCTGGGGTTAGGCGATGCTCATTTGATTAGTTAGCGACACTATTGGCATTTATGAAAAAACTGATTTATGAAACGCTGAAAACAAAAACTCGAGATAGCTGTGGAATTTTTATCAATTTATTTGAAACAAATGAATAACAATTTACCAGAACGTCAAATAAATAAAATATCAATTGATAAAAATTCCAGTTATCTCGATTTTTTGTTTTCAATTTTTCATAAATCAGTTTTTTTCATAAATAACAATAATGTTGCTAATTAATCAAATAAACATCGTCCAACCGCATATTGCTATAAGCAGAATTTCAGGGAGAATCAGATTCCATAGAAAAAAAGGGGTGGCTGCCATTTAAAAAAAATGGCGATGACGTCATTACGGAAAGAGCTGGGTGTAAAAAAATTTACAACTATCAGAAAAGATGCGTCTTCACAAAATAAGGTCGACGTGTCCGAGAATTTTGGCCGCAGATGATCGGGGAATTTTTTATTTGAAGCGTTTCACAGCCAACGTTCGCACTGTATAATAATATAAGGCGACTACGGGTTACTGTAATGTATCTATCTATAGTAGGAATTGTGAAATAAAATGTTTATTTCTATTTAACAAAATATAAACATAGTTCGACGACCACAAAGCCTCTCTCTCTCTCTCTCTCTCTCTCTCTCTCTCTCTCTCTCCGTGACGCTACAGTCCTATCAAACCTGAGCCTCCTTCAATTTCTTCCTCCACACATCCCTATCTTCCGCTACTTTTTCCCAATTTCCGTAGTAACTCCGTGACATCTTGCGTTATGTTCTCTGACCTTCTACGCCGGGGTCTCCCTCTTATTCGTGTACCTTCAAAATGTGCTTTGTAAATCTTTTCTGCTGGTCTGTTATCTGGCATTCTAATCAGATGTCCGGCCCATTGCAATCTTAGTAGCTTAATCTGAGTTACCACGTTCAGTGATTTATACCTTGCATATTTTTCGAAATTATAGAGAATCCTCCAACCTTCATTCTCTTGTAGCGGCCCAAATATTTTGCAGAGTATTTTTCTCCTACCTGAGTAGCATTTCTTCGGTTTTCTTTGTAAGTGTCCAGGCTTGGCTTCCGTACGTTACAACCGGTCTAATCATCGTTTGATATATTTTAATTTTAGTATCTCGGCTTATTACTGTTGATTTCAATGTTTTGTGTGGTGCATAGTAAGCTTTATTTCCTGCTAATATTCTTCTCTGAACTTCTTGCGATATATCGTTGACTTCATTTAGTTGTGATCCCAGGTAATTAAATTGCCTCACTACTTCAAAATTTCGGTCATCCATTGTTATGCTTTGTCCTAGCCTTCTACTAGGTTTTATTGTTAGGCACTTCGTTTTTTCCTCGTTAACTTCTAGACCGCACTTTTGTGCTTTAATTTCTATTCTTTTATATGCGTCTTTTAGATCTGGTATTGACCTCGCAATGATGTTTACCTCGTCAGCGTATCCTACTATCTGTACAGACTTGTTTGGTATTGTGCCACTTTGTTGAATGTCTGTTTCCTTTATTACTTTATCTAGATCAAGGTTAAATAATGCGGGCGCTAAACTGTATCCCTGTCGCAGTCCTTTATTAGTGTTAAACGACTTTGTTAGCTTATTTTGTATTTTGACGTGGGAATTTGCATTATTCATTGTTGTTCTGGTAAGTCTAACATATTTCTTAAGAGTTCCACATTCTTCCATTGCTGCATACAGAGCTTCCCTATCCACGCTGTCGTCTGCTTGTTTAAAGTCGACAAACAGTTGATGTATGGCTATATTGAATTCCCAAGATTTTTTCGCAATTTGCCTTATTGTGAAAAGTTGGTCCGTCGTTGACCTATCCCTCCTAAAACCGGTCTGGTAATCTCCAATTATTATTTCTTTGGCATACTAATTTATGCGCTTACGTAGTATGTTAGTGAATATTTTTTAAGCTACACACAATAGTGATATCCCCCTATAGTTTCTGCAGTTTTGTCGATCTCTTTTTTTGTATATGGGACTTATGATAGCCGTTGATCATTCTCGGGGTATTTCTTCAGTTCTCCATATCTCTCTGATTAGGTTGAGCAGTTGTTCTGTAGTTTTCTCTCCTCCATATTTTATAAGCTCTTCCGTTATGTTGTCCACTCCCGGTGCTTTGTTATTTTTCATGTCATCTATACTTGCCCTTACTTCCTGTAGTGATGGTTCTTCTATTCGGGGTTCAGCGGTATGTTTTGGGGCAGACTCGACCCGTTTCTCATTTGTGCGGTAACCACTTAACAGCTCGGAGAAATGCTAATACCTATCCTTTTTTCTTCTGTTAGCCATTTTCCTTGGGAGTCCTTGCAAGTTGAAGTTCTGGGTTGGAACTCTTTGCTGGTATCCTTTAGAACTCTGTATAGTTGTCTACTTTCTTTGTTTTTATTAGCCTGCTCTATTTCTTTCAACTGTGTTAATAGCATTTCCCTTTTCTTTCTTCTACAGAGTTTCTTTGCTTCTCTCCGCATCAGTTGGTACCTTTCCGTATTTGCTCTTGTAGGTCTTTGGAGTAGTGCCACCTTTGCTTCATTTCGTTTGATTATTGCCTCTTCGCATTCATGGTCCCACCATGCCTCCGTTTTCTTCCTCAGGCTAATTCCTAGCACCTCTTCTGCCGCACTACATAAGTTATTCTTTAGTCTGGACCATCTTTCTTCCATTCCCTCTTGCTCATTAATTTCCTCTGCCTTCCATCTTAAGTGTCTTCAAATACTCCCTGAGTAACTTCTTCCTTAAGCTTGTGAGATAAAATGTTTATTTATATTGAACGAAACATAAACATAGTTCGACGACCACAAAGCCTAAATAGTTAATTTCGCACTCTATAATTCGATACTACACACTTCATTTGGGCAGAGCCTCCAGATGCCGTCAAAACAAAAACTTAAACACTTAAACAAAACTGTGGAGAAGCAGCCTATTTTGAGGATTGTTGTAACAGGTATTTACCAATCCAAACAATCAACTGTAAAATAAAAGTTAAGTTGTATTGCCTTCTGTTATTTATGTAAAATAAAAGTTGTTTAATGATTGCAAATGGCTGATGGAAGAAAGAGACTTGCCGATTTCCAATACCGAAAACGGAAAGAGGAAAAAGAATAACACGTAGGAAATATTACAAGCTCTATTAGCAAGCTTCTTGAACCAGGACCTACAACAAGTTCAGCAGCAGCAGTCTCACCCTCGGTATCAGTCGCTGAACTTTGTAATTCTAGCACTGATACTTCGGAACTGCAACTCAGTGCCGATGCATTGACATATCCTGCTCTTTGCCCATAGCTCATTTCAGATAATATTAAATTGGCAATAGTTGAAATCGGGCCAGTACAAATTAAGAATTTTCTCTATCGGCTGCTTATTTTCTTAAAAAGTTATTCAATAATGAAACAGTAATTCGGGACTGCTCCTTTGTTTAAAATCTAGCGATTCTGTATTTTGTTTTTACTGTAAGCTATTCAACAGCTCTGCGAATGCCTTTAATGATAAAATAAGTTACGTCGATTGGCGTAATTTATCTAGAAATATTGAAAGACATGAAGAAAGCGTGACTCATTTTCATAGTGTGAGACAATGTGTACACTTACAACAAAATGTAGAGAAAGGAACAACCGTAGACTTTATAAATCTTGTCTCAAATGGATTATAAAAAAAAAGGTGGATGGCGGTTATTGAAAGAATTATATACGTCTTGTAATATTTAGGCACACAAATTTTGCTTTCAAAACGATAGCAGAAATGTTTTAAATTAATAGTATTTCAAAATTTGGTAATGTTATAGCAGAGCACTTAAATCGCATTGCAAACGCCAAACACCTCAATATGCCATATTACTTTGATGATAACATTCAAAATTTACTAATCACTGTAATTAAGCGAAAAAATAAAACAAATAAAACATCCTAAAACATTCTAAATATTATGCTATTATATTAGATTGTACACCAGACATCAGTCATGACAACAAATTACTAGATTTGTTTATTCGAAACCCCCAACAAAATATGTTGCGATAAGGGAGCATTTTCTTAGATTTTATTCTATTACTGACACGACAGGATACGGATTAATTAAGTTTTTACTGATTTAAAAAAACAAACTTAAATATTAATATTAATGATATGCGCGGTCAAGACTATCACAATGGTGCTAATGTGCAGCACATAATATTAATTTACTTGTAAATGATGCCGCAAGAAGTTCGTTGGAAGTCACCAATTTTTTTGCCAATGTCCAGGAAGTATATGTTTTTTTTGGCGTCAACGTCGCTGTGGCAAATCTTATTAAAGAAGAAACTCTCCACTTGAATTCTAAAGCCACTTTCCGATACACGATGTGAAGTAGAACTGACGCAGTGGAAGCCATTCGTTTTAATTTGGAAAAAAATTTCAATGTTTTGTTTTTTATTTATATTGATTCAAACAGGGACAATGACCCAAAAAACTTGGCAAATTCTTTGTTTTCAAAAATAAAGTCATACAAATTTGGTTGTTCATTAGTCACTTGGTATAACATTTTATTAAAAATGAATAGTGTAACTAAAACTATGCAGCAATCTATTATGATACTTTCAGAGGGTGTTAAAATGTTAGAAGAAGTAAAAAGATACTTAAGTAAACGTCGAACAGACTCCGCTTACACAGAAATGCCAAATGAATCAAAAGTCATTGCTGAAGAATTGGATTGTGTGATTAGTATTCCAGTAATCGGTACTGCGCGACCTATATTTGATTACGAAGGTAAAGACGATGCTATACAAAATCCAGAATTCCACTTTAAAGTCAATTTTTACTTTTTTTCTATTAGACACCGCCATAACTAAATTAGATGAAAGGTTCGAATTGCTAAGCAATCCCAACAATTTTTTCTCTATTTTACACAGCCTTGGCACTGAATGAAATAGAGATTTTACCGACGCATGTAAAATTTACCGCATCTTTAGTAGATGTTTTGAAATATATGTTTAAAAATATCTTAATTCGCATTATTTAAGTATTATACAGTACCTATGTCCCCGGATTGGGTTACAAAGATAGAAAAAAAGTTTATTTTTGACTTCTCTTTATAAAAAACCCTGCTTGTTCTCAAACTAAAAATGCACTTGGCAAAATTTAAATATCTCCTTACGTATACGGGGGAGGTTCGAAAATATGAAAATAGCTCAAAAATAAAGTACTTACCCTTATTTTTCAAAATATACAATAATGTTAATTGGAAATATTTGTTATAACATTTCTATTAAAATTTATAATTGCTTTGAATTGCTAATGATGTTTGGATCTCGTATTATTAAGTTTTTTAAGATACCTGTGTTTTTGTTGACAAAAATATGAGATTTTTAGCATCAACTTGGGGTCACATAAATTCTAGGTTAAGTGAACGAAACTGAAATTCGACAATACACTATTATCGTATCCGTCAATAAATTAACTTTGAAGTATCGCGTTTGGTAATTCGCAGGGTAGTGGACGTATAAGAAAAACCAGTGAAAATTGTTTTTAGAACAGGTGACTGTGACTTTATATTTGACACCTACTTTTAATTCTAAGCACTTTTTAAAATAACATTTTAATCTATTTTAAAAAATACGGGTGCTTTATTATTGAAACGTTTTCATATTTTCGAACCTCCCCCGTATATGAAAGCAGATATTTAAATTTTGACAAGCGCATTTTTAATTTGAGAACAGGCAGGGTTTTTTACAAAGAGTAATTTTTTTTTGAGAAGTCAAAAATAAACTTTTTTTCCCTCTTTGTAACCCAATCCGGGATCGTTGAAAAATATAGTATGACCAAAAATGTATCTCATCTAGTAGGGCTATGGACTTGTTCCTAATTTATGAATACAACTATAACTCACTTAAAAATCAAATGTCATGTTTGACATTTAAGTGTAAACATAGTTGGATTCATAAATTAGAAACAATTCCATACCCCTACTAGATGAAGATAATTTTTGTTCATACTTTATTATATAACACTTTTAATATTGTAATATTGTAATCGATACCTATTTTAATGTGATAATATTATGAGATTACTAATAAATGAAAGTGTTTGGTTTATGGTTTAACATCCAACAACTCAAAGGAGACGGCATTTGAAACTTTGCACGGGGCGGTAGGTAAGCTAGAGACGCTTCTGAATCTATGCCTTCTCAAATTTTATTGATGTACTAAGAAATATTGCAGATTTCATATCAATGCCAAAAGACATGGTACAAGTGAGAATTATTACGCAAAATTCTAATCTATAGGAATCGGCGAGTAAAATGATTTTTTTCGTTAAGAATGTGGAACTGAAAACCGAAGTCACTATGGCAAAATATGTTTGCTGTAAATTATGTACAAGATCTAAAAAATACTATAATAGTTTACAATAATTTAAAATGTGATGTTTATGTTATGCTTTGAGCAAATACTACGCGACATTAACTGACGACATTTTTGTCGTCATGCAGTAAAGCTACACGTGCATGTATATTGCTTTAAAATATAAAATGCAGAAGCTCAAAATATAACAAGCACTCATTTTCCTGCTCATTAAAACTTTACAGATGTATGCTTCACTGATGCTACATACAATTAATTTATCAATTTGTTATAGATAACAAAAATCACAATAAATTGTAACATCAAACGAGAAATTAGTTGGCTTAGAAAAATTAATTATAGAATAACAAAAATGTGTTTCTCGGTTCAGCGATTTTATGTGGCCCATGGCGAAAGGAAACCTAAGTAACAATCTATTTTGCTGTTAAATACTGGTAAAGCACACTACATTAGTAAGATCAAGCAACGATTTCAACCAATAATATTAACAATTCAAAAGTAAACGATTAGCCCAAACTATTTTTAATAAAACTGTATTGCTATAGTACTAATTTTAATAAGGGTTTCATACTTTATACTTCGATATTGTTAACCTATCATGTGACAAATTCAACCACTTATATTATGCAAGTAATAAACGATCGCACATATTGTCGCTAATATACCTAATATTGATACATGTTGTTTGTTTTATAAATTGCCTTAAGTACTTGAGAAATAATCTACAAGTTTTAGTTATGCCAGACTCCCTCCAATTTTAATACATCTTTGTTATCGATATTCCATCAATAATTTATACTTTACCTAACATGTGCTATATTTATCGGCTTGTTGTGCAGTTATTATCGCAAAATGTACTTCAGTAACACGGGTGTTTAAACATGTTGGTGTTGGTGCTTGTTAAATACATTATAAACCCGTTGAAACTGCTGAGCCTAGCATTGGAGATGTGACGCTAGTACGGTGCTCTTTTAGCGATTTGTGTGACGCTTAGAAAATGCACAGTTTTTAAGAATTTGTGCAAGCTGTACATATTGCAGGTGAATGTTGTTGCGGTCATTTTGAAGCTCTCGTCAAGGGCGAACTTTCTGGAGAGTTTGTGAAACTGTAAAATTCGAGGGGGCGAAAATGCGGGGGTTAAAACGATTTTTTTGACACGAACGCGTTCGGTGTTACATCGCATATTTTTTGAAAGATCTAAATGGGAGGAAATGTTTTGCCTTATTGTCTCAACTGTTAAATAAGGAAAATGTGCTATTTTTTTTATTCTGTCCCTTTGTGAAATTATAAATTTGCAAGTATATATTGTGAGAGGACGCGACTTATAGGTAATGGACACAAACATGAACAATTATTATTAGATGCTTAAGTTTTTCGTTTGAATTTGGTAATTACGATATGCAGAAGGTTTTTTCCCCAATGTAAGGAATTGTTGCACGTGCAGGCATATTAATGATAGATTAAGGTTAGGTCCACAGCTGCGACTGCGGGCTTATTAAGTTACACACACAGGGCCCTGGACCATATAGTTTTTTGCTTTCAGCTTAATAGTGAATTATGGGGCCACATAATTCACACTTTTCTTACAGGAAACTGGAGATATTTGGGCATAGTCTAATTGGGAAATTCGTCACGCGGCGAAAGCCAAATAGGGATTAAAGTGGCAATTTACGACTCAGGGTGTTAGTCACCCACATCGGGGAGGGGGGGGGGGGGGGGGGGGGGGGGCACCGAAAATATTATAATACGATTTAAATTGCGGTAGAAATACTGCGTCATAATGGAAACATTATGATTGGATGATTACCCAGCGGAAACGCTGTGATTGGATATGGGGTGGAAACACCACTGTATTCCCGAGAGGGGATACCCACTGCGAGCGGCTATTTAAAGGGAAACTCGTCGGAGTCAGACAACAGTTTTTGGGCACCTTACTTGATCCCTAATTCCGCGGTTGTCGCTACATTTTAATCAACGGGCGAGATCCTCGCTACTGAAGGTTAAGGGCAGACGACGGTGGTTTTCCTTATCCCTAATTCCGCGGTTGTCGCTACATTTTAATCAACGGGCGAGATCCTCGCTACTGAAGGTTAAGGGCAGACGACGGTGGTTTTCCTTATCCCTAATTCCGCGGTTGTCGCTACATTTTGATCGGCGGGCGAGCTTCTCGCTACTGCAGGTTAAGGGCAGACGACGGTGGTTTTCCTTATCTCTAATTGCGCGGTTGTCGCTACAGCAGGTGGAGAGCAGCGGCGCAATTTCCTTCACTGATAAATTTCCTTTACAAACTCTCAAGTCCGTCCTTGCACTGACTAAGTCACCGTATTGCTATTATTACACCAAAAATTGAAGAGCATTACATTTCCCATTAGACTGTGCCCACTGCAGAAAGGTAAATTTAACAATTTGATTGTTAAATTTAGTTTTATATACGAGAGTATAGGGTTTATTGCTTTAATAAATGTATAAAGCGTTTTTGGCGTTTTATTTCATTAAAGTGTGTGTATGAGCCTACTTAAATGAAGAACTTGCAGTTACAAGGGTTATAAGAACCCTAAGGGTACACAAGTTACGAGAACTTGTTTAAAGCATTCATAAAATCTGCTAAATTAAAACAAAGTGATGTACACAACGTAGGGGGTTATAGATCACTACAGGCCATCAGAAGACAACGACGTGCGCATTTACGACACCACAAGTCTGTCTCATTACAGAAATTTGGTGCCGTGACCAGGATTTAAGTCAGATAAAAAGGCTCACACTCACACAATGGAAAATAATATCGAGATGACGGACATAACTCCAGAACAAGTAGTCGGGGAAGACAACGAAGAAAACGAAATTGATGCAGAGGTGCGCACAGTAACGGTGCCAAATTGGTTTTTTGAATGGGCAGAAGCCCATCAAACGATCGAACAAGAACAACAAGCCGCTCTTAAGGATTTTATGGTAGGAATGATGACCAAGGTGCAAAAGATGGCGGAATCAGTATCACTAATGAATTCCGCAACCACAAGTTCAATAGGTGCATCCGACGCAAGAAAATTGAAGCCAAGCAACGAAGATGATGGTGAAAGAAGGTCCGAAGGCGAAAACCAATCCCATATTACAAACGAGCTGGATATGCAGACAACTAGTACACCTGAGACGACACTTGTAACCAGTAACACCGCAGAGGAGAAAACACTAAGGCAGCCTTCAACATCAAGCAGTGCGCCTAACTACTCTATGTTACCACCATTACCATGGCAACACCCGTTTCTACTAGCAACATTACCTGAAAAGCCGATTTTCAGAGGAAATTCTGAACAAAACCCAGTTGATTTCTTAGATCAGCTAAAAATGTACTGCGATAGATTGAAACTGGATTCCCAGCAACAGCTAGAAATAGCGTTAGGGTCCCTGAGAGGCCCAGCTCGCCATTGGAAGGCAATTTACGAAAGTAAATGGAAAACCTTTGGAGAATTCAAAGAAGATTTTTTGCACACCTTCTGGTCAGAATTAGAACAATCATCATTTAGAAATGATTTAAATTCGGCGAAATGGAGACCGGGGGGCAAACAAACCATGCTAGAACATTTTTCATTTTTTGTCAGTCGTGCACGGAGATTAACACCTTCAATTCCAGAACAGCTGTTATTGTCTGATATAATGAAACATTTTCCGGACAAGATTCGTTCACTCTGGGAAATATGTAAAAGCTCAGAGTTAACGGATGCAGCAGAATTCCTGCGAAAACAGGATTCGATTAATTGCAGCTTCAAAAGTAGGCCGAATCCTGACCCATATATTCAAACCGTTATGACATCTGATACTTATCGCCAAGGACACTTCGGGCGCCCAGACCGGCCAAGATATACAAACAACACGACATTCCGAAAAATCAACCGTTATGATGGCGGTAATAAATATTTCAAAGCAGCCCCATACCATAAATCAGAGACACAAGCGCGTGCCACCTTTCAAAATAATAAGCAGAACAACCAAGGACCCGAGCAGCAAAAAAACTCCATGAGGGGCGGCGGTCTACTACGACGATAAATGCCGCCCGGAACGAATTATTGCCGTATCGGTCAAATACCGAATTACCACAGGGCCCTCAAGGCAAGGCGATAGGAAACACCAACGAATTTTGGCCAGCTGTTAATGTAATTAAAAGGAAACCAAATGAAAAATATTATTTAAGAAGTAATAAAGGAAACCAGCCTAGAGCTCATCTCGTTTGGCAATACGAATTCTTTCCGTGGACCATTCAAAGGACCCCAGTAACCATAAAGGTGTTGTCCCTGCAGGGGGCGGCTACAACTGAAATGGAAGGTGCGGAAATTGACTCGGGAAAACAATTACGTGTTTTACCAGAGATATTGGTACTCGGACCTTCTGGTAAATTATTGGCATTACTAGACACCGGTAGCGAAGTCACATGCATATGCGAGGACGAGTTTAATAATGTTATTGCTTCAAATACAAAAATCGAAGTACTACCAGTTCCATCGTTACAGCTAAGAGGGGCAGTTGGGAAACCAACATCTCGTATAAAACTACAGGCGTTAATACCGTTAGAATTCCAAGGATTTCATTTATATGTTGAATGTCTAGTTATTAAAAATTTAGTTAAGCCATTAATATTAGGATCAGATTGGTTGACACGGTATTCGGCTGTCATTTATTATAATCAACGGGAATTGCAAATTACGACTTTTCCGGGAAAGACACTAACAATTCCTTTTTACTCAGACAACAATTTCACTACAGATAACAGCGAATTCTTTACCGAGGAAACGCCCATGTTAGCCGCTATTAACACTCAAGTTGCAGAATCTGAAGAAGCTCTACACGAAAAAGCAAGAAAAACTGACTTGAGCACAAGCCAACAAAAAGAACTCTTCGAAATTTTAAAGAATTTTCAACAGATATTTTCGAAGCAACCTGGGCTAACCCATCTATATGAGCATGAAATACGGATGAGAGATGACAAACCCTTTGTACGGCGTTCGTATCCGGTACCTTTTGCACTACGACCCGCAGTGGAAGTAGCCATTAATGAAATGCTGGAACTAGGAATAATAAAACGCGAACCTACGAACTACGTCAGTCCTCTTATAGTAGTTAAAAAGAAAGATAACACGGTAAGAATTTGTTTGGATGCAAGACACCTGAATGAGCACATGATTGCCGACTGCGAAACACCACCACCAGTAGAAGAGTTATTGCAGAGGTTTCATAATGTAAAGTACATAACTACAGTAGATTTACGTTCTTCATTTTGGCAAATACCGCTGGCAAAGCAATCGCAACATCTTACAGGATTTTTATATAACGGACGTAGTTTCGTGTACCAAGTTCTGCCGTTTGGTCTCCGCACTTCCGTGGGCAGTTTTTCAAGAGCTATGGATGTCATCTTAGGGCCGGAAGTCCGCGAATTTGCTATCAACTACATCGACGATCTAATAGTAGCTTCGCCGGATTTTTCCAGCCATTTAGAACATTTACAACAGGTTTTTCAACGCTTACAAAATGCAGGACTTACAGTTAATTTACAAAAATCCAATTTTATACAAAAAGAAACAAAGTTTTTGGGACACATACTCACTCCTGAAGGAGTAACAGCGGACCCGGAAAAAATAAAAGCGATTCAAGACTTTCCAGCGCCGAAGAAATTAAAGCAGTTGAGAGCATTTCTGGGCTTATGCAACTTCTACCGTAGATTTTCCTGTCAATATAGCGAGGCTACAAGAAGTTTGACGTGTTTACTAAAAAAGGATGCCAAGTGGCAGTGGGGACAAAAGGAACAAGAGGCATTTGCTAAAGTTAAGCAACTCTTTTTAAACACAGTTATGCTGATACATCCAAGGCCCGCTTTAACATTCCAAATTCAATGTGATAGCTCGGCGTATGGTCTAGGAGCAGTACTTTATCAGGAATGTGAGGATGGAACTAAAGGCGTAGTGGCGTTTGCTAGTCGCTCATTAAAAGGTCCCGAATTACGCTATACAGTAACAGAACGAGAATTGCTTAGCATTTTGTTTGCACTAAAAAAATTTAGGACTTACGTTGCTTCAACGAAAATAATAATCCACACCGATCATAGAGCCTTAAAATTTATAAAAGGATGTCAATTATTAAACGATCGATTGACACGATGGGTATTATTCCTAGAACAGTTTGATTACGAAATTAGATACATAAAAGGTAGTGAAAACGTGGTTGCTGATGTGTTATCACGACACCCTGCAGATTTAGGAATAATAAACTTACCACGATATCAAGATCCAATTATAGCTGTCTTTGCAACACCAGGGTTGCGACAATTAAAAGATAACCTGAAAAATCTGATACGACTACAAGAACAGGATGAATTTTTAGGAAACGTGCGACAAGCGTTGGAACGCCGAGGTAACAGCGCAGACGACAAGATTACTAGAGTTGTTGGCAATTTTAAACTTACCGATGGCATACTTCTACATGACGATAAATTTAAAAAACTCACAAGAGTGGCAGTACCTCACAGTATAATACCGGAGCTGGTCATACAATATCACCACGAATTTGGACACTTTGGGACGACGAAAATTTATAACGTGATAAAAAACTATTTTTATTGGAAGAATATGTATCGTGATGTAAAGAAAATAATCACTGCGTGCGACATTTGTCAAAAAACGAAGCACAGTAATCAAGTTTCAAGGGGCACAATGGCACCTGTGTTAGCAACTCAGGTGGGAGAATTAGTGGCCGTAGATTTTTATGGGCCACTACCACGTAGCAGAAGCGGTGTGACTTTTATTTTTGTTGTATTAGATGTATTCTCGAAATTTGTGAAATTATATGCAATGAGGAAGGCTACAGCCCGCGCAGCAGTGAAAAGTATTTTAGAAGATTTTGCTTATATAATCAAGCCAGCAACTATTTTGAGTGATCACGGATCTCAGTTTACGTCAAAATTATGGTATTCGAGATTGCAAGAGGCGGGAATTAGAACGAGACATTCATCTATCAGGAATCCTGCATCAAATCCATCAGAACGGGTTATGCGAGAATTGGGCCGTATTTTTAGAGTTTACTGTCACCATCAACATACCACATGGGCACTACAACTTCAAAATATTGAAACATGTTTCAACGCAATTCCACATACGAGTACGGGTTTCTCGCCTTATGAAGTAGTAAAAAGAAAGAAAGCACCAACGCATCTAGACGGTTTTCTAAGTAATGTTTTGAAGAACAAACAAGTATCAATAACCGACATCCGTAAAGCAGTTCGCGAAAATTTAAAAACAAGTGAAAAACAAAGGAAATTGCAATATGATAAAAACTCTAGAGAAATTAACTACAGTGTCGGCGATTGACTAGTCCTAAAAACAAATCCTATCGCCGACACACAACAACACGTGTCAGAAAAACTACAGTTAGTTTATGAAGGGCCCTACAAGATTAAGTGTCAACCACACCAAAACACATGTACTTTTACAGAACCTATAAGCGGACGTGTCAAAGGGACTTACAATTTGAAGAATTTACGACGATACTACACAGATTTACATTCTACTTCGGGCCGCAGCCAATCACGGGGGAAAGATATCCAGAAACAAAAATCGGACCAATCAAAACAGAGCACAGAAGTACATCGACGGGAAATAGGGTTGATATACCGAAGTAGAGGTACTGTACCACATTCAAAGTTAGAGAGTTTAACGTTCCAGATGGCACCGACGATAATAATTCGAGGACGTAATATGATGGACCCACGGAGCAGCGGAGAGAGAAGGACAAACAAAAAAGTCCATTTAAACACCATTCAATGGTACCCCACAACATAAGTGCGGCCATTCAGCTGGGTAGATTGCCCTGAAGTACGAAAGGACGAAACGGTGAAAAGAAGTAAACCAGGAGTTGTTTTATCGTCGGAAGGGAAGGATGTGGAGAAGAAACCACCGGGCCCAGACCGAGACAACGACGATATTTTGTTAGACGACGCCGATTGGGCGAGGTTTATTGAAGAGAATAGCCGGCCACCAACACCTGATACAGTCCGTTTCCGAGAAGTTGAAGCGAAATATCAAAAGCAAGAGACAAAGGGAAAAGAACGGAAAACCTACACGTCGGTTTCGCCGCCGATACCAACTACATTCAGTGATGCCAAAGGAGGACCACCTGGAGGAGTAACAGCAACAGGCGACAATCAAACACCGACCCCCGACCGAGACGACGACTGTATAATGCTAGACGACGCCGATTGGGAGGGGTTTATCGAGGAAAATAGCTGTCTAACAACAAGTGCTACAGTCCGTTTCCGAGAAATTGAAAGAAAATTTCAAAATCAAGAGACACTGGGAACACAACAGAAAACACCGATTTCGGGTTCGACGCCGATACCACACACCTTCAGTAATAACAAAGGAGGACCACCTGGAGGAGTACCAGCAACAGGCGACCATCCGAGGAAGAGTAAGCTGCAACGATCACGGCGAGTACGGGGAAAAGCTTCGCGACGAGCTTACCACGGTACGTGGCATAAAACAAGTGCGGTGAGAAAGAGCAATAAGGTGAAAGAGTGAAGTGGTGTTATTGTGCAAATAGTAGCGTTCTCTACAGATTTAAGCTACATATAATTGTTATTACTAGCATCTTAAATCTGGGGGGGCAATGTGAGAGGTCGCGACTTATAGGTTATGGTAATGGACACAAACATGAACAATTAATATTAGATGCTTAAGTTTTTCGTTTGAATTTGGTAATTACGATATGCAGAATGTGTTTTCCCACTGTAAGGAATTGTTGCAGGTGCAGGCATATTAATGGATAGATTAAGGTTCAACCCACAGCTGCGACTGCGGGCGTATTAAGTTACACACACAGGGCCCTGGACCATATAGTTTTTTGCTTTCAGCTTAATAGTGAATTATGTGGCCACATAATTCACACTTCTTACAGGAAACTGAAGATATTTGGGCATAGTCTAATTGGGGAATTCATCACGCGGCGAAAGCCAAATAGGGATTAAAGTGGCAATTTACGACTCTGGGTGCTAGTCACCCAGATCGAGAGCACCGAAAATATTATAATACGATATAATACGGTAGAAATACTGCCTCATAATGGAAACATTATGATTGGATAATTACCCAGCGGAAACGCTGTGATTGGTTATAGGTTGGAATCACCATTGGTATTTCCGAGAGGGGATATCCACTACGGGCTGCTATTTAAAGGAAAACTCGACAGAGTCAGAACAACAGTTTGGGCACCCTACTTGATCCCTAATTACGCGGTTGTCGCTACATTTGGTCAGCGGGCGAGTCATCGCTACTGCGTATTGAGGGCGGCGGGCGCAATTTCCTTCACTGATAAATTTCCTTTACAACTCTCAAGTCCTTCCTTGCACTGACTAAGTCGCAGTATTGCTATTATTACACCAACAATTGAAGAGTATTACATTTCCCATTAGACTGTGCCCACTACAGAAAGGTAAAGGGAACAATTTGGTTGTTTAAATTTAGTTTTATATACGGGAGTATAGGGTTTATTGGTTTAATAAATGTATAAAGCGTTTTTGGCGTTTGATTTCATCAAAGTGTGTGTATGAGCCTACTTAAATGAAGAACTTGCAGTTACGAGGGTTATAAGAATCCTAAAGGGTCACAAGTTACGAGAACTTGTTTAAATCATTCATAAAATATGTTAAATTAAAACAAAGTGATGTACACAACGTAGAGGGTTATAGATCACTAGAGGCCATCAAAAGACACCGGCGTGCGCAATTACAACACCACACGTCTGTCTCGTTACAATAGTGAATATAATTGACGTTATTTGAAAGTGTAAACAACATTTGCGCGCAGCATGTAAAACGCTAGACGGGCACTACACGTAAGTCTATACCCAGAGATGCATGCAAATTGTCATTCTTGTGAAGTGTACTTTAAATGTTATAATAAATGTTAATAAAGCATGCTATACAAGTTCTCTTTTAGTGCAGAACATTACACTTACCAAGGAGACTGGCATAACATCCTGCAAGCAACCCCAGTAGCGACAGCATGGATAGAAGACCTTGATATACGAAAATAACGCATGATAACGATTTACTGCGTAATACGTAATATGTAGAGTGAAATATGTACATCTATTGTTTTATCTCTTCATTGTAACTTATTGTGTCTGTCGCTAAAAAACTGCGATTAACGATAAATAAAAGTTTTTGGATCACTTTAAGAATGCTTCCCTATTTAGCATCACTTAATTCAAATCACTGGCCGCTTCTTCTTCTTTAGCCACTAGAAGTCCACTCCTGAACATAGGGCTCTTCCAATGATTTCCATGTCGATCTTTACTGGGCCGTCTGGATCCAGTTCTTTCCAACATGTCTTTCGATGTCGTCTCTCCACTTCGCCTGAGGCCGTCCGACATTTCTCTTTGAGTCCCTGGGTCGCCACTACATCAGGGCTTTGGTCCATTTAGAGTTGTTCCTGGCCACGTGGCCTGCCCAACGCTACTCCACTCTCGCTACCCGCTCGACGATAGCGCAGACTCCTGTTCTTCTCCTAAAGTCGTCATTCCGTATTCTGTCTCTCAGGCTCTCCTCAAGCGTTTCTCTCTCCATCGCCCTTTGACAGAACCAGAGACGATTGGCGCTGCTTGCTGTGAGTGTCATTGTTTCGAGTCCATATGTCGCTACTGGCATGACGCATGCATCGTAGACCTTCCTTTTTAGATTTATTGGAATGGTTGGTTGGCGGAGGATGTAGCTGAGGTTCCCGAATGCCGTCCAGGTGAGACCAATTCGTCGGGTGATCTCTGCTGTTTGGTTGTCTTTTCCAAGTTGGACGTTACGTCTCAGATAATTGTATTGCGTTGACCACCTCCAGAGTGCGGTTCTTAATGGTGACTGTCATATCGTCTGGACTTATGATTTTGGTCTTCTGTAGGTTCATTTTGAGAGCCACAGCTTGGGAAGCGTCCCACTTGCTACTACTAACCACCTAACCCACAACCCAGGGCGTCATATGAGACTTTGACTAGTTATGGCTTTCAATTTTCTAGCATTTTTCTTTCTCATCCAGTTTTGTGTAGATAAACAGAGAAGGAATTGTGACTTGGTGTATGTCCACGACTATACACCAAGTCACAATTTAAACTGCAACTTAATAAAACCAAATCATAGCCAACCATCGTCCAGAAAGATCGTGGACAGAATAGAGGTGATTTGTTTTGGATCCACAAACCATGAAGTATCTGACTTCCGACAATTTTAAATTGTACGAATACTTGTTTCTAATAAAAGAAATTATTGGTAAATCATATGGTCCTTGATTTCTGGATCCAATGAGTCCTCCTTTAATAGATATAGGATTTCTAGGTGTAACCAGAGTCAGTAGATGTAAGACAGTACCACCTTCTTTTGAACCGTGAAAATTCCGCCATCACCGCCATTTTTACTCCTATGTCACAAACTCAGCCGTACTAGCCAATAATAACACTGAACAAAATATGAAATTAATAGTAGGTATAGGTACGTGGTTTTATCTTTTTTGATACCCGGTGATTTTTCTCATGGATTTCAAGATTTTTAAGGAAGTATTACTCGTAAATTGAACCGAAGCTGTAATTGAAATTATGGAACTTAGTTCATGAGTAAAAATGGAAAAAAGGTCCAGTCTATTAAAACTAAATTGCAAGTTAGGATTCACACAAGAAAAACGAGAATTTGCACATGAAATAAAAAACTCACATAAATAAGTTTTTGAAGCCTTGCCGACTGCTTAAGTTTTAGGACCAATAGGTATCACAATAAACACACTGTGGCCGCAATCGGTGGCAGACAATGTCGAACTTCTGTAAACGTCTGCGTTACAATTACAAATTGTAAATAAGTATGATAGCCATTTTATTATAGTAAAAAATGAGTTAGTGCCGATCGTTTTGATTGTAGTGACTTTTGTGTAATTGCCTACTTTGTTTCTAATTAATAAAACACAAGGTTTTATTTTAATTTTATTACATTGACGGAATTATGTTATAAACCTCAAAGTGCGCATATGACAGTGGAGTAAGAATGGCGGAAATGGAGTTACTTTCTTACATATACTGGTTTTTACTGCATCCTTCCTCCTCCTCCTAGGTTGTCAGTCTCTGGACTGGTTTGTTGCAGCCTTCCATGTTTGTCGATTTAGGGCCTTTCCTTTCATTTCATTATAATTTTCGCTGCCCGAGTCTGCTATTATTTGTTTAATGTATTGTAAGCGTGGTCTTCCTCTTGGGGTTTTTCCGGTTATGTTCCCTTCAATTATTATTTTTAGTATACCATCTCTTCTCAGTATGTGGCCTATCATTTCCATTCTTCTTTTCTTTATGTGGTTCCAAATATTCCTTGTTTGTTTTATTGTTCTTAGTACTTCTTCATCGGTTTTCCTTTCCGTCCATGAGATCTTCAATATTCTTCTGAAGCACCACATCTCGAAGGATTTTAATTTCTTTTGTTCTGCTTTTCCTATTGTCCACGATTCGCAACCATATAGCGCTAGGCTCCATATGTACGTTTTTGTAAATTGTACTCTTGTGTCTATTGTTAGGCCGTTCGATGTAAGCAGTTGTTTCTTTTCGTAAAAAGCTCTCTTGGCCATATTTATTCTATTTTTTATTTCTTTGGTGCATCTTCCATCCTGTGTGACTATGCTCCCTAAATATTTGAATTCGCTCACAGCTTGTATTGTTTCACCATTAATGATCATGTCATCCATCTTGTGATCGTTTCTTGAGCATTTCATCACTTTCGTCTTGGTTTTGTTTATCTTAATGTTATAGCTGTTTTGAAAAACTTTGTCCATAGCTTCTATTGCTTGTTTTAATTCTTCTTGTGTTTCTGTGATTAGTGCTATGTCGTCGGCGTATCTTATAGCGTTAATTCTTTCTCCATGTATGTATACACCTGATGTCTGTGTTGTATTGAGTTCATTAATGGCTTGTTGTATATATATATTGAACAGCATAGGCGATAATCCGCAGCCTTGTCGGACTCCTCGTCTGATTTTTGCTTCGTCTTGTTCGTCGTTGTATTCTATTACCGCGGTTTGGCTTTTATACAGGTTGTAAATTATATTTCTGTCAGTCTCGTTAATACCAATATTCTGCAATATTTCGAACAATTTGGGCCAGCTCACTCTATCAAAAGCCTTTTCTGCATCAATGAATGCTATGTACATGTCTCTATTCTTGTATAGCATTTTTTCAATTATTGCTCTTAGAGCCAGTATGGCTTCCTTTGTGCCTGTTTTCCTTCTAAAACCGAACTGATCTTCGGTCAGGTTTTCTTCTATTCTCTTTTCTATTCTTCTTTGTATTATCTTTACCAATATTTTTGATGCATGTGATAGGAGGCTTATCGTTCTATGTTCTTCGCATTTGTGTGTTGATGCCTTCTTTGGGATCATAATTATTTTTGTTCTTGTAAAATTGGTTGGAATTTGTCCTGTTTTGTATATGTCCTCGGTGATTTGGAAAATGTTGTCGAGTGTCTCAGTATCTAGGCTCTTAATGATCTCTCCAGGTATATTGTCTACCCCTGGGGTTTTATTGTTTTTGAGGTCTTTAACCGCTCTATCGAATTCCGTTCTTAGAATCCCCATATATTCTTCCTCCCTATTCTGAGTGTTCTGCGGTTCATTTGCGCCATCATCGTTTCCGTTGTATAGGTCTTCCAGGTATTCCTTCCATCATAACCTAGAAAAAACTTATGACTTTATTTTAAAAATAGCATCTTGCAAACTATGGTTTCCATTTAAAACTTAGTTCAGCCGTTACTCAAAAATGCCTACATATTTATAAATAACTGTTAATTACTATAGTGCTATAAGACCAAGTAGTTTCAATACTATAATTTTTTAAATAAAAAAGGCACCATAAATAAACAATTAAATATTGTGATCCCATTAACTGTATTATTTTCTCACACGTTTCCCTCTTTATTTTTTCCAGGTTGAATAACAAAAAACTTAAATGGAGTTTTAGAAGATGACATCTAAAGAACTGTGAGTTGCCTGAAATAGAATATTTAGCTAATGCTATTTCTTTAAAGTTGAAACATTCTTAATATATTATTGTAGAATGGAGGGGGAAGGGGAGTAAACAGTAAAAAGCCCATTTTAAGCTGACAAAATACAAGGTCGTAGAATAACGGATTTTAAAGTTATTTTCTAAATTTGTATTCGTGTCGACTCAGTTACGCCCACTCTAGCCCCAACAAACAACTATATAAATAGCAAAGTACCGTTAAAACTTAATCAAAATAATGGTACTCCAGTGGCACTAATATATTAGGGTAAACTCATCTTTAACAAACACAACCGGCACTTGATTGAGTCACTCCATAACACACGTGGCTTCACTTCCGGATTTGTCCGAAAAATTTACTTTAAATTAAACTATAGACTAGACGTAGCCTTACAACCTGGTGCCAGCAAACACCATTTACAAAGATTGAAGTAAACGGGACATAGTAATAAAACAATAAAATAATTTCTTTCTACCTTGATACGCCCCTGCGTTCTGCTGCCATGACGACTACACTGGAAATCACCACAGGGACTTTATACTAGCAACACTTCATGTGTTGTGACTCTTGGAGCGACCCTGCTGCTCTGCTATTTATTTCTTATATTTGTGGTTTCTCTGTTATCCTACATTTACGTTTGCTGCTTGGTCATTTTCTATATAAAGCGATTCTTTCAGTTTAATTTTATTCGATGTAAGTAAAAAGCTAGAATTCAGACGTATAGCATGTGTGTTATTATTTTAATAAACTTAACATCATTAAATTTCGTTTTGTCTTGTTTTCAGATATTGCAGTTAAAAAATACGGACTCGTCATAATTGGAATTGGAAAACAAGAATGGAGGTGCAGTATGAATTAGTTGCGCATAATTCGTGTAATGGAATGACACGCATGGTAAACGAACCACTGGGGAAACTGGATGAAAATAAAATAGTTACAGATGTAGACTTAAAGCAAGAGAACGTTGAAGGCTCTACCAACAACACTGTTTCTCGTGGGTTGGCTGTTAAACAGGAAGAAGTTGATTTAAAAGATGAATTCCTAGTTTCGTGTGCAGCAAGTGGAAGCCCCTCAAAAGAACCAGTTGTTGCTAAGGTTTGTGATTATGAAGCAGAAGATAGTAGTAATTCCCTGGAAAATATGAAGATCAATATGACACAGTTTCACTCATGTTTAATTTGCCCATATAAAACAACCTATAAACATAATTTAGTTAGACATATGAGGTCACATACGGGAGAGAAACCTTATTCATGTTCTATTTGTGATTATAAAGCAGCAGATAAAGGTAACTTCGTTCAACATATGCGAACTCATACAGGAGAAAAACCTTTTTTATGTCGTATTTGCAATTACAAAGCAGCGGAAAAAAGTTATTTAGTTAAACATATGAGAACTCATACAGGAGAAAAACCTTATTCATGTTCTATTTGCAACTATAAAGCAGCGCAAAAAGGTGATTTAGTTAATCATGTTAAGACGCATACAGGAGAAAAACCTTATTCATGTTCTATTTGTGATTATAAAACAGCAAGGAAAGATAGAATCGTTCAACATATGCGAACTCATACAGGAGAAAAACCTTATTTTGTGCTATTTGCAATTATAAAGCAGCGCAAAAAGGTGATTTAGTTAAACATATTAAGACGCATACAGGAGAAAAACCTTATTCATGTTCTGTGTGTGAATATAAAGCAGTAGAAAAAGGTAACTTCGTTAAACATATAAGAACTCATACAGGAGAAAAGCCATATTTATGTTCTATTTGCGAATATAAAGCAGCGCAAAAACGTACATTGGTGAGCCATATGAAGATGCATAAAGGAGAAAAACTTTAAAGGTGTATGTGGATATTGTTTGCCCATATATTTGTATTGAATTTTGCAGTTCATACTGGCGACTTTTTTAGAAGTTGTCTAAATACAGTAGGTACAGTAAAACCACCCTATCCACCATTTTAGTGTTTGTGGCTGTAAACATTCATAATTTACATTGTGTACTTTTGGAGTAACGTGATGACATTATTTTCATCTATTATGGCTGTGGAATAGTTCCTAATTTATCAATGCAACTATGTTTATACTTAAATGTCAAACTTGACATTTGATTTTTAAGTGACTTATAGATGCATTCATAATTAGGAACTATTCCATAGCTATAATAATAATAATATCAAGCTGTACATTTCCGAAGAAATTTAAGCTGTTCTTGCGAACTCTTGAATCTTTTTGTTGTGGGGGATTACTCCACGTTCCATAGCCATACTAGATGAAAAAAATGTTTGATATACTACATTATTGCTGTTGTGTGTGTGCCTACTATATAAAGAAAACTATCATGTAGCCCGTACAGTATTATATGAAAAAAAATGTGAGAAAATATATGTACTATTTGTGAATTTAAATGGCACTTAAATGTGATTTGTTCTAGCATATGAATAGGCACTTAGAAACAGCAGTAATGGCCAATGTGGACAAATAAGGCAGTATACACTGTGGTTTTTTTATCTCATTACCTACAAAACATTACGTCCAGCGTTTTTTCATGAGTGTTTAAAATGTTATAAAAATACTAAACACCCATGAAAAATTGCTGGACGTAATATGTGTTGTAACGAGATAAAAAACCCACAGCGTATATATAAATTTCAAGTCAATTGCAGTATTTAATGTACAGTGTGTTTCATTGTTTTTGTTTGTTAATGTCCATTATTAATAATATTCCTTAATCGTTGCCTAGGTCGTTGTTCGTTTATATCCGTCCTATACCAAATTAAACTTTGAGAATATTACTTTCAATGGCTTGCTAGATATGCTAAAAATTTAGTTGGCGGTGAGTGCTCTGTTTTGTTTTTCAAGTTTAAACAGTACATTATAAATGTAAATGTAAAACTGCCATATCAAGTGCTACATCGTTGGATTCTCCACAAAAACAGCTTTCTAATGATGGTACTTTCGACTCCCATTTTATTTTAAAAAATAATCAAGTTGGCCGTGCTGCAGTCGTAACGATCGATAAAAAAATTGGAACCACGAATATTAGTAGAAAACCGTATGTTTTACTTCTATACCAAATTTCAGAGTTCTATCTATGGCCATATTCAAATAATACTACCGTTTCCATACTTAATTTACATACTGTATATTTGAAAACTGTAAAAAATATGCTTGAGGTGGTGCCATAGCAATATACCTACACCTTAGATTTTAAAAACAAAGTTTTTCATTGTAACTCGATAAATACTTGCCATTAATTAATTCTGATGATTTTACAATACATACTAATCTATGCAAAATGTAAAAATGCCTAAGTTGTTTTTTTTTTTATATTTTGAAAATCAAGCTATGACATCGAATTGAAATGGTATTTTTATCTTGCTGAGGAATCAAAAAAGACTGTTAATACTTGCTTGTTTTCTCTGTCGTATTGCTACCGAAAGGTTAACAGCACAATATCCAGACTATTTTATTCCGCCTCTCATAATAACAGAGATTTTTAGTTAATCCCATCAAAGAGGGAACATATAATTTTATTCGAAAAAAGGATATTAGTGTTAAAGCAACGAGTATCAGATTCTGTGTAAGCAACAAAATATCAAAGAAAGTGAAACTAAGTTAAAACAAAAGTGATAATGTTATAAAAATATGAGTTGTGAAATCATATTAAAATTGAACATTTATCTAAAATTACCAGAAATGATTAATAGAAAAATTGAGCAGCAGTGACAAAATTCAACAGTGGCGTCGTAGCAGTAAAAAAAATGTTATTTAACTTGCTTTCGATGTTCTATAATTGATGATTTTTTGGTATTAAATGTGCCATAAAATATAAGTTTTGCTTTGTTAAATGTAATGTGTGGTTCTTGGTGCGCTCATAAAGAGAATCATTTTTTTTCTGGAAATGTTAATATTTATAATGTGAAGTAGTAGAAAAAACTGTATCTTACTTATAGCCTACGCAATGTATAAGGAACATTGAAAATGTGCTGTTTTTCTCTTATTTTAACCTATTTCTGTATTGTACAAACTGGTAAAACTTTCGTATAAGGTCCTGTTCAAAGCGAATGATTACAAATCAAACTAGCAAATCGCGAATGAAAGTTATTAGCGGTTCCAAATCAATTTGGTGGTGTACTCAATGTAATAAAACAAACAAAGGCTGCAACTAACTTAAACAAGGTAGAACGACACAGCGAATTGTTGGTGAAACTGCTTCTTTACATGGCGTAAATTCCACTAGCTCCGGGTACAGCCTCAACAAATCAGAATCAGACTGGCGGACATGTGCAATAGGCAGGAGCTTGTACTAAAGTTGTACCTAAAAACTTTGGAAATAATTATGTAATATTCCATATCGATAATAAAATATCTTAAACTTTAGTGTAAATTTTTAATGCTATAATGCATTGTCACGTTTGTTGTCTGTAAAAGGTTTTGTAACGCAGTGCAGATTTTTCTTTGTTGGTTTCAGCTGGAAAATTTGGAATGTCAGGATTTAAAATTTTACATCCTGAAAATTCAACAAATATTGCATTGGATAACCAAATGCACTATCTAACAGAACCAAAATAAAACCACGAATTTACTTGAACTCCGTGCTAATTGTCTAGGTTAGACAAATGATGAAAATTAGTTAAATCAAATAATAATCATTCACGTTTAGTTCCGAACGTTCATGTGTGTGGACGTATTACTGGTGTGTGCTGTATAACTACTCAGTTTAGCTTTTTACTATGTATTTGAAGAATCAACTTTTACGTGGCAAGGTGCCTGTAAGTAAATGTACCATATGCTAAGACTTTAGTTTCCGAAAAGGAAATTATGTACGATCTTTTTAAAGCAGTCACACAAATACATGTTAGCCTAGGACGAACGAAGGTACAATGCCTGTTTAACAAAGATATGCGTATGACTTATTTTTGTGACAAGTGCAAATGTCGGTTTAGTTAAACAAGAAATAAATGATTGTGGTTTGGTTAATAAATATGAACAAACACTTCAACTAAACGGAATTATTATCCCTTTTAAACTTATTTCATACATCGAAAAGCTGCTATTAGCTCAAGTGGGACATACGGGTGAGTCTATTCTGAGGAGCGTAAGTGATTCTATATAACTTGCTTTGAAAGAAACATAGAAAGTCAATAATAGTAAGTTAGTGGGCGCCACTGGATTATAAGTTCTCTAACAGAAAAGAACGACGTCGGCGGGAGTGATGGCGTTGAATCCAAAATAGCCCAGTGTTACAATTTGGATTGCTTTGTATGTCATGCCGAGTAACTTCTCTGCATCTTATAATTAAGAAAGGAGTAGTTTCTTGCCATTAAGTCTTACTTAAAGCATCTGTATTTACTTTCACAAGGCATTGAAGGAGAATAAATTGTATATGTTTAGACCTCCAAGCGTTGCAGTTAGTTTTTTTTTTTGTAAAAGCGACGGTCACAGTAAGATAGGAAAAGGTGAGCTGCCTGCCCAATATCGAAGGCAGCGTTGAAGACTCTCGCTCGCGAAACATTTTGCCGGTGTAAGCGCGTTCCTGAGCGCTCGCGCGTCTCGTGAAATACCAGTGCCGGTGCTGTCATGATCGTAACCTTAATCTTGTGTATGCAAAAACTGTTCTGCTAAATAAAGAATAGTATGTGCAAAGATCTTCAAAAATTCCATCTACAAGTAACGCTTTGCAGCGGCTGCAGGCTGGACGCAAGAAAAAGAGCCATAATAAAGGTAGGTGGCAACTCACTTTCCTTATTGTCTTGCACGTCCAGTAAATAATTTGGTAGCTCTCGATTAAATGAAAATTACAGTCCACTGCTGCTATCGTAGTCAAACAGTATACAAACTTGTTTGTATAGTTCTCCTATGAAAATAGTGAAATAAATATTTTGATAGTTAGCTATGAAATTTTAGGAGGCATGTGTATTATTAAATCAGAAAACCAAAATATTATAACCTGACAAGACACTAATGACAGTGACATTTGCTAAATTATAATTATTAACCAATTCTGTTGCACATGGAAAAAGATTTAAATTTGTCAGCAAAACGAATTCATCTTTCGGAAGATGCAAAGTTAATAGTGAAAAATGCGAATGATTCTCTTATAGACAAAAAAATGTAAGAATCCTTTAACGTTAACTGCAGAACTAACAAAAGTTCCTATATCTACTGTTGCCAATATAGTTTCCAAACAAAGGTTTAAACGAAAAGTTCAACAGCCAAGAAATGTTCGTACCTACTCTAAACAAGATCCACTAATTTTGTCAAACAAAATTAGTGGATTTCGGTATTTATTTTTTATATAAAACTGATACTTTACGATATGGGTTTCATTTATAAACAAATCAATAAAAGACTCAAGATAATGGGATCTCTTAGGCCGATTACACACTGGAGAAACAAATTTCTTGAAACTCGTTGCACGAAACAGGTTTCCTGTTGTTTCATTAACGCATAGCACGTGTTTCCAAATGAGATGATGCACACAAGTGTTTCTGAAACAGGAAAGCAAAAATTGTTGCGTATACAAGTTTCATGTAACAGGACATGCTCTGTTTCATGATATTTGTTTCAGAAATTATTTGAATTTTGATGCTTATATTATGTATTATTAATAGTGGCTAATAGTATGAACAGACAAAAGTTTGGTTGGCTTGTCCTTAAAAATTCTTTGAACTGCTCAGCATGTTGCAGCAGTCCGCTACAACAACAGAAGCACTATGTTGAAAATTGATTAGATTGACAGGATGCATCCAAAATCTTTTTTTTCTTAATCCATTATTTCGACGGTTTACCTACCAAAACAAAACCATATCATCATCGGAACACAGATTTGCATAGTACAATGTCGAATCGGCGAAACAATTCAATGAAACAAGTTTCACTGGTGTGAATTGTACAAGAAACGAAGTTTCATGCGATTCGTTTCAGATGCAAATTTCATAAAATTTGTTTCTCCAGTGTGTAATCGGCCGACTTACTACTCACAGAATCAAATTTATTGCTTCTATAAGAAAATTTAGATTAAAAGGGACGGAGATTTTTTATTTAGACGAAACGTGCTATGATACTCATGATATTACACGGAGAAGATGGGTGAACTGAAAGCTGGTTTAAAATTACATTGATACCAAAATTACCAAAAAATTCAGTAATAGTTATAGATAATGCTTCGTACCACAGCCGTCAAGAAGAGAAGATTCCAAATTCAAATGGGTAGTAAAAAGTGTAAAATTATAGAATGTTTTAGAAGTGCCAGTAAAATCTACAAAATTATTGTGTTTAAAAACAATTTCTGAAAAACAGTATTCGAAATCTTACGCTATAGATAATTTTGCTCAAAAACATGGACATACGGTATTAAGATTGCCACCGTATTACTGCATACTAAATCACATTGAACTTGTCTGGAGCCAGTTAAATCATAAAGTTCGAGCATTAAATACTTCACCAAATTTGAGCAATACGGTTTTAGATCATATAAGGCTAGCAGTAAATCAAATTGATACTTTTGGAATAAATGTGTATAACACGTTATTGATATTGAAAATTGTTATTCCTGCGACGTAGAAGTTTCTCCATTAATAATAAATGTTAATGACCAAAGCGATATTTTAGATTTTGCCGAATACAGTGACGACTAACCTATTTTTAATATAATTTTGTTTTCTTCAGTGTTTGTGACTGTTTTACTATGCATTAGTTTTATTCAATTATCTGTTACATAAATATTATATACTGCCAAGTGCCATTGTAGTATTTTCTTGTATGTTTTGTATTTATTCAGTTTTTAATAATAATAGTAGATTGTATTATAAGCGAGAGAAATGCATCATTATTTCCGAGTGAGAATTTATTTTGAATCGCGAGTGCCCCAGCACGAGCGATACAATTTCTCACGAGCTTATAATGGCATTTCGCTCACGTGTGATATACGACGTTTTATCTTACAGTACAAATTCTTGTGCCTAAATACCTAGTTTGCGCAAACAGAATATGTCGCGAAATAAATTTATAATTAGTCGCCTATGATTTGTGATATACGTTTGACAGTACTGAAGTGTATTGTCAGTACTGAAGTGTATTGGCAGTATTGAAGTGTATTGTCAGTCTATGTCAAATTCGAGGTTCGTAGGTTAGGTTGTGTTTGTTATTTGACACAGACTGACGCAAAACTTAACCTGAAAATTACGAATTTGACATAGCTTGACAGTGCTACCAACAATGCAGTAGTATAAATAATAAAAACTCACTTGTGAATAAAACTTTATTTTAGTCACTGAAAGCAGTTGTATAATGTATGGTAATAGGCGCTACTGTAAGATAATTTTTTTTATCTACTTCTACTGCACAATAGCCATTAATTATGATTCATAATTCACAGTTTGCAGCCAATCATAAAATTCTATTTTCATTATTCAATAGTTTGCAAGTTGCAACCAATCAGAAAATTCTATTTTCATTACTCAATAGGTTGTAGCCAATCACAAAATTCATTATTATTATTAAATGACTTTTGAAGTTAACATCTGTCACAAATGTCATAATTGGGAAATATGAACACAGGACTCCTATTGCATACGAGTACATAATAGTATATTATTATATGAGCGATTATGACAGCCATTATTCACGAAGATGACATTTGCGCCACAAGCCGAAGGCGCGTGGCGCAAGTCATCTGAGTGAATAATGGCCATAATCGCGAATATAATACGATATTTTATCTACTCGTATGCAATAGGAGTCCTGTGTTCATATTTCCCAATTATGACATTTGTGACAGATGTTAACTTCAAAAGTCATTTAATAATAAGAATGAATTTTGTGATTGGCTACAACCTATTGAGTAATGAAAATAGAATTTTCTGATTGGTTGCAACTTGCAAACTATTGAATAATGAAAATAGAATTTTATGATTGGCTGCAAACTGTGAATTATGAATCATAATTAATGGCTATTGTGCAGTAGAAGTAGATAATAGTATATTATTATATGAGCCATTATGACAGCCATTATTCACGAAGATGACATTTGCGCCACAAGCCGAAGGCGCGTGGCGCAAGTCATCTGAGTGAATAATGGCCATAATCGCGAATATAATACGATATTTTATCTACTCGTATGCAATAGGAGTCCTGTGTTCATATTTCCCAATTATGACATTTGTGACAGATGTTAACTTCAAAAGTCATTTAATAATAAGAATGAATTTTGTGATTGGCTACAACCTATTGAGTAATGAAAATATAATTTTCTGATTGGTTGCAACTTGCAAACTATTGAATAATGAAAATAGAATTTTATGATTGGCTGCAAACTGTGAATTATGAATCATAATTAATGGCTATTGTGCAGTAGAAGTAGATAATAGTATATTATTATATGAGCGATTATGACAGCCATTATTCACGAAGATGACATTTGCGCCACAAGCCGAAGGCGCGTGGCGCAAGTCATCTGAGTGAATAATGGCCATAATCGCGAATATAATACGATATTTTATCTACTCGTATGCAATAGGAGTCCTGTGTTCATATTTCCCAATTATGACATTTGTGACAGATGTTAACTTCAAAAGTCATTTAATAATAAGAATGAATTTTGTGATTGGCTACAACCTATTGAGTAATGAAAATATAATTTTCTGATTGGTTGCAACTTGCAAACTATTGAATAATGAAAATAGAATTTTATGATTGGCTGCAAACTGTGAATTATGAATCATAATTAATGGCTATTGTGCAGTAGAAGTAGATAATAGTATATTATTATATGAGCCATTATGACAGCCATTATTCACGAAGATGACATTTGCGCCACAAGCCGAAGGCGCGTGGCGCAAGTCATCTGAGTGAATAATGGCCATAATCGCGAATATAATACGATATTTTATCTACTCGTATGCAATAGGAGTCCTGTGTTCATATTTCCCAATTATGACATTTGTGACAGATGTTAACTTCAAAAGTCATTTAATAATAAGAATGAATTTTGTGATTGGCTACAACCTATTGAGTAATGAAAATATAATTTTCTGATTGGTTGCAACTTGCAAACTATTGAATAATGAAAATAGAATTTTATGATTGGCTGCAAACTGTGAATTATGAATCATAATTAATGGCTATTGTGCAGTAGAAGTAGATAATAGTATATTATTATATGAGCGATTATGACAGCCATTATTCACGAAGATGACATTTGCGCCACAAGCCGAAGGCGCGTGGCGCAAGTCATCTGAGTGAATAATGGCCATAATCGCGAATATAATACGATATTTTATCTACTCGTATGCAATAGGAGTCCTGTGTTCATATTTCCCAATTATGACATTTGTGACAGATGTTAACTTCAAAAGTCATTTAATAATAAGAATGAATTTTGTGATTGGCTACAACCTATTGAGTAATGAAAATATAATTTTCTGATTGGTTGCAACTTGCAAACTATTGAATAATGAAAATAGAATTTTATGATTGGCTGCAAACTGTGAATTATGAATCATAATTAATGGCTATTGTGCAGTAGAAGTAGATAATAGTATATTATTATATGAGCCATTATGACAGCCATTATTCACGAAGATGACATTTGCGCCACAAGCCGAAGGCGCGTGGCGCAAGTCATCTGAGTGAATAATGGCCATAATCGCGAATATAATACGATATTTTATCTACTCGTATGCAATAGGAGTCCTGTGTTCATATTTCCCAATTATGACATTTGTGACAGATGTTAACTTCAAAAGTCATTTAATAATAAGAATGAATTTTGTGATTGGCTACAACCTATTGAGTAATGAAAATAGAATTTTCTGATTGGTTGCAACTTGCAAACTATTGAATAATGAAATAGAATTTTATGATTGGCTGCAAACTGTGAATTATGAATCATAATTAATGGCTATTGTGCAGTAGAAGTAGATAATAGTATATTATTATATGAGCCATTATGACAGCCATTATTCACGAAGATGACATTTGCGCCACAAGCCGAAGGCGCGTGGCGCAAGTCATCTGAGTGAATAATGGCCATAATCGCGAATATAATACGATATTTTATCTACTCGTATGCAATAGGAGTCTGTGTTCATATTTCCCAATTATGACATTTGTGACAGATGTTAACTTCAAAAGTCATTTAATAATAAGAATGAATTTTGTGATTGGCTACAACCTATTGAGTAATGAAAATATAATTTTCTGATTGGTTGCAACTTGCAAACTATTGAATAATGAAAATAGAATTTTATGATTGGCTGCAAACTGTGAATTATGAATCATAATTAATGGCTATTGTGCAGTAGGAGTAGATAATAGTATATTATTATATGAGCGATTATGACAGCCATTATTCACGAAGATGACATTTGCGCCACAAGCCGAAGGCGCGTGGCGCAAGTCATCTGAGTGAATAATGGCCATAATCGCGAATATAATACGATATTTTATCTACTCCTATGCAATAGGAGCCTTGTGTTCATATTTCCGAATTATGACATTTGTGACAGCTGTTAACTTCAAAAGTCATTTAATAATGAGAATGAATTTTGTGATTGGCTACAACCTATTGAATAATGAAAATATAATTTTCTGATTGGTTGCAATTTTCAAACTATTGAATAATGAAAATAGAATTTTATGATTGGCTGCAAACCGTGAATTATGAATCATAATTCATGGCCATTGTGCAGTAGGAGTAGATAAAATTATTAATATTGCAATTGTGACAGTTGCGTGATACAACGTAACTTTGCTTATAATCGTGTATTTCGTTTGCACTTACAGAAACCAGCAGGAATAGCTATGCTTTTTATTAAGAGTATTAAGTAAGATTGAAGAGAACTGCATTTGTAAAAAACTACTAAGCTACAAAGTTTGATTACATTATTTTGAACTGCCAACTGACACCTTATTGTTATCATATAACATCACCTATTCCGTAGTTGTCCTTTTCTTGTACACTTATGGAAAAGTGTATATCTCTTTGAGTATTCCCTCAAGAAATGGAAATTGTCGCAATTTCCAAGCTAATGTAGTAAGATCAAGTAACCTTAGTATGATGCCAATTAACCTCTTGTCTCGTTCATGAAGTTAACTAGGAACGATAGCTCACCCGATCTAGGAGTATTAGCATACCAAGACATGTTAAATATTCAGACTCTGACTTTTCCCCATCAACAGCGATTATTGTTAGCGAGAACTACAGGAAGTTTATAATTTCGGAGTGCTTCTGGAATAATTAGTAGCAAGGAAGGGGTTTGTTGGGGTCAGTTAGGAGCCGCCACAAGCGTCCTGCCGCGGTTCCAACAAGTCATTCTAGATTAAATGCTGTTAAGTTTCCAGCCGGTCTGAGGTGGCGCTATTACGAAAAGTCCCCCAAGTCGCGGCGGCGTTGCGCCCCACATCATTAAAGATTGAAATCTGGCTGCAACGAATCTGATTCGGTACACGAAAGCGCATAATAAAGAGCCTTTTTACTATGCACATTCCCATCCGGAGACAATGGCATCCAATTGTGATGTTGAACCGCTGACTTCACACGTCGATAATTTATCTTTTGTTGTGAGCCCAACTGGCAGAAGTCATTTCAGGGTTGCGCAGCCAACCCTTCTGTCGCCGCCGCCGGACTCCCTTAGCGATATTGTGGCATTATGCCACTTCCATATTGATGGTATTCCGCGTATGGAGTTATGGACGCCGGTGCCGTTGCGGGGGCTGCAGCGGCGGCGGCGACTCGCATGCATCAACCTCCACCACAGGCTGTGACAGATGGCCGACGCAACTCCAGTCCACCCTGCGCAACCCTAACGGGCGCAAATACATTATGCCTGCACAGGACGAACGCTGAAATACGTATACGTCCGCCGCCATAGATTTGGCCATTAAAACAGCCGTCACTACCTGATGGCATCGCATAATTAACATTCAACTCGATGGTGATAAAACCTCTGGAGTACTAACTAATTAATGCGACAGATATATACAATGTTGCTGTCAAGTTCTTTGCTTTGAAAATGTGTCCAAATTTTTGTTTTTGTGTCTCTCCTCGATTCTTTGCCTATAAGGGAATGGTGACACTATCTAATGCAATGTTCTTTTTATAGTTGTTCGCCACTCGATTCTGTCTTCGGCTAAACGAGTTACTTCGTGTATGCCAAGACATATCGAGAGATCCAAAAAAAACTGTTCCTCAGCGGGCTGTGGAAATTCAACGTATGAATAATATGTTGGTGACACTGTACGTCAATGTCAAATTCGAGATTATTAGGTTAGGTTTTCCGTCAGTTATGACACAAAATGACGCAAATCCTAACCTGCTAACCTCGAATTTGACATTGACGTACAGTGTCACCAAATAAATACGAAGAATACATCCTCCCACTACTTCTTGGATCGGTCGACTTCAAAAAGCCTTTGCCACAGTAGCATTATGGTCAATATTTGAAGGGTTTAAAGGGGCATAGAAGAAATTAACAACAATGCAGCCACATAAATTAAAGTTGACGAAAAACGAAACACAAAAAAATAGCTGTAGCGAGAGAGGTCAGACACGGTGATATTATTTCTCCCAAACTTTTTACGTTGACATTAGAAAATGTTTTTAAAACGTAAAATTCGACTTCGCTTTGAAGGCCGTATGACTTCAAATTATCTTAAAAAAATAATAATGTTACACACCTACAGACAATTTTAAGTAAACCTACAAACTATAGAAAATGTTGACGAATATTACTTATTACTTAGTTAGGGAAACAAAATCAAACCTCAGAAATAATAGTCAGGGTTGTTTGGACAACATTTGGTATACTCAGCTAAGTAGGTCACGTTGCGAGAAAATCTCCATACGCTCGTTGGAGACCCAGAATATCAAGAAGAAACGTAGAACGTCCACAAACAAGAAAATCACCAGGTACAACTGGCTTCAAATTGCTCACAACGCAACATTTTCGCAAAATTTAAAGGTCTATGTTCAGCAGTGGATAAAACAAGACTGAAAAGGGAGGAGGAAACTCTAAACCTTCGTTTTTGCGTATACATTTTAGTATGTCCAGGTGCTTCCACCTATTGACCTCAATTGTTCATTCACCCATTAGTTCTTGTATGACATACAGGGTGTCCCAGAAATGACAATAAAACGCCAGGTACCCATGTACCCATTCTAGTAACTTTTTCTCTATTTCATGCTTAAGGCTGCGTACCAGCGGTTCTTTCTTCCGTACCACCTTTGTTATCAGAAGTTGGAATGTCAGTATAATAAATTAGGTGAAATGTAATCATTTTGTAATAACTATGTTTTTAAACCATTAAAACAACAATGAGCATAACTTTTAAAAGTATAGATTTCCTTTTTTACATTTTTTTAAACAAGAATATTGCAACGACACCTTTCCAAATTTTGTCACTTTGTATTTGAAAAGCAGTAGTGCTTACCTCTGAGTTATTTTACATATCCCGTCTTTTATTATTTATTGTATAATAAAATAGATGATCTTTGGACGATGTTGTCAAATGCAAATTTTTTCTTTTGCATCGTGATTGTGAAATCGTATTGAAAGTTCCACTTTTTTAACGCAAAAATCGTGAAAAAAGTACACTTTTTTAAACTATTTTATTGAAATGCCAATTTAACAGTTGTCAATTCCGAAGTCCTTTTCGACTAAATTTCGACCAAGAGATCACTATACAAAAAAAACTACGTGTACAGCACGTTTTGAAGGTCCTTTATTTCATTCGTTTGCTTGATTAACTCGCGCTTCGCCCTCGTTATCAAACCGCAAATTGACGAAAAAAAACTTTCAAGACTAGTTGTACAAATTACTATTTTCTTTTACAATTTGTTACTCAGAATTAATCAGGTTTTATTGCCATTTGTGAGACACCCCTTCACTATACATTAAATAGAACTGGCCAGATGATATGTACTGATTTCTTTTTTTGTTTCAAGTTATTCGACAACTGCAACATATAACTTGTGATATGAAAAGAGTAAACTTATTGACTTCGCTTGCTTTTGCGAACGCTCCTTTATAGGAGTTTGTTTTCTGTTAACACTGCTGTATAATTTCTTTTCTGGCAAATTTAGGATATCATATCTTATTAGGACACTTGCTTATTTTGACTGTTATAAATTTTATTTCAAATTAAAGTAATATGGACTGGCTAAAAAGTAACTTTCTTTATTCAATAACTTTATTTAATAGTTAACAAATTGTATACGATAATCTAATAAACTTAAATTCTTACTTGGAAATGGTAATAGAAATTTATTTTTACGATAATTGTATTGTATGTTGATTAGTTTTTACAATTAGTTCAATTTCATGAACAGTTAACGTTTTACAATCACAATTCTTCTTCTATAATCCCATTAAACGTACTCGTTAATTTAAACAAGGTTTAGCCTAACGAAATGTTAATTAAACAAATAAAATTGTATGGATATAATATTGTAATTAAAATTCAACATAACTTCTCCTTCGTGTTTTAATAAGGTGCACTATAACAATGACACATTGCGATATATCGCGATTTGCTGGTAGTAAATATTCTTAAAATATTGACCAATACACTATTATGAACATTCCTGATTTCTCTCTCCTATCGCAGACACGGTTCATGATGGTATGCAATATTGTAACCTCATCCTGCAATTATGTTGCAAATAAGTTACCGCGATCTCGTTCGATGGTGATTAATTTCAAGCATTGTTTAGAGATGGGCATCCAAATTCCTGAAATAGCTCTGGTAAGGGTTGGATTGCAACTACCTGGCGATATCTGGGTTCCATATACGTATTTAGAATACCTCTTATTTCGAATAGGTGTTATTACACAATGATAATCATATAAAACAACCATTTTTACAGTTCTAGATAATACTAGATACGCAGTTACAAACTGAAAGTGCGAGTAATATATTTCCGCACTTTGAAATACTATTTAGATTAAAGGCATATGAAGATATTGTGTTTTGATTTCAGAAATGTATTCTAATCCTCAATATCTAAATCGAAATAGGGTCGGTTTTTAAATTGTACAGCTACAGAAGCTGTCTCCTTTGTAATTGGACTAATTACTTATACAAGTTTGATACCCTTCGACTAATGATCCCCATATTTGATTATATTACTCGGTATATCTTAATTGGTGCTATGTACTCTGCTAATCGTACATTTTTAAATTTCTAATATTAATAGCATAGTAACTTAAAAAAATAGATATTACAACTCTCTACTTACGAGTTGTTACTTAGTACCTTGTACGACATAAGGATGTAAAATATCTTCGCTATTAAAGGAAAATATGGCGTAATTTTTTTGAATGCCAACAGTTTTTTTTTATTACTAAAGGCAACGACTGCTGTAAGCTATACGGACAGAAAAATGTGCTCAAAACCTAACTTTAAGGAAGATTTGTATTTGTTAGGTAGCACTTACTTTAAATATGTTTTAAATGTTTTTTAAGAACATTTACACAATTAGAAAGCTCAGAAAATGTTTGTGACATCAGTCACTTATACACATTATTAGAAACTCTATATTGTCACAAGTAGCGAATTAACAGAAGGAAAAGTTCTGGAGACGACAAAAAGACTACGTTACGTATAACACAATTTTTTAGAGAATGGTTTCAATCAAGTACAATGTCTGTAAGAAAAAAAAAAGTAGAAAATGTGTAAACATTTTCTTCTTAGAGAGCTATATACACATCAGTATTCATTTCTACCATTTATTTTTAAACATGGCAAACCCGTAGCACCTTTTTTTTATAATAACGTAAAATAAATCATTCTATTCAAATGTGCTATATAATATTACCAAATCTTGTACTGGGCTCGGTGGCTCAGTAGTCAAGCATCCTAACAACTGATATAATGGTAACACGTTTGAAGGCCGGTTTCCAGAGGCTACAAAAATTAAAAATCAGATTAAAACTTCTGTAGAATGCCATCTTTCGGAAGAGATGTAAAACAGTGGGTCCCATGTTAGATAGCCTCTAAACAGATCGCTTGTTAGGGTTAGAACTCCTTAGTCTCGGCCAAATTCCAATAGCACTTTTGGCCATATGAACATAGTATGTCTAAGACACCTTAGTACTCAGCATGCCAAGACTTTGTCCACAACAAACAACCAAACATGGTTAAAAATGGACTCACTTTTTTAATACTAATACTTCACTTACACCATATGTCCATAGCATAATGATAGTTATGGTACGTGGTACTCAACATGACTACACATTCTGCAGTAACAAAGAAAAACATTTTTACTGTCTCATGGTTGGTGTATACAATTGAATTATAATTTTTAAAATTTACATTTTTAATGCATATCTTATAATCAAAGCTCTGTGCATAGCAATCACATTCATATTTCGTCATATTCATGAAGTAGTTTGTTACAGTTTTTTGGCGTCTTTGTTTTACAGTTTACATAAATAGTCTCTTTTTGATTGTTGATTACCGTCTTGTATTGAAAAACTCAATTTAATTGAGACTATTCAATTCACCTGTCATCTGTCAAAAAGTGATCAATGAAAATCCAGAATTTGACGTTTCTTGACCAATCAAAAAAAAATATCAGCGGATATATCTTCTTAAAAGGTATTCAAGTGAATATTGTAAAACAAATGTGATTTTTATTAGAAAAAGTCAATATTAGTTTCCTGTTACTATAGAAATTGCGTAATTTGTTGCTAGATTTACTGAAAACTAATTTGAAAAAGTAGTTTGGTTCATTGAATAGTCCCTCGAATGCCATTGTTAGTCAAAGTTAAGTAGAATATTTTTGCGGTCGTGATATCACGGCAAAAATATTCGACATAACTTTGACTACTCGTGGTATTGTAAATGATTATTTTATTTTGAACTAACCATTGTCTTCTTGATTGTCTGACAACTTCTGAAACGATTGCGCAAGTGAAATTGTTGCACCTGAATATGCGGTATGTCGAAATGAATACTATTCGAGGATCAAGTTTTTCTATCATGTTGAAATTATGCGTTGTCAGTCGCACAGCTCATATCCTTTCTCATAAATATTTAATAGTAATCTTTCGGAAGAATTATTTTCCACTTCTAGGATCTATCATGTTAGTGACACCAAACTAAACGTTGCCGTCAGTACTTCTCCAATACATGTCATTTTTGCTGAGCACATTTGCGTCTAACTACAGACAAAGGAATTATTTGTTACGGTAACTGAGGATATGCATACAATGCGTATTCACGTCAGTTTGATTGACGTACCAGACTGACGGTTGGATTCTAAATCAGAGGATTCCCATCACCCCGACGTACAAGGGAACTTTCATAGCTCCAAGTTAGAGCTGGCATGAGCTAAGCAGAAATTCGCGGAGTTTCAACAAAAGGCCGGAATTTTTCCAATCCAAAGTTGGCCAAGTAAAAACAAATCAAAAAATCAAACCCATTCGGTCGGGCGGCGCTTTTTAAAATTAGGAGTAAAGTTAACGAATTTTGAATTTAAATTGGGTTTTAAAGCGGCCCATCCACCCACCCTCCGGTGTCATGTAGTCAATCTCGAAACAAAACGGGGCGCCACGCGACAAAAAATATAATAAACTAGACGAGATATAAAATTTGAATAACTTCATCAGCCGAATGGTTCTTTCGAGGCGGCCAGATTGGAAAGATGACGTCTAAATTGAGTTTGCTACGGCAGGTCGGCGACGCCGAAAAGTTCTGCATACTTTCGGATTATGTTTTTATTAAATTATACAGATTTCTTATCCTATTGTCTCGGATGCGATTTTTCCTTTATGCCAGGCAATTCCTTTCCCAAATTATGCATTGACGACGGGGCCGGGGATGATTACATTCGGGACTTCATTTTAGTTTTTGATTGTTCCTCCGGAGACTTGCGTCTCAGCAATAACTCCGTCTGAATCGCACAATAAGATCGTTTAAGTTGCAGTTATGTCAATCGTTCCAATGATAGTAAAGACAACGATCTTTTAGTAACTTTATAGCTCGTTTCTATCGCTGTAATCTGCTTCCTATTATTTTGCTTTAATGTTATTGCGATTCTTTATTGGAATTGCGCCTATAAATCTTCATTTAACAATGTCAATATACATTATGTCTTACGGAGTTTAAAAATTATATTTTATATCCATATAAAAATTATCTTCTTTGGTGGTTTGTGCTTATTTGCGTGTTCCCTTCTATCAATTGTTGATACCTTACAATTTAAAATCAGCTATGAAAAGGGCTTCAAAAGGAATATTATATATTTATGCCACCCTAGTTTACCATGGATTTAAACTATGTCACATCTGTCCACATGGTTATATTCCCCTAGACAACGCCAGATGTGATGCCGCCGCGCTTCAAAATATTTTATTAACTTGTCATTTTAAACTCCCATTTGAGACTACAACTAATGACGAATTGTTTGTTAATAATGTCAGTTAATGCCAGTTGAGCCCTGGGCTAATGCACTTTTATTATTTGTTGCAGGTATGTGCTACAATTACTCATCCAGGTTCGTGTCGCAAGAGTGAGTAATAAAATGAAATTAATTTTATGCATCACAGTAACTGCGTTCAATAATGAACTGCATTCATTTTCCTTTTGGTTATTTACCGGTGATACATTTTCAATTTTCTATTGATTGAAAATAAATTTCACAACGCATATACTAAACTTCAAATATGTTCAGTTATGTTTAAAATTTGTTGTAAAATTGGTTAAGCTATGTATTAGCAGTCTTCTTTAGCAAACTTGTTCGAAATGTTACTTTCTTCAAAATAAAAATATAGCATGTGAATACATTTTAATTTTATAAACCATATAACAACGTAGAATTTTTGAAGCATCGTAATTATATGAAGCTTAAATTATTCTGTTTGTAAAGAATATCATGGAAGTACAAGGTGGCGCAAAACGAAGTCCCTTATTAGAAGTCGCTGTGAGTCTATTTTTAGTTGACAAAACCCAGGAAACTTTTGACAATTGAAAAATAGGCAGATGGGAAATTCTTCATGAATCGGTATACGCTACGAGAACGTGCGGAAATTTAGAAAATTGAAAAAAACTGTGAAAATCAAATGTTAACAAGCAAAACCATCGCTTCTAAGGTAGTCAAGACCCAATAATTATTTACGAACTATCGTTACATAAGCGAAAAGTGACTGTGTGATGCGGCATTACTGCTGAAAAAGTCATTGGGCCTTATTTTTTAGGACGACAGGGGCAGGACCATTACTGTGAATGAACAGAGCTACAGATTGGTGTACAGATTTTTTGCAACTTCAAACGAAATAGCTTGGCGTAGACGATGTGTGGTATCAACAGGACGGCCCCATTGCCCGTGAAATAATGGCTATTTTGAGAGAAATGTTTCTTGGTAAAATTATCTCGAAAAACTACCATGTTCCATAACCACTAAGACCACCAGATTTGACAGCGCCGGACTTGTTCTTATGGAGTTGCCTAAAAGAGAGAGTGTTTGTGAATATGCCGGAGGCTGTGGAAGCCTTAAAAGCAAACATGGGAGGAAATAGCCAGTACTCCGCTTGAAATGTTGGAGAAAGTAATGGAAAATGCTTTAAAATGGGCTCGCCATTGTGTGAACGGCAGAGGTAACCAATTTGGTCGATATTATTTTCGTTATATACATGATGTAACAAATTTCCAAGGTTCAAATAAATATTTATAATCGACAAATCCATAGCTTCTTTAATAACCTCATTATAAAAAAATCATATTGGGCCTGCCCCACCTTGTATAATAACTATATAAGCATGGAGATCGACACAACAAATACATTTAAGCAAGATTACGAAAGTGAACGGTGGTTTTTTAGTATTATAGAAGGTTGACCTTTGGAATCACAATAACAAAGGAATACCAAATACAAAGCATAGAATAGGTATGATGAATTCATTACTAAATCGATAAAGATTATAAAAAATACAGAACAGGCTAGCTATATCCATCGAACAATACACTATGTTAATCGGAACTCAACGGAACTACACGAATAAGTCACCCACTCTTTTTCCAAATTTCTTTAATTATGTTCTGATGGGTTGTGGGCATCGAACTGGACGATTAGAAATTCAGCATACGTATGAAATGCCATCGATAAACTAAATCTGGCCAATTTTTTATTTTTAGTAGATTTATTTGAATTATTGAATTATGAAGAGTTAAATATGAAATATAAAAATATTATTGGTATAACTGAAATGTGGTTTATTTAATGCGAAATTATTACAAAAATTATATGCACTTAAGTGGAAGCCACGCCGTTTTATACTTCAGATAAAAGCCATGCATGTGTTAGCTATACAGAGTGTCACAAAAATAATGGGACACCAATTAGTAATTGATTCCTTAGGTTACAATAAATCGATTAAACCTAATATACCTTATTACAAAGTTCCTCCAGTAAGAAGTTATAGGGCCTTGAAGTTCAATTTTATATTTTTTATTTTTATGTTAATTTCCACAAATGTAAAGGTATCGATTTCAATTTGGGTACACTCGCTTACTATTATGTAGAAGAGATTTTCATAAGTTAGACTTAACTTAAACACTTTACCTACTTTTGAAAACTTTTTTTAGTTCTAACTTTGTTATCTGTAACATATTTTTAAATTTTAGGTTATCTGAAAGGGAATTAAAAAACACAAAAATAATTTAGTCTTAGTTCATAAACGTAACAGCAACCGTTTATTCTACAACGCCTATTAAAGATTTTTGGTTATTATTAAGACGTGCTATTATCTAGTAGCCATGGTCACAAAAACAATGGTTGTGATCTAGTGAACAAAAATAATAAATCAGTAAATGACGTTGGTGTCATATATATTTTTTTTCATTTGTGTTTACGAAAGTGCCGCTGCATAACGAACATTTCAGCAACTAAGAATGCGTTATGTCGTGGCATTTTCGTATGTAAACATAAAAGAACAAATTTTTATATCGTAGTTTACTAGATTACAATCCTACCCATTGTTTTTGTGATCGTGACTACTCGATTGATAATTGCACGTCTTTATGACAACCAAAAACCCTTGATGGGCATTTTAAGGTAAACGGTTGCTTTTACGCTTTTTAATTCCCTTTCGAACAATAACCTAAAATGTTAAAATTCTTAACAGCTAACAAAGTTAGAGTTAAAAACAGTTTGAAAGATAGGTAAAATGCCTCTTCCAGTCCAGTCTAACTTACGATTTTTTTTATTAGTGTAGTACATAATAGTAATTATGTGTACCAAAATCGATACCTTTACATTAAAAAAAATAACATAAAACAAAAAATTAACTTCAAGGCCTATAACTTCTTACTGGAGTGACTTTGTATTAAGGTGTAATAGGTTTAATCGATTTATTAAAACCGATTCTTTTTGGAACACCCTGTATAAGAGGCCTATGCTTCCACTATTGATCAGCAGGTAGTCATAAAAGGTGACCAAATTCACGCTTTCGTCGGAAATAGAGCGTCATTGTTACACGGGATCTAATGCTAATTGCTCCCGCATTTCAAATCAAATTAGCAGAACGAAGAACGCAAAGCAAAACCGAAAACGATAACGCTCGGGTGTTAAAACGTAAAATCGGCTGTCCAAAGTCGAACAAAATGTGTAAAATAATCGCTAATACAACCTACTTAACAGAGGAAATTGTCATGTAACGTGATAAATCGAAAATGGAATACAAATCAGATTTGAAACCCTCCGAGTTGCCTCTGCATTTGACGGCCATTCACATATAATTGACTTATCTGTACATGTGATGCCCCTTGTCGCTCGGCTTTCCGTATCTCTTCGTCGCATATCGGTAAACGTTGAAAGCGTTTTTGAAACAGGCCTGTTAGCTAATATGTCATTCTGGTGCTTCTGGATTTTAAACGATACGTGTAGATTTCGACCTTCGAAAGACTGTGTTTAATTGAAATCAGAAAGTTGGTGAAATAATATAGAGAGTTATTATAACAGAACTTTAATAATAATAAAATACTACCTTAAAAAATAAATAATCAAGAACATTTTGAAAGAATGTTAATTGTTAGAATCGATAAAATTTGCACTTCACTTGTTAGTTTATACTTAGCATTTCTTCAAATTGAAAGTATTGCTTATTAAATGCATAAATAATAACATATGGTTAATGTAATTTAACATTGAATCAGAAGATGCACCATCTTACATTAATTTAAGAAGCAGGTATGTAAGATAGGAAAAGAAAACACTACTCACTGTGAAAAATACGTGCATGATGGATACCATGTTATTTCAGTCATGTCCAGAATAGATTCGAATATGTTATTATTATTAAAAAAAAACAAATATTACAATACCATAATTTTCTGACTAAAATATCAAACGCATATCAAATAGTTTATATAGGATAAAAATTTCAATCCCAGTGCTTGGTGATCCATTCTGTGAGAACAACACTCAAGAAAGAGCTCTTTTTCTAGGAAAGTTATATTTAATATAACTTATTTATTAAATTTAATATTATGACATTATTTTTACAACATTTCCATTTTGTTCAATATAATGATGTATATCTTACTATTTTGTATGTTGCATATCACCTATAAAGTACAGGAACAGCCAGGAGCAATAGCATCGAATATTAACGTTTCGATGACAGTTTGACTTAATGGTTTTTGCTTTCAATTTTTCTCGAACACTTCAATTGATAGCTCTTGTGTTCCTTTTATATTTTCTTTTTATGTTTTTTCATTATACTATAGCGTTTCCAAACGTTAGAAGACTTTGTCAGGTTAATTCTCTGATCCCAAGACCACCATTATTTTTATTCGTATTTAGAATTTTGCGTCAATGACATGTAAATACATAAAGAAACGAGTAAATTAGCAAAATTGATTCAGATTACAAACGTGTACAAATACGGAATTGTCGATACAACCACAGTAAACGCTCACGTGACTGCCGATGACGTGAGAGGCCTGTCAAACATGGCTAACAATTTTTATATCTGCTTGGTTTCCCAGGCAGTAAGCAGTTCTAGATGTCGAAATTTGCGAGGGATTACGATGTCCGTGAGCTGTGCCAATACCCTTGCCACACTTTCCTCTATTTTCTCTAGAATTCATCATTCTGTTGCTTCTCGCCAATAGATGCTACTGTAGAAAACTGTCCAGTACACTCATGCGTAATACATTTCTGACATTGGTAAAATATATCTTATGTAAAGAAGTATACATTTTTATAATTTTATAACCAAGCGTTGATATGTAGATCTCATTTTATGGTGGTCGATAATGGTACCGAAGTATTTGGTAGTTGCAATATTTGATATTTTATTGTCCCATATGTAATTATACATACTCATATACCATCTGTAGAGTAACGATAATCTATCTTTTGCTTTCCCGTTTCCTTTCTTTTGATATTATCTATCCTTTAGATATTGGTCTTCATTTGATTTTCCCGTATATTCAGTTCTGCGCGATTTGATACCACCATTTAAAGTCTGTTATTCTTTTACTATGGTCGCTCCATCTCATTTGCGGCCTCCCAGCTTTTCTTCTTTCTCCATACGACAATTTGAGCATCTGACAATTCGTATCCATTACATTAGTTTACGGTTTTCTAGTTTTATTCATAGTACTTTTCTCTCGTTCTTTGATGAACTTTTAGCTTATGTTTGATCCCTATCGTCTACAAGGCTCTGCTCCATATGTATAGTATGATCAAAAATTATTTTCATCTAGTATGGCTATGGAATATTTCCTAATTTATGAATGCAACTACATTGCTACTTAAATGTCAAACTTGACATTTGTTTTTTAAGTGAGTTATAGTTGGATTCATAAATTAGGAAATATACCATAACCATACTAGATGAAAATAATTTTTAATCATACTATATTTACGAGCGTTGTATATTGTAGGTACAATTCTGTTTTTGAGGACAAATTTATATTCAGTACCTATATCTTGGGATTCACCTTTGGCTTATTCTTCTGCCTATTTGAATCACTTGATTTGCTTTCGTTATTGTTATAGCTTAAAGTAGGTATCCGCAAAAGGACACTGTTTCTATTTTACTACTTCCAGGTTGAATTTTATGTTCAAAACCAAGCAATAGTCTGTAATCGATTCTTTCATTCTTCAAAAAGTATTATGAAGATTTCGTATATACGGCTATAATCTATAAATCCGGAGCTGTATGTTATATTGAGCACTTTCTCGATTATTATTTTCATTGTCTATGGACGTTGTACTAAAGTGTTTACCAATAAAATTTCCTGCATGTTGTCCTAACTAAGTTATTTTTTAAGATGAAAACCTTGTCAATCTTAATATTCCTCACAGCTGAGAAACTGTTGATGCAACGTTAAATGCAAGTCTTTTAAAGAGAAAGTAATATTATTTCAATATTCTATAGCGCTATAGCTTTGTTATAATTAGTAGTCTTTTTTGTTAAATTGTGTGGGATAACCTAACAATGAAACAAAAGAAGGAAAGCATGTAATCTACAATGCACTCGCCAATTTAAAGCAGCGTTTGTATGTATCGTATGTGTACCTCGGAAACCAGGGTATTACTGGTTTGTATATGTGACTGCTAGACGAGCTTTTGATATTGCATTGTATACAGCAAGTATGTACATCAAAGCTCTAAGCTTTCAGGGCACCACGAAAAACAGACAACCGAAAACAATATTATTTTACCAAACACAGCATATTCAGCTTCTTAAATTATTAAAAGCACCGAATGCAAGCCAGTAGTATTGCAAAATCGTGGAAGAATACACATTACCCGTATCTGCGGCTCGCAAAACCTTCCTCTTGTTGGTCTATCGCGTGTTTGCGTTCGCCCGATTTCTCGGCCACCTTCAAAGCGTTTCTTATATCGTAAAGGAGATAATCTTTGAGGTCAAAGTGATGTCCCATCTTTGTGTAGAACGCACCATAACACTATGTGACTGGATTTATCGGATTTAGCTGACCGAGGACTCAAGCACGTCGAAAAGCAAATTGATTCCACTATCTCGACACTGGACCCGTATCGCACCCTTTAGTGTTAGCGAAGTTATTGCTTGCTCTTTTGCCAACTTCTTTACCTTTGATCTGGCAGTCCTTGGACGCAATAAGGTTTCCGCTGACTTTTCAAAGAATATGTTCCTGGACTATCGATTTGTTATACTTTTATCGAAAGCGGGAATATGACATGTTTTGTTAATTCAAGACAACATTGAGATAGCCCGAAACCTACTGGCTTTACGACTTCTGTTGGTCAATTAGCGGATATTTAGGGATGAATGAAATGAAAATGGATAGTAACAAAACTGAATAATGCAGATTTCCTAAAATTTATAGTTGCCGTAGTTTGTTGTACAAGTGGTTAGTATAAGCCGATAATACAGTAGTGTTCATTAGAAATGGGCCACTCAGAAAAGCTGCAATAACTTACAAAATAATTTTTATTTCTATATTTTCTTAAACAGTCACATGACACTGAGCCTTGCATTTAAGTTTTTCTCTAAAATATTGAAATTTGTTTGTTTGTAACGATTAACTATTTTGAAGGTCTTGTGTGCAAGAAGAGTTTCCAAACCATGTAAATATTGTCGACAAATTAAAATACAATGCTATTTTAATTTAATCTAGAATTAGTTCCTAAAACTGGGTAAACACAAAATATTGTAATATTTTTGTGGCCATTTCGAATATATGGTACTGTATATATAAATACATATTAAAATTCTCAAACTTATACTGATGGGGCCATAATTATACCGTGCGTCCACGAGACTACGCACCATAGCGCTGGAGTGATGCTAGTTTATTTTAAAGATCTACTCTTCCAGTGGCAATTGATAGTCAAACGGTTGCTAAGCATTGACCATTAAAATTGAATTTGCAAGCAACAGAAATTATGGAACGTTTTTGAATGGTCATGGCTATACAACGTATAAATATTATGTTGGTGGCACTGTAAGTCTATGTCAAATTCGAGGTTAGCAGGTTGGGTTTTGCGTCATCTGTGTCAAAACTGACGCAAAACCTAACCTGCTATCTTCGAATTTGACACCATACGTCAAGTTGAATACGACTAATCGTTTATTGCCATAGAAAAATAAATATAATAGGTTTGTCGTTAAGCTGTTTTCGTAAAAGCAAGAGCTGATCTTTGGGATAAATTAACGTTGCTCTGATTCCATGGTGCGAAACCCTGTGGACACACGGTATATAACAGCAATGAGATAACATGAACAAGCAAATAGAACGCTTGCGTAAGAAAGAGATGGCCATACAAAAAAATTATATTAGTAGGCATGTTTAGTTGACAAATGTCATAATTAAATTAAGAGTCAAGCCTTCTCGAATATTTGCTACTATGTTTATCTCTTTCTTACTCAAGCAATACGTGTTATCTTCTTGTTCATGTTATCTTATTGCTGTTATATATAATTGTGGCCCCATCGGTATATTATTACCTAAAATTCGACTTTTGAAAGTGTAGTTTATAGGCGATTTAAATTGCGTTTCAGTATGAATATTTAGTTATAAGTACATGATTTTACATTAATTTATGTTTAACTGTGATCATTGATCATAACTATGAGGCGATACCGGAAAACCACGAAAGCAAAAACAACTTATGAACCCACATCAGTTTATTTTTGGTATACGATTTGAATGTGTGACTGCATTAATTGTGGACGGTTTCGATAATACCTGGATACAGCCTTAACGTTGAAGTATCTAAAATTATTAACTTGTAAGGAGTAGCAAGGGCATTTTTTATATCTAGAGATGGAAGGCAAGAATTGTGACGCTGGAATAGGAAATTTTCAAAAACCGCCGTGTAGTATCGCCGTCTAGCATAAAAAATCTAAGCTTTACTCTGAAGCAAAAATCAAGAGTTGATATGAAAAACGTTAATTGCGATTTAGTCGTTTGAATTACCACTAATATATTAACTATACGGAGCGATTTTTTAAAAACTTTATTGCAGCAGGCCCTGGATAGTCTGAATCAGTTGGCAACACTGAAATGTATTGTTGGTGACACTGTAAGTAAGTCTACGTCATATTCTAGGTTAGCAGGTTAGGTTTCGCGTCAGTTTTGACACAGACGCAAAACCTTAACCTGCTAACCTCGAATTTGACATAGACTTACAGTGTCACCAACAATACATTTCAGTATTACCAACTGATTCAGGCTATCTAAGGCCTGCTGCAATTGGGTTTTTAAAAAATCAGTTGGTATTTCTGGAAACTAGATTTATAATTAAATATTATCTGTACAAGGAATCAGAAAAGCAGTTATATTTATATTGTGTCGAATTAGAAAACTCTCTGCTGAAAGTTTTGTATTTCTGTTTTACGCCGACTCATTGGCTATATACAAGGTTCGAATTTCACATCAAAGCCGTATTATTAAATGTCTCTTTAGAATTAAATTGATCGTACGTCGATATATCAGTGGATGTGGCTCAACGGCCATACAAATCTTGTGCCCGGCTTTGATGAAAAAATAAAAATCAATAGCCATTGTATGTCTAACCTTGTTGAGAGAAGAACATTATCTGCGTCAATTAGGAAGGCTTTTACTTAGCCACTCTTTATTAGTTTGGCTTTTTAATAACTACCTTTTGGTTATGACCATTAGTTACCATCATACTTTTCTCTTGCATTTATGAACAGGATGAAATATTAATTATTAACGAAAATGTACTCATTTGGGAGTCGACGTTTCAGTAGGGTGATTGTGATGGCAATTCTAGATATTAATCATGTACCGGGTGGCCATAAATATCTGATATCACATTACCTTTGGAATCAACACCGCTTTATTAAACTGCTGAATCCAACTAAACTAAATGTCATCACAACTAAAATTCTTATCTGTCAAAAATTATTACAGATTGCAATAAGTAATGGAGTTAGAACAGGAGATTTTTATCATCGAGTCGTAGGCTAAACTGCAGAATCCAGGGCACATTCCCCTCTTCTTATTGCATTTTATTACATTACATAGGTACCAATACTTATTGTAATTGAAATATAGTACTAACCCAACATTTATAAGTAGCTAATTCCATGGCTACCGGGATCTCAGATATTTATGGCCACCCGGTATATGTATTGAGGATAACAGTATAAGTATTATCTGTTCTGTACTGACCAGCGTTTTGCAGTAATTTATTTCTCTTTAATAAAATTGGCTTCAATGCTGGACGGATTATTCACTGAAACATTAAAGTTGTCAATATAAAATGTTCCCAGATAGTGTTTTCAACTATTGATGTCTAGGTAAAAACAACGTACATTTGATCGGAAGAGATTAAATTCTTCTGAATTATTTGGTAGCTCGGTTTATATAAGAGGGCAGCGCCGAAGCGGCATCAAAGATGAACGAGAATTGCAGAATTAACGTGTTATATTTTATTCGAGATCAATTACAGTATCTGAATAATGAAATAGTTCCAAATTGGAATCAGTAGCAGAGGGAGACCCTAATTTTGGTCGATTTGGAGGACAAGTGCACGCAAAGGGACCTGTCTCATGCAATAATAATGAGCGGCGAGGTGCGTTCTGGCTGGCTACGCTACCAAACTGCCGGAAAATCAAGTTAAGTGTAATTCTTCGCTCCCAGGTAACATGCTACCGGTTTATGAGCCGTTCTGAGATCCCATTTAATGATTCTTTTCGTACCAACGCCGCGAGGAATTGAATATAAAAGGGGAACGTAGCTCGTAACTCGCTTTCGGAGGCGTAGACACAAAGGGTAGTTACAGATTACACGGTTTGATCGGGGTGTTTTTATTATGCCGACGCGACCTGCGTGGATCCGAGCGATTGGCTTGTCGCAGATGGTAGACGCTCGCCGGTGAAATTGTTCGCTGATTGAACGCCAGGAAGATCTTCGGCAACCTTTGTGTTTATGCACGAAAATACTGCCAAATCCGATCATTGGCTGGATTCCCTTTGCCTTCTCATTTCTTTATTTCTCGCCGAAAACTTGGATTTTTCAACGAGCCATAAGCCAAACCAACCGGATAATCGGACAGTTTTTCAGTCCACTGAACAACCAGTTCTCTAATACGGGAATATGAAATTCGGATCGCATATCCGCTCGGCTCGAAATGGTCGCCCCCTCTAATGGATCCGACTCCTATAATAACCCCGAAATTTACAACTTCTACCGATAACTTTCCCCGAAGCAAACACGTCCATTTCTGGAAGTGTTGTGACTGACCATGAAAGTGATTTAAATGGATCGCTAGACTAAGTAAATATTCATGGCATTACGATAAATGATTGTTACAGTCGGCAATGTTTTAAGGAACTGTTTATTTCAATAAGTAAATAGAATAAAATCGTTAGAAAATATCTACATTGATAGTAATTTTTATAACTGTGTTCTAAAACGAAATTTCAATGTTTTAAGTATTTGAAACTGTAACAGGATTAATAATTTCATCTTTCAAAGACCAAAGTCACCTATCCATTTAAACTAAATCATAGCTGTTACCACATGTATCTGATATTACACGTTTTGTTTTAATTTAATAAATTTTTTAAATATTTGTTATAAACTGAAATTATTACTGAATGTTTACTTCGGTGTTTTTTTTAAATCCAACTTGAACATTGTCATAAAATCAATTCAAAAATAATGAATTGAATTTTACTCGGAACATAAAAAAATATGTTAGTACTGAATGAAACGGAGGTTAACCTATAGAATTAAGCTTGTTGTCTACACATGGATTAAGAATAACAATTGAGGCAATTAGCAATTGATTAATTGTTCACCACATAATAGATGCTAATAGTTTACAGTTATAAATAACTACTAGTCAAAACAAGCTACAGAAGAATTTGGAGACAATTTATTACGTCTTGCATTTGGAATTATCATCATCATCAACCAGCCTCTAGAGTCCACTGCTGGACGTATGCCTCCCTCGATTGTTTCCATATCTTCCTGTCATGAACAACGTGCATCCAGTTGGTGTGGATACGTTTCAAGTTTCATCATGCCATCTAGTTGAGAGATGGCGTCTATTCCTAATTGCCTCGTGTCCATTCCACCATCTTCTTGGTCAATCGGTCATCGTTGATTCTCGCGATGTGTCCTGTCCTGTTCCACTTCAGCGTAGTCACTTTTTCTACGGCATCTGTTTGCATTATTTTTCTGCGCATTTGCTTACCCAGCCAACCTGGATCCAAGGCCCAGGCTCTGCCTGTCACAAGCCAGGATAAATCGGGGAGCGATGGAGGAGTAACACCTCTTAAAAACAACCGGGGTTCAGCTGGCCCAGCTGATAGCACTCTCTAAGGGCCCCTGCCAGGGTACGTCCCAGTTGTTCCGAGGTAACGGGGCCTCTGTCGTTTTGCTAATCGCCCACACAGAGTACACTGATCCAGAGCAATCAAATCAGCCTCGGAATAGGACGGAATAACAGGAAATGACTGGCCAGAAATAGGATAAGATTTGGAACATGGAATATCACGTCTCTAACAGGCAAATAAATTATAATAGAGGAAATGGAGAAATACAATGTACATTTATTGGGGTTATCAGAAGTCAAGAAAAAAGGAAACGGAATAAAACAATTCGACAAAGGATATACGCTAAGATTCTCAGGACCACCGGTGGGTACCAGAGCAACGGCCACCTGAGACGAATGAACAACGAAAGATACCCAAAAATGATCATGGAGATGAGAATAGAAGGGAAAAGATCAAGAGGAAGACCCCGTAAAACTTGGGAGGACAATATAGAAGAAGCAGCCAGAATAAGAAGAAAAACAACAAGACAAGTAAAGACTCTAGCTAATAATAGGCAAGAATACAGAAAATTACCCAACACCGTGAGGTAAGTGGGAGAAGATAAAGTAAGTAAGTCAGTAATTATTTCGTTACTCGTATGGAAAATCATATTTGAACCTTTTTCAACACATGGAATCGCTATATGTTCCTTATAATTTGAGGCAACCTGTATATTCTTAATTACTGTTATGTAGCGGTGGTCTATTCGGCAGTCAGCTAGCCTTTTTAGCATTCTCTGTTGATTGATAGTGTCGAAGGCTTTGTCAGAGTCTACGAACACCAAAACTAGGGGTTTGTTATATTCAACTGTTTTCTCTATTGGGCTTTTTTAGAGTTTGACGGTGATCATTTGCGTCATATCATGATCGAAACCCAGCTTGTTCCCGTGGTTGGTATAGATCTAATTTGGAGGTCAACCTGTTTGTAATACGTTTTGTGAAGAGGTTATATACATAAGACAGCAAACTAATCTGCCTGTAGTTCCCAAGGTCTGTTATCTTTGTTATCTCTTGATTAGTTCTTCTTTTCCAGTGCTCGTCTTCTTCTTTCCTCCAAATATTTTACGTGGTATTTTGCTGTCCCATCTTCCTAATTTATTTTGCGCCTCTTTGTTTAATATATTTTAATTTTTTTCTTACGCATTTTTTGCAATGATCGCTTTGGTAGTACTGCTTGCTGCACCATATATTTCGTTTCCTGTTGGTTAGCTTCTAACCCAAATAGTTTGGCCTGTCGTAAGAATCGTCGTGCCACCATTGTTGAGCTTGTGATTATGGTGACATATCTGAATATGTTAAGCACTGGTGGGTAGGTATTGAGAAACTGTCGAGATCAAGAATTTGGTGAATCTCGTCTCGAACATTCGAGAAATTGGTAAATCTCGTCTCGAATATTCAAAATCTGAAAAATGTCAATCCCGGCGGTCTCGAATTTCAGGAGGCAAGAGGAGACGAGATCAAGAATTACTACCAACTACACGTTATATTTAATATGTAATCAGATTTGTCATGCTATTTTGTAAATAAAAGTACTAAAAAGGAAAATAAAGGAAATAATGTTATTTTTGTAGAATTATTTATGTAATTACACATGGTGTAAATAAATAGCTATATAAGACACTAAAGATTGCAGCAGATGCCAACATAAGTAATTTGTTATACAGAGTGTTACATTTTCATGTAAATGTACTGTACGCTTTGGTTTTAAGTCACTCGGTTTCGGTGCCCTTCGCCTCGTTTCTCAAATATACTCGCACGATATGTGTCACTTTCGCAGCTTGTTATGTAATATACTATTAACTAGCAACCCAGTGAGACAAATGTGTCATATAAAAAAACAAAAAAGACCGTTTTTCAAATAGAACGCGTAGTATTAAATAAAAACTGTACCCAGACCTGGAAGGTGTCAAAGTGGTACGCCGCATCAGAACATTCTGGAAGTTGTCAAAGTGGTTGCCTAACCGATCGAGGTTTTAAGGCGCAGAGGGTCGCAGCTCCGTTTGGCTGCTGAAACAGCGTACTGACACTTCCGGTTTTCGAGAAATCACGTGATTTCTCGAAAACCGGAAGTGTCACGTGACTGAAATTCGGTTCCTGACCTGACATGACCATTCCAAACATATAACTTTAATAACTTTTTTCTCTATCTCTTACGGTTTGGCTGCTGAAACAGCGTCCCGGACAGACAAAACAGCGTCCTGGACAGACAAGTCTATTAGATAAAGGACTAGCAACCAGTGAGACAAATGTCTCATTTAAAAAAACAAAAAAGACCGTTTTGCAAATAGAACGCGTATTCACCACACGTACGTATATGACGTCATTGTTGGTAGCAAACTACCAGTCGCATTCGCCTTGATAAAATTTGCCTAGAATCAAACCTAAAAAGTTAGGATTAGAATAATTAAGATAATAATTAGTGTTAGAGACTGAAATTCGGTTCCTGACCTGACATGACCATTCCAAACATATAACTTTCATAACTTTTTTCTCTATCTCTTACGGTTTGGCTGCTGAAACAGCGTCCGGGAAAAGTCTATTATATATATAGATATTAAACCTGTGACGTAATCCTCTTTCATAAAAAATGGTTTTGTATTAAACTAAGTTGACTCAGGATTGTAAGATGTGTTTCCTATTTACAAATGTTCATTTTTTAAATTATTTTAGCTTTTAACCTCTCCTATGCAAAGACTCTAAGGAGCCCCTGTATTGAAATATAATTTAAATTCCCCATATTATCTGCTGGGTTCTTATTTTATCCATATCTTTTTTTCTAAATTTTTGACTCCAAATTCTCACTAGTTAATTGCCCGCCCGGTTCTTCTAAATTCTATTTTTATATAATTGTTATTCATTATATTCGTATCCATTAATAAAGTCGCCCAATGAAGTATTTAATGTAGGACTTTTTTTAATTCTTTAATTTTTCGCAATAGTCACAAGTGGATGTTATTACACTTGAATGCTTGATTATCGATTAGTTGACTTACTCAACAAGGACTTTTTAAAGCAATTGCATTGTTTGTAGTACTTATTTGGTATATTCCATAACTACTTCTAAATGGATTTAGAGCTTCCTCAAAACATGATCCGTAGCGTTTAAAACACATTATGATTGATAATTTTTTTACGGGATTATATTATGTATACCGCAAATTGTGTCTAGCTAATTTCACAGTTGTACAGTAAGATAATTAAGCGAATTAAAGTAGGCCCTGGAGAGTTGTGCTTCATGAGTAATGTCACTAATTAATCTTAAAATTCATAAATAATTCTATCATTAGTTGGAATAGGTTTTATAGCAGTCGTACGTACGTGAGTCACTATTCCCAGCGGCTTTTTTTCAGAAAGTACTCGTATTTAGATACTGCTGTAGTTGTCAATACACTAAATACTAGTTGACATTTACCAAAGGCGAAATTGGAAACAATTTCAAAATAGCCAACACGTTTTGACGACTTCTGTTATTGTTAATTAGATTTTATACTAATTTGTTACTTTTGGATTGTAGGCAATGGCACTTATATTTATTTACAGTGAGAGCGTCCAGCTTTTAAATTTATAAATGGAAAAATTGTGGCCAAGTCGTATAAACAAAAACCGTGAAAATATTTCACGTCTTTTAGAATTCATCCGAACTTAGCAATTTTCTAGCGACAATTTCCTCCAGGCGAAAACAAGTTCAAGATCTTTCATTTGGAGAGTTCGGGCTCGAACCCACCCGCCGGGCTCCAATAATATGGTAATCGCTTCTGTTCAATTTGAAGCTGGCGCAAATTGCCCAATTTTAATATGTCCTTCTTTATTTGTAATTGAAGAATTTATTCGAAAATTCGAGCCAATTGGCCGCGCATGTACGGCGGCTGTCGGCGATTTCTCCCCGAGCTTGCATAATAAGGCGAAACGAACGCCTTCAGTCCTTTATGTAGTTAAAAGTTTGATAGGTTTTAATTCTACTGTAAACTTTAGACAGACTTTAATGGAACTTTTTCGTAATTAGAGCCAGTAGCATTATGCATCTGCTTCATTATCGGACTTGAAAGAAGCTGCATGCCAAAGGCTTTCCGCCTCTTGTTTAAGTTTCAATAAATTTAAGAATTTGCCGAGTAATTAGAGAAGACCCGAAGAATTTGCAGCTTTCACGCTTCTCCGCGTAGCGTCGGGACGAACCGCGAAAGCAAATGCCCCTGCATTTATCATATTCAAGTTTCACGTCAAAATTGTATCAAGAAAACTGGCTGACCCATGTCCCGTTTGTAAATTGAATTCTGAACTTCAGTCGGTTCCGTGCGCTTTTGATTTCGTTACACCGGACGGGGATCGAACGGAACGGCGAAAATTCACGTCAGGTGGGTCGTCGCTATGTCGGCAGGATTTATAGAGATATTCAATTTCGTAAACGCATTCGTAAATGTAAATTCTGTTTAGGAACTCTGCTAGGAAAATCCTCTTTTATTTGCGAATTTAGAACCTTTCAGAGCTGTGTAATCGAACTTTTGAGTACGAAACAAAGTTAGATTATTAATAGTGTCTTTGACATGCTACTTTTTGCTAATCAGCTGTTCTATGATCTTGCACTTTGAAAATATACCTGATGAATGTAATTTAGTAACAAATGTAACTGGTAGTTTAAAGCTAGATTTTATCTTAATGCAAATATTACTATTGCTATTAATTTATAAGAAAACGCGAGGCGTTTCTTTTAGTCAACAACGTCACGCTCAGTCGTAATTGTTCTGATAATTTACGATTGAATTGAACAAACCGAAGATTAGTAATCGAATGATTCATACCAAACATTCATCAGCTTGCCCCCGGGAACTGCTACATAAAGAATTTGGTCAGCAGCAATTTATCAGTGAATAACTTTCATATCTACTATTGCATTGTCACAGGAACGATCTTATTTACAATTACTCCTGTTATCTGTCTAAAGTTGAAGGAACTACTTTCTGGGAAAATAATCGGGCGAATGTATTGTGTACAATATTTGAAAGACATTCATAAATAATCAGTTTTTATGTGGTTTTTGTATGTTTGTACAAGATCGTTAATGTGTAGAACGTCGCTTTTAGAAGAACTCGTGAGTAACGAATTATAAAATTACGGATAACTTTTGATTTATTTTTTAATCTATTAGTAATATATTAATCGTGCTATTAAACGTTGTAGGATTTTATACATTACTAATTCTTCGAATCATTTTTTCCTACATCCCATTCCATAGGAGGCAAGCAAACATATTGGACCAAATTCATAACCCATGAGATTATAATGATTGAAACAAGTCTCACATCAATATTACCTTTCTTTTTAAATTTTGCTAAGCAGCTTAATCCAAGAAAATAATTATTTAGTTTAAATTTAAAAGAAATACTATACTGCGATTAACGAACACACTCGGTAGAAGCCCGTCCCATAGACGAGCACAAAATTTAAATAGAATATTGCTATTGGTAAACCCGTTGTACGCAGCTCGACTGATCGAAAAAGGTTTGCCATTACGTCTAAGTTGGTGTTTGTGTTTATATTTTGTTGGTTTTATTTTCTTTGCTCAATATAAACGTCTTAGGTCATATTTGGAATCTTTGTAAGGATTTTATTTCAAATAAAAAGACTTGAATTCTCCTGCGTTTTCTAATCTGTTCTTTCAGACTAGTATAGGTTTCAATTTATAAGTATAAAAAAGCGTTGCGGTATTTTTGTTAGAAAACGTCAATGCTCAACATAGTTATTATTAATTCAAGAGTTATAATTTAGTTTTTTGCAAAATGAACTAAACGGATTTATTCTTAACGATGTACATAAATCCTCTTTCAGCTATATTGCAGGTACACTAATAAGAGGACTTTTTGATGTAATTGAATGCTCTTTACTACGTTTAATAAACTTATCTAGAAATGAGAGCGTTTCTCGGAAAAGACAACCTTTGAAATAGTTGATATGTATATTATACAACTCCAAAAGTACTACGTCCATAAATAAAATTATTTAATGTTTAGCCAACTATAATACGCAATGTTAAGCAACTGAGGCTTTAGTGGCAATTTAAAAATATAATTGGTTTCATAAAACATTTTCTTTTTAAAATGTAATTTTTATTCGTTATCGTTGAGCGCATAAATACACGAAAGCGAAGAAAAAGACAAAATTGTATTATTAAACAATTTGAAAAAACGTTGTAACTTAACGAAATCAGTAAAATAGGTAAATCATAAATACAATTTGTTCCTAAGAATCTCAAAGTTTATATGTTTGCGTACAAGTTAACTTGGGCGTATTGAGTTGTTTCTTTGGAATCAGTCCTCCAAATATTATTGTCATTTCAGGAATTATTATACAGATTGTTATGAAAATAAGTGCAAATATTTTAACCCGTAATAGAACTCGCTAAACTGAACAACTTCTCCATTTATCATTTTTTCTAAAAGGCCCTAATATCTGAGTTAAAATTGAAAACAATTTTACTCTAAAAGTGCATGCCCATGGCCCATGGAATAGTATTGTAATGTAATGCCACTAAAACACAAAAAACATATCTTTGATATGCAAACCAAGAAAAACTACATTGGTACTGATAAAACCTTTAGTTCACATTTGGTCACCAACGTACTTTATCAATTGAGGTAGGTAAGTTATTGACTGCATGTTTTTTGTGCAGGAACTTTGCAGTTTTAATATACTTGTGTCGTTCACCTTTAACTTAGATTTGCTTACCAAGCGGCTCGTCAAATTTAAAGGAGATAAATTATTGAGAAAATATGCGATTAAATGAAAAACGATAAATAGAAAAGTTGTTCATTTTGGTGAGCTCTATCACTGGTTAAAATATTTGCACTCATTTCCATAAAACCCTGTATAAGCAGCCTATTGCTGTTTACGTACAGCATATTATGTAGGGTGTCCGGGAAAATGTGGGAAATATCCCGGATATGAAAAAAACACGTGAACAGTTTATATAAACTTTTTTCGTATAGGCCTCCTCTTCGGAGTAATGGGCTCCAAAAGACCTCCAATAATTATTGAACCCTCAGGTATATTACATTTTTTTAATAATTACCCAGCGGAAACGCTGTGATTGGTTATAGGGTGGAAACACCTTTGGTATTCCCGAGAGGGGATATCCACTACGGGCTGCTATTTAAAGGAAAACTCGACAGAGTCAGGAACAGTTTTTTGGGCACCTTACTTGATCCCTAATTCCGCGGTTGTCGCTACATTTTAATCAACGGGCGAGATCCTCGCTACTGAAGGTTAAGGGCAGACGACGGTGGTTTTCCTTATCCCTAATTCCGCGGTTGTCGCTACATTTTAATCAACGGGCGAGATCCTCGCTACTGAAGGTTAAGGGCAGACGACGGTGGTTTTCCTTATCCCTAATTCCGCGGTTGTCGCTACATTTTAATCAACGGGCGAGATCCTCGCTACTGCAGGTTAAGGGCAGACGACGGTGGTTTTCCTTATCTCTAATTGCGCGGTTGTCGCTACAGCAGGTGGAGAGCAGCGGCGCAATTTCCTTCACTGATAAATTTCCTTTACAAACTCTCAAGTCCGTCCTTGCACTGACTAAGTCACCGTATTGCTATTATTACACCAAAAATTGAAGAGCATTACATTTCCCATTAGACTGTGCCCACTGCAGAAAGGTAAAGGGAACAATTTGATTGTTAAATTTAGTTTTATATACGAGAGTATAGGGTTTATTGCTTTAATAAATGTATAAAGCGTTTTTGGCGTTTTATTTCATCAAAGTGTGTGTATGAGCCTACTTAAATGAAGAACTTGCAGTTACAAGGGTTATAAGAACCCTAAGGGTACACAAGTTACGAGAACTTGTTTAAAGCATTCATAAAATCTGTTAAATTAAAACAAAGTGATGTACACAACGTAGGGGGTTATAGATCACTACAGGCCATCAGAAAACAACGACGTGCGCATTTACGACACCACAAGTCTGTCTCGTTACAGAAATTTGGTGCCGTGACCAGGATTTAAGTCAGATAAAAAGGCTCACACTCACACAATGGAAAATAATATCGAGATGACGGACATAACTCCAGAACAAGTAGTCGGGGAAGACAACGAAGAAAACGAAATTGATGCAGAGGTGCGCACAGTAACTGTGCCAAATTGGTTTTTTGAATGGGCAGAAGCCCATCAAACGATCGAACAAGAACAACAAGCCGCTCTTAAGGATTTTATGGTAGGAATGATGACCAAGGTGCAAAAGATGGCAGAATCAGTATCACTAATGAATTCCGCAACTACAAGTTCAATAGGTGCATCCGACGCAAGAAAATTGAAGCCAAGCAACGAAGATGATGGTGAAAGAAGGTCCGAAGGCGAAAACCAATCCCATATTACAAACGAGCTGGATATGCAGACAACTAGTACACCTGAGACGACACTTGTAACCAGTAACACCGCAGAGGAGAAAACACTAAGGCAGCCTTCAACATCAAGCAGTGCGCCTAACTACTCTATGTTACCACCATTACCATGGCAACACCCGTTTTTACTAGCAACATTACCTGAAAAGCCGATTTTCAGAGGAAATTCTGAACAAAACCCAGTTGATTTCTTAGATCAGCTAAAAATGTACTGCGATAGATTGAAACTGGATTCCCAGCAACAGCTAGAAATAGCGTTAGAGTCCCTGAGAGGCCCAGCTCGCCATTGGAAGGCAATTTACGAAAGTAAATGGAAAACCTTTGGAGAATTCAAAGAAGATTTTTTGCACACCTTCTGGTCAGAATTAGAACAATCATCATTTAGAAATGAGCTGAATTCGGCGAAATGGAGACCGGGGGGCAAACAAACCATGCTAGAACATTTTTCATTTTTTGTCAGTCGTGCACGGAGATTAACACCTTCAATTCCAGAACAGCTGTTATTGTCTGATATAATGAAACATTTTCCGGACAAGATTCGTTCACTCTGGGAAATATGTAAAAGCTCAGAGTTAACGGATGCAGCAGAATTCCTGCGAAAACAGGATTCGATTAATTGCAGCTTCAAAAGTAGGCCGAATCCTGACCCATATATTCAAACCGTTATGACATCTGATACTTATCGCCAAGGACACTTCGGGCGCCCAGACCGGCCAAGATATACAAACAACACGACATTCCGAAAAATCAACCGTTATGATGGCGGTAATAAATATTTCAAAGCAGCCCCATACCATAAATCAGAGACACAAGCGCGTGCCACCTTTCAAAATAATAAGCAGAACAACCAAGGACCCGAGCAGCAAAAAAACTCCATGAGGGGCGGCGGTCTACTACGACGATAAATGCCGCCCGGAACGAATTATTGCCGTATCGGTCAAATACCGAATTACCACAGCGCCCTCAAGGCAAGGCGATAGGAAACACCAACGAATTTTGGCCAGCTGTTAATGTAATTAAAAGGAAACCAAATGAAAAAAATTATTTAAGAAGTAATAAAGGAAACCAGCCAAGAGCTCAGCTCGTTTGGCAATACGAATTCTTTCCGTGGACCATTCAAAGGACCCCAGTAACCATAAAGGTGTTGTCCCTGCAGGGGGCGGCTACAACTGAAATGGAAGGTGCGGAAATTGACTCGGGAAAACAATTACGTGTTTTACCAGAGATATTGGTACTCGGACCTTCTGGTAAATTATTGGCATTACTAGACACCGGTAGCGAAGTCACATGCATATGCGAGGACGAGTTTAATAATGTTATTGCTTCAAATACAAAAATCGAAGTACTACCAGTTCCATCGTTACAGCTAAGAGGGGCAGTTGGGAAACCAACATCTCGTATAAAACTACAGGCGTTAATACCGTTAGAATTCCAAGGATTTCATTTATATGTTGAATGTCTAGTTATTAAAAATTTAGTTAAGCCATTAATATTAGGATCAGATTGGTTGACACGGTATTCGACTGTCATTTATTATAATCAACGGGAATTGCAAATTACGACTTTTCCGGGAAAGACACTAACAATTCCTTTTTACTCAGACAACAATTTCACTACAGATAACAGCGAATTCTTTACCGAGGAAACGCCCATGTTAGCCGCTATTAACACTCAAGTTGCAGAATCTGAAGAAGCTCTACACGAAAAAGCAAGAAAAACTGACTTGAGCACAAGCCAACAAAAAGAACTCTTCGAAATTTTAAAGAATTTTCAACAGATATTTTCGAAGCAACCTGGGCTAACCCATCTATATGAGCATGAAATACGGATGAGAGATGACAAACCCTTTGTACGGCGTTCGTATCCGGTACCTTTTGCACTACGACCCGCAGTGGAAGTAGCCATTAATGAAATGCTGGAACTAGGAATAATAAAACGCGAACCTACGAACTACGTCAGTCCTCTTATAGTAGTTAAAAAGAAAGATAACACGGTAAGAATTTGTTTGGATGCAAGACACCTGAATGAGCACATGATTGCCGACTGCGAAACACCACCACCAGTAGAAGAGTTATTGCAGAGGTTTCATAATGTAAAGTACATAACTACAGTAGATTTACGTTCTTCATTTTGGCAAATACCGCTGGCAAAGCAATCGCAACATCTTACAGGATTTTTATATAACGGACGTAGTTTCGTGTACCAAGTTCTGCCGTTTGGTCTCCGCACTTCCGTGGGCAGTTTTTCAAGAGCTATGGATGTCATCTTAGGGCCGGAAGTCCGCGAATTTGCTATCAACTACATCGACGATCTAATAGTAGCTTCGCCGGATTTTTCCAGCCATTTAGAACATTTACAACAGGTTTTTCAACGCTTACAAAATGCAGGACTTACAGTTAATTTACAAAAATCCAATTTTATACAAAAAGAAACAAAGTTTTTGGGACACATACTCACTCCTGAAGGAGTAACAGCGGACCCGGAAAAAATAAAAGCGATTCAAGACTTTCCAGCGCCGAAGAAATTAAAGCAGTTGAGAGCATTTCTGGGCTTATGCAACTTCTACCGTAGATTTTCCTGTCAATATAGCGAGGCTACAAGAAGTTTGACGTGTTTACTAAAAAAGGATGCCAAGTGGCAGTGGGGACAAAAGGAACAAGAGGCATTTGCTAAAGTTAAGCAACTCTTTTTAAACACAGTTATGCTGATACATCCAAGGCCCGCTTTAACATTCCAAATTCAATGTGATAGCTCGGCGTATGGTCTAGGAGCAGTACTTTATCAGGAATGTGAGGATGGAACTAAAGGCGTAGTGGCGTTTGCTAGTCGCTCATTAAAAGGTCCCGAATTACGCTATACAGTAACAGAACGAGAATTGCTTAGCATTTTGTTTGCACTAAAAAAATTTAGGACTTACGTTGCTTCAACGAAAATAATAATCCACACCGATCATAGAGCCTTAAAATTTATAAAAGGATGTCAATTATTAAACGATCGATTGACACGCTGGGTATTATTCCTAGAACAGTTTGATTACGAAATTAGATACATAAAAGGTAGTGAAAACGTGGTTGCTGATGTGTTATCACGACACCCTGCAGATTTAGGAATAATAAACTTACCACGATATCAAGATCCAATTATAGCTGTCTTTGCAACACCAGGGTTGCGACAATTAAAAGATAACCTGAAAAATCTGATACGATTACAAGAACAGGATGAATTTTTAGGAAACGTGCGACAAGCGTTGGAACGCCGAGGTAACAGCGCAGACGACAAGATTACTAGAGTTGTTGGCAATTTTAAACTTACCGATGGCATACTTCTACATGACGATAAATTTAAAAAACTCACAAGAGTGGCAGTACCTCACAGTATAATACCGGAGCTGGTCATACAATATCACCACGAATTTGGACACTTTGGGACGACGAAAATTTATAACGTGATAAAAAACTATTTTTATTGGAAGAATATGTATCGTGATGTAAAGAAAATAATCACTGCGTGCGACATTTGTCAAAAAACGAAGCACAGTAATCAAGTTTCAAGGGGCACAATGGCACCTGTGTTAGCAACTCAGGTGGGAGAATTAGTGGCCGTAGATTTTTATGGGCCACTACCACGTAGCAGGAGCGGTGTGACTTTTATTTTTGTTGTATTAGATGTATTCTCGAAATTTGTGAAATTATATGCAATGAGGAAGGCTACAGCCCGCGCAGCAGTGAAAAGTATTTTAGAGGATTTTGCTTATATAATCAAGCCAGCAACTATTTTGAGTGATCACGGATCGCAGTTTACGTCAAAATTATGGTATTCGAGATTGCAAGAGGCGGGAATTAGAACGACACATTCATCTATCAGGAATCCCGCGTCAAATCCATCAGAACGGGTTATGCGAGAATTGGGCCGTATTTTTAGAGTTTACTGTCACCATCAACATACCACATGGGCATTACAACTTCAAAATATTGAAACATGTTTCAACACAATTCCACATACGAGTACGGGTTTCTCGCCTTATGAAGTAGTAAAAGGAAAGAAGGCACCAACGCATCTAGACGGTTTTCTAAGTAATGTTTTGAAGAACAAACCATTATCAATAACCGACATTCGTAAAGCAGTTCGCGAAAATTTAAAAACAAGTGCAAAACAAAGGAAATTGCAATATGATAAAAACTCTAGGGAAATTAACTACAGTGTCGGAGATTTAGTACTTCTAAAAACTAATCCTATCGCCGACACACAACAACACGTGTCAGCAAAACTACAGTTAATTTATGAAGGACCCTACAAGATTAAGTGTCAACCACACCCAAACACATGTACTATCACAGAACCTACAAGCGGACGTGTCAAAGGGACTTATAATTTCAAGAATTTACGACGGTACCACACACATTTGCATGCTAATTCGGGCCGCAGCCAATCACGGGGGAAAGATATCCAGAAACAAAAATCGGACCAATCAAAACACAGCTCAGAACAACATCGACGGGAAATAGGGTTGATATACCGAAGTAGAGGTGCTGCACGACATTCAAAGTTAGAGAGTTCAAAGTTACAGATGGCACCGACAATAATAATACGAGGACGTAATATGAGGGACCCACGGGGAACCGGAGAGAGAAGGACAAACAAAAGAGTACATTTAAACACCATTCAGTGGTACCCCACAACAGGGTTGCGGCCATTCAGCTGGGTAGATTGCCCTGAAGTACGAAAGGATGAAACGGTGAAAAGGAGTACACCAACAGTTGTTTTATCGTCAGGAGGGAAGGAGGTGGAGAAGAAGACACCAGGCCCAGACCGAGACAACGACTACCTAATGTTAGAAGAAGCCGATTGGGAAAGGTTTATCAAGGAGAATAGCCGTCCACCAACACCTGATACAAACCGATTCCGAGAAGTTGAGGCCAAATATAAAGGGCAAGAAACAAGGGAAACAAGATGGGAAACCTCAACGTCGGTTTCGCCGACGAAACCACCTACATTCAGTGATACCAAAGGAGAACCACCTGGAGGAGTAACAGCAACGGGCGACAGTCAAACCCCGACCCCAGACCGAGACGACGACTGTATAATGTTAGACGACGCCGATTGGGAGAGCTTTATCAAGGAAAATAGCCGGCCAACAACATCTGCTACAGTCCGTGGCCGAGAAATTGAAAAAAAAATTCGAAATCAAGGGACAATGGGAGCACAGCAGAAAACACCGATTTCGGGTTCGACGCCGATACCACACACCTTCAGTAATAACAAAGGAGAACCACCAGGAGGAGTACCAGCAACAGGCGACCATCCGAGGAAGAGTAAGCTGCAACGGTCACGGCGAGTACGGGGAAAAGCTTCGCGCCGAGCTTATCACGGTGCGTGGAATAAAACGAGTGCGGTGAGAAAAAACAATAAAGTGAAAGGGTGAAGTGGGGTGAGTGTACGGTAACAAATAGTCGCGTTCTCTACAGATTTAAGCTGCATATAATTGTATTACTAGCATCTTAAATCTGGGGGGCAATGTCAGAGGACGCGACTTATAGGTAATGGTAATGGACACAGACATGAACAATTATTATTAGATGCTTAAGTTTTTCGTTTGAATTTGGTAATTATAAGATGCAGAATGTGTTTTCCCAATGTAAGGAATTGTTGCACGTGCAGGCATATTAATAGATAGATTTAAGGTTTGACCCACAGCTGCGACTGCGGGCGTATTAAGTTACACACACAGGGCCCTGGACCATATGGTTTTTTGCTTTCAGCTTAATAGTGAATTATGGGGCCACATAATTCACACTTTTCTTACAGGAAACTGGAGATATTTGGGCATAGTCTAATTGGGAAATTCGTCACGAGGCGAAAGCCAAATAGGGATTAAAGTGGCGATTTACGACTCTGGGTGTTAGTCACCCACATCGAGGGCACCGAAAATATTATAATACGATTTAAAATGCGGTAGAAATACTGCGTCATAATGGAAACATTATGATTGGATAATTACCCAGCGGAAACGCTGTGATTGGTTATAGGGTGGAAACACCTTTGGTATTCCCGAGAGGGGATATCCACTACGGGCTGCTATTTAAAGGAAAACTCGACAGAGTCAGGAACAGTTTTTTGGGCACCTTACTTGATCCCTAATTCCGCGGTTGTCGCTACATTTTAATCAACGGGCGAGATCCTCGCTACTGAAGGTTAAGGGCAGACGACGGTGGTTTTCCTTATCCCTAATTCCGCGGTTGTCGCTACATTTTAATCAACGGGCGAGATCCTCGCTACTGAAGGTTAAGGGCAGACGACGGTGGTTTTCCTTATCCCTAATTCCGCGGTTGTCGCTACATTTTAATCAACGGGCGAGATCCTCGCTACTGCAGGTTAAGGGCAGACGACGGTGGTTTTCCTTATCTCTAATTGCGCGGTTGTCGCTACAGCAGGTGGAGAGCAGCGGCGCAATTTCCTTCACTGATAAATTTCCTTTACAAACTCTCAAGTCCGTCCTTGCACTGACTAAGTCACCGTATTGCTATTATTACACCAAAAATTGAAGAGCATTACATTTCCCATTAGACTGTGCCCACTGCAGAAAGGTAAAGGGAACAATTTGATTGTTAAATTTAGTTTTATATACGAGAGTATAGGGTTTATTGCTTTAATAAATGTATAAAGCGTTTTTGGCGTTTTATTTCATCAAAGTGTGTGTATGAGCCTACTTAAATGAAGAACTTGCAGTTACAAGGGTTATAAGAACCCTAAGGGTACACAAGTTACGAGAACTTGTTTAAAGCATTCATAAAATCTGTTAAATTAAAACAAAGTGATGTACACAACGTAGGGGGTTATAGATCACTACAGGCCATCAGAAAACAACGACGTGCGCATTTACGACACCACAAGTCTGTCTCGTTACAGTATACCAGGTAAGACCCGTCAAATTACTATCCAAGAAAGTGTTGTTGTGAATTACTCACAGCTTCAGGGACGTTCTAGCTGTGACACTTATGACCCCATTTGTTTTTTTTATTGAAACTATGTTGGTGACAGGGGAAAATTCCTCTTTTTTATATTCAACCCGACAGAAGTTAGGGGACTAACAGTGTAAATAAAATGAGGTTTTTTCGAAAACGGTTAAGATTAGCGACATAAATGAAGACTACTTAATTTTTAGTCAATAGTTAAAGGTATGTAAAAAACGTCGTCCAAAGTTCTTCTCTCATATATTTTATCGTATATTTTATTACTGTTTTTATTGTTATTGTACGTGTGTAAATGGTACTGTGCAATTCATTTATACCCCGATACATAAGACAATCCAGAGAGTTCGAATCACAAAAGGGATCTGGTAAAACAGGATAAGCATTGCAAACTATGGTTCGCAATAATGGTAGGATACACATCCTGCATCCTTTCAGGGAGAGGCTGGGGAGCTAATCAGTCTTCAGAATGTCATTAGGATATGCACTTGCTGAATACCACAGCCCAGTCTGGATTAATGATGCACAAACCAGTACAATCAAATCCCCACTTCTTCATTGCTTACCAGTATTATCCAACATTCCTCCTCCTCGGCTGCAAAGACTGGTTTTATTTAAAAAAGCCTTGAATATTGTAACAACCCATACCTGTCCATACATCAAGATTGCCCGCGACAACCCACATAGCGACTAAAATGCAGGCACTAGAAGAACACTTCCAGTTGAAGACATCTTACATAAACAAATGGAATGGTTTACATTCTGACTTCTTGAACCTAATCAGTAATCACAGATCCAACAACCGGGCAGTCGGATTCAACTTGCTAAGGAAGATGTGGTCTAAGGTAAAAAGTATGTATTTAATCAATGTAGCCATGCAATAAGAGGATTGTAAAAACAACTTTATATAAACAGATTTCCAGTCTTCTTACGATACTTCTGGAAGCCTTTTGAATAATATTTCGATTTATGGTATGAAATCTGATTCTATGTGTTGACACAATAATTACATATTGTTTTGAGATCGGATGATCTTGATAGCCAAGCAACACAATTTTCAGTCACTTGCCTTTTTTCCAAAACGACCAAAACGTAATATGTTCGCGACTTCGATTGCCTTATCCATTCATGGAAATAATTCATGTCTATAAACATAATATTTACGTTATGCCTTGTTGTCATATCAGTGCTTCTCATGAAGAGTACTTAGTCAGTAACAAAACGTCCATGTATATTTGTAAAACCAGAACAACTTTAGAATTTGCGTTGAAACCGACAAAACCATAAACGCGTTTATTAATTCATCTTCACCCTGATCACTATAGATTTCATGAGGATAGAGTTTTTTTTTGTTCAACATTGATTGTACTTTTAAAACTATCACTATAGTGGGATTTAATTTTCCTTACAGAGATAGTAGAATTTAAATACACTTGATACCGTTTATAACGACGGCCAGTGACCGGAAGAATTCGGTTATTATATCCGCAGATCGCTACAAACAAACAAACATGGTTTTTCTCCAATCGGACGAGAATGATGTTTTCCGACGTATTTTCAGGTTGTAAATACATTATTTAGGCACGTTATCATCGTTAGACAACAAGAAATAACGCAAATGTAGTACTCATTGCTAAGTCGACAAGTGGTAATAGTAGGAGAATAACTTTTCGACCTTAGCCGGAAAAACATAACGTAACAATAAAGTTGCGCGTCACTCGATTTCGCTACGTTTCGCCTCGTTTCTCAAATATACTCGTACATTAGAAGTCACTTTCGTGACTTATGTAATGTAATATAATATGGACACCGGCCGGGACCTTACATTTTCACATTATAACCGACATGACCCTATATCCGATGCCATTATAATCGATATCTAGTACTGTATAAGAAAGCAATAGCACCATTTTCCCATTGTTCTGATAATTTTTAATGATGTTTATTATTTTGGGGATTAGAGAATAAACCATGTTCTACATTCCTTCTAATTTTGCAAATAATTGTCTCGTGTTTTTTGTTATCATGAACTGTGCAGAGTTAACACACACATACTTAACAGTTTATCTGCGTTACTAAACTGGGCTATTCTGAATATCGCTGTTTATAACACGTTGAACTAAATACTGACAATTTCGGCAATGCTAAGTATTTTTTATATTTTTTTTGTTTTGGGGCTTTGTTGATTAAAGACATCAAGCACTTGTGTATCGCTCCGAACAAATGAAACATGATACAATTCTGATATAGGCGTGAGTGCATATCATGCTTTTACGTAAATGTACAAAGTTTCGTCTATTTGAATGGAACTTATACTCAAAAGAATAACTGTACAATTTTTAAAAATTTTGTGGTTTTTCTGAAATGTGAAAATTGGTTTGAGATAGCCATTATACAGCGCCACACTCTACTGCTGCTAGAAGTTTGTATAAATTAAGTTGTTACTATATTCACAATGGGGAAAAAGGCGGTACAAGCGGTACATTCGCAAGTCATTAATATTTTAAAGTAATTATTATGCCACGAAAAAGCTCAATGTTTATAGATGGAAATGGAGCAAGTTTACCATAAAGAAAAATACTAATTCAAAGTTGTGCGTAGTTAAACAAAAGTATGTAAAAAATGTTGTTTTTGGGAAAAAAAGATTTCGAACGCTAGGAAATACAACAATAATAAGCAGAATTATCTAAATAGATATTAAATATGCAATTCAAAACTATGGTTCGATATGCCCACCATTTTTATCAACAGTCAGTTGTAATTGTTGTCTTCGCCAGTGCTCAATCTCAAAAGCTATTTGCCAAACTGACGTTGACCAAACAAATAAAATAAAAGTTATTCCTTAATAATTTTGTTACAGATGTAATTTAATATTAAACGACGCAACGATTTAAAAACTCCGTTTTTTTCATAACATTTATTAAAGTGAAATAAAATCGGATTGAAACGTTTTATTATTGTAAATATGGTTTTAATCCCCAAACTATAAGCATTTCATTTTTCGAAGAAATATTTGAATTTACTAATTAGTATTGGAAGTACGAGTATTTCAATTTTGTGCAGTTTTTTTTGGCTCGCTGTATAGTTAATGTAATTCTCTACAAAAGCTGAATTTTACGTATGTATATTTCAAAACGCGTCCAATTCTCATAGATGAATACATTTTGTACGTTAAATCAAAGTATTTATGGTGTACATCGTCTTCCTCTAAATTGTCCCCTGCTTCCCGCAGCAAGTGCATCCTTCACGTTTATTTCACATACAAACGCCACAGCTTATGCTTAACTTCCAACTGTCATAACCTCTTTAGCCTCGCAAGCCTACCTATTCACAACACGTCTAACAGCGACTGTCTCGGGTATATTAGTAAAATTTCCGCAAGAAGCGCTGGGGATGATCCCGATTAAAACTGTAGAATACCGCGGGGCAGGAGTAGAAGCTTATGAACTAAAGCGGGGCGCTAAACATTTCCGTTTCCGTTTCATCTCGGTCGCAAAGTCAACAATATGTGCGCATAAACATCTTGTCGCCGCGCGGTACCAACCCTTGAGGTATGAGTACAAGTATAACTGCGGGAATCCTCTAAAACAATGATGATCCGAGCCTTTAATTAAACTCAGTCTTGTCATGTTTACTCAGGTCTGTGCGGTCGCAAGACGACACTAGTGGTTTATATAACTTGTCGTTACCATGCTCACTGAGATTTCTGAATCGGCTCCGGGCTCCGGAATTAATTTACGGGCTGGGACGTGCTTGAAGAGTTCCTCCCACGACGCGTATCCGCTCGAATTAGTTTCCTAGCGATTATTCAATATTGGCCCTATCGGGTTTGCACTATCGCTACTAAAATAGCGGACTTTTCTGGCGTTATTTATCGCTCGCGCATAAATTATTTAGCGCGGAACTTCCTCCCCGGCATAGCGAACGTGAAATATTAAAAGCCGTCTTCGGCGCGGTGGATTTTGATCCGCAGCACTTGATGAAACCGGAGAACTTAATAGTTTACTTTTTAATTGGGTATTATGGGGCGGATCCCGAGGGAAAAAGCATCGGTTTGCTCGCTGTCATAGGAGTCGCCTCCATTTAGAGTCCATTAGGAAGATTCGGGATGATGGAGAAGATATTAGGGGTGGGTTTTAAGGGTGGAAAATGGAATCCTGATAGAGTACTTATGCGGGGGTCGCGACTCGTGACATTCGATGAGAGGCACGGATTGCGAAGATGAACACTGCATACGACTAGGACTCGGATTATATTTCTCCCTAGCAAAGAACGAACAGACTCTCGTATCGTGCTTACACATTGCTTATTGAAACCCCGACTAATACCCGCGACAGCCGAAAGAAGATTCCGACTATTTACGCTGGGGCGGGGCCCTGCAGAGTACACATCATTACCAAATAGTTGTGTACACACCGTCTAAGGCGGACCGAATATTATTTAAATCAAAAATGCCTCTAAAGCACCTTGTTCAAGATAAATAAGAACACTCGAGGGGCGATATCCCTGCTTCGTGGCCGCTCGCTAATTGGTAGTAAAGATAGCGAGAGAATGCCCCATTTCAAAACTTCGGCTACCTACACAACATTTCCATAAAAATTCCTTGTCTGTAATTACCCCATTTTTATTCAATTAACCTAACTTTTTAATATTAATATCGGGAAAAAACGCATTTGTGTAATTATGCGTAGGTAGAGGCCAATAAAATAGTTTTTATACGAGGATAACTAATAGTAAAGCCTTTTAATGGAACCTACAAAATTGGGCATTTTATATAATAGTGTTTCTAATTTTGAAGTCTAATTATAGCATTAGAAACTATAACGAATTCCTCAATTTAACATTTTCCTCAATAAAACGGTATTTTATGCATTCTGCTTCACGATAATATTTACCATATAATAGATACTAGCTTTTAACCAGCCTTATTCTTATTAAAATAGTTATTGCTAAAAGAGTACCTAGTGACACTAATCGAGTCTCTGTATATACAAGAGTTGGGACATGTAGGGTGACTTGTTTTGGATCCACAAACCATGGAGTACCTAATTTTTGTCAATTTTAAACTTTATGCATATTTGTTTGTTTGTTATTTTTTGATAATGGACAAGGTCTAGGCATGCAGAGTACCAGGTACCTTAGACACCGACTGCTTTGGTCATATAGTCAAAGTCCTACTTAAAATATAATCCATTTACTTGACATCCGCTTGTTAGTGCCAATTTTTTAAAAAATTTCTTTACTATACCTCCAAAATAGTGTGTTCTTTATTAGACTGAACATTAATTTAATTGTTAAAATGTGAAAAATAGCAGTGGTGCCAACATACAGTCAATTTGACAGTGCGGAAAACAAAACAAATGAATTATATCTTTTCTACATCATACGAGGAAGGGAATGGCGGTACCGGCGGTACCTTACACTTTAGTATGTTGATCTAGTGATCTTAGAGACACACAGACAAATATTCCGGCAGGCAAACCTTTATATAAGGATTGATGACTTGTACTTATTTCTAAACTGTGTAACAAGTTACTAGAAAAGCCTGTAAAATATTGAAATTAGCTATATTGTGTTTAAAACGCAGATATAACGAAATATGAAATTGTATAATATGTATTTGTAGTTTTGAAGATCTAGTGCCGAGAACAACAATTGCTTAACTATCTTCTAAGCGGTGTAACAAACCCAAGTCATCCGAACTATAGTGAAGCACTCAAACCGTCCTTTGAAAATATCTTTAAACTGAAGCCGTCCTTAACCCCCCCCCCCCCCCCATCCTAAATAAAGCAAAAACCTTATGGAGAATTTAAACCTCAGCCTATCGTCAATATCTACACAGAAAAAAATCCTCCCACCCTGCACCGTTCGTATTCCTGAAATTAATACATTCCTTACGCAATTCGTAAAATCACAAACCCTACCTGCCGTTTACAAAGAGTCTCTGAAGGAAACACTCCATAAATATCCTGACCATCAACATATATATACAGATGGATCAAAAATAAACGGCAATATCGGATCTGCATTTAAAGTGGGAAATCACATCGAATCATATAAACTAAATGTAAACAGCTCAATACATACAGCAGAACTTTATGCCATTAAAATGGCCCTTGAATATATCAGCAATTACCCACCAGATTAATACATCCTCATGGTAGATTCGCTTAGCGCAATCGAAAGCATCAAAGACGTAACCAATGATAACCCATACGTCTCCAAAATCCACTCTCTCTTTATAACCAACTCACGGCAAGCCAGAACAGCCTAATCATCGTATGGATCCCATCCCATATAGGGATCAAAGGAAATGATCAAGTTGATGAAGCGGCCAAGCGCACAACCACGATAGAGCAGACGATAAATACCATTACGGCAACCGACATGAAGGCAACTGTAAGAAACAGAATAACCGACAAATGGAACCAGTCATGGCGGGAAATTGAAGGGGACAAACTACGTAGTGTGAAATCATTCCCACAAAAGTCATCACTCAAGGTTCAACTAACAAAGAAGAAACCCATCTAAACCGATTGGCAACTGGACATATTCGTGCCACACACGACCATCTTCTCCAAAGACAAGATCCTCCAACTTGTGAACCTTGTAATGTTCAACTAACAGTTAAACACATAATTATTGAATGCCCAAAATTCCACCCACAAAGAATACAAAATCAGCTACCGGATAGCATGGAAACAGTATTCAAAAATACAGACAGTAGTGTTAAGAATTTATTAAATTTTGTCAAATCCATAAATATATCTGTGTAATCAAGACTGCGCTAATGGCCTCGGCAGTCGAAGCGCAAATAGTAAAATAAAAAAAATTAAAAAAAGATCTAGTGCTTAACCTTTTCCGTGGAATTTAGTAAACTTACTTTCAATCTATCGTACCCAGTTCAATAAATAATCCACATATAAAAGTAATATTTCTGCAAAATTTAATCGTGAAATTAAAATTTTGCATCGCAATGTATCGCTTGCACCGAATTATTTAATTTTGCGTATACAAACATAAAAACACCGCACAATACGTTACTAGAAACAAAAACCTTTCAATATAGTTGAAGAACTTCAATAGCATTAAAATAACATTTCCATCAAATGGTGGATGCGCCTAATATCAATATGTGTTATTATTAAATACGGTAACATCTGGAGTGTATTTTTCTAATTAACCAACTTATTTAAATTCTATAATAGATAAAATATTATTGATATGGTTTACTTCTAAAATCGCACTGGTGCTTGACTAATAGATTTAAATAAAATGTGCAAAAATAAATGATGCACCTGGAAAGACCATATTCTACTATTCTTATTACATCATTGGGATACCTATCGTTTTTTACTTCAACTTGAATCTATTTTGAATTAAACACGCGACATAAAGTGTCGTTATACTTATCGCAGGTAATATCGTGTTAATTATAGGTTGGGGCATTATTTGGGTTCCCAAGTTATAATTAGATACGGAAGGAGTTTTAAACCTCGCCTACTGAAATATATCCACAAGACAGCTTCGAGTAAACTACTAAAGAAATAATATACATCGAAGTGGAAACATTTAAGGCAACCGAAGTGTACTTTGCAATTTTTATTTATTTAAAGATACTTATATAAAGTGAGCGAAGTGTGAAAAGCATTCCAATAGTAAAAATGCCCGGTTTCCTTATCTTTCAAACACTGCTGCCCAGCTTTTTAGCTTCCGTTGCTCCCTCAGCCCAGAAATCCAAACTTCTCTGAAATCGATTCCAAGTTTAACACTCGTGAGTATTGAGCTATTCTTCACGTGCAATCAAACGTAAAGTTTCTTCTTGAATGAATGCGTAGATGCAGTGAAGCCTAACTCAATATAAATTCGTGATGTATACGACTCGACGGAATCAAGGCAACCCTCCGTGGTGTGCAGCTTACCTCGGAGTGTTTTCTTTGAATTAAGCTGTTTTCCGTTAAGGAGTCCGTCTGTATATTCGATTTTCCTTTTTGTATAGAAGGAAGCACGTGCAATTATCTAAATCAAACCTTTCGGCAGCCAGAGAATCGGTTGGGCAGAGAAAGGTAGTTCTGCAGAAGTGTCAAGTATTTTAAAGGGGCGACTACTTCCGGAGTCTGTCACGTGTCAAGTCCGGGTCGTGATAGCATCCGGAACTCCGGAGTCGACCCTCACAGCACTTAACAGACGTCAGGTCTCATAATAATTTAAAATGCCATTACCTATTCCTCGCCTCGACGCGATTCTAATCACGAAGATGAGTTGCTTTAGAAAAGATAGCGTCTTTTTATAAGATTTTTTGCATGTTGGTTTAAACACTTTCGCTTTCTCAGACATGCAGCTTTTTGTGCAGTTTTTTCCGGTGCGAGGGAAGATGGATTCTCTCGCGTTTTTACAAAGCGAACTCGGATAAATTCTTATTTTGATAATCTAAATAATCTTGTCCAAAGTAAGCTGCACTAATTAAGGCGACGTTAAGCTATGTCCCCGATTTCAGTGGGTATTGAAAGAAGGAATCAAAGTAAACTTTTAGCAATAGGACGTCTTCTCATTTAACTGCGGTTGGCGGAGTTTCAATTAGAACTTGCAATCATTTCGCCCGCCAAGGACTTCAGCGCCGACTTTCTGTTTAAGCAAGCTTAATTACAAGGACTTTCGCGAATGATCTTTATTAGCATCCTGATTAATTTTTTGCCCTTAGTGGCTCGATTTCACCGAACAAAGGTAAACTTTTCTGGAGGGCCGAAAGTGGATGCTTTTTATTTCGATCTCTTAGAGCGCGATCAAAGACGCCGACTCTAGCGAATCATGGCGGGTTTTGTTCGTAATTAATATAAAACAGGCTTCAAAAAGGTCATCTAAGTCGCAGAATGCTTTTTCCCTAATTACAAAGTTACTCAGCGCAAATTCGAGATAAAATATTTATTTTTCTGTCTAACGAATTCTGTAGACGCCACAAGGCCAGCCGAAAGTCGGTAATTTTTTACTTACTTTCCCGAGAGACTGTGTTTTAATATTCCAGAAAAAAATTGTTCGTCAACTTTTCCACAGTAAAATGTTTCAAGGTTGCGAGTTTTGTTTTGTTTCGCTGATACGTTCGTATATTGTACTAGCAGTATGGGAAAAATCCATTTTATCAATTTTATGCAAAGATGCATATACAAATTCTTTTATATATCTACATTTAGAATTCTCTGCAATTTTAAAAATCTTATTTGAAACGTGTTCACGAAATAACATAATGTTACTATAGTGGGAAATAAACAACTACGTCGAAAAGTTTTGATAAATAATCGTTAGTCGTCCAGCAGTTGACTTTGAACTGTAAAATCGTACAAAAATATTTAAATTGTGTTTAGTCCTAAAAAATAAAATGTAATTATTTTGTTTACTTTATAAAATTAGTTTAACTGGAAAAATACTTTTTAAATAGATTTTCCACGTAGCTACAACGATTGTACTGGAAATATATACAAACAAACAGGACTTACATACTAGTACACAAAAATGGATGCTATTGTTTTAAGAACTCATTTTCGTTATATAAAAGTCTCAGTAACAAGTGCCACGCATATACATACTCGGTTGTACTCTGTAATCGTATAAAATTATTTAAGTTAAGATGTGCATGTGATAATTGTTTGAATACACTCACATGCATCGAATACAATTGGCATTGTGGTCTTTGATAGATTGGCATGGTTCAACATTTTATATAGAAACCTGTAGACTTCATGTGTTGTGATGATGTCTCAGCTATTTAATTCACGGCATCTCAAGCGTTTCTTTGCAAACACACGACTACCATTGTGGAATTCTGTGTACCGACAGTAAAAAGTACTACTTTTCAGCACTTCAAACAGTATAACTGTTATTAGATGAAAATTTGTACTGCAAATGCATTTAGATTTAGTCTTAAACAATAAATATATTACATAAGATTCGAATTTTCTACTACCTGCCTATTGCCTCTATATTTCGTTTAGTGTTTGAAGTGAGTGGCACAGGAAACCTCGGAAAATATACGAACTAATTTATAAAACATGAAATAGTATATGGTTATAACCAACTTTGCTTAAAAACTATATTCGCTCATTAGCTGTCAAAAATAAACTGCTGGATTCTACTATTGTATGATTTGACCGCATGCAGATCCTTTACTTCAATTTTTAAAGCTGTTGCTGTTGTTGACGTTTTTCTTGTAATTTTTATGTTATTATTGTTATTGTCTCCAATTTGTCTAAACATTATATATATTCTCAGGGGCAATATAATAAGTAGTAAGCCTATTATCGATGCTTTTTTCATGAATATGATGAGTTATTATCCCAAAACTGAAACTACAATGAGTAGGCATACTACGAATTATATTTAGGAAGAGAATATAATGATTTAAAATATATACCAGGGAGAATGTAATACTATTTTATTCCGTGAGTATCAATGCTAATGATCAATGTTTGTCCGCAATACACTTTTTATAGCTTTTTATGCTTTAAACGCACGACCTAACCTCCAAAAATGAGCTGACAATTCTAAATTAGTTTATTTGACACGGGAAACAAAACCAAGTTAGCTCGTACCAAATCAAAAATTGCAAGTCGCTATATTGCCAGTATGGTAGAAGGCCCTATTGGCCAATGCCTTAAATTTAAGAGATGATGATTGGCTCAAAATTTAAGGAATTATATTCTCAATAAATTAAAGTAAATTTTGTCTAATTATAAGTTTTTCTATTTTTTAGATCTAAAAGAACCTAGAGGAGTAGTACTGTTACAGATTTGATTGGTATAAGTAATTAATCCCATAAGCATATTCAAGTCAATAAAGTTTTGTACGAAATTTAGAATTGAACTGTTTTTGGCCATTCACTTTGTAACCTAGTAACATTGTCGTCCTTGGTTGCGTATTTGTATGTCTAGACGCATTGAAAAGCCGGCTAGATCCCCACAGGGTCTGCCCTATTAAGGAGATTTTTTTTGGGTATGGAGAAACACTCTAGATAACTTTTATAGAACAACGGAGGAATCTGAAATTTATCTAACGTTAGCACCAGTTGGGATTAAGTTTGTTTATGGTTCACAGTGGAATTCTTCGAAGAACAATATTTAATTAAACGTCGTGCGTTACCGTTATGCTAAGGATTGATTGGTATAAGTAATTAATCCCTTAAACATATATTGGAGTCAAGAAAGAATGCGTGTTTTGCACGCAATTCAGAATTGGACTGTTTTTTATATTTACCTTGTCGTTAGTTACGCATTTATGTGTGTCTAGACGCATTGGAAAGCGGCCTAGATCACCACAGTACAATCTACAATGTAGTATTGGTACCAAAAACCAGTACAAGTTCTAAATCTAGAAGCCACGAATTCTTATTAGTTTAGTTGATGAAATGACATTTTAACTGCCATGTGCATAATTCAAACCTGTCATATCTCATATCAGATTCATGCAGCTAAACAAACCGTCTCCTAGTTTTTTTTTGTACCAATAGTAGTACATACTTAATACAAAAGTTCACGTAAAATTGATAACAGATGGGAGCGTTAACGTATTACAGTTACAGTGGCTATATAAGGACAGTGTGGTCAATTTTGGTGATGTTTCTGATTGGTTGTTTTAAAATCCGCCATTAAGAGTCGTTTTACGAAATTACACATAGTCACACAAAATTGCTTCTAAGTCCTTTATTATTGAAAGTAGCCCCAACATGAAGTGGAATGAAATAATCATCATAAAATTCTACAGTGTTCTGTCTAAGCGAATGCCGAATTTTCGTTTGCATAAGTAAATGTCAACGAGTTAAAGTAAAATGCTTTTTGCGAAAATTGCGCATTAGCCCAAATCAAAAGCTATAATATACTATATAAATTTCTTAATGATAAAGATTATTGCATCAAATTAAAGAGAATTTATGGGTTATCCAGCACTGAATATTATATCCCTTTAAATTATCTGGTGGTATAAATAGAACGGTTTGATTATGAATATCAAAAAAATCAGTTTTTGTTGAGCTTTTGTACGTAGTCTCTGTGTCGACCAATGCAAAATGTTGTAAATTCTCGTTTTTTATGTACAAAAACACAATAAAGAAGATAACAAAGGACACATTGACTTATATTCCGATATTAGGTTGCTCGTTAACGAGGATTTTTAATCGTTGGCAGCGATTCTTTACGTTTCACGTCGTCTCTTGCCGTTTAATTCTGTTTAAGTAATATTATTGACATTATTGTAAAATTAATGTTACACTGCACATTTGACCACCTCACTTTGCACACATTTTCTCGATCGTGGGTATACACCGCTCTGTAAAGCATCGAGGAACTTCACATATGTCCAGTCCGTATAAAATGACGTTTATGTCATAATTTAGCAGGGTGACGTTTGTCTTACAAATTAGCAGGCCTTGCACGGAACAATACCTAAGGGCGTGGCTGGTTGTTGTAGAGACGACTCTATTAATGGCTGCCTTTTTTCAAATTGACCACACTGTCCTTATATAGCCACTGTAATTACAGTGCATACTAGCAACCAGTGAGACAAATGTCTCATTTAATAAAACAAAAACGACCGTTTTTCAAATAGAACGCGTATTAAATAAAAACAATAATGTTTTTTAAAATATTTTATTTTCTCGAAAACCGGAAGTGTCACGTGACTGAAATTCGGTTCCGGACCTGACATGACCATTCCAAACATATAACTTCCATAACTTTTTTCTCTATCTCTTACGGTTTGGCTGCTGAAACAGCGTCCCGGACGGACCAGCGTCCCGGACGGACGGAAATCACGTGATTTCTCGAAAACCGGAAGTGTCACGTGACTGAAATTCGGTTCCTGACCTGACATGACCATTCCAAACATATAACTTCCATAACTTTTTTCTCTATCTCTTACGGTTTGGCTGCTGAAACAGCGTCCCGGACGGACCAGCGTCCTGGACGGATCAGCGTCCCAGACAAGTCTGTTATATATATATATATATATATGGATTTTTAAATGTCAGTCCATAATACAGTACCTGTCAATGGCTTTGTAGGCTTTGTGGCTTTGCATCTTTACATATACAGTTGAAAGGATTGTAATAATGTTTCAGTTTAAAAAAACAAATTTGTAACCATTTAATGGCATGAGTGGGGCTGGGTAAAAATTTCATAGTACGTATCTGGTCGAAACAAGATTGATTCGAATAGGTAATATTGAAATTCACTTTGGTCGGCAATCAATTAAAGGTATTTCGAATTGAAAGTACTGTTTCACTACAATATGCAGTGAAGTCCACTTATAAGGGACTTGTTTCTAATGAAATCTCGTTTGTAATGGACCCATTACCAGAATCTCGACTATATAGTCATTTAAACCTCTGTAAATAGAATCGGATGTTATGGACTCTCTTATAATGGACTTTCGCTTGTAATGGACTAAACATTCATTAATAGCTCATTATATCCGAACCAAATTCGGTTGGAGGACAAATTGAAGTAACTTATTTCAGATGCTTGAAAATCGTATCAAACCTTCCAATAAAACTTTCAGCAAATGAATGATGTGCAATTAAACAAAATAAAAATTGTTTTAAATGGAGTTCTTAGGGAAAAAGGTCATTCATTATTTTGTATTTTTTGTGATGTTCGAATAAATGTATTGTTGTGCAACTTGCAATTTAATTTGATTTTAACTTAAAAATCAAATTCGGTTATAATTGACTAATATTGACTGTCTCCTGAAGAACATTATAAGCGAGGTTCACTTTAAATGGTGAAGTGTAGCCCAGCGGTAGCGTCTTTGTCTTCGAGCAAATATTCTGGATTCAATATAGAGAAACCTTGGCTACCACCAGATGATTGAAAAATTAATATACATATTTTTTAAGGTGTCGTATAGTACAAATTGTAGTTGGCAACGTAATTCTGGCCGTCTTCATTGTTAAAATTGTTGCTGTTTCCCACTGATGAAACCCAATTACAATTAAACGCTAGGTTAATACCCCTGCACTTTTCCGAACTAAAAGCTCTCATCTCCAAGGGAGCAGTTCCGATTCGTGCGAGAAGCTAAACTAAAGCGGCAGAGCTATGCACACAGCGAACGCGGCATAAATCTAGAAAAGCAGCAGTTAATTTAATGGAAATAGAAGCAATGAAAGCAACCAAGCAAATTCGCTTCTCTGACGTCTAACGCCGAGCTTTATTGTGTGCTGGGCGCTTTCCGATAAGAATATGTTATGGGCAACTTTACGAGGTGTCGGACAGTAAATATGCGAGTTGCTACTTTATGGTTCATCGGATCTCGATTTCCGCTACAGTTGTATTATAATTTTTATGACGTGCTGGAAACGACGCCGAAGAAATGCCGTAACGTGCCACTCGAAATAAAATTCGGGTGTCTCGAATTGCTCCTGAAATTATGCATGGAGGCTTCACCTGGGGCTGAATACATTTGTTTGTTGCACCTGCTCTATCCTTATGTTTTACTTTCTATTTAGCACGAACTCATATACAAGCGGCTTGACTAACCGCAAATTTTACTTGTTTACTGAACAAGGTTGTTCGGCTATGAAAATAAACGCTTTTCATCGTTCGTATGTTTGTGCTTACATTTTTTAATTTAAGAACGCTTAAAGACTAGGTTTAGCTGTAACAAACAGAACTTTACAAATTGAGTTTTTGTAACTTTGGATAGATATAAATAACACATATCTAGGTTTCAAAAGTTATATACGAAAATTGAATACACCTCTATATTTTAAAATTAACCGGATTTGATATTGATTTCGGGTTGTAAAAATGTAAAAATATTATATTTAAAGCAACAAGAAAATATATTACCTTCATTTCGAAAAAATGTCTGGTACCAATGTTTTTGTAGATATTGTAAGTACCTGATAGTAGTGATTCGATCAATTTCAGAAAGTCTGTATACATGTACAGGAAATAACATCAACATCTGTTTTGTGTGCAAAAAGCATTCTGCATAGCAATTAAATAAAATTTTGTAAAAACACATTGCGTACTCTTGTGGTAGATTTAGATATGTAAACAAAATTAAATTTTTAACTTTTTGAACTAGTTCCTTGATGGGACTTTTAAACACTTAATACAAATTGTATAGTATGATATAATGTAACGGTGTAGTCGTATTGTGCGTTAAAGATGCAGATGTCATAACTTTAACACATCGGAATATTGCTACTCTCATTACAATTCTAGAGGATTCAACATGAAGCATTATTAGTTGTAGTATGAAACGCCATTATTTGGGTTATATATAATACTCTTACTAATAAAACGGTTATCAAAAGAACTAAAACGTTGTATTGTGAAAAAACAATAATATAAGCTTGATGTATAAGTAATTATATATAAAAGCGATTAAAACTACGTGCGTGGGTCGCGCTTCATCGCCACCGATCGAACTTGTTTCGTCCACGATCGGGCTTGGTCCCTCACGTCGTCACCATCTCTTTCACAACACTAAGCCTGTGTGTTACGTAGTCTTTCTGGTCGAGCGGCAAAGGCGTTTGATCATAAATTAGATTCCCTCTAGGAGCATAGGTTTTAATCCAACGATTGAAACATTGAAAACAGGAATTGCGTTCATGTTTCATGCTATATCTTGTGGATATGTGGATTATTTTAAAAATAAATGTAAAAGATTGTAACTATAGTGATGTATTGTCATATTAATTGGAGACGTAATTAACAAACTGAACATGTCGAATTATCAGAAGTGAAAAATTAAAAAAAAATAAATAAAAATCGAAACACTCGAAAAGAAAACTATCGAATTGTCTTCAAGTCGAAAACACCAGAAGTAGAAACACTCTAAAAATTGAAAGTTAGGAATTTGTAATTTGAAGAATCCTTAAGACAATGTAGGATTTAGAAAAAAAGTCATCGACAAATTTAAAAAACAAAATTGAGTATTTGTCATATTAACACCATAACGACTATTTATATTTATAAAAAATCACTGACGCCATAAAACAGGTATCCCATTCATAACAAAATTAATTAATCAGTATTCTATTTTAAGTACACCAGCTTAACTAATTCATAGAGTAGTAATTTACTATTATTATTATCTTTCAGGCCAGGCAGCACAGCTGATAATGTATAACAATTTTGCAGAACTGTAATTAGAGGGACAAGAAATGTTTTGGTTGAACAACTACATCATAGAGTCAATCATTACCTTATAAATAAAAAATACAGTTAGTTTCACATAGTTGAACATAAACAATTTAGATGCTAATGTCGATGGAATACTCTAAAGGATCGGAAACATCTACCATACGTGTATGGCTGCATCTCCTATAATTTGCCAGGATGTTAGTTTGCAGGTGGTCCCCGGTCGTTTAAAGTAATGCAAGCATTTATAGCATAAAAGTACGTATAGTTCGCATAGAACGTGATCACGCAATCTTGTACGCCGTTGTAATACGAAGGCTTAATCAAAATATACATTAATTGGAATAGCTACCGTTATTGCATATTGAAATGGAACCATTTCCATTTCGTGCAGCCACACGAATGAAATTATAACTCGCTTTTTCATATTTATTTAGATCATGCTCGTTATTTATCTACATCTCATTAGAACCATTCATGCACTGTTTTTGCTTAATTGGTATAAAACGCGATTTTTCAAGACTATGTGTCGTGTACAATAAATAGGCTTTAACTTTGCATTAAGAACTCCGGTTGAATAAAATTTTTCTCGGTTAACGTAATCCTGTAATTGCTAATCTGAGGGAGGCTTAGCGGCTGCATAACTTTATTAATTGCTTAATTTGGCCATTCCCGGAAACGGCTACAGACATTTTCTTAAGTATTGGTTGATTAAACGATGGTGCACTCTTTGTCAAAAGTGAAACCTTTCAAGACTTTCAAATCCCTAACAGTTCTGTGGAGGAACTCATCAAATCAAGACGCTATCAATGCAATTGGCAGATTTTCGTGAGACTGCCATCTGCCAAAACCTAATAAATGCAAAATATTTCCCTTTTTAAATGGTTAACGACTTGTTGATGTCATAAATATTCCATTTCAAATTGTGCAACCATGTACAAAACATGTTGTTAACGGTTGCGGTATCGTGTACAAACAACACGCACGTTGGCTGACCTAAAACACGAAAAATACCTCGTTTGATGGGGGAAATACGAGCAGAGTTCTTGGAACAAAAGTTTGCTACATTTACATTTATAATTTAATGATAAAATTAATGACATCTGCGTTCTCCACTGCCTTGGGCCTTTTTACGTACCTCGTAAATTATTGTTTAGGGAGTTGTAAACTTTGCTGTGTTGGATTAAGAACTCTCCGGACACTGGAGGGTAACCGGTCTCGAAGAAATACCAAAAACCCATGAATTGAAAATTTTCGATTCTGAAGATGAAAGTTCATGATTCTCGCATCCGTTGCCTTCGGTGCGAGAAGCAGTTACTTTGTTTAATTATCTTGTAATGGGTAAGGAATTTAGGGGTGCCTTTTTGTACCGATCTCTTAAATCCTATCTTAAACTATTCGCACGCCATGGGGCGGGGGTCAGTTATAACGACCGCTTAAGAATTTCGAGCAACCCTATTTGCATGACAGCTGATAAGGCAACGTGTGTTTTTTGAATTAATTTCAGCTTCAAAGCGCGATAAATGGCCTTTACGTGGGCTAAATGGAATTGATCTTTCCTTTCTTTTGAGATTTGCAATTTAGGGGAGATATTATTGTAATTACCGAAAATCTACTGTTATGGCTAAACTTGAATGTGTAATTGCACGAATTACTAAAATGAAAAATGAGCGAAAATTAAAAGGGCGATTCGAAGTAAATTTCTGAGTTTGCATGTTAAAATGGTAATAAAATGTGTACAAGTCAATTTGGAAAATGGATAAAAAAGGACATAAAGTGGGAGAAAAACAAATCAAAATAATATGCTACGCCGATGACGTCATTTTAACTGATAATAATGAAGACGATCTACAACGAATGTAACGACATCAAGAACTTTAAACATGGAAGTCTCTAAAGAAAAAACAAAATGTCTGACAATCTCTCTAGAACACTTACGATGTAAATTAGAGATAGAAGGAACCATCATACAGCAAGTCATAGAATTCAAATACCTAGGCATAAACATATCAAGCACACGAGATATATGTATATATAAAGAAGTAAAACACCAAACAAATAAAAGAGCTGTAATATCAGGATGTTTAAGGGACGTCGTATGGAGAAGTACATTGCCCACAGAAAACAAAAAAAAATATACAAGGGTGCCGTGAGGCCGATACTCACATATGCAGCGGAAACTCGAGCCGACACCACTAGAACAAGACAAGAACTAGCAAGAACAGAAATGAGAACACTAAGAACAATAGCTGGAAAAACATTAAGAGATAGAGTTCGAAGTCGTGAAATACGCCAACGATGCAACATACAGAACATCCGGAAATTTATAAAAAGTAGAAGGAAGGAATGGAATGTTCCTACGGACAGAATGGACCCTGCTCGATTACCAAAAATAGCTAGGACAACACCCTCACATGGCAAAAGAAAAGTAGGACGACCACCTAAACGATGGAAACAGAGCTGCATCTCAACATGGATGGAAACACCCTGACCAAACATGAACAAGGTCAACGTTAACGAAAAACAGCTGCTTGACGAAATAAAGGAAGAGGAGAACGAAGATAGTCTCGTTTGAAAATGTTCTATAAACAAAGCGATATTTATTAATATTTCAGTTGAAAATAGTTATTTATGCATTTAGTGTGTAAACATTTGTTTTTTTGACAACCGTCAGAAAATGGGGACATTCGAAGTTTGCCATTTTTTAACGTGTTAAAAAATGGGATATTTGTTTACGTTACCATTGACGACGTGAAAAAATGATATACTTGTTTGACGGTTGTAGAAACAATATTGTTTGTATTACGTGCGCGAAGTGTTTTTGTGCGTTCGAATTACCTTTTTAACTCGGCTGGTGCCTCGTCAAAAAAGTGGCATTCTCACGCACAATAACACTCACTTCGCGCACTTAATACAAAAATTACTGTTATGGTTTGAGTTCGGACGATTTAGGACGACGCGTAGCGGAGTCCAAAAAAAAACGAAAGAAAGCTAAAAAACGTATTTACTCGCGTATTACATACAAGACTTCTTGTAAGACAACAACAAACAAAATAACACACATTTTGAAGTAATTAAACGTCGGCATCACACTATGAATTTTTGACAGATTGCAAAATATTTCTTTTTCAGAAGTACAACGTTAACCTAGTCATACTAAAGGTGCTTATCATGAAATGTCTTTATGCGTTCGATAAGGTCATTGTGCCTTTGATACAGTTTTTATGCATTCAATGCCATCATTCTGCCTTCAATACTGCAGGTTTTGTAAAAATTTTATAAACGTCAACTTTTACATTGATTAGTGTACATCAAGTGTCAGCTTTAAAGATGAGAGTGCAAAAAATATTTAATCTCTGAAATTTAGTAACCTAATCTCAGAACTGTATTTGTTCAACTGGTTCGTTTTTAATTATATGATATCTGCTTGCTGCTTTGTTGCGAATGACTGTTTCGCCTAATTTCCCCACTATTCTGCGTTAATCAGTCCATGATTGACTTTCTAGGGGATAGGTGACTTAATTAATTTCAAATGCTCAGTGGTCACCAGTTCTCTAGTTCAAAGTTCAAAGTTGGTGTCTCGAGTCACAGACAACTGTGCTTCAACTGCAAGTCGTCGTACTCGGTTGTCTAGCACAAGTGCTGCTCCACCTACTTAACGTTGAACAGTTCTCCAGAATGGTGAATTGATGGCTGCATCAGAAATTTTAGAGTGTAATTTATAGAATGACGTTTAAGCTAGTACCAAATCCAAGTGCTGATTGGTAAGCGGCTATTTCAACTGCGTAATGTGCATGCTTGCATTTGTCGCGAAGGGTCTAGAAAAATATGCATAGTGAATACAATCAGTAAAAAATGTTAAATATGTATTTCATGCATATATTTTTATTGCAATTTGTGTTTCGCACAATAGGAAGTTATGATGTTATGACCAATAACGTGCATATTAGCATGGAAATTGTAATTTGCTAAATACTATATACGGTGTTGATATGTATTATTGATCCATATAAATATCTGATGGATCAAATTTGAAAACAAGTAAAGGTTTTCCAATAAGAATCTTTATTTTATATTTCGTGGCATTTTTTAAACTGCCTAACATAAGAGTTGTGATTTCTTAACAGCACAAGTAAAAGCTATGCAACAACGCATATAAATAGTGCAAATTCACTACAAATATTATAAACCTTTTACGGAAACATGTTATTTCGCGAAACGGAGACATCAATTGGCCCCCTAGATTGTGCGATCTGACATCGCTTAACTTTTTCCTTTGGGGCTACATGAAGGACAAAGTCTACGCCAATAATTCATAAACAATCCAAGCCCTCAAAGACAATGTTCGAGCTGTCCGCGAAATAGAGCTGCAATTACTTATAGAAAACCCTGATGAAGAACTTTCGCAAAAGAATGACCATTTGCCATAGAAACAAAAGCGGCCATTTACCAAATATCGTGGTCAACATTTGATCATACGATTTGTACTTTGAATTTAAATCTGTTTTCTTACTCGCCGTCCTGTAAGTTTATTGTCTCCATAGCTTCGTCCACCTAATCTCGCCAAGATCTTCTTGGTCTTCCTCTATTTCTTCTGCCTATAGGACTCTGTGACTCTTTTTATCCATCGATTATTGTCCGCTCTTCTAACATCGCCACATCATAACAAACGTTTTTCTTCTGTGAAACTGGTTCTGTCCTTTTCTCTATTCATTCTTCTTCGAATCTCGTCATTTGTTATTCTGTTCATTCTTGTTATCCAGGTTTCGGCCCCGTATACCATTACACTTTTCACCATAGAATTAAATATTCCCGTTTTGGTTTTCCTAATTAATTTTCCATCCCATAGAAGTGGGTTTAGTTGTCATATGTATGGTATTGTCTGCACAGTCTGCTTTTTCATTCGTCGTCTGTTGACGAATTTTTTGTTGTTATCCTAAATACTTAAATCTATCACTTTCTGTTATTTCTGGGTTCTCGTCTATTTCTAAATTCCGTGTACGTCTGTCTGTTGTTGCTAGATATTTCGTCTTATCAAAATTAATTGCATATTCTTCTTTTAGTCTCCACAGCAATCCAAGATCGTCCTCATCCTGCGCCAAGACTACTTCATAGTCAGCGAAATTCCATGTATATAGGTGCTCATCTCCGACTGGGACTCCCATGCCTTTACACTTTCTTTTTCAATTGTTTAAGGTATGTTGTAAGAATATGTTGAATAGGGTAGGTGAATGTAGAGCACCTTTGCAGTAGCCCTTTGGATATTTCGAAGCTGTCAATAACATGTCCAATTTTTACAGCTATTTTGTTTTGTTTATATACGCGTCTATTAGCTTAGAGGGAATTCCTTTCATGGATATCCAGAATTATTTTCTTGGTACTGTGCCACAGGCTTGTTTAGATCTATAAAAGCCAGATATATTTCTTAGTTTTTGGCCTTTTTCTTTTCTATTAGGAGATGTATGAATATGATCTATGGTTGATCCTGTCGCCCGATCCTCTCCTTATTCTCTTATGTATTGTATTCTATTTTGTATTCACTTTTCCATATATTCTTCCCATTGTCGTCAGTACACTTATTTCCATGAATTTTTCACATCTTCTATCGCTCTTCTTAAAAATAGATATTATGTAGGCCTGTTTCCATTCTTGGGGCATTTTTTCTTCAGTGATAGCTCTTTGGAACATACTTTGTAAGATACGAAATAATTTTGGAGATCCATGCTTAATAAGCTCAGGTGAAATTTCTTCGAGCAAAGATGAATTGTTGTTTTCTAGCGTTTCAATGACATTTTTTTACCTCCTCCTGTGCGATACGCATTTCAATTTCGTGTTGATTTTCTGTATATTCTTCATTTACTTTTATGAATGCTGGCCTGTTTTCAGTTAGCGTATGTTTATAGTAGCTTTCCCATTGCTGTTCTTTAATGTATGGCATGTAAATGTTTTCTTTTCTATTTTTCTCTAATGCTTTAATAACTTTCCATGCATCAGAGTCGTGTGCCCCCTATATATTGGTTTATATTATCACATTCTCATTTTTTTCACTACTACTATCCTTTTAACCCTTCTGTTTTGTCCCTTATATCTTTGTAGATCATCTTTTGCTTTAGTACTTAGCCATTTTATGTATAACTGTTAAGTTGTTTAGTTGTGCAATCACACATTTCTATAATTCTTTTTCCGTTGTCATTTATATCTTCCTCTTCGAATTATCCCATTGTATTAACGTTGATCCTTTTTGCTACTCTTCCATTTAGATCTTCTGTGATTATAATTTCTTGTGTATTTTTCACTTTCTCCAATTCTACTGTTAACGTACTCATAAATGTATCTTTTTCAGCAGCCAGACTATTATCATTTGGTCCGTATACCCTCATTTATAGGTTCCCAGATCTTGATCTTCTTGTGATATTTACTTTTTATTATTCCTACACATGCCTTGGCTCTCTGATCCTTATCGGCTCCACTCCAACAATGCAAGACTCCGTTTGTACTATCTCTCCCATTTCCCTTTTTCTTCGTTTCTGTGATCACTGATACATCCAAGTTCAATCTTTGAAATTCATCTATTACTTCTTTGTCTTTGTTTCTCTATCCTTGTGTGTTTCATATAGCTATGTTGATGTTTCTTTCGCTTCGATGTTTTCTCTTCTGGTTGAGACCTAAAACCGGGTTTTCAGGACTTCAAGCAAAATGGTTTTTATGACCCTAGGTCCAAAAATTCACAGCGCCAACACAACGATGACGCAGTGATTTCTAGCCAAAATACTGAATCCTTGAATTTTGTCCATTTTGAGAACCAAATGAAATAAAACGTTGTATGTATCGCGCTTCGCGTCGAGATTTTTACATTCCCATGTGTGTGTGTGTGTGTGTGTGTGTAATCTATTGATTATGCCCTTGATACATAAATAGTATACCATAATTGACAGACAGGCACAATATTATCATTCCATGACGTTACGTGAATTCTTGCTTGAAGACGTCAACCGCGATTAAAAATGTCAGTTTGACCATCACGCCAACATCTGATATTGGATATAGTATGTACCTATATGGCATTTGTAAAAATATGTTTCTACATCATCTTTGTTTTTTGTGTGTATCTATGTAATCACATGATTGAGAAAAGTGTTCTACAAAGTGAAATACTTTGCCAGTCGTATATCAATTATTCAAGAGTATTTAACTGTACAAATAAGCCAAGCACTACAAAATAGCAGATTGTGTTAACTGCTATTGCCGAGACTTTAGACAGCGTCTTCGGGAACTTTCAGACTGTTAAATCTGCAGAATCGATCGCTTTGAATGGCTGCATAGTAGCATTGGACCAATATGGTTCTTATTTACGAGCGATTGGCTCGAATGGAAAACACGGCTAACTTTTATTAAAATCGTCTGACTCTGCAACTCTTACACACGTCAACCTTCGACTTGTTCCGAAACTTCTTAAAACCTAATAAAGAATAATTCCTGGCATTAGTTTGTTTGCGAAGTCGTTTCGGAATACTAAGGGGCCTTTCTATCAGGGGTTCCCGTTGTATTTTAGTTTGATCTGATGGCTATTTACACGAAACGCCTGGGGAAAACACACGTTCAGTGATTTCGTGATGTGTAGGACAGAGTCGTGAGGGTGTCGTTGTCTGTCAACGGGTCAGCATCGAGATCCTGTCGGATTTCCAACCCTCTTTCATTTCCTAAACCGGCGGCGAACGATAACAAGGGGTGGACATCTGAATAAAGCCGGACAAGTGTTTGCGCCCTTCTCTCGGGCTGAAATGCACTCGCTTCTGCCCTTTCACCAAAAATCCCTTGCCAACCCATGTTTCCTTACATATTCACGAAATTTTCTCTCGAAAAATTGTAGATTCGAGCCAGGAAGGAAAGTGCAGCGTTGCGGGTGGCAAACTTTTGTCCTGTGGCGTTTGTTAAAGTTCATTGTGGACGCTGCAGTAAAACACAAATTAAATGTGTCACCCAAGAGTGGTTTTAGCGTTTGCGTTGTAGGTAATTTATTTTGTAAAGCGTGTTTTTGCTACTGAATTGTCAATAAAATAATCCCGTAGCGCTTGTGCATACAAGGGTTATAATTGTTGCGAGTTTTGCAGCGGTAAGTGTCGACATTAATCAAGTTTTTCATTACTATTCAGGCCGCCAGTTAAATAAAACTACATGCATTTTATGCAATTGCAGCTGCAGTTTTTTCATAGTTTCCTACAATTTCGAGTGTTCATTTAGAACGTGAGCGTTTAACTATGACATGCGTTGATGGTGAAATAACTATAGCTTTACTTAGACAGATTTCAAAGTGTATTTTGTTCAAAGCTTGGTACACATACAATCCCTATAAAATGAGGGAGCACAGAAGAGAAGCTTCAGCTTTTACTGCGAAGCATCACACTTCTTTATTTCGTTTTTTAATTATGGCGTTAATTCAGTTACATTTACCTTACTTTAACGTTGGGAATAAACATGTTATGCCTTCGCCGGCGAAGTTTAATTTCCGTAGATATAATTGCTAAGATTACAACGCAATTTTTGATGAAACGTCGGCGAGCGCGATGGTTGGAAAGTAATATAAACTTGAAACAAGTCCATTACCTTTTTACATTTTACAAAACCTTCGGCAAGCTCCACCGTCACGGCTAAGCGGAGTATTTTACGATCGGACTTATCAGTGAACGACGGCCATCTCGCATACAGACACTCTGGCTCCAAATTTTCATAGGAATTGTCCACTTATACCTCGACAAGACCCCATCGAAGTGATTTTACTTGTTTGTTCCTTCAAACTCTAATCTTGCCGCCCTATCAAACCATTTCATTAGTCGCATGTGTATTTAATCCCGAATGGGCTTATCTGCTGTCGTTGAAATAACTACTGCAGTTTGTAAAATTCGAGAGGCATATCCTACGCTCCGGAACGTTTTGAAATTATCTTCGCACCGCGAGGATATTGGATTTTTGCCTTGACGTTGCGATAAATGTAAATAATTTTACTAAATCTAGCAAGCAATGAAAGAAAACCTAAAGGTAGACGAATACGGACCACCCACAGCCCTCTCAGACGTAACAGTGGAAATTTCTTAATTTACTTGAGATATCTTGTCGTATGCCTTTTACGGCGAACACGCTTTTCAATCTATTTTTTCTTTTTAGTCTGGTGTAGCAACCGCTGAAGTGCGCTTTAAAATTTATTTCATTGTTCGTTTGGGCGATAATTAACTAAACTCCAAAAACTATGAATATAACAGGCGGTATCCATGTGTCGTTTACATTGAAGTAGAGATTTCCTATTTCTATATTTGGACAAGGTTACATTGAGAAATTAATAGAAGGTTTTACAATAATACTTTACTACCTCGTAATCTGAACACTTGTGTGTAGAAGTACTTGATGTTAACTTAATCCCATCAATAAACATTATGGATGTTTATGGGTGACAATTAAAAATACTGCCATATAACCTCGCTTGCAATTAAATGTTGAAATTTTATATTCGTGTAGAAGAGAAGATTCTGATGAAGCAACTACCAATAACTCTAATTCAGCTAACGTTATTTTGACAAACAGACATGTACACAAAAAACTTGTTAAATATATTCGTTGATTCATATTCTTTGAAAGACATGAAAGTATAAGTACCCTGACATATTTATTAACTACTCTAGGAAATTCTGTATCATTGTAAAACTATAGGAATTACGCACAGCTTAAAAAAAAGTTAAGTAGTGGCAAGCAGAGGGGTGGGAGGTGGTTTAGAAGTAAGAGCCCAGAAGGCCAGAAAATCTGTGTTTGAACCTCAGTAACTCCAACGGCCATAAAAATTCTGTCTCAACTTCATTAGGGTTCCCGAATCCAGTTTTGGCAAACGCAGGGTCTTAATGCCTAAACCTCCTCAAAGAGCAGAAGCCGAGACCCTTGCAATGGGGATATTAATAACAAGGCTGACAACTATAGGTAATAACAACTACACAATGTTTAATAAAACTGCTTCTATAGGAGAAACATGCAATAAGAAATGCTACTAACTTACAATAAATACTTATTATCAAATAACCCTTGGTTTACAAAGTACCGCAATGGCGATCATTGTTTCAGAATTGGCATCGTTTAACAGAATATGAAAATACATTAGCTACAACTTTTTTACAATTGTTTACGTTATATTTACCGAAACCACAAAAAACACAGCACCGAACCATTATTTTAGGTAGGGCTTTAATAATCTATTTACAGTCTTACTTATAGAAATTTTACACGCGCGTAACTTGCGCTATGAGGTGCGTGTAAAATTATCATACTTATAGATGCATGTAATGTCCGTGCAAGCAGCAACTTATGTCAAAAAGTTCCACGTCATTCGAATTGCGTTTAGCGAGTGTGCTTCCACTGTACTTTTAATTATATTCTGCTGTAATTGCATTATTATAATTTTGGAGGGTTAGTAAATGTAATTTTACGGTATACATATTTGGAATTAGTTTTTATTTTTAGTACCTAGTGCTGACAAGCCTGAATTTTCAGATAAACCTTAGTAGCTTACTTATTTCATGGGTTAAACGTGTTGAAACAACATTAAACTAAAAACATGGATTTGGACAATTTTCATGAGGTACAGGAAAGAATTGAAGAAGAAGGATAGAAATGGTTTTGCTTCGCAGAGAAAGAAGGAGAAAAATTTATTTACATATAAGCAATCCTTTTTATAAATACACTGAAAATGAATTCCGAAAGGTTTACAGAATGTCGAAAGCCGTAGCACGGGGAGTGATAAGAATTGTGGAAAATGATTTGCATATTCCAGAGACAAAAAAAGAAATTCCCATATCTGTTGAAATACAGGTAATGGCTACCATAAGATACTTTGCTAAAGGAGCTTACCAACAGGATGTAGCTGATTTACATGGTTTTTCCCAGCAAACACTGTCCAGAATAGTTCACAATGTAGTTCGTGCATTAGCAAGACATCGCAACGAATATGTACGTTTTCCTCAAACAGCACAAGAATTTAGAGTTATCAAAGAAGATTTTTTTAGAGTAGCAAAAATGCCAGGTATAGTGGGTGCAATTGATTGTACTCATATAAGAATAAAAAATCCTGGAGGAGACAATGCTGAAGTTTATGTCAACAGAAAAAATTTCTTTTTGTTAAATGTTCAAGTCATTTGTGATTCACAGTGCAGAATATTAGATATCGTTGCAAAGTGGCGAGGTAGTGCCCATGACTTCAGGATATGGGAATCTTGTGCTATTAGGGAACAATTTCAGAGAGGAGAAATACGAGGAATTTTAGTGGGAGATGGTGGATACACTGCCACACCAACCATGCTTACACCTCTAACTAATCCAGTAACCCAAAGCGAACAGCGATACAATCGAGCACATATCCACACAAAAAATTGCGTAGAACGTTTGTTTGGTCAGTGGAAAGGAAAATTTCGTTGCTTGTCCCGCGGTATTAATACTTCCCTACCGACTACCAAGGCAACTATTGTTGCTCTTGCAGTGCTGCATAATATCTGTTTGGAAGATTTTTTATTGGATGAAGATATAGAGGAAGAAGATCACGAAGAAGAAGGTATAAGCAGTGATGACGAATCGCATTCCTGATATCTGCCAAAATTTAAAAGGTCGAGCCTTCAGGAGCGAATACATTAATTTAAATTTTTGACTTCTTTATATTATGAGCAAAAAAGTATTGTTCATTTATGATCTAGATTAATTTCTGGTTCTTTATTTAACTATCACTTTCTTGTGTTACATACTTTATTAATTGTAGTATATTAACGTATAAACTAAATAAGATAAATTATAAAATTAGAAATGACCAAATTGAATTAACTTTATTTATTAACAAATTATAAATTTATGTAACGAAATAGGTAGTACGTATTTACGAAATTAATCAAATTAAAAAGTTAATACTGTTTGCTCGCCGATATTCTGCAGTTATTCTGCCAGAAAAGTAAATTTGCTTTCTACAAGCAATTTTTAGTTCGTAAATATCTTCTTCATACGTTAACTTTTGCTCGTAAATTTGCTTCTCATAATCCATTCTTAAATCATGTAGTTCTTTTTGGTTTTTCATTTGAAATTTATTCTTCCTTGTTTTGATAAATTTTTAAATTTTCTCCTTCATAGGCAGTAATCTTTTTCTGTTTCTTTTCTGCAGACGATGTAGAGATGTAGTTGGCATTGGATGTTCTTTAACTACTGAAACCTCTTCGAACTCCAGTTGTAGGATCCAACATTTTCATGTCGTCTTCATCTAAGTGTACATTCGCAGTTGCGGATGTTTGAGTTTTAGACGCATTTTCTTTCTTACCTATCGCTAGCAAATTCGTTGACGTTATCTTCAAATTCGTATGGCACCATATCCCTAATTACATAATCAATATCGTGCTGTTCGTTTGAAGATGGTGATCCTCCACCTGTTTTCGTGAATTTCTTTTTTTGATGGTTAATTCTTGTTCTGGCTTCCCTCTTCATTCGCCACCATTGCTCTCTAATTTGGGCCAACTCCCGATGCTTTACATTTAAATAAAACTGTTCCTCGACCTCTTTCCACGCAATTTGTTTTTTTTTAATCATCCTCGAATCGACAGTTTTGTTTTCTAAAATTTTGTAATGATCTCTCATTGTATCTACCAACAAATTATTTTCGTCCTCCGTCCAATTTTCACTTCTTTTCCTTTTTGAAGCCATCTTAAAATAAAATACTTTTTTGCACTACTAGTCTCAGAACGCATCCTAATTGGCCTATTTTTAGGTCGTGAAGTTGATTTTCTCCACCAAGGGAGAGAAAGTAAAATAAACAATTTTCACCGTGGTAACTGATAAATTGCTAAGTTACCAAATATGACTATTTTAATTTTGACGTTTTAAAGAGCTGTAGTGTCAGGTTGACAGTTAAAATATTTTAGAAATTTGTTGGGAATTTAGGTATTAAGCCGTTTGGTAGTGCAAAAATAGTATATACACCACGGTAGCGAATCGTCTTATAACCTTCGCGCTTTAGATACTTAGCGCTGCGCGCTCAGTATCTAATATGCGCTCAGGTTATAATACTGCGCTTCGCTACCTTGATGTATAATATACTATTCTACAAATGCTTAAATTATACTTACCCTTTTTTTAAAATAATTATTTGGTTCTTTGGAATAAACAGTTTTAACAAAATTCAATAATAATCTTACCTTTATTGGGATAAACTACAATAACATAGACAGAAACTAAATACAATTAAAAATAACTTCAAATTTGACGTTTGGTTTAAATTCAAACATTCGACAGTAGCACAAGCTCCCTATGCACGCGCGATTATTATTAAATTGCGGTGTTGCCGACGTTACTTTTCATACGCGCGCCGTGGATTTCCGCGAGCGTGGAAAAAGATGTATAAGTACCAAACAGTTGTAAGATCTGCACGTTGGTGTAATTACACGCAGCTTATAACAGAAATAACAACAGCACTATAAGTAAGACTGTTAGTATTTAATAACGCAACAACAACATCTAACAATGCAACCCAAATACTAAACTTGCCAAAATGGCATTACTTATATTTTGACAGAAATAATTCACTGAAAGTTACCATTTATGAAACAATATGGCCGCTATTATGGTACTTCAGAAACCACGGGTTTCTTTGACTGCCTTGAATACTACACGGAGTGTGTATCCGAAACGGTTTGAAGTTAGCTGCAGTCACGTGCGCCATCTAGTGTAGGACTAGCAAATTAATGACAGTTTTCTATAAATAACATTTCAGTTAAAGAATTATAAATTGATGTAGAGTGTACAACTTGATAACAGACACTATTTCTGTTAGAACTGAAGGGCAAATAAGAAAGTAAGAAAGTAAGGGTTGATAGCCCCCCGAACAAGGTAACCTCTCGGTTTTGTATAAACAAATAAACCGAAGATTGACTATATTAATCATTTAAAAACATATATAAAATATAAATAGGTAATAAAGAATGTTCATTAGAATTTGTGGTCTAGTCGGCTTTGGAACTGATGAAGTCATGTCGCGCATTAAATCATATGGCTGATAACTGACACTGGTGACACTGTAAGTCTATGTCAAATTCGATGTTAGCAGGTTAGGTTTTGCGTTAATTTGTGTCAAAACTGACGCAAAACCTAACCTGCTAACATCGAATTTGACATAGACTTACAGTGTCACCAGTGTCAGATATCAGCCATATGATTTAATGCACGACATGACTTCATCAGTTCCAAAGCCGACTAGACCACAAATTCTAATGAACACCCGTTAGTATATTATTATATTAGCGATTATGGCAGCCATTAATCACGAAGATGACATTTGAGCCACAAGCCAAAGGCGAGTGGCGCAAGTCATCTGAAGGAATAATGGCCATAATCGCGAATGTAATACGATACTTTATCTACCCCTATACAATAGGAGTTTTGTGTTCATATTTCCGAGACATTTGTGACCACTGCAAAAGTAATTTGATAATAAGAATGAATTTTGTGATTGGCTGCAAACTAGTGAATTATGAAAATAGAACTGATTAGCTGAAAACCGTGAAATATGAAAATAGAATTTTATGATTGGTTGAAAGCAGTGAATTATGAATTCATAATTCACTACTGCAAATTATGACTGTTATCATTATTCAAAAATGTCCTTATAATGTGAATATAATTTAATAGGAGTAGATGAATTGTAACTTATTTTCATGTTATATGGGGCACGTAGTGCCCACGGATTAAGTCTAATATGTAGTATTATATGGTATTATAAACACACAAAACATTGCGTTCATCGTGTCAAGCTTCAAATTCGTGAAAAAAAGTATTGCTTTCATCACTTGTGCAAATAACTATGTTTAAACTAATTATTTCGATAGTACACATGTATGCTCCGACCATATTTGTAAACAAGCTTATTCACATTTATCGGAAGTCTGCAAAGCTATTACTTAGTCCAAGTCTATCTTCATTTAGTCTACAATGTATTCTGCCTGAACATCTTATCCTTGCTGACAGTAAATTACATTATTCTCCTTAGCATAGAATTTCGGCTTAGACCGCGTAGTATTTGTATATGAACACCCAGCATTTTCTGGCTTAATGTGCCTTGCACCTTGTGAAGTCGAGCAAAAACCCGCGCGATGGCCATGCTCTTTGGTGGCTCGTGTTGTTTGAGTATCTTGAGAACGAGGATACTTAGGCAGATTTGGCCGTTTTGCTGTTTGTGCATCCATATTCACTAACGTTTCGCAAGATCTTGCAGCTTGCATCATCAGAGTGAAAGTCGCAGTGCAGTTAAGCGGGAAACTGAAAATAAACAGAAACCATCGGACATGCGGTATAACGAGTAGCCATGATAACCTACAAAACGAAATATCATTTATTATCCTAACTGCATTTTTAAGAATCGACATATGTCAAGTCACTAGATTATCAAGTGACTTCGAATGGGTATAAATAGGACTATAGATATTAATAACAAGTGGCTACCTAATACAAAATTTATTCATTAAATAAGATGTTGCACTCACTGTTGTAATAGTAATTTTTCACCTTTTCACTACGACATTTCGATTTGCAGTAGTTTACTTTTACACCTTGCACCATTCAATAAAACTCAGCAGATGGAAATAGAAAATCTCGAACGCCACCATCGACGCCACTTTAGTAAGTAGTACAGATCTCTGAAATACTTCAATGCAGTATTGAGTCACCCTGTATATATTTATAAACAACTCATAAAATATTAGTATTGGTATTGTATTTGTTTTCTATAAAGGTAGTAAAAGTTGCTATAATTTTACAACTTCGACATATATGTCAAGAGTTGATTTTCGCACAAGAAATTGCCAAATATTACTATAATTTTTCAATTACCCAAACAATTAAAGAGGTTCGTTTTCAGAAAATATTTTTAAACGCTATAATATCGCAAATAATCTGAAATCGTGACATTAAAATATTATGTGGTAATTTTATTACCTCCCGCAGTTGAAGTTGTTACATCACATGTTGTGTTACAATATTTATGCCATTCATATTTGTCATTATTATATCTTAGCAGGAAGTGCCACCAATTGTCTGATATAATTTCCTCGCATCCTTCACTACAATTTGTGGTTAGTCGCATATTTATTGTAGACAGTAATATTTCATAAATTTTTAATAATTCGTATAATTATTTTTTCCATGCAAAATGGCAATTTAGATATTTAGTAGGTTAAAATTATTTCCTTGAATTTAATTTTTGAATGATGTGATTGCAGAATTTGTTATAGTTATTTTTAATAGATAGTATACGGAAAAGATATCGCACTATGTTTACTAGATATATTAACAAAAATATAGGTTTAATTCCTGCGTAAATATTAGGCATTTAAAAAAAATAAAACTATATTTACTTGATTCTATAATCTGAATTAGTCTTAAAGCGGGGTTTCCTGATTATCAAACTGAAAAACCACGCCTCGCAATTTTAATGTCCTCGTCCCAAACTCGAAACAATCTGGGAAGACATTTGGGGTTTTGGAATTGATTACAACTTTCTCCGTTCAAAGCAAGACCCTTAAGGGTTGTAGTTAGCGACTTGAAAGCAACCGGTAGCTCGGAGTTCTAAATTTAATTGAAACGATTGAAAATCTCTGTAACATTAAAATAATTAGAAGCTCGAGTTTAATTTTCACCCGAGACTGTCAGCATCAACTTGTCTACTCCGGTGCAGGCAGAGAAATGCAAAATATTGTTCTTCGGTGAATTGCGATGCAAATACGAACGCGCGCGATCGTTTGTTCTGGTTGTAGATCTGCAAGCATATTTTTCAATTATAAATACATATCGTTAGTTTTGACCCTACCTGCAGTCTATCCGCCGATATAATTTGATATTTATTGCATCACAAAAAACTATGAACTGCACAAACGTCAAATATTTTCCAATTTAACTGAAATTAGCAACTACAAATAGCCGTATTGTACAATCGTTGCATACCCGAATCAAGTTTCAATATTAGAGCAGCCAGACTAAGGAGCGAAAGAATAAGCTAGCGATGCAATTATAACGCACTTTATTAAATTTCCGCTTTCTCCGGCAAACCGCTTTTGATAACTGGAAATTCAGATACGATTACAATGCGCTGTATTGTGCAACAAATTAATAACGCAAATGGAAACACATTCTGCTTCAACGAAACCTGAATATTTAATCCGTCTTGCCGCATATCAAGGGATGTTATTAACATCCTCAGATATTGCGCCGGAATTAATTCCCTTTGAAGAACCAGCTATCTTTCGTACAGTTAAGCAATCGCACGTACTCTTCCGCAATAGAATATTAAGAAATATCTCCCTGGCAACCCCGACTCTATGAATATTGCAAACCAGACAGCGTCAAAGTTTCATAAGGAAATGGAGGTCAAGAATCCACCACATGCCTGCCACTTATGCTGTTAAAATTTTACAACACGCGGCTATTTATTGAGCAAGGGAAATACGGGTCATTATAGGCATCCTTAAAAGGATTTAAAACACAAGGGTCCGATCTATTGTGCACTCGCTACCGCCAGTTATTTAGGATATTATGAAGAGATAAAGTGTCGTGGTCGCTTGGTGCACTCAAACGTACTGCGTTTTTATGTGCCTACAAAACCTGCTGTTGCAAATAGTTGCATTCACTACAGATTTAAACGTTTTATGCTCTTAGCATATTTGTAATTCTGCTGGCAGGGGTCTTTAAAAGCCGCTTTAAACCTGTCATAAAATATTGCGAGTATACAAGTTTTTTATTCAAAAGAAATTACGATACCATCGGTTAAGTTGCTGTTTTAGAATACTAAACAAATTGAGTTATGTATATGTAGTTTGGCAAAATGCGGTACATATGCTGAATAACATTGTTATAATAGGATGCCTAAGTTTTTTATTTTTCAAGAAAACAAAATTAAAATTCGGCTGTTTCTAATACTGACTTAAAATACACTCTCTAATATCCATTTTTAACTGTAATACACAAGTAGCTTTTTAATTTTGGTTTACGATCATGATATAAATGCGAAAACTTCACTGAGAGATTTTGGTGGAGGCGCCGAGAGTATAAATTTGCTATTGTGGCCTTTTGAGCAATGCAAATTATACGGTGCTTTAACTTGGTTTACACTACAATCAGCTATTTACTTAAAAAACTGTCAAAACACTTCAAAAGCAACGCGGTTATAACGGGAGTGGCCTTGACTAGAACATCTTGACAAATTTCAAGAGTGCTGTTTTATTTAAAAGGACTCAGCGTTTGAGTTCAGCGACGATGAAGTGTCATTTCAACTAGCGTCGAGTACGCTAATTGCAGTTATAAAATACCTTTCTCCAGCCTTTTACTTTTAAATCAGCTGAACTTGATAGCCGTTCATCAACGAGATCTCCAGTCTTGCGTGTGAATCAATTTTAACTTGTGGACGACCCGGAAGCGCAAATCCTTTTTTTCTGCCGTGGAAAACAAAGGGTAGGTTGGCATTTCAGTGACCTGCTCGTGCCGTGCAGATAAAAGCCAGGCAAAAAATATCTGTTCAATTTACGCATTGTTTTTATCCAAACACGTGAAAACACGACGCCGACGTCAACTGTGCCTTTATATTCAGCAACTTATCTCATCAAAAACTGTGATCCCCGGATTTAGAATCCATCGAACTTCAAAATAGCAAGTAAGCCCGGCGTTCATTTTACACTAGCGTTAACATATTAGCAGGGCTTCAAATCTAAATCCCTGAAATAATTTCCCATGAGTCCTATGATTATATGATTTCTGTTTCCCCGGTGGTAATTTTCGGTATAAGCTGTGCTTTTGAGATATGACCGGCCTTTGCGCACGCACTTGCGATAAAGAATCTGTTGATTCCCTTTAAAGTACTTTTCTACGACCCTAGATTTAGTCTACTAACTTATGGAATGGCTTCGAAGGCGAAAGCCGCGCATTCGGCTGATTAGACGGATTTTCTGTGCACCTTAATTATCTTTCCAATACCTGCTTTTCTTGTATCAATTCGCCCTGCAACATTCATCATTTATGCGTGGGGAGTAAATATTTTATAGACGGTAAATCGTAAGTAGAAATATGGGAGTGCCACAGTCGAATTTCTCGAGGGATGGAGAGAAGCGACGCCCTAGCAGTGGCATTTTGACAGCTGTAGACCTTCGGGAGTTGCGAATTAAATTTTCATGTTTCCACTACTGACGTGCACGTAGTTTACACGTGGTTATTACTCGCAAGTCGATAGAAACTTGGGCTTATTTCTTAACACTTGCTTAGTCGATTTCTAAAATCGTTTGATATTGGGGAAGTGTGATGTCGCTTAGGAATCAATAAAATGCGAGGGAGGATATCCATTGCTATTAATATATAATTTGGTGTACTGCAACATAGAATCAGATGTGGTTTTATTGTTGATAGCGTGATAATGTAGCAGATAAAGGAGATTTTAATATTATAATTTGGGACCGAAACAAAATATTTTTCCAGAATTTTATATTTACTGATAATGTTCTGGAAACAGATGTGTAGTTAGTTTTATTATGCGCTATATTAGCAGTGTACTGTTTTTGAAATAAAAGAAATTATTTAAAAAGAACTAATTCCTGATATGTACCAACATATTTCCTTGCTCCGTAGTGCATATGATTAACGACCTTTATGCTATATAAATTTGTCTTCTTCCTTTTAATGTAGGCTGAGAGCATGTCAACAAACACACAAAATGTGGTTTTATAAGACATCTTCGACCATGTCCGAGACACGTGAGTAGCCTAACCCCGTTGTATTAGGAAAGAATACCCTTCTGCAGGGATAACGACCACTAAAGGTGTTGCTATGGTGGCCGGAGAGCGTAGATGAAACCAATGTCAGGGTGGGATTTGAACTCACTACCTCCCGATTGTGTTTGCGCTTTAGGTCTCGGCTGCCCGCTTTCTTTGTCATTATTAAAATATTGTTACCAGTTCAGTGAGCGTTATTGTGTTACATCTACAAGTAGGTCGCTAGCCCGATTTGTAGATGTCGCTCCTTTTTCATCCGGGCTTGGAACTCAGTTCACCCATCAGTGTTGCAGAGTAGGTCTGACACCGCAAAACGAAACAACTTCTGGAATCGGTCGAAATGAAAATTGCTGCTATAATCGCAGGAAAAACTTTGTTAGATGGAGAAGAAAGCCAGAACATTAGTCAGACGTGTAACAGAGAAAATATTAACGAATGGGTGGTAAACACAAAAATGAGAATGCAACGAGCACATCAATAGGATGATATGCGAACTAATGGGAAGTATAGCTAGAGATAAATCATCAAGAGGCCACAGAAATCAAGGTCGGCTACGGAAGACATGAGCGATAACCTGAACGTGATATAAAAAGGCCAGAAACCGAAGAAGAAACAGATTAAAACCCAATTTAGAAGTCGGAAAAAGAATATTGCTACAACGTTTGTTTTCTCGGGATACGGAAAGTTCGTTCCCCACATTTCGTCCCCACATTTCGTACCCAACATTTCGTCCCCGGGATATTTCGTCTCCCCACATCTCCTACCCGGAAACTTCGTTCCCGAGCGAGCTCAATTTGTCTCCTAGATTACAGGGTGTTGAAAAACGAGTGCAGCAATCGGATGCAGTTGGAAATATATTTTAAATTATTTATTTATTGTAATAAACTTATCCGAACTATATACAGTATGTCCCCGAATTGTTTTGTAGTTTTAAAAATGTTATAATAATTAAAATTTCTGCTTGGTTTGTAGAGAATTTTAAGAAAATTTTCAGTTTTTCAAAAACAAGTCGGCCTTGACAATTAAGCAAAAACTATTTTCTTTTCTGGTAACCTTACCCCTTTTGTTTATGATACGGCAAAATATTACTGAGAAAAGTTGTTCAGAATGAGAAATTATGGCCCTATACAAAATATCAGAAACATACTTAGATTAACCCGTCATTTTTAATAAACACAATTTATTTTGTTTATAAGTTTATTATAATAAATAAATTAATTAAAATATCTTGCATTTTCTAACTGTATTCCGATCGCTGCACTCGTTTTTTAACACCCTGTAATCTAGGAGACAAATTGAGCTCGCTCGGGAACGAAGTTTCCAGGTACGAGATATGGGGAGACGAAATATCCCGGGAACGAAATGTGGGGTACGAAATGTGGGGAACGAAATGTGAGGAACGAACTTTCCGCAAACCGTCTTCTCAGTGTGTTTTAGAAATAGGGTAAAATTTTTAGGAACGTAAATTGTATATCCTATTTGGAAACTACCGCATATGTTATAAATGTCATATCATTTAGTAAACGTAACATACTGTTGCATTATTATATCTGTATCAACAAACATCGTATACACTTTAGCTAATCGTCGTCAGCATCATATCGTCCTAGACCTGTTCCTGTTTCCTTTCACCTCTTCCTAGGTTTGCCTAGATTTTGCCTTCTTTCGTAATTTTATTGCAAGGCAAGTTTATTCAATCTTATCGACCCCTTCACATATCTTAGTAACTTCATCTAGGTCGTCTGAATGTCTGCCATGTTGTTTGCTGTAAGTACCCAGTTACGAGAGAATTTAGTGTTGCCATTGTCTTATAATATAAGACAATGGCAACACTAATTCTAAACGTAGTTAGGTTTTTACCATTGCTTTGTTGGTTAAATCAGTTTTATGGTTCCACAAGTCATATGATATCTGCTTAGTGTAGCTGTTGCTAGGATGTGTTGAATCTTTTGAGATCGTAATTTTTTCCTGCGGTAAGTACCTGATCATCAGCGAACAGTATGGTTTTTCGACTATTCTTGTCGCCCTTCTTGTCCATTTTTTATTAATGTCGTCAATGTAAATGTTGAAATAGCGTTGGGAATACGCTAACATTCTGCTTTAACTCTTTGGTTTGTATCAAGATATTTGCTTCTTCCTGAAATTTTTCTTTGTCTTGCTCTTCTATCCATTCTATATACATAGCATTTCAACGAGTTGTATTTTTTCACTTGTAATTTTTGGAATTTTGCATTTCTCATGCTATAGAATGATCTTCTATGATCGCTATAGCTATTTATATGTACTTTTTTAAAGATTTCCATGTGTGTGCTATCTATTTCTTGTGCCAACGCATATTTAGTAAATGAAGATACCGTTTTTCAGTCATAATTCTCCATAATTCTACTTTCTTTTAGTTAAATATAATTTTTTATTTTTAAATCCATATTCGTTGCAACGTTGTTGGTAATAATTCATATAAAGCTGTAAAAATTCTAAAAACTGCCGGAATCAAAATAACGCAGTAACTTCTTACCTCAAACAACATTCGAAAATCCATGCCTTCAGACAAATTGCTCTAACAATTTTTATAATTGCCAACAAGACTGGTACCAAGGTGTACCTACAACGACCAAAGAGCCATTTTAACTAAATTACCCACCCGTTAAAATAGGCAAGGAATAAATTTCATTTCCTCCGTATTCACCACTGCTATGCGAGTCAGTCCTAATAACAAAAGAAGCACGAAAGTGCATCACGATATATTGCATGGAACGGAGCTAATCTCACCCTATACTTTGAGAATGTTACACCGACTTCCCCTGTCTTAACACCCATCAATACTTAATCACCTCAGGCCAGGTTGAACTCACGGAAACCTCCGTCTAACCTCTTGTAATAATCCCCCTAATCATGTATTCATACTCTTGTCAGAATTACTGTCCACCTTTAATGTGGTTTAGATGGGGTTTAAAAATGCATGCGCCGCTCCACTCGTCTTCTGCGTTGTAGAGGTCTTTGGAAAATGTCGGCACTTACATAACTTTTGATTTTTCCTCCCCTAGCGGAGCAGATTAGCTATCGCAACCATAACTACTTTCGATAATGTCAAAAGTAAGAGTACACCACTAATCATTCTACTGACAAAAATGAAGGATCAAGAAGGGATAACGCGATGCAGGTAGGTGATTGATCAACAGGTCCATGATTTATTAAGATATGTGATTGCTAATCAGCATAACAATGACATACCCTATTTGTGTGTCTAGACGGCTAAATTTAAAAACGTTGCGCTCGATTGGTAGAATTTAATGGATGGATGCAATATTGCTTCAACAAACTGACGACAGATACAGACTTGTTTATCGATACAATACGATTCAATTGAGTTTTCTGCTTGTATTTTTGAGCACAAATATTAAGATTTGACAAAACCTTTCTGGAACAATTGCAAACTGCTTCATATTGCAAACTGTAATAAGTATTTTATTGTTAGATTTTCACATAATTGTTTTTAAATTATATGCGTTCTATTATTGTGACAATGAGAAATTGTAAAATTCCAAATATGCATAGAGATATTTGCTTAACATCCAATTCTTTCATAATGCCGTGGTTTACTGAAATAATCTCGTTGCACGGGGTTACATTCCCCAGGATTGTGAAAAACTGTTACTATCGCAGGTTTATGCTGTACTATAAACATAAAATGTAGTGTGAGTTCAGTAACGATCAAATTATTCAGATCTCTACCGTAAAATGGCCGTTGCCGAGGCAACTAACAGCAGTGACGGTAATTTTGTGAAAATGAGAGGAATTAGAAAATGCCACAGGTGACAGTACGCGTTCCATTTGAAATAGTTATTTTATTTAACCCGCTAATTTTCATACTGTTTCCACTTGCAATTCGGTTTATCAACCGGTACACAGGGTTATTCAATTTCGATATTTACCATAGGGATTTCAAAAACGGTATGAGATAGAAGGTCGGTTAAATTAGGACAAAGTTGCTAATTCTAATGCTGACTAATATTCATACAAGAAACTGAACCTAGCAGCCTTAGTTTTTGAGTTATGTTCAAAAACAAAAATGATGTTTTCTTTATTTTTTTGTGTTACGTTGATTTTTGGACATTGTTAGGACACTTTAAAGTAAGGTTTAAATCTGATCTTATATTATCATCTATTTTTAATATGTTTCACAAAGTAGAATTTGCTACACCGATTTCGACGTGCTCTTGCAACCCGACGGTAGGGAAGTCAGGAAATAACTTTCTACGCGCATTATTCACATGATTTTTTTTCCAGAAGTTTAATATTTAATAATACCTAATTTAGTACTTCAAAAATAATCGAAAGCTGGTTTTGTCAGAAATTATTAACTGTCAGTTTCAGAAAGTGTTTTAAGGACGAACAGAAAGTAACACTCTGTGCCTCGAATAGAATCGACCCACAGAAAGTGTTTACAGCAGCATTTCCATAACAATGATCGTTACATAAATGAAATGTAGCATTTTCTAAGCGTTCATATATTATAAAAAACCAACTTTATATTAGCGAGTAGAAAAAAATTATAATTTGATTTAAGTATTTAACTGAAGATCTCTAGCAATACTTTGCACCATACGATTTTAATTTTGCGTGCATAAAAATGGGCTGCAGCCAAAATGGCTCTATTGATTTTGCTTACATTTTTATTTGGACAATTAATTGGAGTTTATCCGCTTTAAAAATTTTGATTCTCGGGATCGACCAAGTTTTGTAGAAAATAAAGTATTTTTCCTGTTGTAGATTAAATTTTAACTACACCATATAGAGTGCTACAGTTCATCTACCAAAATGTAAAAAAATAATCTAAACTACTGATCTATACAGGGTGTCCCAAAAAGAATGGAACCCCGAATAGTCATAGATTTCTTACGTTATAATAAATCGATTAAACCTAATATACCTTTGTTCAAAGTCCCTTCAGTAAGAAGTTATGGGGCTTTGAAGTTCAATTTTTTATTTATTATTTTTTTGTTAATTTCCACAAATGTAGAGATATCGATTTGAATTTTGGTACACATGCTTATATTGCTTATACTATTATGTAGTGCACTAATACGAAAAATTTCATAAACTAGACTTTACTATAAGGGGCACTGTACCTATCTTTCTAAATTTTTTTTAGCTGTAACGTTCTTTAAAATTGTAGGTTATTATCTGAAAGAGTATTAAAATACAGAAAAATAATGTACTCTAGTTCATAAGCGTAAGAGCAAGCGTTTATCTTAAAATGCCTATCAAAAATTTTTAGTTTCAGAATTGGAGAATTCAAAGGTTTTTAGTTGTCATTAAGACGTGCAATTATCAAGTAGCCATATTCACAAAAACAATGGCCATCTAGTAAAAAACAATAAGAAATCAATTAATGGCATTAGTGACACAAGAATTTGTTCTTTTATGTTTAAGAAGATGCCGCTGCATAACGAATTCTCCAACGCTGAAACTAAAAATTTTTGATAGGCATTTTAAGGTAAACTGTTGCTCTTACGCTTATGAAGTAAGAGTACATTATTTTTGTGTATTTTAATTCTCTTTCAGATAATAACCAAACATTTTAGAAAACGTTACACGAAGTTAGAGCTAAAAATTTTTAAAAAGATAGGTAAAGTGCCCTTTATAGTCAAGTGTAGTTTATGAAATTTTTCGTATCAGTGCACTACATAATAGTAAGCATGTATACCACCATTGAAATCGATATCTCTACATTTGTGAAAATTAACAAAACAATAAAAAATAAAAAATTGAACTTCAAGGCCCTACAACTTCTTACTGAACGGACTTTGTAGTAAGGTATATTAGATAATCGATTTATTATGACGTAAGGAATCTATGGCTAATCAGTGTCCCATTCTTTTTGGGACACCCGGTATATATATATATATATATATATATATATATATATTGACACTTATCTGTTTACGAAAGCAGTCAAATAATTCGGCTTGAGATTTATTCCAACTAGGTGTTTAGGAAAATACTCCTGTAATTATTTGTTAAATTTTAAATACAGCGACATAAATAAGGGGCTTTTTCGAAATATTTCATGTGTTTGAAACTGCTTGGAAATGGAAATTTTATAATACAAATGAATATAAAACGTCGTAGACGTGGTGTGTGTATTACTTTTATCAAAATATTACCTTCATGTACAAAATAGAAAAAACATACAGCTTTCTTCTGGATATGGTGCAAATAATACATTAAAATTTTTAAAGCGTAATTCAGACGTATTAAACGTATGTATGTATGTTATTAGAATATATTAGCTCTAATTGTATAATTTATAATGGCATTTGTATTAATTTCATTTTTATTTTCAGGTGAGTGGGCATTTCGTCACAAAACTTGAATCGCCGCACATTGCGTTCGTGAAAATTGCAGTAGTGGTAAGCATTATTAATAAAAGTACAATTAAGTAAGCAATTGACATATACTTATTCAAACACAAGCTTGGCATTAATTAAACACGTCGTAGGTTTGTCGTATAGATACATGACTTGTACAGAAGAAGTTGAATTAAGGAAATAAATAACACCTAAATTGGAGAGATTGAGAAATGTTGCACATTGTTGAAGAAAACCACTCTAAAATATCCCTAAAATGAGAGGCAAGACGCAACACTTCGACGTGTTTAATAAAGTAGTGGGGTAGATGCCAGTTTCGACGAATCTCATAAACCAAATTAAAAGTCTCTAAAAACACAGAAACTAAGTGGTCGAATATCGGTGATGTTTATAGGATTTGGAAATTAACGAACCTTCTAAAAATAACATAAAATAATTGAAAGATGACTGCTTATACGTATTGTGAAAAACAAGAAAAGATCGTCCCGTTGAGGAAACCCGAACTCAAAAGAAACTGAACTCAGCCACAGCAAATCACAGGGAGGGGAACCGATTTTTTTTTAATTACGAAAACTACAAATGGTAACGAATACATGACAGCAACCAAACTATCAAACTGATTAATTGAAGACCTTGTCCTTAAGGGAACATTAGACTACAATCTTCAATTTCCAACTACAATCTCAATTCTCAATTCAACCTCAAGTATAAATATCTAAGCTCAGTTACAAGAAAAGCGATTTTACTTTACGCTGATATACAATTGCTAATGACAGAAATCTGTTAACCGAAGAGCATCTATTGGAAGTGGAGCAAGCTTTGAGAAACTTAAAATTCCCTATTATCCTTTATCTAATAGACTAGTCTGTCTGGGACGCTGGTCCGTCCGGGACGCTGTTTCATCAGCCAAACCGTAAGAGATAGAGAAAAAAGTTATGAAAGTTATATGTTTGGAATGGTCATGTCAGGTCAGGAACCGAATTTCAGTCACGTGACACTTCCGGTTTTCGAGAAATCACGTGATTTCCGTCCGTCCGGGACGCTGGTCAGTCCGGGACGCTGTTTCAGCAGCCAAACCGTAAGGGATAGAGAAAAAAGTTATGAAAGTTATATGTTTGGAATGGTCATGTCAGGTCAGGAACCGAATTTCAGTTACGTGACACTTCCGGTTTTCGAGAAATCACGTGATTTCCGTCCGTCCGGGACGCTGGTCCGTCCGGGACGCTCTTTCAGCAGCCAAACCGTAAGGGATAGAGAAAAAAGTTATGAAAGTTATATGTTTGGAATGGTCATGTCAGGTCAGGAACCGAATTTCAGTCACGTGACACTTCCGGTTTTCGAGAAATCACGTGATTTCCGTCCGTCCGGGACGCTGGTCCGTCCGGGACGCTGTTTCAGCAGCCAAACCGTAAGGGATAGAGAAAAAAGTTATTAAAGTTATATGTTTGGAATGGTCATGTCAGGTCAGGAACCGAATTTCAATCACGTGACACTTCCGGTTTTCGAGAAATCACGTGATTTTTATTTAATACGCGTTCTATTTGACAAACGGTCTTTTTTGTTTTATTAAATGAGACATTTGTCTCACTGGTTGCTGGTTCGAATATAATTCAACTATAATGCAAACTATGCCTCTACTCTGACGGCAAGAGAAAATTAAACCGATTTGTTTTATAAATCGCTCGATATAACGGCTTTAAACAATACAAATAGCAAGATACTTACAGTTATTGATGGTTTCAATAATAAAACTTGTTGGAGAAATGCAGGTGCAGAATCAGCAATGGTAACAAGGATACAAATTGTTCAAGACTAATTGCGTTGCTATGAGCCATCAACTTTAATTACTAAATACTTTCTGCAAACTAAACGAAGGTAAGTATCGTAACTGAGAAAATATAAACAGATATATCGAAAAAATGGGAAAGGAAGAAACAGGAAAACGTGCGAAAATCATTTAAAGTGAAAACGGAAAGAAGAAAAATGGCATAATTCTAATGGAACAAGATGAGATACTTACAGAATGGGAAGACCACTTGTCGGAGCTACTAGCAGAAGACAAGCAATACGAAAACTATGAGACTTTCAACAACAATCCTGTCGATGAAATCACAAACCTAACTTATAAAGAGATACAGCAAGTAATTAAAAAAATTGAAGAACAATAAATCACTAGGATTGGATAACATAACAAGTGAACCAATCAAGTTAGGAGGAACTAAAGTATGAAAAAAAAACTCGCTCACTAATGCAATAACAAACCAATTGCTTTGATATCCTTCCGGGGATAACGACGTGATCAGTTGTTTTATTGAATCATAATAAATATAGATGGCGCATTACAGGTTAAATCAGTTTCAATAGTAGATTGTAATAATGGAAAACGAAAACGCGAAGAAGCTTCATAAAACTAAAATGATAAGCAAAAGAACTACATCTCATTATAAACGAACGTAAAGCCAAACACATGCTATAAATACAGAGAATATCCAAGACCTACAAATCGAGAAGTATAAGTTTGAACAATAAGTAACAACATTTGTGTACCTAGGCTCTCAATTGAACAGACCAAATGATAACAGTGATGAGATCAAAAATAGAATACAAGCCGAAAATAGAAGCTGTTCTGTATGCCAACATGTATTACTGTTCAATAGGAAATTGACATTTTAAATCCACAAAAGCAGAATTGTAATAACGTAAGCAAACGAATCATGGACAATGACAGCAAGGGATATGGAACAGTTACAACGAATAGAGAGAAAAATTCTAAGGAGTATAGTTAGACCCACGCAAAAACCAGATGGAACCTGAATAGTGAAATACAATCACAAACTAGGTGAGTTGATACAAGTTCAAATACTTAAAGTGGTTCAGTTATGTGATGCGGATGAGCAAAACAAGAGAAGTGATGGATTGGAATCCGACCGTAACAAGACCACGAGGAAGACGAAGGAGAAGATGGATAGACCACTTGCTGGATCATCTAACCGCATTACAAGTGACAAACTGAAAAAATTTAGTTGAAGACCGCAAGAAGTATAAGAATATCATCAATAAGGCCAAATTCCAACCAAAATTAAAAGCACCATAGGGAAGAAGAAGAAATTCTAAATACAGTGTGATCATCAAAAACTTTAGATAAGAGCGGCTGTGGATTTTCAACTGACATCTTAGCATGTACGATAAATAATGTAATGAGCTATTGATATTTCGCTGTAATAACTAGAAATTTTTGCCTAAATTCATTAAAACAATCTCGAATGCAGCTTTCCCATTTACAATTTTCTTGAAACCATTCCGAAAATATAATTCAATTAACAAAATCTTGCGTTCTTGTTAGAAAACCAAGCGTTAAATTGGAGGATGAATTAATGGTTATGTATGTGTACTAATTAATCTAACTGATTTTGTTTTCCATAGTCGCCCTTCTCCAAAAACGTTTAAGATAGCGCTGTATAATTTCAGCGTATCGTCATCTGTTTCTTCTGACTTAATAAATTCCTACAATTAGCAATGTAATCGTGTTGTATTTGTAAGTTTCATATCAGTCGTTTTCTTAGAAATAAGTCGTTTAACATTGTGCTTGTGCTTGTGCTTGTGCTCGGTTCTTATTAAGTTCAGTTAATGACGTATATCCTATATTTTGCGAAGGTAATGAATTTTGCACAATCTCCAAATAATTAATGGCAGCTCATTAAGGAATTCTTATAAACCGTGGAATTAGATTATCGATTTCTGGTGCTGCTCCCTCCAGTCCTTGAAAGGTAGAGTTGCAAATTCTCTCGATTTTACCCACAAATAGTTGCGTAACATTTACAACAGCACAAGTGAATTCCTGCTTTTTATTTGATTCCCAATAATAAATCTGTGTATAACACCGCGAGCGGAACACATTTTTCGGTGTTCGATATTTCGATTTGTAATATCAACAATGACGAATGTGCAGCAATCTAACAAAATGGTCAATTTCTGTCGCGCTCTGCCGGATATTGAAGAATAGTCTTCGGTCAATAGATATTTCGTTACACCACTGACGGCACTTGAGCAGAATACGAATCAGATTTCCGCGGAGCGTCTCAGCTAAGCTCAAAAATTTCCAGATGTGATGAGAGCTCCCAAATTCGGAATTAAGTTAATCTGAGCACCTCGTAAATCCCAGTCTATTTCCAGACCTCAGGCGCAAGCAATCATTATTTGAAGCAATAATAATGGGATGGGCAGCATAACTCATTCGTTAGAGCCGTCACGGTCGTAGGAAGAAGAACGTACGCTCGCCTTCGTCGAATTTTAGTTTTTCTTTCAGTGGACGAGCTCGAGCTCGCATTGAAATACATCGGAACACATGCAAGGGCGGATTTTAGAGACAAATTTAACCTAAAATTTATAGCAGGCCTTCCTGCACTTCCGACGTTCTTAATGATGCAAGTTAAAAAGCACTCAAGGAGAATTCTTTAAGGTACTTTTAGTTTTCAAGGAATCGTTAAGTTTTTAGAACTCAATGCTACGAGGAATAATTAGGAAATTCTGTTTCCGACGCGTAATTTAAGTTTTGACTAAACTTCTATTTGCAACTACTGTCATCCAACCTTTACTTTTTAGTTTTAATTAAACTCCTGAAATTTTTAATAAAGTTTAACAATTTAATGCGCCCGAGGCGCACTTTGACGATCTTCCCTAATTTACTCAAAGAAGGTACGCCCACTGCCTTTGCGTCATTATCTCACTTCAATGTAAATTATTAACAAAGCTCTACACACTTTCTTATTATTAGAATTGAGTTTTAGGTAGGTATAAGTCTAAATTAAAAACATTTTATCTCAAAATATCCTTCTCTTTTAAGGTTTACAAAATTATTACAAAATCTGTAACTGTTTTTTGTTGTGCTACTGTAAAATTTGTTTTAAATCTGTGATAGAAAATGATGAGTGAATAATAACACTTTTCAGGTCTTGATTAGAATAGAATAAATGTGATCACTCTACTTTTTGTGTGCAGATTTAATTATAATAGATGAAACAGTAGTTCAAATATACCAATCTGTTTCTTGAATTTGACGTCGAAACTTTCATTGAACCTTTGTGCAGCAAAGTCCCCCCCCCCCCCCCCTTCCTTGAAAGACAGTGAAAGTAGTTTAAAGTCTCTCGACAAGTTTATAACGCAACAATTACCCTAAATACAAAAAATAGTTTAAGTAAACGTTGAATTACAGGAAACATCAAACATACTAAAGCAATTCATATATGGCTTGTTCTGACATTTCCGACAAAACCTAACCATATCGACTTTCATTTTTTAATGGCAAGAGGGACTGTTTAAACTGAATTATTTCGAGTCGAGAAAAAATGGTGATATTAATGTGGTAGCATTCATGAAAATAATATGAAATGCTATTAAATAATCTTGAAATTGAAATGCTGCAATATATTTGGAATTATAAAGATATTATTTCTGGTAAATATAATTAAAATATTAGGAAATACAAAATACTATGAAATTTTATGAGAATATTGAAATGGTCATAAATTATAAAATTATACAGCATTATCGTAACATTTTCTGAAATTTTACGAGAATATTGAAATTGTGATTTATGAAATGCTAAGAACTATCATAAAATGTTCTCGAATCTTACCAGAATTATTTTGAAAGTATTAAAAATTTTAAAATTAATAATACTGCCAATCTATCGAAATTATAATAGTATGCTCCAAAATTATTTAAATCATGATGAAATACTAGTAAATGATGCATGTTATACTGAGATCCTACAAATTATTGAAATGAGTTTAAAATATGCTACTATTGAAGTTATTATGACGCTACGAAATTATTGACATGGCTGTTAGTTATCATTATTACGAAATGCCATAAAAGTATCAAAATACTCTGTTTGAAATTATTTAAATGACCATAAATACTGAACAGCTATTTAGTACATTAGGCCGGTAGCTAAGCATTTATGACCGAACTAGTACATCACGGTCGAGCCCGCCAGAGCGAGACACGTAAAGTAGCGAGGCCATAAACGCAAAAACCGGCCGTGTGTCGTATAACATTTTTGTTTTGCATACTGAACAATAACAAGAACCATTTTGATTTTATTAAAGGATTATTCCAAACTATTTGCTTTAAAAGTACTGTGATTATTGTTATACGCTTGGTAATACTGAAGCGTGTTGTTGTTGACGCTGTCTCTGTCATATTTGAGGTTAGGCTTTGCATCAGTTTGTGTCAGACTTACGAAACATCTAACCTGCTAGCTTCGAATTTGACATCGACTGACAGTGTTAGCAACAATATGCTTCAGTACTGCCACACGTATAACACGAATCACAGGCTTTGCCAAGTGCTACCGGTCTAGGCCATAAAACGTACCGGACTCGTTGCTACGCTGGTTGCTACCAGACCAATATACAAAAAAGTTATTAAAATAGTGGAAACATTGTGAAATAGTAATAATGCTATAGAATGATTATAAAATGTAAAGGAAGTATTGAAATGTTAAAATGCTACATAATTACTGAAATTCTGATAAAATAGTAGGAAATTATAAAAAATTTTGATGAAATCTTAAAAAATCGTTATGAAATAACACGTAATTTATAAAAAACTACAGAATGATTATGAAGCAATTATTGAAATTATAAAATACTACAAAACTACTGAAATGCTAAGAAATTATAATAACACTTTGAAATGGCTGATAAGATCATGAAGTACAAGGGAATTATCAAAATGATGAAATGCCATAAAATTATTATGAAATGTTATTGAACGATTATGAAATATTCTGAAATTATTGAAATGGCCATGAAATGCAAGAGAATTATTTAAACGATGAAACGCCATAAAATTATGTTATAGAAAGATTATGAAATACTTTGGAATTATTGAAATTATGATATGCAAGGGAATTATTGAGATAATGAAGTGCCACAAAGATGAAATACTACGGAATAATAATGAAATACTTTGAAATTAGTAAAATGTTAATGAAATGCAAAGGAATGATTGAGATTTCATCTCAATGGGGAAGTATTGAAATTATGTTGAAATGTTAGTCATTATAAAATACCGCGATATTGATAACACTGCAGAATTATTATGAAATACTTATTGGCTAACATGAAATTCTACGTAATTATTGAAATGCTAAGAAATTACAAACAAATAATTGAAGTGATCATGAGGTGTAAGAGATTTATTAAAATTATTAAATGCCATAATAGTACTTTATGTAACTAGTCCTCAAAGCAAGGCTTTAGAGGACGAGTCGTAATGTTTCCGGACGAGGCGGAGCGAAGCGCAGCCGAGTCCGTAATATGAAGATGAGTCCTCTAAAGCCATTTGAGGACGTGTTGCATACAACGTTTTTTTGTATTAGCTCTCCAAACATTACAATATGAAGTTTCAATTACCATTAACGCGGCATTATATTAGGAGGCCGCGCGAAACTGGTTACTTTGGAAACTGTCTAGGATCCTCAAAATGGCCATTTAGAAGCCTTGTACTTAAAGTCGTCATGGCAACTAATGTTTGAGTCCGCTAAAATGTTGCCATGACGACTTTAAGTACAAGGCCTCTAAATGGCCATTTTGAGGATCCTAGACAGTTTCCAAAGTAACCAGTTTGGGGAGCGAATACAAAAAAATTATGAAATTGTATTGCACCAGTACGAAATCTTTTGATATTAGAAGAGAGAATTGCGGAAATGATGAAATACTAGGAAATTATAAAATTCCACGAAACTTATTAAACACTACAAAATTATTATTAAATACTTATTGAAATGGTCATGAAATACTACTAAATTATTGAAATGCTAAGAAATTATAAAAATACTTTAGTATTGTTATAATGATCACAAAATGCAAGAGAATGATCAAGATAGTGAAAAACTAGGAAATTACTTAATTTTTTTTCAATTATGAAGATATGTTAAAATCCTTATGAAATGAGACAAAATTTATAAAACGTTACAAAATTATTACGAAATACTTATTGAAATAATCATAATGTATTACAATATTATTGAAATTGTAAGAAATTATTGAAATTTTAATAATTCATTGAAATGTTAGGAAATTATGAAAATTATTTTCGAAAAATATGGAATAATTAGAATATGCTATGAAGTTCTTAAAATTATTGTGATGTACTGGGAAATTATTTTGAAATTGGTGAAACTATTTTTAAATACATATTTGGAAATTAAAATATAATTAAACTGACATTTTTAGGATTATGAGCTAGTTATTGCACAATTTTCAAATGACCTTTTGAAATCTTTATTTGCATTTTGAAGCCAAATATTCATTAATTTGCCCCATTTTTTAAAAAAATGTTTTGGATGTGTTATCTGCTGCACTTGTCACTTTAATAACATTTATACGGTTTGCGGAAAGTTTGTTCCCCACATTTCGTTCCCCACATTTCGTACCCCACATTTCGTTCCGGGGATATTTCGTCTCCCCACATCTCGTAACCGGAAACTTCGTTCCCGAGCGAGCTCAATTTATCTCCCAGATTACACGGTGTTGAAAAACGAATACAGCGATCGGAATGCAGTTGGAGAAATGAAAGATATTTTAATTCATTTATTTATTATCATAAACTGATAAGAACTATATACAGTATGTCCCCGGACTGAGTTTACAAGAAGGAATTAAATTTTATTTTTAGTTTTACCAAAGAGCATATGCTCTTTGGTTTTACATAAAAATGTTATAGGAATTATAATTCCTGCTTTGTTTGTAGAGAATTTTAAGAAAAATTCCAGTTTTTCAAAAACAAGTCGGCAGTGACAGTTTTTCTTTTCAGGTAAACTACCCTTTTTGTTCATGATACGGCAAAATATTACTAAGAAAAGTTGTTCAGAATGAGAAATTATGGTCGTATAAAAATATCAGGAAGATACGTACTTAGATTTATTTTGTTCTTATCATAAATAAATTAATTAAAATATCTTTCATTTTCTAACTGTATTCCGATCGCTTCTCTCGTTTTTCAACGACCTGTAATGTAGGAGATAAATTGAGCTCGCTCGGGAACGAAGTTTCCGGGTACGAGATGTGGGGAGACGAAATATCCCGGGAACGAAATGTGGGGTACGAAATGTGGGGAACAAAATGTGGAGAACGAACTTTTCGTATCCCCATTTATACGAGCTTCTAAAATCAAAATTTATTTTTTATAGCCCCATTTAGTAATAGTCCTTCAAGCTATTCCAAAAACGAATTGAGAACATGTCAAAACCATTGGTATTTAACAACCACTGATTTTACGTAGTTACATAAGCCGACACTAAAATAATAAGAGTCATAAATAACTAACAAAGGGCACTGACATTTAAGAAATACACAAAAATTAACAGATTAAGAAAATGAGCAGATGTCGCAAATCTGCAAGTGATCACTTTAAACCCGAATTCTCGGTCATGTTAAGTATTTCTTTATAGCAGTAGCATTGTATTACTTATACATTACAAATTTTCTGTTCTTAAAAAATACGATCATGTTATTTTTGTAGTCGCTTAGGGCGAGTAGTTGGTTCGATAGAAGTTTTACTGTACATATACTCAATCAAAATGCAACCCCTTTGACTAGCCGCCCTTGTGCGGTGAATAACTTGGACACATATACGCGTCGTCCCTGCATCACAAAAATACTTTTAATTCTGTCAGTCTTGGCATCTAAACTCACGAATTTTACACGACTACGTAAGAAATTGAAATCAGTGCGTCGATGTGGAAAGAGAATTTGGCATTGCAAACGTCGCCCGTGTGGTGAGTGCAAGAAGCGAGGGCGGCTCAGTTAAAGTTTCAGTCTGAGGGAGCCACAACTTAATTAATTTAAATTTAATTTAAACTTATCCTAGAAAATTTTATGAGAAATGAACATATTTAACTTGAGAGAATCCATTAAGGATTCTCTCAAGTTTCTGGTTATCTGGAACTCGAACTAAGGTTTGTAATTTGACCTGGATTCTTCCGCGCCATAAAACTGAAATACCATTTCAGTCGATACAGTACATTTCACAAATTGCGAAAACTGCACCAATTCATTCCGACTCCCCCGTATCAGGACGCCTAAACGGCATTTTTGTGTTTCTATTCCCCACTGTGTATTAAATAATGCATTAGAATAAACAGGCATTTATTTCTGGCGCGGTGAATTACCTTCGGCGTAAATTTCAGCTTCAGTAAACTCTCAAAAAAACTTACCGTGCGTAATCCTAATAGTAAAGAGGACCTGCGTAATAAAACTCATTCCTCCAAACTAACCATTTCAGTCTACTTGAAAAATCCTAAACCTTTTTAAAAGTTTTCCGCCGAAGGTGATTCCATTATTTTTCTCGTTACATCATGAACGGTAAGTTCGAACTTTGCCCCCCAAAAACGCGCACCGGGGCTGCGCCCTCTTCCAACCCAAGCCCTGTTATTGAAACGTATTAGAAGGAAAAGAAATCTGTAGATAAATCATCCCTAAATAGATGGGTGGACACGAGTTGCGACAGAGATAACGACCCAGAATGCATAATGCGCCTGCAGGAGGCGGAATATCTGAAGGTAGAGCGATCGGGCGGCCATCTAAGCCTCGGCTCGATGTTTTTTACTTTGGACATCGCGGCTAGATGGGTTTTATCTTAATAAGTGCTTATTAGATAGGCATGTGGGAGTAGCTGGGTCGATGTGGTCCATGTAGACGTCGGATTGAGATTCAAACTCGTTTGTTTTCATAATGCGGTGAGAGGCCTAGTGCTTTTTTAAACGACCGTGATGATGGTTGTGATGTGGCTTTTAATTGGTTGTTGACTTTCAAAATGCTGCCTGTTTTGACGGAGGTAGCAAATTACTTTATTTATGTGTAAAGCAAAGAAAAAAAAATTGGTTGAAGGCACATCTATAATGATATTATCAAGATGAATGGCCAAAATTCTGAATATTACCCGAGTAGTGATCATTTCTTCTTCTTAAAGAATCAAAGTTTCAGCGATGGTGCAAAATATATTTTTTAAGTTATCAAAGAACAAGCCCTACGTACTACTAACGAATTAGATGACTAGCTTGAAACCGTCAATAAAGAAATGCCTTTTAGGAAGGAAATTACTATCTAATATTATTCCGGGTCGAGACAACTTTAGATTTAAGTTATACGCCATCTCCGTTTATGGAAGGTACTACATTTTCAAATGAAATACAAAGAAAACGCAAAAGAGGTAACTACTTTTAAGAATTGAAATAGTATATTAAAACACGAGTTTTATAAAACTTGTATTTCGACATGAGTCCAGTTTGCAGCACGACTGCCAAAGGCAGGAGTGCTGTGAAGGACGTGTGCTCGGTTTTATAAAACGAGTTAAATACCGTTTTACTACAAATAAAATCAATTTTGGTAATTTAGGGAATTTTGTAACAGTTGGTAACAGTTTTATTGCAAAGCATACATTTAAAACAAAATTTTAAATTTGAATCAAGTAGACTCATCATAAATATCATTTTTCGCAAGCGTTCGCACGTGAAATTGTAAAATCAGTGTGGATTAGTGTTTCACAATGAATTCAGAAATTTCCTGCACTCCGCCAGAAATACGCCAAATTGCCGAAAATTCTACGGTTAATTTACTGTCATTAGTGTCATTGGCTATAACCTTAAACTCACACTGAAATTTCGTGCAATGCCACCAACTCAAAAAAAGTTGATTTCGGGTTTGGTAATGGTTCATGACCGCACTCAAAATGGATGCGATAACGGCTTTGTTAAGGCAGCAAATTAGGAAAAAAATATTGTCGAAACTTGAAAAGGGTATAAATAAAATCATGTCGGCTACTTTCAACGCCAGTTCATTGATTTTAATCGGTTGCAGCAAAAATGATACCCGAAACTCAGGACATAATTTCTTCAAGTTGACACCTTTTTTCTGAAAGGATTTTTAAAATTTTTGGTGGAGGTGCTACGTGTGCCTCGAGAGTTACTAGAAATTTGTTTGATTTTATAAGCATATTATGTGCAGGGGAGATTTTTTCGTTTCATATTGACCAATATGACGTTGTATTCCTTTAACAATAGAGTGACTCACTTTTATCCATTTGGTACCTGCTCCTGTTTCGCCTGTCAAGTAAAATAATTTAGAAATGTCAGCTGATTTTGATAATTTGTTTCGTGCGTTTCAAGCATAAAAAGCAATAAAAAGTGCGTTGGGGCAATACCAATTGAAGATCCCTGAAAACATCGTATACCAAAATATAAAATTGAAGTTGAACAAAAATTACTTTAAATACAAAGTTTGAAGGCGTGTAAAGATTACTAATTAATAAAAAAAGTTATTCGCATACATTTAAATTTCCCCTTTTGGGCAGATTTAGTGAAAACATTGGTTTTAAAGATAATTGTTTTGAAGTGAAATCGTGATTGCGATCAGCACTCAAAGTAAGCACCAAATATTAAGACTATAATAATAATACCCAATAACCTAATATATTCTATATAAAACAACAAAATTGAAATGTGTGACTTAACCTAGCAAATAAATAGTAGAACAAAATATTAGATTGACACTGTTTAACGTTAATACCCAGTACTATACAGTATCTGTATACTGCTTCTTTTATGAAAGGTTGGTTATTATCTAATTTAATTAAAAGCATTTCCCTGTATTGTCGATCACCAGGCCAGTTAATTTCTCAAACATTTGTATCAATAAAGCGTTTGTTAAAACAGGGTTTTTAAAAATTAATTGTGTTATAAACTAGAAGCACTAACTTATAGTGCAAGTTTAATTTATTAGCTTTAAGTTGTGCCCTTAAACGATTGATAGAAATAAATTTATACATACAAGCGAGAATTATTCCTATTACTAAAACGACCTGCAGTTGTAAAATTACCATTTTGGGATTGCAATAAAACAGTAATGGTCGGTAAACAAATTCGTTTGTAGATGAATTCAAATCTCTCCTAAGCGAGACCATCAAAAATCCTACATTTTATATTCAAAGTTAGCTTCATAAACCAATATTTAGCATATGTTTTACCGTGGCAACAATTTAGTGGGGAATGTTACTTAAATTTATAAAGGAAATTTCCTTTCAAATTAATTAGGTTACAGCAATAATATTAAGAAGCATTCCTGCTTTTTGCGAAGGTATTTTAAACCATCTGTTTATATTGAAGCGGCAGTCACCATCAGCGATCTTTCAACGAAAAGTTTCCTGCAGAAATATCGCCAGCAAGGGTTTATTACATTATCCTAAATGGAGATTAAATGAATGGAAATTCCTGCACTGAAATATGCATCTCTTTAGAATGACGTACCATTTCGGTTAAAATTGACTTAATATGTCACATTTATCTATTGAAATTAGTTACGTCTTTTTTTAAGTCTCGTGTTTGGCGACAGGGAATAATTAAAAATTAAAAATAACAATTTTTAGCATATGGTTTTCAATAATAAAACGTATGACTAATAAGTTTCATGACGAAACTCTCTTTCTTAACTGTTCAATTGTAGTGTAAGTTGTATGTATGTTGCTTTTTTTTACGTAATATGTTTAGTCCTATCTAAACAACGGATTGTCTTTAGCTGTAGTTTTGGTTGACTAAATATTGAAAGACGTTCTGTTTTGATAGAGTAAATACTCGCACCTTAAGCGTTTCTTGAGTATACACGGTATCATTATGGGAACTTAATAATCCTAAAATATTTAGAAATACTAAAAATATAGTGCCTGGTAGTAGTTAAAAGATCATTGCGATAGCTTAATGTTATTTTTATGATGCTTAATGTTCGACCAAAAATAAAGCCGGATATAAAATATAAAATTATTGGTATTATATTATACATAATTCAAGTTAGATGTATTATTTCGTATTATACCTCACACGCACTTTTCAAACGAACTTAGAAAAGCAAGCACACTAATAGTTGTACTGCTGAAGTAGTTGGTTTTAAATTTTCATGATTGTTACATAAAAATAGTATGCAAAAATGTGTGCCTTTTGTGTAACTCTTTCAGTTTTCACGTTGCTTCTATTGTATTGCTACATTAAAACCCCAAGCTCATGTGAACATTTTTGTGCTGCTCCTATTCCATTAAAATTTTACATTCAGATTTTTATCTTCAAACCTGTGGATTTAACTTAATTTAATATATTGTAAATTGAACATCAACTTCAAGTGCCAATAACCCTCGCAGTTGAGGGACTGTAATTTATAATAAATAAATAAATAAATAAATGGTTCAGATTATTTGGTCATACTAATTATTTTTTAGAATTTTAAATAAGGATTTTGGTTTTTCAGATTCCCTCAAGTCATTATTATTCATGTGCATGAATTAAGATTTCTATGTCAAAATTTTCTCATGTGAAAAGTAGTATTTCACAAAAAAAATGGGACACTTGTTCGCTGGTCAGTTTAATTTTTGTGACCCGACAAATTAGCATAGTTATAAATTCCAAATAAAAACCTTCGCATTTTAATTTTCCCGTGGTGCCTTCAGGCGAGCAGAACTGACCTACATACGACTACGGAATATGCAAAAGCACACGTGAAATAGGCAAACACACCGCGCACAAATTAAAATATTGCGTTACTATTTAAAAACCGTCCGAACATTTTTCATGGCGTTATCGTCGTTTTTGCCCGGCATATCAGAAACACGTTTATTACGTTGTGATATTCATTATTCAATTCCAGCTGAGCACAAAAGATTATTTGTGTGCAGATAAATGCGTGAATCGAAATTAATTAAAATGAAATATTGAAATTCTATTCTGTCCCGATTATGGAGTCTGCGAATGAATTTTAATATTAAACCGCAAACACAGCTTTGACAGGTGATGTGAAAATCGGTTAATGTTTAACAATTTTATCACTCGCAAGCTCTGTTATTTCGGTATGAATGCTATTGCCCAATCGCAAACATTATTTGTATAAATCCGTGAATTTAATAGCAGATACCAACTAATGCAATCAAAGGGTACCATCGAGTTGATGATGTGCAACATTTGCTTTTCTCTTAAACAGCAAATTAACTTGCATACCTCGAAAACCGCAGGGAAAATAAAATTGTTTATTTAACAAAATTGGCACTGTTGTTTACACGAACAAGCTTTTATATTTTCTGTAATAGAAAGATCTGTATTATTTTATTATAACTAAAATTGTGTTACTTTCCAATATGTCAAGCATTCGTTCGTTCGTAATTTATTTTCATATTTGGATTAGTAGCTAGTTGCACACACACACACACACACGTTTTATAGTTAATACTATGTCTATACAAAAACAAATATAGGCTACTGATGCGCCATTAACTAGCTAATAAAACAAATTTGCTTAGGATTAGTTTAATTTCTCTCTGCAGAAATTAGGATTTATAGTACTTCATTTTTTAAACGACTTAATTATTATTCAGGTAATTATTGTCTGCTATAAGTAGGTGTCTTTGAGGTTGTGCACCAGACAGAACATGCGTATGTCAATATGGGTCTTAGAAGTGTCTTATATAACGTAAAGGTACAATTAAGATGTACGTGTGTGTTTCGGTTGATTAAAAGATGTAGTTGTTTCAGCCTAGCGTAGCTCTGGTTAAGTTTGCTGTTTATGTGATTTTTCCAGGTGAGACTTCAAAAATGTCAAAAAGCTACCTACATTTCAAAATAAATTGCGTATAGCTAGCTGTTAATGTTCCTTGGTTTGTTCGAAATTATCAAATCCACCATGAACTATAGGACGAAGAATGGCATAGTATATTGCTAGACATATATACATACATGTCAGTAACAATACAAAGAACGCTAGGAAAACTGCAAAATCGCTTAATTATTTACGATATTTCAAAGTATTTACCTTTACCATCAATACACTTTTGTATTCTTCAAAACTAGTCGTCGAATCAACCCATCCACGAATTCTCTGGGCGATGGGCACATTCTTCAGCAGCACCTACTCAGTTGAAAATCTTTCTGCCCTACGTCGATTCACTGCATGCTGTAAAAAGACAAAACCACAATGTGGTCGTTGCCAAATAAATGAAACACGCATTGGCTCAATGTGCAGGGGCGTTGTCATGGTGTAGAAACCGTGTGTTGTTAATGACTTTGAACAAAGACTTTTGACACACGGTGGACATCGCTATGTGAATCACTTAGTAGTGACCGTCTTCTTAAGTTTCCAACACCAGGCACTCCAAAATTCTCCTTGCTGTGAAGAACACGGCAATCATACTTTCTCACTGACCGTGATTCTAATTCTAACTGGAGCTATCTGATCGTCGAATATCCACATCATTGGCCTTACGAGAAGTTCCATTTTTAAGCTTCTGCATTTCTTCATTTCCCGATATCAAACAATGCGATGCCTCATTTGCTGTTAAGTCAATGAATGGGGAATTTACCAAGAACAAATCTTTCTAACATTCAGATGTTCATGAAGAATTGGTATACCCATGTCATCAGTATCATCCCACCATTAACAGCCCGCTGACTCTCGGTCCCTGATTGCACCACGTTGCAAAATTTTCGAAATTTCCTTACCTGTAAGGAATATACGATTCGTGGGATGTTAGTGATTGCATTTTATTGAAATGGGAATCCAGCATGATCATCAGCACAAAAAAGATCCTGTGCTACAATTAATTCAGGTTTGAGAGTTGAAACTAATATACCTTTTTGAAAAACTGGATTAACATTACCCTAATACAGCTTATATACTTTATGCTAACTGTGTTATTATAATTGCAGAAGCTTACCGATATTTATTAAAAACGCTTACAACAACAAAACATTACAACGTGTGACTGACTTATAGTTTTTTGTAATTTGGGCAACGCCTGTCTCAAAATTATAACCGAAATCAATTTAATTAAATTTTAAGCTTAAAATTCAGACACGAAACTCAAAGTGAAGTTTTTTTTACAGTAAGCTTACAGATGAATTTATTAATTTTGGCCTTTTAAATAAATCTTGTTAAAAGGTGTATTTAGTAAATGATCAAATAAATTTCAAATGTAGTTTGCTATCGCTCCATATAAACATAATTTACATCAGCCAACTCGATTTCAAATTTATGTATTAGTTTTATGTTTATTATTTGTTCGATCTACCAGGTGAGTTTTTTTAAAAGAGTTACAAGGCGATATCTCGAAAACGGTGTACAATATTTGCATGAAATTGTTTGTGAGGTAATAGGGAGATGGGGGGACATATACTAGTATATTATATCATGAGGGACTAAAGTGCATCATTAAATCCCGCGAGTGAATACTATTTCCTGAGGGCCCGTAAGGCCTGAGGGAAATAATCACTCAAGGGATTTAGGCACTTTAGTCCCGTGTGGTATACGCTATTTTTTGCACTTTTGGGAACATTATCATCAAATATTTGAAAAATTTGAAATCTGTCAATTTGGAAACTGACAAATACGAATTTTATTAAGAATCTTGTGTAAAGAGTGACTTTTTAAAAACTGAATTGCAATAGGCCCTGGATAGCCTGAATCAGTTGGCAGTACTGAAGTGTATTGTCAGTCTGTGTCAAATTCGTGATTTGCAGGTTAAGTTTTGCGCCAGTGTGTGTCAAATGACAAACAAAACCTAACCTACTAACCTCGAATTTAACATAGACTGACAATGCACTTCAGTACTGCCAACTGATTAATTTTAAATACAAATTTTATTAAGAATGCTGTGTACATAAATTTACCATAGATACGGTAACATTTTTACTTTAGTCCCTAGAGGCTAAAGTAATTACTTCTGTCCCTTAGGGATTAAATGAGCTACTTCAGTTCCTGAAATAAGTGGCTAAAGTGCCAACTTTAGTCCCGCAAGTGCAAAAATAGATATTTATGTATTTAGTGTGTAAAGGGAGCCATTTTGGTATGAGGATGCGAGTTTCGTGCCGAGCGGTAGCGAGGCGCGAAAAAGCAACCGAATACCAAAATGGCTCTTTACACTCGAAATACATACAAAATTTTTTCTACGGTCCTAAATAAATAACAAAATGGTTAAATAATTGAAATTTTGATACACACCATTTGATGAAGTCGTTGTACCGCCGTTCATAAAGGGCGCGCGATTTGGCCGGCAACAACACTCGTTGGTTGCTGTCTGGGTCGCTTCAAATACTTCAGGCGGGGTGCAATTACCTTCAGATTCCATCTTCAACTTCACAAAAACTCACAAACTCAATAAATCTGTTGCGTGATAATGGACGCACCGTGATGCAATTGTCAATAATTTTAGGCAGTTCCAGAAAAATGACGAATTAAATTAATAATCAAGTTAGCCATGGCGATGCGTAAAGTAAAATGAAGTGACGCGATTATTTCATTAAGACATTGTTTACGTGGTTGCGATGCTAAAATGGTTACTAGGGAAAAAATGTGTGAATCGCTAACTTTTCGCATTGACAGTGAGCGCTTAATAGTCAGTTTTAAAGGTGACCGTAGAAAATAGATATTTATGTATTTAGTGTGTAAAGAGAGCCATTTTGGTATGAGGATGCGAGTTTCGTGCCGAGCGGTTGCGAGGCGCGAAAAAGCAACCGAATACCAAAATGGCTCTTTACACTCGAAATACATACAACATTTTTTCTACGGTCTTAAATAAATGACAAAATTGTCAAATAATTGAAATTTCGATTTACGCCATTTGATGAAGTCGTTGTACCGCCGTTCATAAAGGCCGCGCGATTTGGCCGGCAACAACTCGTTAGTTGCTGTCTGGGTCACTTCAAATACTTCAGGCGGGGTGCAATTACCTTCAGATTCCATCTTCAACTTCACAAAACTCACAAACTCAATAAATCTGTTGCGTGATGATGGTCGCACCGTGATGCAATTGTCAATCATTTTAGCCAGTTTCAGAAAAATTACGAATTAAATTAATAATCAGGTTAGCCATGGCGATGCGTAAAGTAAAATGAAGTGACGCGAATATTTCATTAAGACATTGTTTACGTGGTTGCGATGCTAAAATGGTTACTAGGGAAAAAATGTGTGAATCGCTAACTTTTCGCATTGACAGTGAGCGCTTAAGAGTCAGTTTTAGAGGTGACCGTAGAAAAACACATTTTCGACATTTACCTCTTTTTTGTATTTGGGGGGGGGGGGGGGGGTAACTTTGGAACTTTTGTTTAGAAAATTCTAATCTACGTAAAAAACTACGTATATGTACAAAACAGTTTTTGATTTTCTCTTTCGGTTACGGAATTATGGTGACTAAATTTTGATAGAAATTAACAAATAAATACATTTTACCAATTAATCAAGTTCACTTATTTCAAAATTAGAATTCGTTTGCATAGATATGCGTTAGTTCTACTACTAGTTGAGAATTTTGACGTTTTAACGAAAATTTCACATTTTTTTAATTTTATAACCCAATAAATCATAATTCCGTAAACAAAAGCGAATAAAAAAATCTTTTGTAGACGTACGTAGTATGTTACGTAGATTCGAATTTTCTAAACAAAAGTACATCATCCTATTTAAAATTCCAAAGTTACCCCCTACTCCTCAAAACATAGATAGGAGGTAAATGTCAAAAATATGTTTAAATATGTCCCCCCATCTCCCTATTACCTCACAAAAGTTTCATGAAAATATTGTAAACTGTTTTTGAGATATCGCCTTGCAACACTTTAAAAAACTCACCCGGTATACAGGGTTATTTAATATCGAGGGTCACCATTGGGAATTCAACAACGGTAAGAGATACAACGTTGGCTGAATTCAGGCAAAGTTGCAGATTCCAATGCTGAATAATATTTAAGAGAGAAATTGAACCTAGCAGTATTAGTTTCCGAGTTATGTAAAAAAAAAGGTTTTTTTCTTATATGTTGACTATTATGTTACTTGTAACCAAACTATCTTAATATTATTTGGACATTATCTAATATTGAAATATGATTTTAGATTAGACCGCCTTGATGCTTGCATTTGTTTTCGGATTAAGCACCCACGGCTTACTATCAAAAAGTACGTTTTTTTACCTCTCTCAGTTATTTATGAAAATAATATTGTAGCAAACCTTGTATCAACGAAAAGAGGAAAATAATCTCTTCGTAATGGTGCTATAGCCATGTTTGATGTTCATTTAAATTAAGAAAGCCAGTAAAAAGCGTTATAATGTCAAGACAGTTTTGTTCCAAGTAACACAATGATCGACATACAAGGTCAAACAGATTTTTTTTTTATTTTTGAAATTGAAAACTAATATGGCTAGGACCAATTTATTTTTTGAATACTGTTCAGCATTGGAATCTGCAAGTTTGCTCCAAGTTATCTAACTTTGTATCTCTTACCGCTTTCGAAATCCCTATGGTGAGCCTCCAAATTGAATAGTACTGCATATTTATTCTACCTTATCACATAGCTAAAGGGCTATTGTACTATGTACATATCAAATGTTATTATGAATATTAAGGTTAGGAATAACATTAAGCTTTTATCTTATTAGACGCAAAGGTGTGGAACTTAACCTGCTTCAATTTGTCATTATGAAAAGAGATTATTTTTAATATACTTACCCTAAATGGCGCCTCTCCTCTCTTGTAAAATGAATGTGAGATTGTCGTATGATTGCATTTAAAACGGGACCTTTCAGCACCTTCAGTGCTTGGCTAGGAACTTGTAAGTTGCGCTAAAGTAGGGAAATAACCGTAAGCGCATCGGTCGGCTGGAAGTCTTTAGTGGCCATCATTGATTGTAGAAGCTGCGATGTTCGAGTCCAAACTGCAGGATTTATTCCGACCCCTCGTAGGAAACGCAGTTAAACAAAACCGAACCAAACGCCACAGGAACGCTAAAAATCGAAATTCAAGAAGTAGTGCGCCAACTTTTTGTTTTTCTTGCGCAGAAGTTTTACAGACAAATTGTGAAAGTTTTCATTGCGGTATTGTTCTTTGAAGGCGTGCTTTGCGAAGACATAGTGGAATTGAAATTGCTACTTTTTGTTCGCTGATTACCTCGCCATTAATTCCGCGATTGTTACAGAAAAACCCGCCGAAAATCTTAACAATTGGCACCGAGCCAATTAATTGTACTGAACTACAGCTGGAGCGTCTCTCGGACGAATAATTTCATTAGTGAAACTAGTCGTCTCCAAATCCGAGTGCATTCGAAATTCAAATATCCATAATTAAAGCGGGTATTGTCCGGGTATCATAGTAACTTTATTATGATTCCTTTTAATTTAATAAGTCCTTCTTCGAGGAACATCTCCGAATTATGTGCTTTTCACTGCTCGATTAAATTAATTCCAAATTAAATTCTGTAAGCGTAACGTCGCAGCTTTCGCTCAGAGATGCGTCCAGATTTCTGGGTGCTCCCCAAAAATATATTAACGAATAAATGAAGGTATTCGCCTTTAATAACCCAAGAAAACAGCATTGGTCATAAATAAACGAAAAAAAAACAGGTGCTGGACATTGACTGCAATCGCGCGAAATTCACATGCAAAGAAACCCAAATTTTGTTGAAACTACGATTTATGAGCCGTAAAGAAGTTGGTAAGAATTCATGTTCCGATCAAGCAGCTCCGAGATTCTTGTTCCCGAATTATAGACAACAAATTTTTAACATTCTTATTTGTTTGCGTGGTTGTTCGAAACAGCCGGCTTTCTTTAATGCTGTCAAGGTATAATATTGATTAGATAACTGCAGTTTTATGTTAAATTTATAGCAGTGGAAATAAAATGCCTTGTTTTATGTTAAAAACAATAAATTCTTTAGAAGGCAGTGGAAGTTTACGTGTGTTGACACTGGGTTTTACTTTTTTTTATGAGCTAAACACGCTTTAATTATTATCGTATTAGATTAGAATGGACGCTTATTTAGTAAGTTATAAAATATAAATTATTTTAATGCATAAACCACTTTAGACGTATTTATGGCTAAATGCAAATGCAAATTTCGAACGCAATTGATCTTTGTAACTTAACACATATTAAATAAATTGTATCTAATTTTATTTGAACTAACAGAATGGTTTTTGTTTTGTTTTAAAATTTTCCAAGTCGTGCGATGTAAAAATAATGTCAGCTTTATAAGCATCAGTTGAATCTCAAATATTCTTAGAATTGTAAAACGTACAAGTGTTTATTTTTCACATCAATGTATGAAATAATTATAGGTAATTGATATTACATCCCAGGGACTTTTCTTGTTTTTATACTAACATGTTGCTCATTTCTGCAAATATTTTGAGCACTAACAACATTGTAACTTAGTGTGTAGTCTGGTACAGATGTATCAAGTTTATTTAGGTAAAACATTATTATTTACTACAATGACGTGCGTGCTCTACATGTTCTGGTATTTTTATAGCAGTAGTTGACTACATCTTTATTTTAATTTACATCCTGCTGTAAAAACCTTATTATACCAAAATAAACTTCCAGCATTTGAATAAGAACCTAGTGCCTAGATGCCTAGAAAGACAATTTAGATTAAAGGAAATAAGTATCTTGTAGCGTAAAATTAAAATTAAATAATTCTATGTTGCTTTTGGAAACCATCACCGTATCAAAAATGCAAAGATAGTAAAAATAAGTTTCCTGCAGTGCTAGGGACAGAAAATCAGCTTGTGAATAGTTCTGAATTATGCCGTACTCAATTATTGCTTATTTGATATACGTGACACTTGATTAAAGCCATGAAGAAGAATTTATTGCGAAAATTAATAATACGAGGTTTCCACATGAAAGCACATTACTGCCGTAGAGATAGAAGTAATAAAAAGTGAATACCCAGTTTATATACTCCATTTCTCATTTATTTATTATATTTACTAATAATTCTTAGAGTATATAAAAACGATTGATGAATGCACAGTGTTTTCAGCCTGTGCCTATTTTCGAATACAAATTTCTGCTCTGTATGGCGGACAATAAATTTAGGCCGGCCTGTCATTCGCTTGGCACGGTTTATGTTGGTGGCACTGCAAGTCTATGTCAAATTCGAGGTTAGCAGTCAGTATTGACACAGACTGACGCAAAACCTAACCTGCAAACCTCGAATTTGACATACACTTACAGTGCCACCAACATAAACAGTGCAAAGCGAATGACAGGCCGGCCTAAATTTATTGTCCTCCATTGTACCTACCTCTATTAAAAACTGATTATGAAGAAACAATACAAAGTCAGCTTCGCCAATGTCATCGCAATAGTTGCTTTGATATTTTTACATATTTTTTGTCATGCAATTTGTTAAAAACCCCTAACCACACCAATACTTAACAACCGGCGTTGTTAAATATTTATGTGGTTAGGGGTTTTTAACGAATTGTGACAGATTCAAACCACAGGCTCCAGCAGTGTTTTAGTTATTTTTTTCTCATATTAAAAATCTAGTACTACACATTTTCTAATCTACACTGTAGAGGTGCAGTTTTATAAGTTGGTGAACAAAAATATATAAAGTTGTTTTAAATATTTTTGTAAACTACAAACATGCAATTGTAAAATTTTGCATGTGAAACCAATTTTTGATACACATTTTGCAAGCCGAAGGTTTACATTGTATCAACACGTGGAATATCACAGGGATCTATTGTTGGTTCTCTTTTTTTCGCTACCTATATTTACACTTTCTTCAAAAGCATTTATATTTGGTTTATATATACAGGGTGTTTGATGGAACAATGTTTTTATCTACCATTTCTCCGAAAACGATATTTTTAACCATTATTTCCCCCGCCCAAATTGGACAAGTCGTTAGTATTCTACATTTATTTCTAATTCTGCACGAAACTATTATGATAAATATCTGGGTTTGTCAAGAAAAACTAGTTGTGGTGTGAAAGTTAAAGGGAGCAAAAAGTTAATTGATTAAAGATATTGCTACATTGTGTGAATGTCGACGGCCGAATAAAGCTACTCAGTGGCGTACATGTTAATGGAAAATCTTTCTTCATTTTTGTTGGATTGGGGTAGACGTTTAAAAAAATGGTTAATACACTAACTAGTGGATATATTAAAGGTGGCAGGCTTTTAAAGTAAGCCCGGTCGTTGCCGGCGATTGGTCCTTATGCAATTTTTATCGTATTTTTAAATGTCTTTTGATAAGTTTGTACCTCATGATTATGCTACGCAGTACTGGGGAGAAAACGTTGAGCCGGTTTACGTCAGAAGTGAGTAGTTGTTAGACACTATGTTCTATTGCTTCACGGCTTTTCCCTTTGGTGTTAAAAATTTACATATTGTCTTATTTTCATATTTCCGTGTGGGAAGATTTGCAAATTTTTGTTGTCAATTTATTCTGGTGCTATTGCGAGCCTTCAGCGGTCATATTGATATTTGAAAAAGGAAGGGATCTGTTAAAAGTTGCTCGGTTCAAGGAATTAAGTGTAGCCTTTATAAGGCCCAAGCCCAACACTCTCTGTACTCCTTCCTTATTGGAATACCAACTCTGTTAGAAGGAAAATTGCTACGTATCCCAGGGCATGTTATTTAAAAGCGCGTGTCTCTATATACATCGTCACCATTTCATTCGTCAGTCTAATTATCTTGGTTATATTATAGTTAGTGTTTTTGTGTTATTAGTGTTGTAGGTTTTGCTATTTATGTACATACTTTGTTTTGGTTTGAACGTTTCTATTTTCCACTTTTTAAATACGTATCTATGTTTGTAAGTTTGTGTATAACCAGATGGAAGTATTAATCTGTTCTGATTGCCATTTTTAATTTTTAAGTTGTGTTAATTTTTAGAATATATAACTTCGCCGTTCTACATATGGAAGTTAACAGTTACTATTATTATTATTATTAGAGTTGCTCTACCGTGTGCTTTTATCGCAATATGAAATATGTGTGTTTGGAGCTGTGAACTCAATTTGTTATTTATTTACTACAGAATCTAAAATCCTGATGCATTTAGATTGCAATACGATGCATCGCTAGTGCAACATGTACCGATCGTCGTATGCCCCATAAAAGCTTCTTGAGGCAGCGGAATCTCAAAAATGCGCGTGTTATGAAAGCTTACTTATTGGTTCGCATTCTCAAAGTAATAGAATGGGTGGAGATCTGAAGCGCTTTGTATGGGAGGCACAGGTGGCCGCCTTGTCTGTAATGCTTCTTTGAGCCTCGTTTATATTATTACTGTTATCCAGTGAACTGCTGCACTGCCAGTTGTCCCATACTCGATTTCCCCGGAACACTTATTTTTCCTGCTGGACGATTTTAGAGCAACAACTTTACGACCTTTGATCGGCTAGAAAATTTTAAAATCGCCACTTCTCCGTATCTGATGGACTCGGCTTTAATGCCCCCTCGAGCATAGATTTCTGCTAACTCGGTCTTCTCGAATTGGATCTGTGATGCGAACTAATTCCAATCCACAATCGTCCTATGGGAGGGGCTCCTTCATGACTTAAAATTAGGTATAGCAGAGAATTCAGGTCAAAAGTTTGATAGTATTGCCAGATTACTTTAATTTTTAAATGCCTACGCTGTTTTGTTAACAGATAAATTCAATGCAATCGTTTTTCATTCAGTAATTGAACTGTAAATGCTGGATATTAATCGATGATACATTGAACTATAAATCACTGGAATTATTTTCGTTCAATATAGAAATAATGAGGACTGGTCGCTTTATGTAATTTATCAAATTTGTTCCTACTTTATTTATAAAAATAATTACACTTCGGTAATGAACGGTGCTACTAAATAAAACAAAAATGAAACCACTTAATTAGTGTGTACTTTTCAAAAATTTAAAACACATAACAGTTAGATTTTTTGTTTATTGTTTCAATGTCGTATTTCCATATTTTTGTTGTATACTTCTAAACTTGTTTTATTTTTGGATATTTACGGTATTCACGTCTACTTTATTATAGGTGTGATGGTGTGATTACCATGGCCAAACCAAAGAAATTGAATGGATTTTTATTGTCTGATTCAGACATTTTTGATTTTTCCCTAATATCAGTGCTAGTCACTATATCTATCGTTTCAGTTTCTACTTTTCTAAAGTATGTCATCTTTGCTACTTGCAGCTTGTTTTTGATTTATGTTTTAATACTATCTTAACAGCTATCTTGAAACGAGAAGGGAAGCGGCCGTCCTCAACTCTTTCATCCCCAAGGGGCTTTGACTACCTTCAATCTTTCTTCTTCCACCACTAAGCCTTTCTTCTAGGATGGGTGGTGTAGAGGAAAGACTGAAAAAGGGTCCGAAAAGCAGTTGCACCACCCAGCCTAGCAGAAATAGTCAATAACAGTCCCTTCCCCGTCCCTCTCGTATTATGGACGAGGTTGTGTGCCACTTAATAGCTAATTATCTGTGAGATAACTTACCTTTAAATGATTCACATTACTCCGGCTAGCTTTAATCAGGTTTGCAATTGGGTATAAAGAAATGTGGGGTTTTATTTTACTTCACCTTCTCATATAGGGTTATATTTAGAGTAAACAAACAAAGATTGGGCGCCAAGCATTTTAATTATTGCTATTTACAATTTATGAATTCAATGGTATTTGCTTCTCTATGATTCATTTATAACAATATATAACCTTAATAGAAACTTACTTACTTAAACTTACTGTTACATTCTACTCTATTTCTGGTAAGCAACCAGTACTAAAAAATATTTATTGGTCTATACTAGTTATTTATGTATTAAGGGCGTAATCAATAGATTATAGCATGAGGGAATGTTTAAAGCTCGATGCGAAGCGGAGAGCTTTAAATTTCCCGAGAGCTATAATCATGATTAGGCAATTGGTACATACAACGTTTTATTTCATTTTAGTCCTCAAAATGGACAAAATTTAAGGATTCAGTATTTTGGCTACAGACTACTGCGTCGTCGTTGTGCTGGCGCTGTGTATTTCTGGTGTGCTATGGTTTCTATGCAGATTGTTGGTGCTTGTTATACTGATTAGCAACTTTATAGGCCGTAGGGCTATAAAAGCCATTTTACGCCCTCTATCGAGGGCCAATAAACAAGATTATGGTTCCAAAATGAAATAAAATAGTTTAATTTTTATTGTCCACCACAGTTGCTAATTGAAAGTTAATTTATTGTATTTATGTGTTGGTTCAATATACTTACCTTTCGTAAAATAACTTCTGCATCCTTTTTCTAATTATTTCTTTTGTGTTCTTTCAATTATGATCACATGCTTTATATAAATTATTCTATAATGGTTAAGCCATGTAGTATAATTAATTTTTACATACAATGACAGTTCTACTGACAAATGTCAAATTATATTAATGCTATTAAAAGTTTAACCAAAATATGGATTATAGATTTTGGCTTTAAGAATGTTATTGACTTTAACTATGGTATTACGGTATACTCAAGAGTGTATACTTAGTCTTATTATGACAACATATATTTACTTTCAGAAGGAAAGGTTTCTTTAATTTCAAATTGTTAATATTGATATTACACCGACCTCACTGATTCCTAGCACTCGTACTTGAGTTGGAACTTCCACTGTTAGTAGAGGTTCTGCTTAAGAAATTTATATCAATACTCAACTCGTCCTGTCATCCAGCTGTATGCCTCCCTAGAATGAACTGCATTTCCATCCATATTATATTGTTACTGGATTACAATTAAGAGATATTTCCCAGCTTTTCTAATAGCTCCAATTAAGGATACGGATCTCAACCAAGACCAACGGCTAAATTATGCAAATCTCTATTAAACAGGATTCTGATTAACAACTTAGTACGTACCAGCTCTAACTCAGCTGCATTTTATATTGGTAGTAAGCCTGTTGAGGTTATCCACCTATAATATACCGTGTGTCCACAGGAGTACGCACCATAGAGATAAGATAATGCCAATAGAATATAAATATCAACCGGTACTGTGACCACCGTCCTTTTCTTGTATCATTTATAACAATATTGTTTCATACAGTGGCGAGTCAGAAACCAGAAAACAACGTTTTAGCGTGCCGGCGATCACAGCATTAGCCGATCTTTCTATTCTATTTGGTTATCCCTATGGTGCGTCCTCCTGTGGACACACGGTATATGATACTAAAATATATGAGTTAATATTAAAGTTAGAGCTTACAGAAAGACTGGTGAAATATCTGTATCACATCCTTTTGGAAGAAAACACCACCCGGGATTAACAAAACACAATTTGTTTTGTAAATAAATCTGAATTTTCCCTTTTGTTTTTGAGAGAGGTGGATACCTTATTCCTTTAAAATATAAGTAGTGGTATACCTTCACAACTTCCTTAGTGCTTGTTGTGTAGCCTAACCAATATGAAATGATATTAAGAGTCCTTTTATAAGATATCTAGGTAGTATGTACTATGTAATGCTACAGTTGTTCCGGCAACTTGAGACCAAAATTAGTTGTAAAAGCGACCACCGTAATTTGTGAGATGACGACAACAAGTGTATTTACAACACATGATCAATGAATAGAAGATAGAGGTGCAATAAGAAATCTGCATGTTTAATAGCTTTGAATTAAAAACTCAGTGTGCTAACAATCGGGGCAGTAGAAGTCACAAATGAACTCGACAGATAAAACAGCTTGTGCTTTACATATAGTATCTCAACATTGATGTTGTTTTAAAAATTAAAAATAATTTTTTGATTTCTTAGGTATTGTATACACAGCATTTTGTAGTTTCCACTTTTATACAAGATAAGTGCTGTTATGTTTTTTTCCAGTACCTTCAAGTCCTACATTTTCTTATTTTTAGATTCTCCAAAATGTTCTGAACCATACTTTGGAGTCACCCCCGTATGCGGATGTATTTTTAGGTTATTTATATAAGGCATGGCTTGTAAGGTATTTCAGTTTGACCTATGCATGTAAAAGTAGCCACACAAAGACCCAGTTTAAAGTTAAATGGGCAAACGCAAACCAAATTGAGTTATCCTTTATCCCTGACGACCCTGACTTCAAAATATTTTTAAAAGAAACGTATCCACAATGAGGTAAATTAGTCTGGTGACATCAAAAGTATCGGGTAACGGGATTACTTTGTTGTCTTTCATCATAAATGCGAAGAATTCTCGAAAGAAGGAAATAATGATGCCGGTTTTTGTGTAAGCAAAGGCTTTCCGCCATTCGCTCCAGCTGGCCGGGAAGGAAAGCCTCGGTTTTCAGAAAAACGAGACATAATTACCCGAAGCACAAAACGCTCACATTAAATCATAAAATTTAAACAACTGCGAATCGTAAATCTAACTCATCCACGTAATAATATACGATGGGAACACGCGGTGTTTTTTTGCATAATTTTCCAATTCGTTTTCAAGTTAGCTCCCGAGAACCTCTCCTCTGCACTTGCGACGTGTAATCAGCTTTGTCTGTGCAGCCGAAGAACAAATGGCGTTGTAAATATTCTTATTACAAGCAAGTTACACAGGTTATTTATAAAAACAGGAGTGCGCGCATGGTCGGGCTTTTATTAAACATATTCCGCGCAGGGGGCTCGAATTTAAATAAAAATTCCCCGGAAAACGCACCCATTTGGACAGGGAAAAGTAATTGATTTTTCCTCGAGATGGAACGGGGGAGCGAATGCTCTTTGTATTTATGGCGGACTTAAGACAACAGGAATATGATCCCCGGTCGTCGCACAGCTGCCAGTTTTAAACGGTGTAAAAATACACGCACATGTGCTGAATGCACGGGCATAAATGCAGAATGACTTCATTTATAAAGTACGGACGATGTCATCTCGGTTTTATGTATGCTGTACGACGGTAATTCAATCTCGAGCTTAAACTCCCAGCTCGTGCTTTATCTCTTCCAATTTTCTAAGCACAACATAATTAAATGGTTAATTTGCTAGCTGTGAAAGCATTTGATAACTTTATGCCTTTAGCCTCGGGTAAAGTACGCCCGAAAGGAACTTGATTAAAAATTGGTTTCATTTTTCGCGGGCGATGTGCTCCTAAGAACTTGGAGGCTTAATTTTTAAAGCGCATTTAGATATAATGGATTTTTTATTAAACTACTCGTAATCCTGGGTCCGCGCAACGACCATTTCCTATCCAATTTGCGAATATGGAGTAGTTCTCTGATAATCGACCCAGAAAATTTTTCTATTCCATCTTGCTGAAGTACAGCCATAGAACTAGAAATTGTAACAAAGGCTACAAACGCTAGTTACGCTCTAACTGCTTACAAATTTTATGTATAGACCGAAATATTCACAGTTAAAACCAAAATTTTAATTTGTATCAATTTTGACAACCTACGATGTTATGAGTTGTCAAACTGACAAACAAGACCTTGAGTGGGTTGTAATAGTTGTTTATGTACCAAGGGAATTATGAAGATGTTTATGCCATTTCGAGGGCAACAATCTTAAAAGCCTAAGAGCCTCTGGTCTGTGGGTTTATAAGTCGCTCGGGGGGAGGGGGGGGGGGCTATGAACATCAAGTAATCCCGTGGTGCATACAACGTGTTATTTTATACTTTGAATACGCAAATAAAATGAAATTCTTGCAGGGCAGTCCACAAAGCCCTAGGGCGTAATGATAAGACCCACTCAGTATGCCCTCTCAAGAGGGCATGGGAGGGCATAATGAGCGAACGTTATCATTACGCCCGCTCATAACGCCCTAGGGCGTTATGGACTGCTTTATATACTTCCTATCACAGATATAAACTGTGGAAAGTAAAATATTTTTTCTTAAAACGGCAGTAAAACGTGCCATTATACTGCTGGATTGATGATGCTAAACTGTCATTTCATTGCCATGGCATCTAAAACACTTTATCTGCCGCTCAAGTAATTTTCTTTGAATTTTGTTCACAAAGTTGTAAATAATTTGTTATAAAAACGTTTAAAGAAAAAATACTATATGTTATTCGGAGCAAAAGTATCTTTATGTGGCTCGGCTGTACGTCCAGCCACGCCACACACAGTATAACTTTTGCTCCTAATATCATAATATACTATCATGGCCTTTGGACTGTAAAGTGACATATTATGCCCTCAAAGGTAGCTAGGTATAAAGTGACCAATACCGTCAGCTGGTACATAAAAATATAATAGTATACTGCAGACTGTAGTATAGATTTAAAATGCTATTGTATAAAGTATAAGAGGATTACCGTAATTCTTACAAGAGCAGATGAACAGATTCGCCTGGAGGCTGTAGAAATCAGGCGTCCGTTACGTTATTTTGCTGGTTCCATCCCTTATGTTAAGCGCAGAACTGAGACAGCAGTTTCCGCTTTAAGACAGCTTAGTCATGCCACTTAACGGGATGATAATTCGTCACTGTGTGAGATGCAGCCTCACATCCCTTAATTATTTATAGGCTTGGACCCACAGCGACGCAGTAATTGAATCTAACAAGTAAATGCAGACTGGTTTATTACAAAAATAATTGTTCTATATATACAAACAAATTTGCTTAGATCATAGTAATATACAAAGTTCATTTCTAATAACAGGTGCAATGTATTATATTCAGTAGGTTAATTTACTAGTCTTGCAAAACAATACTCAGCAGTTTTGCTTCCGTGATATGATATGGACTCCATGAACTCGAGCGTCTTTTATGCTGAGCTGCGATTGTAGGCATTTAAACCTTGTCACGGCCTTGCGTAATTGTGTACGCGAAGCCGTGTAAAAATGCTGAGCGGCGACTGCGAGGTGTTTAAACTTGACTGTGAGTAGGTCGCCGCGCTTGCATAATGTAATATTGCGTTTTTGGTGGCTTTTAACTTTTAGAATGTTTCGTAAAATTTAAATGAATAATTATAAATTTATATCTGGTTAATCTGTTAAAGACAAGATTAAACATATTGCCAATTTTAAGCCACAAAAAAGCAAACCGATAAATTATATTGTTTCTTCGAGATTGAGCGTTTTGAGAGGATATTCTTCTGCCTGGGGTTGTGCGGGTGGTGGCTTCCTTCGTGTTATTCGTTGCCGAATGTAGTAGATAGCTCCTAGTAGGGCAGCGGTTCCCAAAAGGCTGCCTGTGACCCCAATAGACAGGTGAGAATGATGTCGGATGGCTTTCCAGGTGAAGTTTTTTATATGCTCCTGGAAATCTAACTGCGA
>OW679194.1:171235804-171464940 GCA_940337035.1 Agriotes lineatus
ACCACTAGTTAATTTAAATCTGTACTTTTTTCCATACAGAAGAATCGATGGGTTTTCTATACTTTACCAACTTTTATATATGACCCAAAACAAAGGAGCCTCGTACTTTAATCTTCTTTAATTATGTATTTGATAATAGGGAGTTTTTGCAAAACGTTCCGTTACAATAGCGGTCCCCTAAAGCTAATGTTACCTAGCGACGTCAATGATACAGCCATTCCAAATCAATTTTTTCGATTTTAGCGTAACGTTATGGTAACGTTATTTTAACGTGGCGTTTTGCAAAAACTCCCTAATAATCTGTAACTTTCGTAGTGCACCCTATTTTTATGTTTCAAGATGTATTTTAAAACATTCGAGATTATATTTATATTGTTACTGTTAATGAAGGTTTTCTGTTTAAATAAAACTTTGTTTCATTTGTTAAAAAATGATTCATTTTGTGGCAAAATATAAAAATTTGTATTTAAAGGAATGTTCTTTTATTAAATCGCTTGATTTAAATAATGATATTGATCGTGAGTAAATCAAATGATTTAAATCTGCTCAACATTGTTTCTAATACCTACAACGCTTTACCATCAAATAACATAAATGCTGCCATTAGTTACTTATATGTAATTATAAAAATCCTTTCATCGTGTTTTATGCCGAAAACTCGGACTTAATTAATTTTTCAATGATTATTTTCCGTTTATTTTAAAATAATAACCCTTAGTGTGTTTAGAAAAATAATAAAAAAGTGGGTCAAGTGGCGAAACGGAAGATTTAACTTACCCTTTTAATTATGTTACGTAATATTATATGTATTTCAACAAGTGTATTTTTAGAAGATAGAGTTTTATCATAGTTTTTGTAACTTGGAATAGGAACCGGATGTATTTTTTTATTATTTGTTTTTATAGCAAGTAACACTTACTGGGCACTAGTTAACTTTTTGCTAAGTCAACAAAGCAAATTATACGGATTAACCTCTCCAAGATATTTTTAAGAGAGGGGAAAAACTAGTGAAAAGTGTAAAACCGGTGCTATTATCATAAAGCAAATCAGTTCTGACACCTCAGCTATCTTGCAGGATAATAAGAGAGTAAAAGAAATGACTTACTTATAATTAAACGTCGAGCTCGCATATTTGTGAGGTGGTGCGGGTGAGTTCGGTAATGGGGCCGTTTTCTGCTGCATTCATAATTTTGCGTGCGAGATCAACGAAGCAGAAAGAACGGGGGCGCTTGGCAGAGCGTGGTGCGTGAATACTACCCGGTAACAAGCGGTTTAGCGTCGGAAAACAACCCTGCGCTGCCACCAAAACGAAAGTATTATGCGCGGTTACCGCACAGAAAGCCTTTTTTAACAGCAGGTGGACTGCGTGTCGGCTTTGTTACACCAACTTTAATAGATTACACCAAATAAATTAACTCGAATGACCTGCAGCTTTCAGATCAAACATTTTCTTTGGCGGTGTCTAAAAATCTCTAATAACCTTATGGTTTATGCCGCGCTTAACCTTGCATCAATAATTAATGGTCGATGAAATGGAATTTTGCAAAGTCCATTAAGAAGCTTCTGGGGGAACTTTGAAAGGACGAGACTAGGCTGATATAACGCCCCGAAATTAATTAGGCCAATAACTGTTTGGGTTCTGGGAACCTAAGTGCTCCAATCATGCACAGGTTTGCATAGGTCAGACACACCACCAAGAAAATTATATAATGGAATGAAAGTGAAAAAATTTGATGAAAATGGTGCTCCTATACATTAGTCAAGAGATTGCCAGATTTCTGTTTTCGATTTTTCAAACAAAAAAACTTGTGAGTGTCCACAAGATATAACTGTACTGTACTGTGACAAAAATAAAACAGACTGTATATACCGAGATAAAAAAGATTGAATATATGGGGTTATCATAAAGTAAGGGATATACTTTAACTTATTATAACTTTTTAACAAATCAAGCTAACAACAAAAAGTAAACGAAATCTAATTGCTTAGGGAATGGGATTTTATTGTATCTATGGAAAACAAAAGCTTTGTCATGACAATTGTTAACACGAGTGTCAAAACAAAATCATTAAATTTGGAGTTTATTTTCAAATTAATACTCAAGTAAACGTAAAGTTCTAACGACTCAAACTGTAATAGCATAGATCTACAAACAAGAATTGGTTTAGTTCAGTGTCATTATGAATGCGGCAGAAGTTACACCGCTGGATTCCGAAGATTTCGCACGAGAATGGGTTTGAGAGCCCTGTCAAATGAAAGCGTACCGCAATTTGATAAAAAGATTTGAAAGAACAGGTTCGGCAATTGACCTTCCGAGATCAGGAAGACCAAGGATTAGTGACGTCCAAGTTGCAGAGGTTTTTCATGAAAATCAGGACATAGCCAGAGGTAATCCACTACCAATCAGCAGTGCAAATACGATATCCAAGAGATTACAAATGCCGTACACCACGGTTTGGAAAATTTCAAAAAAATTTCGAAAGATCAAAATGGAGGTCATATTGAACATTTGCGGTAACTGGGTTTGGGCATACAAAATCCCATTATTTAAACAATTAAATATCGTTTAGTTTTTGTTATTAACTTAATTTGTTAAAAAGTTATAATAAGGTAAAATATATCCCTTACTTTATGATAACCTTGCATGTGAGCGTGTAATATAGGCAACCTATTTAACATTCCGGACAACCACGTTTGCAAATGTAGCAGTGGTGTGCCACATATTAGAAAATGTACATCTTATAGGAGGTTACTAACCTGAAATAATTTAAAAGTAAGTCAACTAGCTCCGGTGGAACTATTGTTGATCCTCAAAACTACACCACGAACGTCAATGCTCGAAAATGTCAAATCGGTGCTGGCATGCAACATTAGAACATTAAATTCACTAATCACCAAATGTCACTAATCACGTGATTTTAAATCGCTTATGATGTCTCTGTATAACTTCTCTATTTTATACTCCTACCAAAACATATACGGAATGCTCCACTACATCAGTATCAAACTTTGAAAGTGTGTTAATATGTGGACTGAAGTAACATCAAGGGCCGGTTGCAGAAAGCAACGTTAAATCTGGCGTTAGCTAACGCGACGTCAAAGTGAACAAAAACGAATCAAATCTCAAATCTTTATGGTAACTAATACATTAGTAAACAAAATTTGATGCGATTTGGTTCACTTTGACGCGATGTTAGCTAACACGAGACTTAACATTGCTTTCTGCAACCGGCCCCAAGAGTCGTAGCAAACGCTGAACTACTGAGATCAGGAGAAAAAAATGGAAAGAATTTATACATCAGCCAAACGAGATGAACTTGTGTATGGAAACTAGTAGCACATTACGAAATTTCAGCACTCCTAGAGCAATTGTTCAAAATGTAATTTTCCTTCCTCCCTTCAATACACTAGCTGTGTATGGGAATGACTGTCTCACACGTTCAAACATGTCAGTACACTCTTGGAATGTTTTGATAACTTTCTAATCTTTAATTAATAATATAGATTATGAATGAATGAATTAATAATATCTCGATAAACAAGCGACCCTTTTTATAGAAACTTGGTTTTTTGTTTTGGCCCATATAATACACACTCTAAATTTTATAGTGGGGCACGTATATTTAAAGCAGTATTTAAAAGTTTTATTGCTGTTTTTTCTTTGTTAGTGACTGATTATAATTGCCCTAATATTTTAGCTCGATGTATGGCAGAGGTGAACGTTCACAACAGCACGCCATAATCTTAAAATCTGGCGTTGAATAATGCATTTGCCTTCAGAAATGTAAACTGAGCGCGACCTGTGCGTTTCCGTGAGCTCACTTTTAATTCAGTGGCTGTTAATATTTTCAGCGATGTGTGGTAATAATGACCATGACTGAGAAAACACTAATGTCAAGTAATTTATTTACCTCGTGTACTACAGCTCAGAGCCTTAGTTGCCATGGCTGTTGTTTCAATCCAGATAACGCTGTTAATATGTTAATATTTTCCAGCGGTTGACGTTTTTAATTTACGTAGTCAAAATGGCTACACATGGGAACGTTGAAAACTGTCGTTTATCTTGATACTTCTTACTGTTGTGTTTCGAAATTATACGAGTAACATTGTGTGCGTGGCTGTATTCTATACAGATGTCAATATTTTTAGGTTTTTTATTGCAACGGGGTAGGTAGAACTTACACGATATATGTTTTTAAAAAATGAATCATTAATTAAGGATGATGATAGGTATAAACATGCAAATCCCAACGGGGTGCTAATTTGGCAACGGGTTACCATAGATAATGTAATATCTTAATCCGAACTTATTACAATGCTCTATAAATTTCAACAGTAATAATATTTATATGTTAGTGCACGCAACGTTACGACAGGTGGTTAGTAGCAGTTCCTATTTCGGTGTGTATATTTGTATGTGTTTAATAGTATGAGTCATGTTCCCATTAATGTTAACCCTTTCAATGCGAACGCCGTATATATGCGGTTTGGATTTTTCGTGCCTCTGCTGCGAAAGCCGTATATATACATTGAAATACATCCCATACAGGTCCCGAGTGGTGTAGCTTGAACAAGCGTCCACGTTCGATCAGCAGAGTTAAGCAACGCTGTCTCTGGTCAGAACTTGGATGGGAGTTCCACGGCTGCATCTCTCGGCGCCTCGTGGTACGGCTATCACGGAAAAAAGTTGGTCCCGGCGGTCATACAACATCATGACAGTCGTTAGTGGGGTTGGAAGTCCTCATAACTGCACAGCGACGCCTATAATTGGCCTAACGGCTGTTGGCTGAGTGCGAATTAAATTAAATTAAATTAAACCTTATGCGTGCAGAAGCAAAATATTTGCATGTTTCGGAGTGGGGGTTGTTTTATATAGTGGGAATAATTATTTGCAGTCACCTCATACCCGCGTCGACCCAGTGACACTTGTGCAACAAAAGGTGTGTGACAATGGCTGACAAATTGCCTATGCCAAGAAGCGGCAAATATTACACGCTAAACAGTTCCCTGCACAGGCAGTTGAGTCCGGGTTGAAAGGGTTTTAATTAGTAAATTCATATTTTGTCTAGTGCAAACTTTCGGAATTCAAGCACTATGCATTTGTCGACAATACATTTTTAATGTAATAGGTAATAGCTAATTACTCTAATAATAAACGAAAATATTTAATTTGTTATTTATTAAATTTGTACTTTATTGGACGAGTCTATCTTATGGCCGAGCGAGCTTTGCAAGCGAGGCCAATAAAGAAGACGAGCCTATAAAGGCAGATTATGTAAGAGTTTCATACAAAGCTTTATGCTCGACTGCTAATATCGAAAAAATCGAGTTTATAAATTTGATGTCTATTTTGTGACATTAAAGAATATTAGAGTACCTGGATGGATATTGATAGATTTCTCATGATGAACATTTACAACAACAATATGTGGTCTAACTGTTTATTACCGTAATAATTAACGCTAATTCTTCATTTATGAACACTGTTGTGTGTTATTATTTAATTTTCTTATATTTTATATTTAGTTGCAATGTCAATTTTAATAAATTTATTCCAACATTGATTTTGATATTGACAGTTGACGTACAGTTACTTTGTAGTACTAGTAAAATAAAGTAACTTTATTTTACGAGTACTACATAGCACACTTAACATCTGCTATGAAAAAATATTTTTTCCAATACCTACTTGCAAAATTTGTCATATAATTTTCTCAGCCCCACTTGAGGTGCCAAAATTGTTATATAACAAATATTAAATGGATATATACCCTCTTGCTTATTAAGAAGAAGTAGTATCAAGAATATTTTCTCAAACACTTACCTTTATACTTATTGAATTATTTTCAATTGACATTTCTTACTAATGAAAATATGACATTTGAAATTATGTCGTGATTCTTACTTAAAAATTACCTCGACTAGACAGTTATTAAGCAACGATACTATTTCGTCCTTATCTGAATGGGTTAATGTTAAACTTATTAATCTTCTTATTATTGAAGACTGAATTATTATAAATTATTACCAAATCGACTTCTTTGGTCAATTACACTCTCTTGTACATTCAATTAAATCTTCTTATTCAATCAGTTAGTTAGTATTTGAAGGATTGGTATGACATTACAATAAATCAAAATAAAAATGTTGTCAAATTATTTAATCAAATGTTCTAACTTTTTCCAACTTTGATGTTAAATTAATTAAGATACTTTAAACCAAAATATGTTAATTTCTAATTATAATTTCCGAAAACGTCGAGTACCCGAATCAATCTAAATTTATAAAAATAAACATTCTAAATTACTGTCTAAATATAAATTACAAATATTTCCACTAATTTTGCCGTACCAAACTTCTTATTTATTTCTGAATGAAATATAAGAAATACGCACTAACCTTCTTCAAGTATCGCTTGTTCCTGGGTGTATTTTCTATCAGCTCCTAACCGAATGGCAGCCTGTAACCACCTCCTTTGGGTTGTTCACGACCAAAATAGCTCATTGCAGCTCTATGACCCCTTAAGATCTGGATATATCGTAGCACAGCATGCCACAAACACAAACACTTGCACCTTTTACTGGTTGAAGCAAACATTGCCACTTCAAATGGCTTCAAACAATGTTCAAGTTCTAATCTGAATAATAGTTGTGACCTTTAGTCAAATTTGATCGTAAAGAAGGTTGTATTGCTATTACGTATTAAATATACAATTATTACTTTCACAATTAAAGGAAATCTAGCCCTTTAACGTAGATTATTATTTTCAAGATACTTTTTCACTTCGTGTAAACAACCACACTGGTTGTCCATTACTACTCCCACCAGTTATCTACCCACAATTGTTATCACATGATACCCATTAGATATCTGGATATTATTACTGAATTAATTAAGCATCCACACAGCATGCTGCATTACAAGTTGTATTTTATCTACGAAAATCTCCATAATAAAGTAACATTTTAACGATGAGTGTGGATAAAATGCTACTTCATTCACTAGGGTGACTAGGGAATCAAATAGTCCCTAATCCATGGCAACTAACAAAATAAATACGTGCTACCTTGGTAGCTAGTACAAAAACTGGTAACATATTTATTTGGAATTATTTATTCGATTTCTAAATGGAAAAAAATGGATATCCCAGACGTAAATAAAGAAATTTTATTCATTCTGGGAAATTATCTCACTCGGCCCTGCCTCGTGAGCTAAAGTTTTCCCCTTATGGATAAAATGACTCTATTCACTTGTGGCATACGTAACTATTATCTACAACACTGAGTAAATTTAAACTTTAGTCACTCGCTAACTTAAAGTGGTTAAATTAATTCATTCAAAAGCAACATGAAACTTTTATTAAACTGCGTTATTCTTTAAATATGTAAATTTATAACAGAATCGCTACAATTATTAATGTCTACTGCTGAAAACTCTGCAACAGATGCAGTCAAGTGACAACTGTCATATTTATTTCTTTAAATGTCAATTATATTTTTTTAAATCGTGTATATTCTTACTGCTGTATGAACAATTTTATATGGAACACTTAAAGTGTTACTATATTCGATAGTGAATAAAACCGTCCATAATCCATATCAACTAACAAAATATATACGTTGGTAATTCTCTCACCAAAATGCTAAAAACTTAACGTAAATGCAGGATTTTTTGCTAATTATATGTGGAGAGGTAAAATTTAATAAGGAACACGTCAGTAAAGAGTGTTTTTTATCTCCCTAATTCCTAATCCCCGATGTCAACCAAAAGAAGTGTCACTGCTCCCTTATACTATAAATAACTATCTTGTGGACTGAAATGCAAATCTATCGATTCCACTTGTGAAAATCTATCACTACCTCAGCAAATTAGTTATGTTTGCATTTACAATTTCTGAATATAAAATTTAGTTCCTCGAGAAAATAGAAAGATATAAATTTTGGATAACACTTTCTCATTCGAACGAAGCCAAATCTTATTTTTATACAGGGTGGGACAGAGATTAGTCCTAGATTCCTTTCGTTATAATAAATCGATTAAACCTAATATACCTTAACACAAAGTCCCTTCAGTAAGAAGTTATAGGGCCTTGAAGTTCAATTTTTTATTTTTTATTTTTTTGTTAATACCCACAAATGTAGAGATATAGATTTGATTTGTGATATACATACTTACTATTATGTACTGCACTAATAGGAAAAATTTCGTAAACTAGACTTGACTTTAAGGGCCACTTTACCTATCTTTAAAAACTTTTTTCAGCTCTAACTTCGTTATCTGTGACATTTTTTTTTAAATTTTAGGTTATCTGAAATACACAAAAATAATGTACTCTTAGTTCATAAGCGTAAGAGCAACCGTTTACCTTAAAATGTCCATCAAAGGTTTTTGGTGGTCATTAAGACGTGCAATTATCAAGTCGCCATGATCACAAAAACAATGGGTAATGATTGTAATCTAGTGAACAACAACAAGAAATAATTAATAATGTTGGTGACATCAGTTTTCTTATCTCTTGTGCTTAGGAAAATGCTGCGACATAACGAACCTTTCAGCATTGGAGAATTCGTTATGTAGCGGCATTTTCTTAAACATAAAAGAACAAATTCGTATGTCACTAATGTCATTAATTGATTTATCATTGTTTTTTACTATATGACCATTGTTTTTGTGATCATGGCTACTTGATAATTGCACGTCTTAATGACAACCAAAACCCTAATGAGCATTTTAAGGTAAACGGTTGCTTTTAGGCTTAAGAACTATGAGTACATTATTTTTGTGCTTTTTAATTCTCTTTCAGATAATAACCTAAAATTTCAAAAAAATATTACAGATAACGAAGTTATAGTTGAAAAACGTTTTCTAGGATGGGTAAAGTGCTTCTTACAGTCAAGTCTAATTTATGAAAAAAAAATGAGTGCAGCACATAATAGTAAGCATGTGTATCAAAATTCAAATATCTCTAATTTGTGGAAATTAACAAAAAAAAAATAACTAATTGAACTTCAAGGCCCTATAACTTCTTACTGAAGGGACTTTGTACTAAGGTATATTAGGTTTAATCAATTTATTATAACGTAAAAATTTATGACTAATCTGTGTTCCATTCTTTTTGGGACACCCTGTATAATGCTCTCAGCATACCTTCAGATTTGGAATTTAGTGAAAATTAGTCCTGCTCTTTCTTTGGTACTAGCCCTTGTGCGCACCACTCATACTTTTGCGTTTTCCAGGTCCCAGAAATTAATTCTATATTAATTAATAATAACCAACATAACCTATTGATTTGTTTTGAATTATCCGATTGGAGTATTACCAAAGATTAACTGTCAAAATTACAATTAGCGGTTTCCATTAAAGGCGAACAACTAAATAAAAAGCATACGTCGACTGTTACATAATTAAAAGTACCTTCTAAATTATTGTTAACGGCGTAGTGTAAGTGAGATCTGGTTAAATTTTTGCGAAGAGCATGCGGCAAAAGTTTGATTACATAATAATAAGCAGAACTTGTCGGTTTCGAGGCGTTTTAAAGAAATTCCTCCGATAACTCCGAATTCTAGGCGGCAGCGGTTCGCGACCGCATCCAGCATTAAATAATCCATCAGGAACTATTCGGTGTATTTCTCGATCGCATTTATCTTCGTGTCATTATTTCCTGTATGAGCGCGTTCTTCCAAACTTTGCTTTTGCGATTTTTCACCGTCCACATTCATTCCGCTTTGGAGACATGTTCCATATGTTATTTTGTTGTCACAAGAACTCGCGTTCGTCAGTCTACTTTTGTTATCTTGCAACAATGTCCGCGTGTGCCTGAAGATGGGCACGTGATCCAGACCATTCCGCCGTTTAGCCAAATTTCGCCTTTTGAAAGAGCAGGACTGCCATCGTTGTTTACGGGAGACCACAGTTCCGTTCTTGGGTAACCCCCGCGAAAATTTCGGCGGCGCAGAAGGAATAAAAATACGTTTGCATGCAGACCCCATCTCTACTGAACGTGCAATTTGAGCCAGCATTCGTACAGATTGCTGTTTCCATTTCGCAATTCGCGGCGCCGGCAAAGTTTCGGGACGAGTTAATAGGATTAGATTTTTATGGACAGTGTCATCTGTTCTCCCGTGTTTACAACTCCAATTTCATACGTGTAAAACGCGTATGTTCGCAGTTTGCTCTGAAATATATCTGATTTTATTTCCGTGTTTTCGATATCCTCTGACAATTTGCCTCCATATTTATTGGCCCATCTGCATAATTGCCCGCTTGAGCTTATCTCTGTTCTTGAATCCTTCCATGGTGCACTCGTAGGCTTTTCCGTTTGGTAATCAAGCAGAGTTCCCGGCTGGAGCTACTGTATTCGCGGATGAATAATTTAATATAACATGTCTGCATGGCTTTTCCAAAAAGAGCCCGCAGCAACGCTACTATTTCTAACTCGAGTTAGTTCCGTTTCCATCGTTAGCAGTACATTCAACCGTTTGTCATTACCGATATTAGCATAATCAGATGACTGCGGGCTGCTGTACTCATTAAAGGGCCCCAAGTGCCACACTCGAACTAAATTCGAGCACTGACGGCAGCTCAAATTCAGAACGGATTGAATGTGTTGTTAACTATCCTACTCCCGCTCTATTTTATCCTTCGATTACCACGCCAAAGCTCTTTATAGCGATCTCCCTGCATGTTTCTAATTATTCGACAATTTATTTCACAACTTTCCTAACTAGGCTTTGTTCTCCGCTTGTGCGAAATGTGGTGATTACGTAAATTTACCCTAATTTTACTTCTTCCAGTCATTTGTTCCACTTTAGTATCTAAGCTTAGGAGGAAGTCTATTTTCGATATAATGATTGCGTAGTAGTAGAAATCTTAGTAGCATTATCTATACTGAATTTACTGTAGAATGCAATATGTACTCGCCATTTTCATAACAATTTTCACAACAATAGCTGTTACCTACTGGACGAACCTAATGCAATACAAGCAAAAGCTGTGTTGCACGCAGTTAAAAATCATACAGAAGGGGAAATTGAATCGATCGCCCCAAAATAAGTCGCTAATGAGATAAGGCCAAATCCAAATCAAAGAACTTATCACAGATGCAATACTACAATTTTCGAAAAAAGCATTCCCAAATAAATCTACCTGTTCAACACAGCTTTTACACTGAAATACGTACATTATATCTGGAAAGTGCCTAAAACCAGGTAAGCCACCGCATGAGGTAAACTCCTTTAGACCTATATATCCATTACCGATAGTTTCTAACATTTTTGAGAAAATGTCCCTAAAAAGATTAAAACCTATAATAGAAAGAAACAAGCTAATACCAAACCACCCATTTGGATTAAGAGACAAACACTTGACGATAGACCAAGTCCACAGAATCACAAATATTATTGAAAGAGTACTAGAAGAGATGCAAGCACATAAAGCACCAGCCTCTACACCGCAAGGTAAAACGAGGTTATCAATTATACATACATACTAGAAGAAGAAAAAGTCTGCTCAACAATCTGCTTAGACGTTGTACAAATGTACATGCTTATGACAAAGTCTGGCACCAATAAGGTATGCCCAACTATTAGTGTCATACATAACTGATTGATTGTTTCGTACAAAACAGGAAGAATTAAAAGTGGTAAAAGCTGGTGTTCCTCAAGGTAGCGGGATGAGATCGATGCTACATCTCCTGCATGCATGTGAACTGAGCAGGTTATTTCTATGTTATTTTATTGTGTAATATTCGGAAGAGTTAATGGCAATAATAATAATACATGTGACCTACCACAAATCGAAAATGTCACCATTGATCGCTACATTTGCAAATGATACTGCAATTCTGGCCGTAAGAAATGATGCTGAAGAAGCAGCAGAGAGACTCCAGTAAGCAAGCAATCAGATAACTAGATGAACTATAAAATGGAAGATAAAGCTAAACTAGAACAAATCTACTCATATTAGCTTTACTAAAAAGAAAATCAGAGATCAAGTATCTGTACTGTAAACAACAGCATAATAGCACATGCCAATACAGCAAAGTATTTGGGTATGACCCTTGCACCCTTGACTCCAAACTACACCGAAAAGAACGCGTAAGGAAGAACAGAGACAAATTAGATTTTAAATATCGAAATCTGTATTGGTTATTGGAGCGCAACTCTCAACTGTCAATATCCAACAAATGTTATGCAAACCGATCTTAAAACCAGTCTGGGTTTATGGTATCCAAGTTTGGGGATGCGCCAAACCGTACCATATTAATTAATTGTATATAGAGATTCCAGAACAAAGTGTTTCTAAACATGGTGAATGCTCCTTGGTATCGAAGATGTTGCCAGGGATATCAAACGTTTTGCTGCAAAGCATGAATTCAGGCTTGATAATAACATTATTCTTGAAGTGATCCACCTCCTGGACTCTAATGAATTGTTAAGAAGGTTGAAGAGAACTAAACCTTTCAAGCTTTTTTTATTATAATAATGCTGAAGTATTTTGCCAATTAAAGAACGGTAATTCCGTTTACAATTCACAGAGATAAGATACTAACTGGAATATTTAAGGCAATGGACATGCCAATGTATACAAAGTCAAAATATGAAGTGAATGAAAAATTAAATAATTAAACAACTAAAAGGATGGGTGCATTTATTATAAATGTAAAATATGATCAAAAATGAATTTTCATCTATATAGTATGGCTATAGAATAGTTCGTAATTTATGATCGCAACTACGTTTATACTTTTATATCGTTATTGTTATCGTTATATCGTTAATCATGCTAATAGCAGCAGATGTGTCGAGCCAAACCATTGGAATTTAACTAGAACCAGCACAGTTCTTGCAGTAGCAAAGAGAATGGAAATGATTAGTATTGTAGAAGAAAATTATACTATCTTGCATGTAAATATCCCAACCTTCCCATGTAAGACGTAAGATGTAAGATGTAGACGTACGGTCTAGTCTAGCACTTTCGAAAAAAGAAACATTATAAATCCTATCGTCATCAAAACCACCAAAAATTAATAAAATAATAGCTCAAAACTGAATTAAAATCAATGGTCGGGCAGTATTGGAACAAATTAAATTAGTCATTTATCTGCTTCAGCAAAGGATTTTGTCGGCATGAAATGCCTTTGATATCACCCTATCAACACGACGGCCGGCGCACCTAGTCTTAACGTACAAATTATTAAGACTTTTGTAAACTAAGCATTTCCACATCCATGGGTTCGCATAGAATTCAGCAAGGTCATCTATCTTCATGACGGATTATTTCTACAGAAGATATTTAAAAAGTTAAAGTTCATAACAACGACAAAATCAACAAATTATGGTGGCTAACGGCTATACTATTATATCACCCGCAGAAAAGAGTACTGTCTAGTCATTATGAGAGACTGTCAATATTTGACAGTTAATGGTGAAATTTGTAGGAATAACTTTATTTGTGTTTGCAAAATTGCTGTTCCCATTTGTTTTGAAAGGAATTTCTCCAATGTCCTGTATGACCGTAGAAACCAACAAGTAACACTTATTGTTATCAAAATCCGTACGGAAATAACAAGCCTCTATTCAACGTTGACATAAATTTATTTTGTATATATTTTGGTTTTATAAAATATTTAACTATTTATTTATGAACGATGTAAACACAGAATAGAAAGGCAAGAAGTCTGACTACTAAACGAAAAAATGAACAACCAAACGCTTTTAGACTACGTTAACATTATCAAAATTTATTTATTAAACGAACCCTGTATAGAGAAAATAAAATAATTTTACGACAACAATAGAGTTACAAAATGCTGTAAATTCCAACGTTTATTTCGGCGTAATGTTAGAAATACGCGCGTATAAAAGTAAACGCAACAACTCGGCAAATTACAAATTACATTGTGAATCGCAGCGTAGAAACTGTTGTGTTCAGCAAATTAATAAGATATGGTGATGTTTTTGTTATTCTGCTGTCCAACAAACATGCTTAACTTTTAATTTTATGAAATCTAAAGCTGTTTTACAGTGAAGTTCTCCAAATGAGATGTACTTCTTCGGGTATTATTCAGAACAGCCCTGAACAATTCGAGTTGAAATTAAAATTTCTAGTTTTAGTAACAATTATTGTCTTAACTAAAATAAATTGTTTACCAAGTGTTTTAACTCTTAATTGAACTTAAAATTTAGAAATACAAATATTCAGTTCTTTTAATTAACATAACACACCCCACTTGATATAACAATACTTACAATGGCTATTTCTAAAAAGCAGACTACACTCGTCAAAAATTCAAATAAAATAAACTAGAACTTGCAAAGTAGTAATTACCTACAACTTGTCATTGTTAAACTACATTCTAAAAGTGCAAACTGTAGGTTAAAACTTCAAAACTAATTTGAAGATAAAAACATAAATAGCAGCCTAAAGGGAATTTCGCTGCTTCAGAAGAGACGCGAATTAACGTGCAGATAATCGGAGCTATTTCGAAACTATTTCGGCTAAAGCAATATAGGAAAGTAAAAAATTAAATAAAGAGAAAAGTATCGAAAAAATTGCCTAAGACAAGTTCCGAAATAGACAATTCAGTAGAGACACTGCGTGCGTGCTCGAAAGGCACGTTTGGTGTATTGAGGCTCGCGAGTTCGGATAAATCAATTACGGATTCTGTTCTCAGGCTTGTAAACTCCATTATACATGTGTAGCTCTCTCCAGACTAGATGATTATGATGGATTATGCTGTGTTGGTATTCATAAGTGATGGTTTACGCCGTTGAGCGTCCGGGACTTTGTAAAGGCGTGTTACGCTCTGCACTACATTGATAAACGGAATTTTAGTTGTGGCATTTGCAAATCTATTTGTAAAATAGTCTATTATATCTAAAAGACCTTTTTATGGATCACATCTCTCTTGCTACATAAACAAAGTTGTTCCATGCTGCACTTCAAAGTTGATATTCTATCAATTAGATTTTTTCTTTTATTATATCTCCATTGGTATAGTATATACTAATTGCACTGTGTACAAATACAAACTTCGATTCGACTACAATATTTTAACAGCTTCAATTAACGTCTGTCGACTAGAACTTAAAGGGCGCAACACCGCGAAACGAATTGAATCGCAATGAAACAGAACGGATGAATTGAATCGCAACGGAATGAAACAAAACGGATCAGAACGAAGTGGATCGAAATGGAATAGACCGAATAGGATCGGAACGGAATTGCACACATTGGAACGGAATTGAAACGAATTTCTTGGTGAACATGTTTTGACCGCTCCCCATGCTTTAGATTTTAAAGGCTTAATCGCATTAGCTTGAAACGAAAAGTTTACGGTCGCTTTATCCAATCCCCCATTCGGATTCTGCCATGTTTCGATCCGTTTCATTCTATTTTTTTTATTCTCTACTGTTTTGTCAGGTTGAACTTTGAACTGATTCTGTGATTCTGTTTTATTTGCACTGAGAGAATCACCAGTTTGACTTCTAAAATGTGGAATGAGAATATCACGGTTATGTAGGTATATTCCTGCTCACCCTTTCTATGAAAAAAAAAAATGGTAGTGATACTAGAATAAAGAGAATAAAAAATTATTCTCGTTGCGGAAAATATTTTTTGAACGTAATTTGTAGCCGTTTATTTCTGTGCAGTTTGTCAAAGGCTTTGGCGTAATCAATGGATGCCATGTGTACTCATTACGAACATATTCACCGATATTGTTAATTCTGCTTTGCATAATTATAGCTTAGATTTTGTAGCCAGTGTTTACAAAACTTATGCTTCGATAGTTTTCGCAGTTACATTGCACTCTTTCTTGAATATAGGAGAAATGATCGCTACATTCCAGTCTTCCGGAACATGTCCATATTTTTAATATATGTTCGTTAGATCTAATAGACGTATAAATAATGAATTCTCCCTTTTCAACTATTTTTAAGGGTACAGCAATTCCCGACACTGCTCGTCTGTTCTCAGGTACTCCACTGTAAAGCATTATTTAATCTTCTAGTTCAACTGGCCTGTTACTTAGTTTATGGTAATATAGCTACTTACATCTACATAAATACTTTTCAGCTCTTTTTGTAGTTTAATTTCTTCTTGCACAGTCATCGCGCGTTCCACACTGCTATTTTAAGTTTTTCTGATATAGGTATAGTATTCCAACCAGAAATTGGAACGCTATTTAAAATCAGGCCAGCGTTGAGAACAGAAGTCACTTCGTAATTTAATCCATAAAATGTTGGATTGCCATTCAGTGACACTTCGATAACAACTTTCAAATTTGACACATGCACTGGGAATTCTGGAACACATACGTTTTACAACATTTTCTATACTAGGATTTGGTATTAAAAGCTGAGGTTAAACAACTAGTACCTACTTAAATCATGCAAAATGTTACAAAGCCTTAACACAGCAGTTAGGCTACATGTTGTACAGTTTGCGGATGAACTGTCATTACTTGAAAGCTGCTTGACGTTAGAAAATTATTTATTGATTGTATGAAACCAACTTAGACATGACTTACACTTTCCATGCAGTACTTGATTTTAAAAAGCTTTCCAATTTTTAGTTGAGATACTATACATATCCGTTTGTTTCTTTTCCCCGCTGTGGTCATCTTATTTTGGTGCGTCCTGCTATTTCCATAAAGATTCCGAGTAGATTGATTTCCCCTGGATACGTTACTAACGAATCGCAGTGATGGTGTTGCTATTTTTAGGTATATCACCCAGTGGTATATTGCTAAAAAATGGTACCGGGCCGTTTGTCGATCAGCGGTGCATCTAAGTTGTTGAGGGGCATACACTACGTATAGAAAGTGATGACAATAAAACTCAAATAATAATATCGAATAAATATAAAAATAATATTATTATAATAATAAGAAAGTGTGAAAATAACTAGATGATATTGATCGCGTTGATGATTTTCTATTATGACGTTTGGCAAAAATGAGGCATTCCGTCTCTACAAGAAAAAAGTACCGGAACATTGTCCCGGCCCGAATACACCACCGATTTCACCAGGCTTACCTTTGTATTAACGTCCAAAAGGAGGCTTGCCTTCTCCCCCACAAGGCCGTTGAAGACTTCGCCCTTTCAGGACTTGTGAGCTTCTTGCTGAAAGGTGCCTCTTCCGCTTGTTTCGCCCTTCCGAAGATTATTCTCCGCCGTGTTATACTCCTCAAGACTAGGTCTTTTGGCCTACGGCTGCTAATTATAAATATTCACAGCAACCCTGTTACCAGGACTTCCCCATCCGCCGCCCGGAGGACGCCCTCTCTTGGAATGAGTTGTTCCGAGAGGCTGGAATTTATTAGAGATATTAAACTCGTCATGTTTTCTTGTAAGACTGCTTTCTCGTTACATTTTTTATTCACCACTCTTTGGCTTTATATGTATGTAAAGGGTTTTCCAATAGGGACGGGTCGATGTTGACAGGCTGTGGCGGCCATGTTGTTTTGGCGGCGTCTATCAAATCTGTTGTTTATTATTCAGTCACTGATGCCAAATCACCATGGCAAGTTACACGATTGAGCAGCACGTCCAAATGATAAAACTTTATTTTCAAAATGAGTGTTCGCTAGTTTGGTGGCCAAATTCGGGACGACCGGTTCGGTAAACAATCAGCCAACACCCGTACGTCAAAGGAACGCCAGATCGGCCGAGAACGTCGCCGTTGTCCGTGAAAGTGTGCAGGAGAACCCGAGGCAGCCAATTCCTCGCCGTGTACAAGAACTCGGCCTTTCGCAGACTTCAACTTGGCGAATTTTGCTTCGGGACTTGGGCCTGCACCCGTACAAGATTCAACTGACCCAGGAGCTCAAAGTTAATGACCATAGACAACGCCGTTTGTTCGTTGACTGGACTTCGGAGCGTTTCGAAGAGGACCCCAATATTGGCCGAAAAATCATCTTTAGCCACAAGGCGCATTTTTGGATGAACGGCTATGTCAACAAGTAAAATTTCCGTATATGGGTGAAGCCAACCCACACGAGGTTCACCAGGTGGCAATGCATCCACAACAAGTTACTGTTTGGTGCGGATTTTGGGCGGGCGGTGTCATTGGTCCGTACTTTTTCGAAAACGACGTTGGTGAGGCCATCAACATCAACGGCGAGCGATACAGATCAATGATAACCAATCTTTTTTGGCCCGAATTGAACGATATGGACGTGGACGACATGTGGTTCCAGCAGGACGGCGCTACGTGCGACACAGCGAACGCCACGATGGACATTGTGCATGAACGATTTGAGGGTATGGTGATCTCTCGCAGAGCTGACGTGAATTGGCCATCAAGATCGTGCGATTTGACCCCACTAGACTTTTTCTTGTGGGGTTTTCTGAAGTCGCAGGTCTATGCCAATAAGCCGCAATCGATCGATGCCCTCAAAGTCAATATAACCCAGGCCATCGCTCAAATTCAGCCGGTCATTAAAAATTGGACATCTCGGATCTGTGCCACCGTGAGCAGCCGTGGCCGACATTTCAACAATGTCATATTTCATACATAATGGCATACATGGGCCTTTCAAATAAAAAAAAGAATTTCGTTAATACCTCACACACAGCTTGTTTTATTCCATTTCAACATCGACCCGCCCTTATTGGAAAACGCTTTATATTGTTTTATGGATTCTACGTTGTTAGGTCTTGCATTTGTCTTCTTTTGTATCCGTATTTTTCTTTGTCCTTTGAATACATTAATATACTGACCCTTTTAGCTTTTGTGGTTCTAATTTCGAAAATCTTTTCCCAATTGTAGTCTTACAGTTCTTGTTAAGAACTGTTCACAATCCTCTTTGTTTTTAAGGTTGGGATCTTATTTCGATCTGTTAGTTGTCCTGAATTTTATTTGTATTTTTGCTTTCAACGAGCAGTATTGCTGATCAATCAAACACCAGAATCCTGTAAGAAATTCTAAATCTAGCTATTAACGAATTAATGCTGCAAAGTATGAGGTTTTAAAGACTACAATATTTAACAGCAATAAAAATTTGCACGATGGTACAGTTAGGACCGCTTTACGACGTGCAGGTTTTAAACCAATGCGGTTTTAAAATCGTTACTTAACTTGACAACGAACAGGCACACCTGCGCTATCGAGTATCAGGTATCATATTTACGAGACGGCTCTTTCATATTATGTAAATTCCTCCTCCTCTAACATAGATATTGGAGGATGCGACCTCCAGGTCTGAGTAACGTGCGAACGACACCGGCGTGATAAGTCGAAAGTTTGTGGAGTAAGGTAAGGGTTATGTTATGCTATGTTATGTTATGTTGGGAGCATCTTCGAAGTTACACATGCTATCCTAAAAGCGTATCGCTTTATCTCGTCTCATGGCTTGCATAAGCAGGTGTCCTTAAGAAGGCGCAATTTCGGATAGAAGATATCGTGTTTCCAGTATGTGAGCACGTTTTGCGGCTTCCGTTCTGGCTGCGTCGCATAAGATATGCACATTTGAAAGTATAAACTCGGCTTCTGCACAACCGCTCGCTCCAGATCTGTATTAGTTTAATAGCGCCGGTAAGGGGCCCCAGCACGTGTCAAATGCAATATCAATATCGAATTATACTGTTTGTTTATGATTATGAAGTTGGTAACGGAAGTGAAAACCGTACGTGACAACGATATAGGAAATTTTCGCGTCGGTTTAGGAAACACCCGCTCTTCCACGTCCCTCGAAAGCATTTCCACTTCCTATGCGCCGATGTATGACAGTGTAAATCCCGAGAATTTGTGTTCCGTGTAAAAGCGCCCTCCTCAAACTCAAAAATCAAATTTATGGCCGCTGTCGCTGCAAACGGATTTTATTAAAAATGTGCATGTTTGAAGAGGATTACTGTTTAAAAATACACTAATGGCTCCAACTTTCTTCCAGTATTTGTTTGTTATTACATTTTTTAAATATTCTACTATTAAGAATGTTACCAGAAACTTACGGTGAAGTCGAAACTTACACATTTTGCACATAAACTTCTTCTTTTAAAGCCCTCCCCGCTGAGTATCACCCTGCTATAGCGGAGGGTATTAAAGTGAAATTTGGCAGATATATTCTACCAATAGCTTTCTTATTTATGAAATGTTTATAGCTATTAACATATCTAGGAATGTTATGAGTATCATAACTGCCGCAGATGTTTTGAAATCCGAGCTCGTAGAGCGAGGATTTTAAAACTTCTAAGGCAGTTATGATTCATAACATCCGTGATTTGTTCAATAGTTTATCGGTTGCTGTATGGTTATGGTTGCCATGTAGGGTAATATTCTTTAACCCTACAGATAAGTTATGACCTAGTTACCAGCCTACTTTTGTATATGTAAACAAAGGCTTAATATCCTGAAACCGATAAAAATTTTTACGTGTAACTTTAAGGGGTTGAAATTAGTAAACCTTAATTAGAACTTTTTAACATACAATAATTTGATTATGAAAACATACGTATTGGAAAGCCTATCTAAAAACTGTTTTAGATCTTTTAGTTTTTTTCATAAATACAGAAATAACATGTAATATCTTGCGCAGTGTTTTGTTGAATAACTGCTAAGAAGCTAAAAAAAATCAGGCTTTTATATTTTTGTATAATCAAATATTGTCCGTTAAAAAGTTCAAATATAACCATTCTATATAGGCGGAAGTAACTCGGCGGCAAGGGATTTAAAATAAAAAATCTATACGCTAAATATTAATGTTTCAACGTCTTCTATAACCTCCTAAGTTGGCACCATGTTTTTGATACACCCTGTATATTTAATGCCCCTGCTGTGATATGTGTAACTAAACATACAAATTAATAATATAGCGGCTATTTGGATTTCCATTACAACATTAGAGCTATCTTGACAAAAAACGCACAAAATCCATTTTGATAACCAGTAAAATCAATAGTTGTTCGTGAATATTTTAAATTATGTTAAAATTGTTCTAGAATAACTCTGAGAGGTTTAATTATTAATGGAAGTTCTACAAACGGCAACGATTTGTTTTAATGTTTTTTGATGGGGTGCCGTTGGGGGAAAAGCAAGGGTAGTTCAACCCCTTCCAAGAAGCATGAAATTGATCTTTTTCAATAACGTACGTGCCAGATTCCTTTATGCAGTAGATTTTATAACATCTAAAATCTTATTAATAAACGTTTATTAGCTCCCTAGGGTGAGTATACCGAGGTTAATATTAATTTTATCAAAAACCGCTTTTTATATACATACAGTATTCATTCAAATATAGGCTACATTTTGGCGCTTTAATTTTAATTTTTGTATTTTGAACGTATATGCAGTTTGTATAGTGCCGAAGGAAGAAATTTTATCGGAACGATTGAAAATAGCAGCTAAAAATTTTAATCAAAAGTTATTTAAATTTGCACTTCTTTTATCGGAAATGGAATTATACGGATCCGTCAGCAGGATTTAACTATTTTTTTTATACATCTCTGAATGAACGAATAATATATTTTTTATCTACGACATTGTGTAAAATTAACTTTTGTGGGCAGTTTTAAGTTTGTAAAACGACTATTTAATAACATGATATAAATAATCACGTCTTCAGGAGCAACGTGGTTAAAATGTTTAACAACGCAAAATTACGACCGGTTACTAAGGTCAATTTTTTCTTATCAAGGCAAACCCGTTATTTAATGCAGTAATCTTAATTTACATTTTTTTTATTATACCTGCATCAGAATCACCGTTTAAAGCACGCCTGAGGCGATTAAGGCTCGTCGAGCTTTAAAGGTTGTCAAGGAAACGACTGAATGCAACAACGGACGTGGACGCGACAAAAACGTAAACAATTCTCGTAACTATAGTAGCAATATTATTATGCCCTCTCGATTTATCACGACAAAAATTATTTCTAAGTTTTTAGTACGTAATTTATTTCCAGTATTGCAGGTATAATAAAAAATAGCGGAAAGTATTCGTGGATAACTGGTCTTTAAAACACTTCCTCTATTTTGAGCACTCTGGCTACGCCGTCGTGCTCGAAAACTCGCGCGTGTTTTAAAGACCTTGTTATCCACTCATAGTTTAATATACTATTACTTTCTAAAAACTAAAAGTAAGTTTTAACTGGTCGCCTATGGATACAGTTGTCATAATGATTTTTATATAAAAATGAGACACGTCGAAAGCAATTAATCATCTAAAATTTTGAATATTTTGTACTTTTGTAGGTTGCAGAAAGTATGTATTATTCGGATTAAAAGTGACTCTGTTAGACCTACAATTATTGCGTTCGCTGGGTTACGCTACGCTTCGCCTCGCATATTTAAACATAATTACTTGTCAAAAAAAGTGCCACATATAATCCTAATACTGTATTTGGATTTTTAATGTAACTAAAAATATATTTTGGGAATAAAATGTAAGAAAAAAAAACAGGAGCTGCTAAATCAGGCGATCTTGCTAGCCATACATTGTCCTGAAACCTTGAAACTGGGAAATGCGACGTGAAACATCTGTAGCCTACGATCAGTAGCACCACCTTGTTGAAATCATGCATGATTTTGTAGCTTGACATTCACAAGCGTTTAAAAACAGCGATCAGAATGACGCAAAAAGTTAACACTCCACACAATACCGTCTTTACTGCGAAGACTCCTTGATAAACACACTTATTGCCCATAGTACATGACATTTTCAATATCATATTACGACGTCACATCAATAATTTCTCCACGGAAACCTGTTGCCGGACCCTGTACAACAAAGTGGCAATTTTCGATGTCTTTTGTTTGTTAGTATTTTTAACCACTTTTTTTATTCCATCAAATACCCTAAATTCTGAAATTTCTAACTTCGCTTTGAAAAAAGAACATTTAACTGAAAATTGTCACTACGGCAGAAAATGACGCTCGCACCTTTACTTTAAATTTAAAAAAGGAATTATAAAAGTAATAATACCAAAATACCTATAAAATGCTTTCGGTTAATCGTTACTTCGTTGATTCCAAAATAGCGGGCACAATCTAACCAACAATAACACATTTATAAATATGGTCATGTTTATCACATTTAAAAAAAGTTCTTCGCACACTCGCCGTTTGGCGCTCAGTGAAATTACCCGTTTATGTTCTTAAATACAGCGTAAATTCGGAAAATTTATAAAGCAAATGAAATTTGATAAGCAACTGACAGTCGTTTACCAGTTAGAATTATCATGAATTAAAGCATTACATTAAGTAACCTCTACAACGAACGTGATTATACAAGGTATACGGTTCCAATACGAGTAGCAGTGGAAAACGCAAGAGTGGTACTGCGCCCCAGGGTACTCAAAAGATGGAATTAAACAAAACCCTGAACTTCAATGGTCACTGCAAGATAGTAAAAATCGCAATCTGCCAGAGTGGATTCGTACTACCAGGTGGCGTGGTTTTTATAGCGTGAAACTTGTAGTGCAACAGATTCCTTCAGCATTCGAAGATAACAGGACGAACGTTGGGGGTTACTCTTATAGAGACAAGGAAGAAAATAAAGGCCTGAAAGTCAATTGGACTAAACGTCATACAACATCAAGATACAGATACAGTCTCATACCTGTGATTTGGGGGGAGAGGGCGCCTAACAGGTGTTTATTTTTCTAAATATTATCGAAACCTGATTCAATTAGACGCGTGCAGTAGTTTACTAAACCAAGACAACCAAATTTGTACAAGATTACTGGCGGTTTACGGGATAAAACCGCTTTTAAAGTATCACCAAATGGAGCCACAAACATGCACTCTAAAATTCCAAAAACTAGGCAGCATGATATACCCAACACCGTTTAATGTTGCCAAATTCACAGTAATAGTGAGTGGAAATCAAAATAGTATATTGTTTCATTAGGATTAAAAGAGGCACTTTGCTTTACAGGCAGTTATGTTTGCATTTGCGAGGCGAAGTGCAAAAATTAAATGAAACAGAGCCACGAATGATACATGCTATTTTTTCTGCAACCAAGAAAAGTACAAAATTTACAATGATCAATTTATTGTTTTTGACATTTGTCATTCAAAAAGCATTGACACACATCCATAGCCGACCATATAGCACTTACTTTTAATTCATAGCAAGTAAAAGTACTTTTAATCCTAGGAACGGAAACCGTTACCTTGCAACATATAATTTTTTCTGCAACCGTCTTAAAATTCATTACTTTTAATACCACAATCTGCCACTGAAGTTCCTAGGATTAAAAGTACTTTTACTTAGTACGAACTAAAAGTAGGTTTTACTTGGTCAGCTATGCATACGGGTGTCCTAATGCTTTTTAAATGACAAACGTCAAAAGCAGTTCGTTATTTAACATTTTGAATATTTTATACTTTTCTTGTTTGTGGAAAAAATCGTATGCATTATTCGTAGTAAAACCAGCAGTATTTGACTCGCAATTTTTGTGTTCGCTCAGCTGCGCTACGCTGCGCCTCGCAAATGCAAAATTAATTGCACGTAAAAGTGACACATATAACCCTCATAAAACAATATACTATTTGCATCAGTAAAAAAAATGTCAACTTAAGGACATATTTTGGTATTAAAAATAATGACTTAAGACGGCTACAGAAAACTAACATTTTTGGACCGTTACATAGCATCTGGTGAATCGCATCTCTAGGTTAATTGCTATATCTGGGTACCTATCTCAAACTGATGTTCTGGTATAGTACATTTATAATAGTACTTTATGTAACTAGTCCTCAAAGCAAGGCTTTAGGGGACGAGTCGTAATGTTTCCGGACGAGGCGGAGCGAAGCGCAGCCGAGTCCGTAATATGATGATGAGTCCTCTAAAGCCATTTGAGGACGTGTTGCATACAACGTTTTTTTTGTATCAGCTCTCCAAACATTATAATATGAAGTTTCAGTTACCATTAACACGGCATTATATTAGGAGGCCGCGTGAAAATGTATTTTTCGCTCCCAAACTGGTTACTTTGGAAACTGTCTAGGATCCTCAAAATGGCCATTTAGAGGCCTTGTACTTAAAGTCGTCATGGCAACTAATGTTTGAGTCCGCTAAAATGTTGCCATGACGACTTTAAGTACAAGGTCTCTAAATGGCCATTTTGAGGATCCTAGACAGTTTCCAAAGTAACCAGTTTGGGGAGCGAATACAAAAAAAGAATATAAACATTCATTATACAATTTGCTAATTAGCTACTAAAACCATTTTACAAGAATGGCAACATTGCATGAAATAAAGTGAGAACTACTCTTATGCAATGGAAAGTTTATACTGTGCTACGTAAAATAATCAAGTTTCCTAATCTATAGCTAAGGAAATGATAAAGAAATATATTAAAAAGTAAGCATTTTTAGTATAACAATTTCAAGGTAGCATTCTACTGCTACCCAAAAAATATTCGTTTGGTACAAAACATTCAACATTTTTTAACGTTAGAAATGTGTTTTAAAACGGACTTTCTAACTCCAGTATTAATCAAAGTAATTAAGAATTAAGCAAGTTTTAGTTGTAATTTTTCTTTTTTTGCATATAAAAATGTTAAATATAAGAACACACTAATGCTCTTAAGTATATCTCAATTCTCTTCTACATTTTCATTATTCATTTTATTTTTGCGAGTTGGTTTTCAAGTATGGCGCATTTACCGCAGCTCTTGATTAATTTTTAGTATTCAGTTTGATAAATACATATGTTCACTTTGTCATTAGGAAGTATACGCTCATGCTTTCAAACGATGAGATGATTTATAGTAGCAGCTATTGTTTGGGCTTAGTAGCAAATAAAATTAAATAACAATCACCAATTAACTCACCAAACAAAAGACAGGGCCGCAATAATTTACTGTTTAGTGGTTAGTAAAAGGTCCCCGACTTATGCTTTCATGACACTCCTACCGTCATAAAACTAACAACATCCCATGATTATATCTACTTCCTCCCGTGTATGTTACTTCTTCGCAACACATCAAATTTCCCCAACTCATAAATCTACTTTTATATGTCTCTGAGTTCGCGAACACAATGCTGTTTATAGATTTCTTCTCATGGGACACTTTTCTTTGTACACTGCAGCCCTTTTGGAGAGGGCACCCCGATCTTGACAGCCGTGCCAAGCAAGTTTTCGAAAGTCGAACAATTTGCAGCAGGGTGACTGGGCGCCGTGGCACTTTGGGCGTTAATATGATTCGCGGTTTCCAATATCGAACCCATTAGCAGTCGCATCACAAGCTGCAAATGTAACTAGATTAACATCTCTCTCTCCTTTGTAGCTGCTGCGGTATCTACCGCTCTGTGCGGCTCTTACGCCCTCAACTTTACTATATGTGACACTCGCGAGGTGCTTGCGCGAAATTCCTTAGTTAGGGTGCCAAGATTATTCCATTAATGTAATGGTAATGGCGGCAGTGGCGTCGTCCTAGATGCTGCCGGCTAAAAGCGCTGGAAAGGTAAAATGCCACTGCAGTTCTCTAAATCACCTTTGGTTATCCTAAGACGGTGCCAGTTCTACAGTTGTAACTTTTTCAGCCACGCTATGTTTAAAGTACTACGGCCGTAAGCTATAGTATATCAATTGGTATTTTCTGTTTCATTCGCATGCTGATTAAAGAACGCTGATTGGTTAGATCTGTGCGTAGGCCCCTTGTTTATTTTTTTGTACCACGTTTTGTATTTTATATTCTCAGATATTTGGAGGACAAAATGCATTTTATTGTCCACGTCATGATTTTGTCAAAATGTATTCCTAAAATTTTAAAATAGGCATTGTAATGGTATTTAACAATTCAAATACTTTAGAACAAAATATTTTTATGGGTACACATATTTTTTAATCTAATGTAGCTTCTACAGAAAAAGTTTTACGTGCTGCCAATACTGGTGCCTATATGTATAGTTTTTCCTGATGGAAAAACAGTTTTGTAACGCCAGTATATAAAGCGGGAGAGCGTTGAGAATTATAGGCCTATATCAGGACTTAATGTTATAGCTAAGACTTTTGAGAAACTACTTTTAACAAAATTTTCTTTACCTTGCTTTATTTAGTGAATATTTACATGAGGCTGTAGAAGCTGGTTTTCAGGTCGATGCCATATATACAGACTTCAGAAAGGCATTCGATAGAGTCAATCATGCAATTTTAGTTAATAAGTTACAGTCCATAGGGTTTGGATATCCCCTCATAAGTTGGTTTCGTAGTTATTTATCGGGTAGGTACTCTCAAGTAAGGATTGAAGGATACTTATCCAGACCCTTTCACTGTACTTCTGGTGTACCTCTGGGGTCCCACCTGGGTCCTTATTTGTTTCTGTTATTTATAAATGATATCACAACCGATTTTGAATATTACAAATGTCTCTTGTTTGCAGATGACGTAAAACTGTACGCTAGAGTACAAAATATCAAAGATCGTTTAAGAGTGCAAAATGATATTGATACACTTGAAAAGTGGAGTGAATTAAATGATATGGAACTTAATATTTCAAAATGTCACATAATCTCATTTAATAGGAAAAAAAACTGTTGCTTACTACAATTATATTTTGCATAACACTATTCTTGACAGAATTTACGAAGTTTCGGATTTAGGGATTTTATTTACCGTCAACTTAAGTTTTAATAGACATATAGATACCATTAAAGCTAGATCAATAGTAGTAGTAGTATTTTTGGGGAGACTCTAGCGAGTCTATCAAGTAGGCCTTGATAGGCCTTTTTTGCCAACCCCATGAACAAGGTCTAGGCATGCAGTGTACCAGGTACCTTAGTCCTACTTAGAATTTTGCCGAGACTAAGGAGTTCCAGCCCTAGCAAGGGATCTTTTACATGCTACACATCGTAGTAACATGTGACCCACGGCTTTACATCACTTCCGAATGATAGCATTCTGCAGAGGTTTTCATCCTCATTTTTTAATTTTTAAAAATCTCACCGGGTCGGGGATCGAACTCTCGACCCTTAGATCAGTAGCCAGAATGCTTACCACTGAGCTATAGAGCCCGGCTAGGTAGATCAATAAGAATGTGTGGTTTTATAATTAGGAGTTGCCATGATTTTAGAGATATGCACGCGCTGTTGCTGCTTTACTATTCCTTAGCAAGATCCACACTGGAGTATTGTTGTATTGTGTGGTCATCTTATTATCAATGTCACAAAACAAGAACAGAAAATGTGCAAAAGAAAATGATCAATTTTATTTTATTTAAAATGAATATTTGGAAAGCAGCAAGAAGTGGTTTTTGTTTATAAAATTTTTAATTCTGAAAAACATTGTTCCTGAATTGTTGGGATTGTTTAATATACGAGTTTCACAACACTTAACTAGAGATAAATCAATTCTACAAATATCGTGTCACCGTACAAATTATGGACAGAATTCACTACTTGGAAGACTATGCCGCTCACTAGATATCTCTTGTGATATAGACATCTTTAATATTTCATTATTATCTTTAAAGAGCGTACTAAGACTGCTTTGCAAATAAACAAAAATGTTGTTTGTATATTAATTATTTTTTCTATATAATTTATTGCATTTGTTATTTTTTTGCGTTCTCTGTTTTTGTTTTGTGACGTAAATTGGTGGTTTACTTTTAATCTTAATGTACGTCTTAATTATTATATTATTTAATATTCTACATTAATATGTTTCACTTCTCATATAAAATAATGTTATTTTTTGTATGAATAACTGCAATTGGGATTGTATCATGTTGCTATTCTTATTCTAAATAAATAAATAAAGGCAAGCCAGAATGCGCAAACAGCTTGCTCAAATTACTTGCGTACCCTGTGGATTGAATGAAGGTACGAAGAGGATTAGATCGCCGTTTCCACATCAACAACAATTGAGAATGTAAAAAAGAATGTAAAACGAGACGAGCCAGTGCAAACCCTTTATCTACAGTTCGGCACACTGTTGGCGTGGAACGGTATTGTTTTAGAACACATGCTGTCTTCGAATATGTTGAAAACCACTGCAATGTTGTATGGTTGATATCATATTATATTACATAAATGATCGCATCACATGTGCGGTGATTTCGGCTTAAGATAATTCACAAAAGAGACGGTAACTAATTATTCCGAACCCTAGACGGAGGAAATCGACTTCAAATAGAGTTTGCGATTGATTAATACCGTTAGGGAAAGGCGCAGATGGGGCAGATAGTGTCTATAATGTGACAGTACGAATTTAAAGGTGACTTTCGATAACTTAAAAATTGCCGGGCTAAGATTTGTACTCGTGATCACGGGCTCGGAAGTTCGGCATTAATATACCAGACAAACTGTCTTAGAAATCGTCCTGAGAGATTATGTCGAGCTATCATGTTTACATCCGGTAGACGTGCCATACTCGACTTTTACTAATTTGCGGCAGCTTGTGTAAAATATTAATAAAAGCAGCTCTCAGGGTCGACGTTTCAAAGAACAGCTACCAAATACGACAGTTGCTCCACCGGTAATCAGGCGTTATTCAAGGCACCTGCAATAAAACAATTATTTCTATAATTGCCCTATCAATTTATCAATTTCGGATACCAAAGATATGCTTAATAAACTGCAATTACCTCAACATTTACCTGCTTTAGAGAGAAAACAGAAAAAACTTTAACCTAGTACAATAAGTTATAGTTTGTTCGTTAAATATGGCTCGTTTTGCATAATTGGAGCATATTTTTTATGCTGTTAGTGCATATAAACTTATTCTTTCCGTATCATTATATTATTATGCTAGAAAAAAGATAGTTTCACATTATTACAACACTTTATAATAAGAAATTCATATCTTATTATGCTAGAAAAAAGATAGTTTCACATTATTACAACACTTTATAATAAGAAATTCATATCTGATTTTGGATTTCATTGTAAATATATGTCGAAGCTTGCTCTAGCACCGTTGAATTGATTTGTATTTCTTGTACAAATAATTATTGTATACGAAAAAAAGTTTCTCGATAGTAGATCATAGTTGTTTAATAAAAAAATAAGTCATTGTTTCTGTTTCATACTCATTTTAGACGTGCTGAAAAATTCTTTTCTAATTTGATTCAATTAAAACTGTGAGAGTGTAGTATGAAAAAAACTTAAATCAACTAAATTAAGCAGAATTACATTAGATACTTATTATACTCAAACAAATGTCCCAACAAAAAGAGCTCATATTGAATTAACAAATGTTTCTAACATAATATGGTTAATACTGTTGAACACTTCAATTATTACTTCTACTACTTTATACATTTGTAGAGCCGTTTTGCTGTCTCTTTAGAGTGATACCAATGCTAATATTACAAAAGTTAAAAATATAAATTATATTTTATTTCATTTTGAAGGGTGTGATGAATAATAATTTGTTTGGATGTGCTCTCAAGCTGTTATACTGTATATTTTAAAAGAGTGTTGTTTCCTAAATAACATTTAATTTTTGGGTGTGGGGATTTTACGCTTAGGTGGTGACCAAAAGCTAATATTTCTAAATGCTAATTCTTATATTAAAATCTTGAAATTGTAGTTCTAAGATTTACTTATTTTCAATACAGGCAGTAGAATTATCGATCACGATTTCTGAACACAGTCTCATGTCCATCTCTTTCCAAGATCTCACTATCAAGTTATATCGAAGATAACGTATGAAAAATATCAATATAGCACAGGGCATAGGAAACAAGAGTTCTAGCAAAAATAAACAACAAGACCTAAACTAAAATACTCTTATGTGCATGCAAGCATTATCGCGCCAGCGTGGCCGAGCGGTTAGGGAGTTCAGACTGCGGTGTCACGGTGTGGGGTTCAATTCCCACATCTGGCAACTGGCGGGCGGTATACTCCAGTCGCTTTAAAAAATTGGGTACCAAAACCACAGTTGTGGCAGCAAGGAACGTAAGACAGTCGTCGAAGACGTGAACCACATCACGCAGTACGCCGTTAACGTGTGCCAGATTGAGTGGGTTTCTTTCGGAAAAAGACACTGACTCGCCTTGTCTCAAGCCATATTCCAACGTGTACAATGAAGTGTCCGAGCTTTTACTTTTGTTTACATGCAAGCATTAACTATTAACTAGCTATTATATACAAGTAACTTCCTATGTATATTCATTTATATTCATATGTACTCGTTCGCATAACTGACATTGACACTTAAATTTAAATAATAGTTTCACGTATTTTGCTTCAATATATTATATCAATTACATTTATGCATTTTTTAGTTTTATGTATTGGCGCAATTAGAACTTTTGAATGCTCTTACAAAAGTAATATACTTATTTCCCAGCGATATTTATATTTTATGACATTGGTATTATACATCGGAAGAACTATTTTTAAATTGGATAGAAGAAATTACCTAATGTCATTTTTATATACTGCTAAATTGTTTAATATATTATAACGTTTCATTAAAACTACAACGAAAGCCTTAATTTAAGAGAAAGAATATATGCATACTGAAAAAAATATTAAGTAATCAAATCGGCTTTTATTACTCCCCGTGTTGTCTTAATTTGTTTCAGGAACGTATCAGTTATAATCTACATTAATTATTTATTTTTGGATTGTTCGATATGTTATATTTTGATTTAGCATTTTTCTTTTTTCCTTCTTATTTTATGTTTTGCAGCCAGTATAGAATAGAGAACATAGAATTTATCAGATTTGACAACAAAATGGGTCTGGAAATATTTACAATGCAATATCATGTAAAACAAAATCACTCTCTATTTTAATATGTTTTTTTCATATTTATCATCATTTAAAATATTTACTCTTTGTTCTATAAAATACCTACGTAATATTAGCGCGTCACAGTACTCACACACATGTTTGTGTATTGGTTTATCTGCAACATGGAATGGATGGATTTCCATTATTAAACTCGTACCTAATTTTGGTCAGTGGAACCTTAAAGCGAACTGTCTGTATCATCAGTGTCTCTAATTTTTTGTTCTTTTTGTTTTAATATCTATCATCTTGACCGACAAGTGGAAATAAAAACGCCACGAGTAATTCTTCCAGGCCTGAACTGCGGAGAGTTCAACCCCTTAAATTTATTGCTTCTATGCGTCGATCGATTTTGAATATAAGAATTCATTAAATCAGCCGACGAGAACAAAAGGCTTTCACTAATTGTTCATGAAAAATGCCTGCATCTGAAAAGCATATTGTGCTTATTATTTAGTAGCCCAATTACTTTTTAATTGCTTTCCCGAATTCTTTGTCACTTTAATATTCAGAGTGCCACGCAAGGCGTGTTAATTGCTTTACAAGTCTTTTATCTTGTCCCGAATACGATTATGGACTTCGGTTTTATTGCATTATCTGTAATTGATATTTCCATTTTTATGGATAACTAGTGAAAGTCATAGTGCGCGCAGGTACCACATAAATCCACAGAATTTATTCAATGAGTCAGGTATCTAATTAACAAACAAATTAAATCATTGATGTGGGGATTGCAATTTTATGAGGCGTAATTAGCTGTGTTTATTGGTTTTGAAACGAGATCAAAGGCTTTGTTAAGCTGGTTCTGCATTATATTGAATAGAGTTAACATGTTGCAGTTCGTGTATGTACCTACTCTAGCTGATGATTACAACTTTGCAGGATCATTTATCTTTGAAGCAAATACTGAACATGTCGATCGCGGGCTGCAATTCTAGCTTGTCGAGCCAGCAGTTTGAACCTAACGACCTAGAACTAGGAAGCAATCCAGGTTATAACGAAAGTTGTAAGCTTTTTAGATTCAATATACTTTCTATGGCTAGTGCCCCATTGAAGATGCATTCATCAATATTTAAAATAAAAATTAAATTACATCGATTTTTTAATATTAACGGACAGGTTGGACTTAGACCAACCAAAAACTACAGACAACTCTTAAAAAGGAGAGAGTTGCTGCCAGTATACAGTGTAGGTTAAATATATAGCCAGCCTGCTTCTCAAATATAATTTAATTTTATTAAAAAATCCATTCTTATTGCATGGATAATTATTGACATCATTCAAAATAGTTAATAAACTGTTACAAGACAGTTTGAAATTCAGATATAGTGTGTACAGAGCATGTATATGTATTGATTAATGTGTGCTAAAAATATTAACGTTTGAAAATTAGAATATGTAAATACTAAAATTCATACTTAAATTCCATATGAATTATTTTTGAACTTAAAATTATTATTGGTTTCTACTCTGAAAAACTGAAAATCGCGCACACATTGCCAACACGGTTGCCTACGTTGATATTGACTAACCAAACTAGAAAAAGAAAGATTAAATACACAGTGTAATTTTAAAATCTTTCAGTGACATGTGAATAGATCTATGTATAGAATTTTCAGAAATGTCTGCTTTATTTTCGTAACAGTAATTTTGATTTTTTCTTACTTCATCCTTCTGTCCTGTTCTCTCATGACTTTATCCACTTTTCATCTTTAGGAGTATCTTGAGTAATATTCTTCTGTAGGCTCCCATTTATCTCAACTGTAGTTTGTATTTTTCTCTGTTTTTGTATTACTTCATCCACTTCTGTTTCTATTGTCCACCAGTTTTCTTTGGTGGGCCAATTGCTGCACTAGTATTTCTAAGGCTTAGAATATATGTAATCTCCTTTATCTAACGGTGTAGAGGCTGATGCTTTGTATACTTTAGCGTTTGGAGGTGTAGTGCTCAACTTAGCCCGTGTTTGCGAGTTACAAATTTGGAGCGCGCCTTTTGTGCTTGCGTAACAACCATTGTGTCAGGTGTGTGTCTTGGTGATGTGTCGTCCTTGTTACTCTCTTATCTCTTATATCTGTGGCTTTGAGTAGAGTATAGTTGATGTGGCCCCAATACCGATCGCCAAAGCCGCGGAAAAATTCCGCCCATCTTGGGATTCGAACTAAGGAGTTGCTTAATGCAAGACTAACGCTCTATCAACAGCATTATCCGTTCTAAGCAATGTATCTAGAATAATTAGTCTCGTACTATAATAACCAGAGAGCAATCAGCAGAGTTTTGCTACCACCCTCTAACCACAGATCTAAAACAATTATTGCAGTGGCATTTTTCGTATACTTATATCGGCGGTTGAATTGCTACCGAAAAGAACTACTTCCGGAGTCAATATCGTTTATTTTTAGAAACAGTAGTTGGTTCATATTTTAGTTTGTTAATAATGCAGAAATATGCATGAAACGAAATTCAACAAAATTTTAATATGTTTATGTTATATTTAGAATGAATTTTTAAAGTAGAAAAAATATACATATAGAACTAATTAATATTTGCTATTCTTAAAATATCTACAGTGAATTTATTTTAATGGTTAACATAGCAGTTTGGTTTCTCTGTCAGCATTCAATCATTCAGCCACTTCCATGGTTACAAATGGGACCAATAGAGTAGAGCGTTTATTTTACGAGTTAACATACGAATTTAAATTAGGTACTCGCTAATAAGAAACTTTAATTTTGTTACCGGAATGTATGTATGCAACTAACAAGTAGATACCTAGGTACAACTCACCAGTAGTATCTTTTCTTCAGTTGTATACCTTAGGATAACTTTTAGTTGTCTTTTTGACAAGTAATAATTCGTATGTTAACTCGTAAAATAAATGCTCTAATCTATTGGTCTCATTTGTAACCATGGAAGTGACCTGTATGATTAAATACTGGCATAGACACGAAACTCTTATGTTAACCATTAAAATAAATTATCTGTATAAGTAATGGGCATTTGATACGTGATAACATCTTTAATTTAGCGATTTATTTTGAGATTATACTCGCTAACCAAAGCAATAACTCTTAGTACAATAAAAGAATTTTTTGTATCGTTATTCTATGTATGATTGTAACTTTCTATGTTGGATAAAACTACAGCAGTACTAAGATAGGAATTTTTATTACGCATTACATCTTGTTTTGTGAGCAAAACGAAGTAATAGAAAGAATAAGTATTATTATATGTATATAAAATTTATTCTATTATATTGATATTGTATTTTGACGTACCGCCAATTCTCTGGTTGCTGTTTCATCATATTAATTTTTTTCTTGTTTCAGGGATCGCGTCTACCGGCTGAATTTGAGCAACATAAACCAGTCAAGTTGCGAGGTGAGTTGACGCCATTCTTCCACTTTTCCTCAAAATTGTCTACAGAGTAATTCAGACTTATACCGTACATAAAAAATTTTATAACATCATTTGTTCGTTATTACTTCTTATATGGATCTGTATGAACCGAGGACCCAAAAATTATTACGTAATATACATAACATAGTAGATGGGATACGCACGTCATATCGGCGCTATAATGCATGATAAGGGCGCCAGTTTACTGTCTCACCCACATGAAACTAAGACGCCTTTTAACGCTGCATGCACGGGGTTGATTAAACCCTGTCGCCTGTTTCCTTCATTCCGTTGATGCAATTTCATGTGGTAAATAATCATCAGGAAATATCCAATCCATGGGAAATCAATTGATTGTTATACTTCCGCCAGCGCAGTTGAAAAGTTGCTATTAAAATAATAATTAATAATGATAAAATGTACATAAACTAGTTGACCCAGGCGCAACAAGGGTATACCAATATCATTAATAAAACCAAAAGCCGTGGTAAATAATTGCTATCTCTTTTATCTCTGTAACTCTGTACATGAACAAATATTTACTTAGCTGGTTATCCCCATATTCGTTATAAAAATAGAGGCATTTCAATTATGTATCGGTTCGAACGCCTCGAATTACAGCGTTGAAGCACGAAAATTGGAATTTACGAAATGGCAGCCACTCACACATATAATGTGGATCAGGCAATCATACCCACCCACTGCATTGCTAATGCATAATAAAAACGGAATATGAGCAGTAGTAATAAAAGAACGGGCGTTGTGTGCGCTTTGCTGCAAAAAAAGGAAAAACAAAGTTAATACCGTTCCCATTTTCAGGTGTCGAGACCATTCTTGTTACTCAGTTAATAAAATTCTCTTTACCGCGTTGCTATTCGGATTTTCCACAGTTATTATTGTTATAATTCTGGAGTAGTTACAGCATGTGTTATTCCAACTGTTTTACGAAATGTGTAATTTCGCTACTAGGCTTTCATAAAGTAAAAACGCTCTAGTTTTTTTTTTTGTTAACTCAATTAATTATAAGGTATCGTGTGTTCCAAGAAAAAAACTCATTCACAGCATGCCACGATCAAATTGAAGTTTGCCGTAACTCGATATATACCCATTGAAGCAAATGAACTACCATAAGTCAGAGAGAACTGAATTACACCTTGACCTTGAACTATTGTCCTAAAAATATACAAAACACTTAATAAAGCAATTTTTATTGACACTAGTGATTATTGCACTCACTGTTGTTGTGTGCATGCCATCTTATTTTCCTTTTTGCTTGATATAATTAAACTTAATGCAGTATAAACTTCTACCTGTCACAATGACAGATGTTTTTATAAACAAAATGCAATCTGACATTCACCTACAGACTCAAGTTAAGATATGAAAAGATTTTTTTCTTTCTTTCATAGACCTACCCTAAATGAGTTTTTTTTGTGGAACACACGATACATATACAGTGAGCGCCAAAAAGCATTGGTCAGTTTCAATACCTAATAAAAACCCATACGCTTCACCTACGGAATCAATGATAATTTCTTCATAAATAGAAAACTTGGGAGTTTTGTTTCAATGTTTGACATCCTCCGAAAGTGACAGTTTGGTGTGCTGTTTCATAGTCAAAGGTTGTCGGGGCTCATTTTTTCAAGGAAATTGGTGAAACGGTAACGGTTACATCTCAAAGACATTACATGCTTCAAAGATCTTTTTATCGCAAATAGAAGAGGAAATAGTAAATGAATATTGGTTTCAACAGGACGGTGCTACCAATTACACCGCAAGAAATAATACGAATATCCTACGACAATCGTTTCCAAATAAACTGATTTCTTGCTATGGTGACCCTCCTTGGCCTTCGAGATCGCAGGACATAACCACTCCTGACTTTGTTCTTAAAGATTACTTGAAGAGTAGAGTATTTACAAGAAAGATAAGAAATCTGGAAAAGCTTAAAATGTTTATTCGAGAAAATATTGAAGCTATACTGCAGGATATGCGGCAACGCGTGATGAGAGATTTCGGCAGCCGTTTAAAAGAGTGCATTCAGCAAGAGGGGAGTCATTTAACCGACAGAATTTTTCATAAGTGAATCTCCCATTCTTGGTCTTTAAGAAATAGTTTTGATTAACTGTGTAATTTAAGCAAATAAATTGTTATTACAAATTGAAACTGACCAATGCTTTTTGGCGCTCACTGTATATCATGCACAGATTTAATTTTCAGATATTTTTAAAATGCAAAACATAGAAACGCTGAAGAATAATATGCTGTAATACAAGTGAATTGTATAAATTTTGACATACAAGGTGTGCTTTATTAAGCCTGTACCACTAAAGATGTCCCAAAATATGTTCATAAACTTATACAGGGTATTTAGTTCTACATTTCATAAATATTTTGAACCGTCATAGTCGACCCGTGTGGGGCGATACCAGCTCACATTTTTTTAAAATGAAACGCCCTGTATTTTCCCGCGATATCATGGGCTATGGTATGCACACGCATATCTTACTTTTGAAATTCTGGCCAATAATAGTTCGGAAGTTATGAGTTTTTATTTAAAAAAAAATCATAGCAAAACCTTGTTTTCAAGAATTTTGAAAAAATGAAGCTGTATTATACTAAGGGAGTTTTTTTCAAGTGTTGTAAGGCGATATCTCGAAAATGGTATAAAATATTTTGAGAAATTTTGGTGAGCTAATAGAGAGATGGGGGGACATATAAAAACATATTTTTGATATTTACCTCCTGTCTCTATTTTGAGAGGTGGGGAGAAACTTTGGAATTTTAAATAGGATGATGTACGTTTGTTAATAAAATTAGAATCTACGTAAAAAACTACATATGCGTCCAAAAATTTTTTTGATTTTCTTTTTCGGTTACGGAATTATGATTTATTCGGTTATAAAATAAAAAATCTGGTGTGATACACTCACACAACTTCCTTTTACAGTGATCTTATAATTAGTCAAAAATTTCATTTAAAATTTTTAAGCATTTGTCAAAAATTACAAATTCTACAAAAACGGTACACAATAGAGCGTTAGTTGAAGAGACAAATTTTCTCTAAATTCAAAAATGTAATAATATACCGGGTGTTCTATTTAAAATAGGAGCTAATAAAAAAAATAGAAAAAAACAAAAGAAATCTACTTTAGAAGTATTCAACTGGAAAATCACCTATCTCACATCAGTACACATTAAATATGTAATAAAAATGTAAAGTGTGAAAAAAATCGTTAGAGCCGTTTTTGAAAAAAAACTGAAAATCACAAGAGTAAACACCTACCTACTTCCGGTTATGCGATTTTTTTCAAAAGTTTGCTGTCTTATCTACATAGAACACAAAACATACCTCTTTTCGTTTTTGAGATATTCTGTTCACAGACAGACAGACGGACAGACCAATGAAAAAAAAATATGTTTTTTGAGATCAGGGGACTCTAAAACGTGAAGATTTGTTGAAAATTCAATTTCGAATTTTCGGGGTGAATCCAATACTTCCTTTATCGTAAAAGGAAGTAAAAAGAACAATAATCGTTAAAACGTCAAAATTCTCAACTGACTTAAGTAAAAATAACTCATTTCCATGGAAACGAATAATAATTCTGAAATAAGTGAACTTGATTTATTCGTAAAATTTATTTATTTTTTGAAATTTAATCAAAATTTAGTTAATCATAATTCCGTAATCGAAACAGCAAATCCAAAAATGTTTTGTACACATACGTAGTTTTTACGTAGATTCGAATTTTATAAGCAAAAGTACATTATTCTATTTAAAATTTCAAAGTTACCCCCTACCCCACAAAAGAGAGAAGGGGGGTAATTATAAAACATACGTTTAAATATGTCCCCCATCTCCCTATTACCTAAGCAAAATTTTATAAAAATATTTCAAACCGTTTTTGAGATATTGCCTTGTAACGTTTTAAAAAACTCAACTAGTATTAGTTAGAGGTAGGGTTCCAGTCCCGGGACCACAGCCAGCACAGGCGAAGTCCCGGGATCATGTCAACATTCGTGCGTATACTCGATATCAGAGAATTAGGACAGGTATCCACCGGCGTCTGGTGTATACTCATGCCTCTTGCACATTATACATTATTTGCGTTTTGCGTAGACAGGAGAGGTATTGTTTTCGGTCGGTTGGAATTAAACATGTGTATTGTTTCAGGCATACTTACAAGTGTTCGTTTATTTTTTTGTTTCTTTTGTTGGTTTTAGATATATTTTACGCGTAGTCGTGTGCATAGGTAGTAACGGCAAGGTAACTAAATTTGTAGACTTTTAAAATTATGTGCGAAGAAGCTGAATAATTTATATTTTTATGTGTTTGTTATTATCTGATAAAACGTTAGAATTAGAGCGAATTCCGATTCCCAACCTATCTACATAAAAAAATAATGACTTGAAGTCGATATAGCAACACTTTTATATATCAAAAGATAACTTTTCACGAAATATAAAGTTTGTCCCAATAAAATTATGATAACCAGAGGCGGCTCGACGACAGGATTACTCATTTTGCAGTTCACGCAAAAACAAAATATGAAAAGCGACAGACATTTTTAGTACCAGAAGAAAGTAATGAAGTTATAGACGAGCCCCAACGCAGCTCATTATCAGCACATAAATACTTTATTTATTTTAAAACACTTGTTTATCTTTGGAATTCGAATTCAGAAATTTCACTTAAACACTATTTCCTTTTCGGGACCATTTTCGGGACCTTCGGGACTAGTCCCGGGACTTGAAATTTAGCTCGTAGGTCCCGAAAACACTTTTGGTCCCGGGACTTGGAAACCCTAGTTAGAGGTATCTAATTTGTACTGGCACGAGCAAAAGTCCCCATATTTTTACACCTTTTATTGCCTTTTTAATTTGTACTAAGCGGGTGTTATACCAAAAGTAAGTAGTTTTGAGGTTAATTTGCGATTTTTTCCAAAATCATCTTAATTTGGAAAACAAAACTGAGGAGACTATAGATAGGTTTATTATTGAACTATTAAAATAATTTGCTATGAGATAATTGGAAATCCACAAATTAGAATTAGACATTTTAATTAAATGAATACTAACGGCCAAACGGTTTATTATAACATGAAACGAGACATTAAACAACCAACAGAATAAAACACACATAACTTTTGCCTCCAAGAACATGGCGGTTTGTTCCAACACATTCTTTAAGTTATACTGCACGTTGTGTTCGTATTGTAGGTTTCTCGTTAAACGGCTGATGGATTATCTTGTCTCACCGTTTCGAGGGGAAATAGTTCATTTTAAAGCTGTTTAGGATAGCATCAGATAAGAGATACAAGCAAGCAAACCGGAAATGCATTCCAAAGAAACTAGGATACTTTTCGAAAACTATGTTTCTAATACTTTATGTTAAGGACGCTGTTGCAGTTTATATAATATATATTTTCTTAATATCTCCCCTGCAATTCTCGTGACCTACTGAATTTAAACCTATTAAAACGATGACAATAGAACCATTATTTAATTGAAAACATTTATAAAACAATGTTAAAAATGTCAGCATAATGAGGCTGTGGATTGTCAATTATTATAAATAATGTTATCAGCTGTAAGCTGTAACCATCTTGCCTAATAATCAGAAAATAGGACCCAATTTTTAAAAATGTGGTTTTGTGAGAAAACCGTTTTAGCAAACACACTTTAATTGGGCAAGCGTCAAATTGACACACGAAGATTGTGAACTAATTCCAGACACCGACTTTGTACAGACAGTTTTATGATTGCGCTATACAAGGTGCCATCGAAAGTGTGGTGGTAAATTCAAAGGCATATAGTGTTAATAAAAACAAAACGGAAATATATACAGCGTGTAAACGGAAATGTCGTACATAGAGGAGAGGTAATGCTAAAAATTACGAAAGATTACCTGTAGTTTTGACCGAATAAAACATTATTGGCCGGTCTTATAAAGACCACTAATCTGACGTTAACTTTAATTTGCTGTTAAAACAAACAAAGGCGCATCAAAACGTTAGTGCTTATGACATTTCATTCATTAGTAAACAAATTTTGATGCGCTTTTGTTTATTTTAACAGCGAATTAAAGTTAACGTCAGATTAGTAGCCTTTATAAGACTGGCTGTAAGAGGGCTTTGTTAATATGACAGTACAAATATTTTGGTGGTGACATGGTATTAAGTAGTGTTAGTTTCGGAAGAACCTGCAATAGAATATTACGTTACAAGATCGGTAAGTGTCATAGAATAGGCCGAGAAGAGTTAATAAAACGAGACCCGAAGGGTCAAATTTTGAGGTTTGCTCCAATAAGGGAGTCGAGTTTCCTCTAAAATATTTTTGCAAAATGCAATTAATTAATTAATTATTGTGAAATGAACTTTCTATTAGGCAATTGTAAATATTTTTTTAAATATATTTAGTGCAAAGCTAAATTAACCGTTTGGCATGGTAAAACAACGTAGGTATAGGCTATTACACGACTACAGATAGTCTATCCTTCGTAATTTATAACTTTGCTTTTCCTCTATGTACGACATTTTCGTTTACGCCCTGTATAACATTTTTGCATATCGTACGCAGTATACGCGTATATATAGGGTACTTATTATATTCGTAACGTTCTTATTAAGAAACAAACAGAATTGATTAAATTAGCAAAGTTGGGCAGAACGCCGTGCTTAACTTTGGCCTAACCTCCCCAACTTTTTTTTATGTATCTTTTTTTATTTTGGTACTCAGCCAACAGCCGTTAGGCCAATTATAAGCGTCACTGTACATTTTATGGGGACTTCCAACCCCACTAACGACTGTCATGATGTTATTATGACAGGGGGGACCAACTATTTCCGTGACAGTCGTATTACGATGCGCCGAGAGAAGCAGCCATGGAACTCCCAACCAAGTTCTGACCAGAAAGAGCGTTGCTTAACTCTACTGATCGAACGTGGACGCTTGTTCAAGCTACATCACCCGGGACCCTAACTTCTGGAAATATCCTGAAAATTTTAAAACGGTTGAATTATTTAATGTCATAAAATTTCATAACCACTATCGTTAGAATAACAATATAAATAGATGCTTGTAAAACTTCTTTCGTATTCAATAAAATCAACATGTTATGACAGCTTTAATTTTCGAGATGTGAACAAGTTTCTGTAAAATCTCAAAAATTAAAACTGCTATTAAATGTTCGATCATTTTAAGGAATTGTACGAAAAAGTAGCCGTATTTCTTTGTCTTCTAGCGCTCATATTATTTGAATATTGGAATTATTATTTGACATTAAACGATTAAGCGATTTGTTTACTTTCAGTTTCTTTACGATGTTAAAAGTTGGGAGTTTAGATAAAATTTAAGCACGGTAACAGACTATCTTCGAAGTTCTGCTCATCCTGATTGTTAACAAGAAAGTTGCCACTACATAGGATAAAAATGAGCACCCTGTATACAGTCCGTTTTTTTTAAATTTTGCTTCGCGTTATAGCAACTTTATCACGAATTTAAATGCTTCAAACCACTGTGTATTATTGAAATCAACATTTTTATCAGTTGGTTATGTTTTCATTATTTAATTCTTTTTTATCTCTTTATAATGCAGCATCTTCTTTTATTTTTCTTGGTGGCTGTTCGCCAATTAAAGCCGGCCAAAATTATTCATTCCGACAGAACAGTTAGAGAAAGAAGGTGTAAAATGTGCGTGCAATAAGGATGTAATTTTGAACGACTTCTGCAATAACTTGTTAAAAATATTGAAATGTCATTATTTATTAGTTTCGTTTTCCATATTTAGTAACAAAAATAATAAAATTTAAAAATAATCGAAACATAACCAGCTGATGGAGCTTTCAGTTCTGATTTCAAAAATATATAGTTGGTAGTGTTTAAATTCCTAGTAAAATTTCTACAACAAGGGGCAAAGTAAAAAGCAGACTGTATAGTATGCGCGCTAGAAAAAAAAAAGACTATACACTTTTAATTCTTGTTTTTATTCATACTTCACATGACTTTATAGTTTTCGCCACAGTTTCGATGACACTGTGTATATGCTGTGATTGCAATATTTTTTATATGCTTGAAGGTATATATACAATTTGAATAATAGCAAGAGGGTGATTTCTATTAGATGGTAACATGCAAAAAGAAAATGATCCGTACTGTATTATTTAACAAATGCTCGTTTGACGTTTTACACACCACCCCGACTTTACAATCTGTGGCGTGTTTTCCCATTAGAACATCATTTATTTCCAAACACTTCTCTCATATAAAATGTATGATGTCACGATATCAATCTTCCCTGACCTTCGCGTTCCAGTGTTCCCTGGGAGGCGTATTTTTATGTTTTTCAGTGATAAGTTCTGAGCGCATTTCGATACTCTTGGGAGTTCCAACCCCAACCCTAAATTCAAAATTCAATTCCGTTAAGATAGTTTTTGTGTCAGCATTTTTGGTGGCCGCTCATTGCGCGTCTTTTGCTTATTGTGTTAGCGCCTTGCGGGTGGCACTCGATTTTCAATCTATCAAAATTTGCTGAACTGCCCCGGCTCACTCGTATCTGAAGAATCTAGGCGACGTAATTACTTTTTGTTTACCACGAAATTACTGCTTTAGTATTTGCTAACTGGTTGTTCGTTTCTCACGAAATCCCATATCAAATTACACATTTCACTCGGAGGATTGAAATTTGCCTCCCTGGAGGCTAAGTTTTTCATTTCGAACAAATAAAGAGTGCTGTTGCGCTTTGTCATGTGTAAGGGGTGAAAGTAAAAGGTCGTGACTTCTACTTTTATCGCTACATTCTAAGGCTGTGCTTTTAAAAGCAAATGACAAAAGCTTGTTTCTTTTTTGGTTTAAGCTAATTGCATTACAATCTAATGAGATTAATGTTGTCAGTTTTAGATAGCGTCTAATTGCTAGTTGCAGTGCATGTGGAAGGCTTTGTATATTTCATTTTCATTCATTTCCATTTGGTCATGACTTCTGGGAAAACGATAGTATAATTATAGGTAGCTGGTAAAGCACGCACGTTGTAAACAAGATTAATTACTTTATAAATATGGGCCAACTAATTTTATTCATATTATATGTCAATCACCCACATATATCATTACAACAGGAAATTGTTGAGAGAGTTCGTTGGACGTATCAAAATTTGATAAACATGTTTTTCATTTATTTAGTGTATTTTGCATGTCCACGAGGTGGTTATTAATTCTCCCGGGAAACCTTTGATACGCGATAACGGCCATGTAGACCCCTACATTTAGAAATTTTATATTCAAACGAAAGCTGTTGTTATTGATGTCTAGCGTACATGGATGAATACGCGTGTTTGTATATGTATTTGGTTTCTTAAGCTTATTGTTACTAGATTATGGACAAGCAAGAAAGTGAACATCCTGAAATAAGTAATATACCTAGTTTGTTTATACATACGTATCTTAAAATTGCAAAGCATTTTAAATAAAATATTAACATGCAGCCTAATTATAAAGCAAATAAAAAGGATATTAAGTTACTAATTAACTCCATTTTATGATTAGAAATTTTCTTTCCTACAATGGTATATGTAGTTCGTCAGAAATTTGACTTTCCATTAGCTAAAACAAATAGAAGTTAGATATAAACATAGTTATTAATTTAATTTATATGTGAAATTATAACCAATACCAGTTATTTGAATATTTGTGGTTGCAATTGTAGTTAAAATTGGTTGAATTACTAATTTTTGAATTGAGTTGTTCTGTTACTCAGATTTTATCTGTACAAGTAAATATTATTAGAGTAGATAAAACACAAATTTATTTCTTACATATTTGTTGTAAAAAAGGTAAAAAGTATGTATAATAGGAAACAGGCACATTAAAGAAATGTTAACCTAAAAATTGTACTTGCAAAATTAAAAACGTCATAAAGGTTGGAAAATCGGATTCTGTAAATTTGATATTTCAAAATGGAGTGTTATTCAAGGTTTTTGGCAGGTATTGTACAATAACAAGAACAACATGTAGTTCGTAAAAATAAACTCTTTAATGATACCAGTCTAAAATTTGAGTTCAAGATATAAAAAATCAATTTTACAATAAGAAATATTGGTATGAACAGGGTTCGGCAGAATGACCGACCCTATTTAAATTGTTAATAACTCTTTTCAAAAACATAAAGTAAAAACTTGCCAGTTTTAGTTGCAGTATAATTTACTTTTGTAATACATCATCTTTTAAAGATAACATCTTTCAAATGTTGATCACCATTTTGAACGCATTGTGCAAGACGTCTTAGATAATTTTGCATAACATTTCTTGTGGTATTTTTTTAACCGATGCACCTATATTGTTCTTTAAATCATTTAGTGTTATTGGGCGATTCACATAAACTTTTGATTTTACATCCCCAATAGGGGTAAGTATCTAAAATCAAAAGTTTATGTGAATCGCCCAAGAACACTAACTGATTTAAAGAACAATATAAGTGCAGTGATTAGGAAAATACCACAAGAAATGTTGCAACGAGTTATGGAAAATTATGTAGGACACCTTGCCCAATGCGTTCAAAATACTCGTCAACATTTGAAAGATGTTATCTTTAAAAATGATGTATTAAAAGAATAAATTATATTGTAACTAAAATTGGCAAGTTTTTACCTGAAATTTTTGAAAAGAAATTAAAAATATTTTAAAATTTGAAACAGTTATTAACCATTTAAATAGAGTCAGTCATTCTGCTGGGCCCTGTACAATGAAGAATTGTAATATGTACTGTCGCGATACGCCTAAAGTCGGGGTAACTAGCAATCCTTTTAGTTAAAATACACTTGGACACGAAGACTAAAGTTAGTGTTGCGAGATTAATAAGAACACTTAAGTACAAATACTGGCATTTATTTTTCTACCGTCTACAGTACACTTAAGTTTAATACCGTTGCTTCTTAACTTTACTTATTAACATCTTCTTATTAACTAACTAAATTCTAAATTCCAGTTTAACCAAGAAAACTCGGGAGGCGTTTACAAATTTCCCAATAAGCCTATCAGAGCAGGTCTAAGTTTTGGACTTTTGGCACGTACATATGGACGTGACCATTCTAATAGTTCTATGAATTTTACAAATTAAAAGCTTTCACACGCTAAATTTGTCAAGCTCGACACCTCGCAAATTATCGCTAATAAAGTTTTACAATTCTACTAAAAGAATTTGCTCCCGCCGGCAAGTAATTTTTAAGATCGAGTTGCAAAAGTTGTACTCCTGGCCCCGTACTAACCATATACCTTCGGCTAATATTTCGGCTTACGAAGTAAACCCTGCATAAATTTACTCTAATCTATTCGTGAGATTGAAATATCTCCAACTTCCCAGAGAAAAGCACGTTTCTAAACATTCGCTTGTTGTAATTTTAATATGACATTTTGCCTACGAATTCTACCTTAAAATATTTATGATACAAATGGCTTATAGCTAACTAAAGTTTACTCTATTCCTACGACCGCGTATAGTTTATTTCATTAAAGAACGCAAATCGTAACAGATCTGCAAGAAGAAAATTTATATAAAACTAATGAAGATGTTAAATGCCCGTGCATAAAGCCTAATCTAAAGGGGTACTACAATACAAGAATGAAACGGGATGTAGCTGGTGCCAAGTCCAATTTGCAAATTATCAAAAGAGGATATTTGAGATCGAAGAAAGAAAACATTAATATGTAAGTGTATACCAATTTCAATTAAATAATACCAGATTTGAGAACAAAAGCAGTAAGTAAAAGAATTAAACTGCTATTTAAAAATATAGAATTGATTTTAATCAAAAAATGAAAGTTTAATAAACAAAATAATATTACAATATCTATGATATAATTATAAATAACCTATATGGAAACATACAGTATAACTAACATAAAACTGAGTTTAATACTAAATTTTAATTTGCAATAATATTTAAAGAAATTTATTTAGTATTGAAAATATAGATTTATTAATTTTTTATTCTTAATAAAGAACAATTTGCCTCATATTAAGTCTTATAGTTTTTATATTTTGTATGTTCTAATTAAATTCCGCAGTAGCCCAAAGACATAAAGAGTCAAACAATTAATTTTGTTACAATTGCATGCTCGAGCGATGGACAGAAAATGTAAGAGGTAGAATAAAACATGATAAAATCCTTAGATTAATAATAAATTTCAATTAAAATAAAATAAAGTCATATGTACAGTCGTGTTCAAATAAATCTGGGACAATGTTTTTTTGATATGTAGATTGAGTTAAGAATTGAGGAATATCTCCATGGGTTTCCTGCTATCTGAAAGAGTTACATTAGACTTTAACAGGTAATGAAATCGGTATCTCTTTCAGATAAGAGAAAATCCATGGAGATATTCTTCAATTCGTAACTCAACCTGCATGTGTAAAAAACACTATCCCAGATTTATTTGCACACGACTGTACATATTATCGGTAGTAAATGAAATGTCGCATTTTAATTAACAGGAATGACTGTAAACTATTTGATTTTTTTTTATTAAAGTAACAATTGAATGGGTCGGTTTTTATTTTGAATTTGTTCGCGAAAAGCTAAAGGTATTGCATTGCAAGCGTGTTGGTAAAGTATTTAACAAACTATTTTTGGAATTGGACCGTGTCATTGTGAAGGTAGAACTCAACGTTTCGTCCACATCCGAACGTGCAGTTCTTCTAATTTAATAAAGGAAGGATCTAATTTCCGGAGTCGGTTTCAAAATATACGATATTAGTGAAAGTTGTATCTTTGCATAACCTTAAAAATTTACAAATACCTGAAACCTTGTTATTACTTAAGCCGTGGAAAAAATTGTTTAAAAATTAGAAGAATGTTAAAGGTAATTTCTACAGAATATAAATTATTATGCAGAAGCATATTAACGTTCTGTGATGAATTTATATAAATTAAAAAATTAATGAAGACGCTGGACAACACTTTTGACTATTCTATTTTTATTAATTTTCTATTAAGAGATATATTTCAACATTAAACCCCATACGCGCAAAAGCAAATGTGGTAAAACGTAGGATATAGCATGAAAATTTAATATTCAGATTCCCTACGTTTAGAGAGAAAAGATCCGTCTGATTTTGACAAATTTACTGGACGCCATGCGTTGGTTAAAATTTCCAAAAGTTACTGCGGTCAGCAGCTCTAAAAGCTTAATATATTTCTGTTTCCAGGATTTCAAAGTACCCTTCAAAAATAAATTTATATATCACATGTCAACCGCCCACTGAATATTTTATGTTGGTAAATGGCCATTTCTGTAGTAAGAGTAAATACCACAATATTCGTTTGACTGTGGCGTCGTATACATATTTCAACTTTACTAATTAAGAGCGTTATGTACTCGTATTTTAAGTCATTCAGTAGTTAAATTAACTGTAAGTAGATGCTAAACCTTCAATTATGGAATCTCTCAAAATGTGTAGTAAGGCTACAAACATCGAAGAAATATTTTCCGACAAGCTGAAATATGCCCAACCTCTTTTGCTACGAATTTCTTGTCGTGTTATTAACGGATTTGTTTCATCCGAAAGAAATTGAGTACTTTGTCCGTTCACATATAGTAAGCTATGGCGTTTTCAATACTTCTTCCAAGCCTGAATATTTAACCTAAAATCTTTCTCTTTCGGATAATTTAGAGGTAGTCAGACTTTGAAATATATATTTCGAGAATACAAACTATGGTTTTATGTGTTGTTATTTGTTGTTGTAACAACAAACAGGTGCCACCTACGCACGTGCAGGTGACTTTCACTAAGCACAAAATATTTAAACATTTATAAAAGAAACATAGTTATTAAGTACTAAAGTTTGGAAACAGATTGATTCGTCGTAGCAGACTCATCCGCGCATCTTGCAATAAAATTATTTAATTCAAATACATAGTACTTGCAATTAGTGAGTAAATAAGCGTAAATGCTACCAAAAATGTATGCTTTGCTATGTAGATGTTGTCTACGTTTGGGATAGTCAATGGGAACGAATTTTATCATAGTAAAATTATGCTAAGATATTTACAGTACACTTTTAGTTACGATAGGTATAATAATTTATGTTATTAATATGTCTTTCGTTTGTTGTTCATTTTGTTCAATTTTATTTTATTACCATCCGATCGGCCGAAATTTGGGCAATTTGATACATTACCGTTTTTGAGAACTACCTGTAGATTACTATTTACTACAGTGAAATAAGTTAAAAAGTAAGGTAACTTAATTTCTTTTTTGATAAGAGGAAGTAATATTTTGTTTGTTCGATTTCCATATGGGAAACAACAGTTAACTGTGATGTCAAACTTGCATGGGGGCCGATTAATATGCTAGGTCCGTAGCCGAATGTGTAAAGGAACTTTATTTTATACCGCATATTTTGCTTTTATTATTATTATATTACGAATGTATATAACACAAAACTAGCTCAAATAACTGTAACCTAACAAACACAACAACGTGATAAGAACTTAGACTGCCTGTATGATACGCCAGCAAGTTGAATGCACATGTCCACTTATCATTTTTCCTGTTTATTAATGGTTCGCAATTTCCCTTTGGTTTTTCCTACTCTGGCAGTTGTTTGTTCAATTGCGTATTTGTCGAGGTTGATTGTGCCAGTTGTAGCATAATTTTTTACTACGCGAACAAAAATAAACATTTTTTTAAAATTACTAACAGTTTTATGTTATATTTTTGGAAATGCTGCCTCAGTCCTTTGTCACTTATAATATTTGTATAAGAACTGAAATCGGTGTTTAACTAGGTTGTGTTAAATACATATTATGATTATTATATAAGGGATTTAGCCAATTTTTTATCTCTATTAGGCGCAACATTATAAAATATTTCTAGTAATGGCAACATCTCGCATGCAAAGCTTTGGGTTGCTTTTGAATACTACCAGCTGTAAATGCCATTAATGGTATCTTACTTTTAAAACATTGATTCCGAGGTTTTTAGCAAGGATAGAATGCGAGTTATTTAATTTTCCTTGAATTTGCAAAATATTTACTAATATTTCTGTTTATACAGTTAAATACCTAATAACGTTCATAAATGTGTGATGACATAAATATTCGAACTCTGGCAAAAAATTATGTAGGAAGCAAAAGCCTTGAGATTTGTTCATGAATGAAATATTGAAAAAAATCCTACCAATTTAAACTACCATCAGATGCATCGAGCAAGTGCTCATAAGATAAGATAAAAAACTTTCTCGTCCAAGGTTTTAGATACTTTTTAATTTCTATTATTTTTCTTTGCATTGCCACATTAAGTGTGCTATTATAAATTTGCAAATGCACTTAAATGAAATTAAAATCCTGCATGTTTTTGTAGGGTGGGAAATCAAACTTCATTGTGTATCTTATTATCAAAAGACGGTGAAATACACCCCGCATGATATGGAGCTGTAATTTATGCGAATTAGATATACGCAGCACCACAACATTTTTAAAGTGAGGTGCAATCCGATACCACTGCGGTATTTGGGATCAGAGTGAGAAATGTTGCACTTTGCATGTGTTTTACACGTCAGGCAAATCCGTCTGTCGGTAACCTGAAACCGCCAAGCTCCACGGCATTTCTTCCTCCCTTTTGAAAAATATACGTTCGCGAGCTTTTACTAAATTTGTTCCGAAGCTAAGAGCTAAGGGCATCTAACCAGAAACATCAATAAATACACAACAATCGGCCGCTATTGGGGCATTATTTCATCGCGGTTGCACAATAGAAAAGAATTCCAATAAACGGGATATGTGTCCATCGGGGAACAAGGAAAATGAATTAATTTCGTCGGCAATTGTTATTTCAGATCCGAGATTCTTGGGAAGGTATTTGATAACTGCACAGACCACAAATTCGGTTTAGCCCTAGAAATGGGTCGGCGCAGTTAGAAATATTAATGTTGACATATTGACGTGCATGTCAATGCTGCTGATTGCTCAAGCAAGACTGCGGTCGGATAGAATACGAAATATGAAGAAATTCCGCTGCAGCCCCAGAAAATTGTAAAAAGGAACATTTGCAGGATTATGTACGCTGCGTATATATGAAAGATTGCGGGGCGAACTGCACGAAATATTCGTCAGATGGAGGGCGCGAGAAGTGCAGCAGCTAACCGAGTTTTCGTGAATAGATCGACCCGTTAAATGTGCTACATTTGTCATGTACAGTTGATTACATTTGGACGATTTGTGTGAATGGGTTCGTGAATTTGATAAGGCCGGCGGCTGCTGCGGGTACGCGAAAGCGCCGGACACAATTACACAAGATAAAGCGACAATGAATGTGTGCTCACAGACCGTTGTTATTACTGATATTAAACTTTCACCAACTAAAATTTAGTCACATTCAACACTTAAAGTGGTGCCACTATTGTGCAGCCGAGCTGATAAGCTTCCCACATAAATTTGATCCCGACTATTTCCTGTTTTGCGCGATTGGGGGAACGGAAAATTTCTCCGAACGAAATTTTACAGCGCCAGTTTTGCAAATCGCCTCTTCTGAATACCATTTTCAGGTACGGTTAACACGTAAGTAACGATTTTGCTGTGAAGGTTCGTAATTATACAAATTCTTCCGCTGAAACTGCCTGGGGGTTTTTAAACTGCCCCCATGAATATTCATATCATATGTAGTCAACAGCGTATTATTAAAAAGTACAAAAATCAAGATTTGTCGCGAAGGTTGGTAATTGCCTTCATTTTTTTCCCTAAAATTTACTGAGTGTTCACACACGAAATGCTCCAGAAAATACTACACTCAGTTTAAAATAATTAATGAATGCATTCTTGCATGACCATGGAAATTTTATTCATAAAGCACCGCTATGCGCGATATTAATAGTTTATAGTTTAAAATAATTGCAACTAAAAATTTCTATAAGTATACCTATATATTTGTGTACGGAGAGATAATGACAAATTACATACATTAGAATTTATTACAGTCTTCACTACTTATATCAACATTAAGTAATCAAAACGAGAACGATTTTATGAGCATGAACACGAACATTGGCAGAAGTTTACCACATAACATTGATTATTATTATTATCATTATTATTATTACTACTATTACTACATTGAAGTAATTGTTGAATTTCGGTCTATGCATGCGTTATATAACATATCACATTTTTATGTTTTTCTACTTGTCTTCCTCTTTACCTTCAATCGTTGCAAGTTCAATTATCTTCAGTTATTCATTTCTTGCTGTTGTAATTCCTTTTTCTATAGAGTATTTTTAACAGCGGCCCCTCTCTAAAATATACAAAGCAGAAGCAACATATTATGAAAATAACAAAATTAACTGATACATTACAAGAATCTACATTCCGCAAAAAAGCTTTAAAATAGGATTAAGGGATTACAGTAGTTGGATATTATATGGATCAATTTGAATATGAATTGGCTATTTGAATAATTGGTATGTAATTAGAAAAGAATAGAATTTATAATTGCGTAATATGAGGCTAATTGAGAAACAGAAAGATTCGAATTTAATGTAATATCTAAATATGACATTGGAAAATAATGACAAATACTTAATCGAGATAGATTATTGCACATAGTGGGTAGAAATCAAAATAAAGCTTATAGTGTGTTGGAAGGAGAAAATATGATATCGTTAAGGACTTTGTTTTGATTATTAAGATAACAAATTTGAAAATGAGAAGCTGTAATTAATTTGTGTAACTTGAAATTATGAAATAAACCCTATTTTAAAAAGTAAAATGTTTGGAAAATAAAAAGGGTTACAATTAAGACAAAATTTGCGTGGTGGAATAAAAATGAAATTTTAAAATACGAAGGATGATTATACCAAAATGAAGGAAGACAATGAAAATGGTGAGAAGATTTAACTAAAGCAGTGCTAATCTATAGAAGAAATTAAATAGAAAGAAATATTGAATTAAGTTTATTGAGGAATTACATTTGACATTGCACATCGATTGAGTTGGATTGCAGCGAGCTGTTGGCACGGAAGGAGTCCGAGGAGATCGTTAGCAGAGGGATCATGTTTGAAAGATTTGGCAATTGAGGTATGGTGTCTTGTCCTTGTGCGGGGTCCTTGGTGCTGGTTGGTGGAATACTTTGGGAGAGTGGTTTTGTATACGGTGTTGGAGATAAGTGACAACGACTAGGGTCCGCTTGGATCCATACTGTGCGGAAGCTTCTGTTCCTGATTCTAGGCAGTTTTGACATTGTGGTTGTCAGTGGACGCCTTCACCGTGTTTATTGGGTGTAGCAGTTGTGATCGGTCGCAGATTGGGACGGGTTGGCTACTGCCGTTCAAATAAAAGGTTTAATAAGCACTGAAAGAAAATAAAGATTAAAAGTGAATTAATTATTAAGGAATTACTTACTGTTTGATATTGTTATATAAAAAATGTATCGATCAGGTATTTGTCATTGAAATTTCAAAGTTGGTTGACGTACCATTTGACAGAAATTATTTTGAGTTGTCGAAATTAAAATCGGAACATCGAGTTTCAGAATAAGAAATCTAGATAAAATCCACACCTGATTTTCAGGAGCTAGCCAAAAGAATAATTTTTAATATTCAAATAAAATAAACAAGGCAATTTAAATTGACTAAAAAATAATTATAAACAAATAGCCATAGGTAAAACAAAGAAAGAGCCTGTACCATTTCATTATGTTACGTAGCTTTATTATAAGTGTCACAATAAGTCTCTTACTCAGTTGTGCGGCAAGCGTGATTTCAGTTGAAAGAACCGTTGGTACGGTGAAAGTCCCTGAGTGCGGTGGCGGTTCTCTGTAACTATATATTGAAACACAAAATATGTTTGCTGTTTATTTGATGCTTTTAAGGCTGGTGGTCAATATCCCCGTACTATGGGGATGTTAGTGCGGTAACCACGTAAGTTTATTTTTAATATGCGTTCTCTCTTGGACTGGCGAGCAGGGACGCGGGAGTTGTTGCCACCGAAGAAATCGATCGGAGTTCAAGAATTATTTTGCCACGAAAAGTCGACTCGACAAAGAAGCAGGGGTTATTTGCTACTGAAAATCGGCTCGATACCGTACAGGAGTTATTTTTCCACTTAAGACCGGCTCCAAAAAAAATCGGCTACAAGTTTTGAGACCTCGGGATGGCTCCTGGACTCTTAAGTGTTTTTTGGGGATGAGTCCTCACTTGTTTTGGGCGGGTCGGGTATTGTCCTTTTGTACTCGTTTCGAACCTCCTACTTAGATCTTCTGAAAGCAGGGGGGGGGGGGGCAAAAAGTGGGGCTACGTTTATGTGTCAAACATTTATTGTGGCGACTTTTCACGTATTATTGTTTATGTTCAAATAAATATATAATTTGCACTGGCGCAAACGTCACAAATGTAGTTATTCGAAGTTATGCTCACTTCTATCTAACCTAATGTTTCGTAAATTCGTCTTATTTGATGAAACTTGCTGATTTGAAGAGGGCGCCGTGAAGGGAGTAGTAGGCCGAGGGGGGTTTGATCTCATTCGAAGAGGTGGGTCGGGAAGTTTTTTTACCATCCGCCTCAGTGGCGTTTGCAGCAGAGGCCTATTTTTCTAACGATCGGTGAATCGTCGCAGTGCAGTGTCACATCGCGTACACTTCAATATTCCTGCCAGAGGTTTAGTTCCTGGCCGTCAATGGATTGTTTCGTGGGTGGACACCTTCAGGAGAACTGGAAATGTACAAATAAGAAGAATAGGGTTACCACGGCCCGTGAAAACACCACAAAACGTCGAGCGATATGTCAACATGATTAACAACTTTTTGTGCCCAATCTTGAAGAAATTGATGTTGGAGATGTGTGGTTTCCGCAAAATGGAGCCACGGCACACAGAGTTCAAATTTCAGTGCGTGTTTTGCGGAAAAACTTCCCCAGGCGCTTGATCTCCTTGAGGGGCGATCTTCCATGGCCGACGCGCTAGCCCAATTTAGCCACTTGCGACTTCTTTTTATGGGGATATCTGAAATCTATTGTTTACACCGATTGTCCACGGACCCTAGCCCACTTGAAGAAGAATATTCGCCAATCAGTGCGCCGCATACCTATCGCTATGCTCGACAGAGTCGACCGGAACTTCAGAAATCGAGTAACTCAGTGTATTGACAATAAGGGGCGTCACTTGCCGGATATTATGTTCAAAATCGTGTAATTTTACATTTCCAATCATGTAGAAACACGAGAAAAAAGAATTAAAACGATAAATATCAAACTTTTTTTTATTGACCTTTCAAATCAGCAAGATTCGCTGCCGCAGCCTATATAACTTCGCAAATATCTACCGATGTCAACTCTTCAATCGCTTTTGCATTGCAAGAACAGTTGCAATGGAAATTGTTTTCCAAGACCACCATATCGATTTTTTTCATTTATTGCGACATTGTTCTTACATGGTAGGCCATGCTCTAGTCTCAAGCAAATATGCTCTACCTATTTATTGAGGGCAGGCTAGTTTGTTTTTGTTCTACTTCGAAATCGATTTATATGTAGTGGAAGAGCATAACTAGCAAAGATGTTAGGTTGAAAACAATTATTGTCGAGAGAGATTTTTCGCATGTTAGTTTGCATAGTTAGGCCTATCTTGTAATTCTAAAGATTTTTAAGCAACTTTATTTTGCTGTATCTTTGTAAAATATATGCGGCCCATTTTATAATATAGAAATTTTCATTGATTTAACCATATTTGGTTTGTGTGTACGTATACTATCTCAACACTATAAAATTCCTCTTATTCATTGCACAGTTAATTATCGATGCTATAATCTATGACCTACACTATTGTGTTCGTAAATAGACACTTCTATTTTCGTTGTTGGAAAAGCTTATGGAGCATGAAACTATTAACTACGTGATAACTAAATGCCAAAATCACATTCATTCCACGACAATTTATTAAATTGAATTCGCAGAGATTCGGCGGGGACTGCGAACTGTCGACGAGGATTACATATTTTAGCTCCCATAAGTAGAGCGAACAAAACAAAAATCAAAAATTAGTCCGTGTCAGCGCTTTTTTGCTGGATAAAGACTGAAAACGGCGATAATAAAAGAAATCCGATATTGGCGCTGCCTTTTATTTTCACTGGCCATTAATTAAAGGCAGGCTAACGTTGGGGCGATCATAGGTGGCGGCGACAGCGGCCGCCTGCGATATAAAAGTGAGGATTTATAGCGCAGTCATTTTAACTGCAAGCTTAAATTGTGGCTGCAGTAGCCAGTGGCTCAATCACCGCGAGCTGCTCTAAATTCTTCATTAAAATTCTGTAATAACACGATTTCGCTCGTTTTTTTACGTTTTACATGCCGCCTTGTCGACTACCCCCGTTATTATGGTTACGACTACTGTGCGTTATTGTTACAAAAGTATAACTAATTTTAACGGCGCTTTAGTTTATAGCTTTCCTGTTTCGTGACGTCCTAATGATTTTTGTGTTTCTCATGAAACATTCACGTAAACCACTAAATTCCTATTATTTTCCCTGATATTTACAACTTCCAGGGTTAAGTTATTCCAGATATTTACAATAGACAAGGCGATTTTCAGTGGCGTGACACCAAAGCCCTATTTAATCACATAGAATTTACCAGCTTTTCTGTAGTTCGTGTATACATAGTTGTTGCATACTTCATAATTGATAGTCATAGCATTTTCCGCTGTCATATACAGGGTGTCCTAAAATGAATGGGACACCGATTAGTTATATATTCCTTAAGTTATAATAAATCCCGTAAGAAGACAAAAAATTGAACTTCAAGGCCCTATAACTTCTTCCTGGGAGGAGTTTGTACTAAGGTATATTCGGTTTAATCGATTTATTATAACCTAAAGAATCTATGACTTATAGGTGTTCCATTCTTTTTGGGACACACTGTATATATCCCCTAAATACTATATGCTACCAGTAATTTTACTTAATTAAATGAAATGAATCTATGCTACTAGGCATGCCAGTCATTCTAGTGAATAAATTAGTACAACCGCTCGTAGTGTAGAAAAAGTGTTTGTTAAAAAGTAAAAAGTGATCAGCTATTTGCGTTTTAGAAATCAATCAGGACGTGAACTCGTACGTAATATATGAACCTACAGAAATATGCGTCTAAGGGATGCAAATCCCTACTTGCTGGTTCTTTTTAGCGCCTTTGCAGAAAACATAGGATTTCTGAAGTACGACTGTTTTTCTGGTCATAATTTTTGGTTGTGCAAAAATGACAAAATTAGACACATGGACATAATTTGCCAACAGATTGAAGAACACACAGAGAGATTTGCAACAGGGATTTACATAAAACGACGAAGACTCAGCAGCAAATACCGCCATAGCTCCTAAACAAATGAAACCTGAAATACTAAAGAGTGAAATTGAGAAGGCCATTGAAAAGCTAAAAAATAACATCACCAGCCCCCAACCTCATTACACAGCAGAAATCATTAAAGCCATCAACGAACAGGGGATTGAAATATGGCACAAAATATGTAACAAAGTTGGGACATCGGGCCAGTGGCTGGAGATAATTCATATTTATACCCATACATAAAAAGGGTTCACAGAAAGAATTGCGGTAACATCCATGCAAGCAAAATTCTACTTAACATAAAAAACTACAGACTGAAGAATTACATCAAACCGCAGATCCCCCAGGAACAAGCTGGCTTCTCCCAGGGAAGAGCGACGAGAAAAAAATACGTAAAATCAGGCAGATAATTGGAAAAACAAGAGAATTCAATGTTAACACATTAACATGCTTCTTAGAGCACCCAAAAGTGTTTGATTCAGTGAGGCACGTGTACAAATTTACAACCGTGAGACAGAGCCGTTTATAGTATACGCAGGTGTGAGGCAGGGGTGTATATTCTCTCCGATTCTATTCAATCTACGAGTACATGGAGAGTAAATTATGAAGAGCGTACTGGACAACTGAAACGGTAATATTAAAATAAGAGGAAGAATAGTATATATATATATTGAGCTAGATAATTACAATACATGTAACATTATCATTATACAGCCAAATGCTGCCTACTCAATCCCTTTCTCCAATCCTCTCTGTCCTGAGTCATGTCTTCGTTCAGGTTTCGTTTTTCCATCGCTTTCCTTATACCTTCATTCCAGGAACGTCTTGGTCGTCCTCGTTTCTTTTTTCCTGGAGGTTGCCAGCGAAATATTCTTTGTGGCCATCGATTTTCCGGCATTCGCATTAAATGTCCAAACCAGCATAAACCGCGCATTTCAATTCTATCAATAACTGTTTGTTCTGCCTTCATCTGTCGTCTGATTTCTTCATTGGGTATGTGTTGAAGCTTAGATATCCTGGCACTACGCCTCAGGTAATCCATTTCTACCGCTTGTAATCTGCGCTTCATTTCTGCGCTTATCACCCAAATCTCACTTCCATAACAGAGAACTGATTCTACCATTGATTGGCCTATTCTTTTCTTTGTCTTTTTGGTTATGTTTTTATCCCACCATAGAGAGTTGAGACAGCCTATTACTTTTCTGCTATTTTGAATTCTGTGTTTTATTTCTCGTTCTCCTAGTCCTTTTCGATCTACAATAGCCCCAAGATATTTAAATTCTTCAACTTGTTTTACAAGTGTATCGTCATTTAGGAGGACTTGAAATTGCGTCTCACTATTAACTACCAGATACTCTGTTTTCTGTAGGCTTACTTGCAGTCCCCACTTCTGGTATTCGGTGTAGAGCCTCTTCAGCATAAACTCCAGATCGAATGAATCTTGCGCCATAAGTACTTGATCGTCCGCAAAATTAAGTGTAAAGAGATAGTTTTCGTTTACTGGTATACCCATACCTATGCATTTTCTTTTCCATTCCCTCAATACTAGTTCTACGTAAAGATTAAATAATATTGGTGATAGACTACATCCTTGGCGGAGTCCTTTGGTTATTGATATAGGTGTTGATAATTGTTTTCCTCTTTTTACATAGGATGTATTGTTGTTATAGAGTTCTTTTATGATAGCTATCAAGTGGATATTCATGTTTAGTTTAGTCAGGGCTTCCCAGAGCTTACTTTGTGGTATAGAATCATATGCTTTTTCGAGGTCAATGAAGGCGAGATGTATTTCCTCTCCTGTTGAAATCTTTTTTTCTAATATTTGTTGTAGTGTAAAGAGATTGTCAATACAAGAGCGACCCGGCACAAAGCCACTCTGATCTTCACTTATACTGTAGCCGACATCTGCTCTTACCTTTTCTTGTAGTATCTTTCCAAACAACCTACTGATACTACCAGTAACACTAATGCCTCTGTAGCAACCAGGGTCCTTTCTATTTCCTTTTTTAAAAATCGATGTTATATAGGCTTTTTTCCATTCCTGGGGTATCTGTACTGATCTAACACATTTATTCATTAACTGTGTAATTCGGCTTATAATTTCTTTCCCTCCATATTTTATTAGCTCTATAGCTATATTACCTGGTCCTGGTGATCTTGAATTTTTCATATTCATAATATGTTTTTTAGTTTCTTCTTGTGTTATTAGTAGGTAGTTGTCATCTCTTTCCTCTATTGTATGTTGTATCTCCTTGTATTCGCTGCGGTTTTCTGTCAGTAACTTTTCATAATGGTTTTCCCATTTTCTCATACTTATTAATTGACCGCCTTGTGTATTATTTGTCTTCATCCCTTTGACTGTTTTCCAGACTTCTGTAGACCGAGATCCTCCTATCATGCCTTCAATCTGAATACATTTCTGTTCCCAATACTGGTTTTTTATTTCTTTGATTCTTCTTCTTAGTTCTTTATTTTTTTCTTTATATTCCTCTCTTCTTTCGCGTGTTTGTTTAGTTAACCACTTGTTATATAATTTCTTTTTTTCTGTTATTAGTCTTTCTATCTCTTCTGTCAACCAAAAAGGTTTTTGTTTCTTTTTCTTCTTATCTATACTTCCAAGTGCTTGATAGGCGGCATTATGGAGTGCTTGTTTGATGTTGGTATATTCCTTCTCTATATCATCTACTTGCTCATAAGTTCGAAGTTCATTCTTAGAACACTATATGAAAATCGATTAAAGGAAGAATAGTAACAACGTAAAATATGCGGATGACACTACCGCATTCGCCCCAAATGAAGAACAAATGACGGAACTACCGAAGAGAATAAGGGATGAAGTGCAAACATGGGACTAGATTTCAACGTAGCAAAAATGAAATTAATGGCGATTGTGTGAATGCAAGGATTTATAACCAAAAATGGACTCACGATCAGAATAGAACTCGTGGATGAGTTATACGTATACTTGGCAATTGAAAGAACCGCCATGATCAAGCTGCACAAAATATGGAGGGACAAACACATCACGAGCAACACAAAAATAATATTAGTGAGAATACCTGTTTTTGAAGTATCCACTTACGGACCAGAGACGTGGACAATAAAACTGAATATAATATAGATAGATGCCTTTATATTAAGGGGCTGGAGGCGAATACTGAGAGTCCCCTAAACTGGACATCGATTGATTGGTTTAAATAGCTGAAGCACCTGCTCGACGCTTAAATATTATAAGCAGGAATATCTTGAAATACTTCCGGCCCCCAACAAGACAGGAAACGGACAATCTGGAAGAAATCATACTACAAAAGAAAGTTGAAGGTAAACGATGGAGAGGAAGATCTCCCAAGCGATGTGCTGGCGAAATAAAAGAACTCACTAAATTCCATTTAAAATAATGTAAAAAGGCAAAAAACAAAGAAAAGTGGTAAGAGATCGTATATTCCATCGAAAATTAGATGAAATCATAATGATAGAAACTCCTCTTCGTGGGGAGTACCATTTCAGAGAGAATTTTTGATATATTTTTTAAATTTGGAACATAGAGCACTTGAACAGTGTCGTGCAGGAAACGTTAGTCCAAAAATTCCGACATTACTATTTAAAAAATTAATATTTTTATAGTTTGTTAACGAATGAAAGCGAAAATATGTCGACGTCACCCTACTGTAAAGAATAAATTTAATATTAGTTATAGCAACCCATTTCTCTTACATTTACTTCATAATTTCAAATACGTGTATTATCGATGGTTATAAACTGAATGAAGATAATAATGTAGTTTAGAATTTATTTATTAGAATATTTATGAAGCAGCATTTTTAATTATACCTCAAATATTCATTTAACAACACCTTTGCAATACGAAGTGTTAGAGAAATTAAACATTTACTACTTTTATATATTTATAACTATTGTGACTTCGAATTTGTCGTAACAGAGAGCAAATTTCACGCAATTTGTAGCGCCAGAATTATATATTACATAATATATATAAAAGCAAAATGAAAATTTGATATCTGACAACTTGTCAAAAGTAATCCGCTTGTACAAGATGGACTTTGGTAATTTTTTTGTTACCAAATGTCATTTACACCGTTACAAAAAATGTACAGATTTACAATTCTTTTTGTCACATCACCATGGTTTTCCACACAACTTATTTTGACGTCGAAAAAACATGGCGGCCAACAATCATATGGCCACACTGTGATTATAAAGTCACTGTAGATATGCTACTTTTCAATGGCTTCTAACTGCAATGGTACAAAATTTACAGCTACAAGATGCTGTCTGTAACTTATGGTCTTCGTGTGTTTAAGTAAGTTATATATTGGCACAATCCGCCATTGTAATGCACTTTAGTGTATTAGGTAAAATAATAGGGAATAGTATTGTTTTTAAAATTATGTTTAGCTCATTTTGTTAGGTTGTATGGCATTGGTATAAACCTTTACTGTCTTGGCCTATTTTTTGCTGTTAACAGATTTTCTTCAAATGTTGAAAAACCAGTCTGTTTTGGTTTGGCGTACCTGTATAAGGAAATATTTGTCTGATTCAGTTATTTTCATTTTTGGGGTATTCGAAATTCTAAGATTAGGCATCAAACTTTTGCACTCAAAATTTTTGACTCGTGTAAAAAATATTTCCTATAGAGACAAGCTCCGTGGTTCAAAGAACACAAAGCAATGTTATAATATGAAATTAAATTATTACCATGTTTTATTTATAGTTAGTTTATATTGTCCCTAAATAACTTGCCCGTTAATCTAGAGCAGGACTGCTAACTATAGGGGCTCAGACGCTCCGTAACCGTCAGGAGCCTATCTGTCATTAGAAGAAAGTCACTATTCTATCATTAAATATTTGTTTGTCATTTATGCTATTGTATTTCATAGCTGTGATAGGATAATAGATTTATATATATATAATCATTTCCTCATTTACCCATAAGGGTGTAAGGATTTCAATACATTCTCTTACTTATACATTTAGGTACATTTAATTGGATTGTATGAATTACATTTAATACTTCCTCTACTTTAACTAAAGCTCAATTCAGTATAAACTTTTTCCAGCTCTTTCTATCTTCTGCTAGTCTTTTTGCCTCTGCCCACGTTTTTCCTTTCTTCTTTAGTATCTTTCCAATTATTTCATCCCACGTTTGCTTTGGTCTTCCTCTTTTCCTTTTGCCTGTCGCTTTTGATTCCCAAATCTGTTTGGTTTGAGTTCTGCTCTCCATCCTTTGTAGATGCCCCCACCATCCAAGTTGCCTTCGTTCAATGAATTCTTCTATAGGTTCGATATTTAGTTCTTCTCTTATTTCCTCATTTCTGATTCTGCCTCTTTTTGTTACCCCTTTAACTCTCCTTAAATATTTCATCTCAGCTGCCCTAATTTTGCTTTTTTCTCTATCTGAAAGAACCCATGATTCACATCCGTACGTGAGTATTGGTCTATATATTGTTCTATAAACCTTCATCTTTGTTTCCCTTGTGATTTCTCTCTTATTAATGATCCCTTTGCTTAGCGCATAGTAAACTTTGTTAGTTTTTTCAATCCTACTGTTCACCTCTATTCCTTGATTTCCTGTTTCTTCTAAGGTTACTCCTAAATATTGGAAACTGCTTACTTGTTCTATGAGTTCTTCATCTACTATAACTCTAATTTCCTTTCTTTCCCCTGATATTACCATTGTTTTGGTTTTGGATTTATTCATCTTCATTCCATTATTTGTTAAAATTTCATTCCACACTTTTAGGTTTTCTTTTAATTCCTTCTCACTCCCAGTTATTAGTGCTATATCGTCTGCAAAGACGCACTCGGAGATATCTACCTTTTCGAGATTTCTGTACCCAACATATAATGGTTTTGTTCTTAATTTAGCACATCTAATTAATTGGTCCATGAATAGGATAATAGATTTAATGTTCTCAAACATTTAAATCGGAGTACAAAAAAGCGCACATCATATGAATTGTTGTACGGAATTTGCTTTACTATAGCTTTTGTAAATATTGCAGTTTTTAAATTCAATTTATAGACAAAATATAATCAAACATAATGAACAAGTGGCTAAAATAGACTATATTAAAGCGAATCATTAATTGCGAAAAACTGGAATCGTGAATAAGACGACATGATGAAAGTGACGACTCTCAAAATCGTGGAACTTTCCGAGAGGTAATAGATTTCTCTTTATTGTCAAATCAAAAGCCATCCAAATACAATTATCACGGGCCGCCACTGATCTAGAGTTTGGCATTTAAAAAAAACTTTTGATGTGGCATTCTCATGTCAAAAGCATTAGCTCGGTCAATAGCTCAGTTATATCCCCCCCCCCCCCCCCCCCCATCAATAATTGAACATCTGTATTCTGTAAACCAATTAAAGATGAGATGTTTACTAATTCTAACTGAGGAAGTGATATATTATGAGCGTACGAGTGTGGCAGGTGACTATTTTTGTCAGTTAGTTCTGATATAGAGACAATTCACTGATTAGGAAAGTTTTCCTTTAATATGTTACGCCACTGGAATTTTGCAGGAAGCAGAATTTATATATTAGAACTTAACTTTCAGCCTTACGAGCAACCCTTTTTGATATGTTTCAGTATCAAACAAATCTACAAAACGACGCACATCTCGGGCAGAAGGGGCCCGGGCACGTGCTCGATATAAAATTATATTTGCAAGAGACAAGTGGATACACACAGTTAAGATATATAACTAATGAATGTCTGTGATCTCCCTAAGAGCCCCGGGCGTACACACAGCGTCTCTATAGCTGTCCCTTCAGCAAACACCCGTCTTGCAGATCGCTTCGATGAGAGACGTATCAATCACTGCCCGAACATTATTTCTTAATTCGGCTAAGTAATCCTCTCGATATTAATCGCTCAATTATTGCTAATATAATAATCTCAATCTGACTGTTGTTATTGATCACGCGCTCTCGACTGTAATTTATTACAATTACACGCACCGCTCGAAGACTAGCACCCTCAAGATGATTTATGGCGGCCGTTTAATTAAACGATTTTTGAAAACGCGCCCATAAAGGGCTTTATGCTAACAAGCTAATGAGTCGATTCGAAAACACAGCCTTTGAGGCTAGCGATAATTTATGGTACGATCAGTTTCCGCGGGACAGGTTACAATAAAGTTGTCGTAGTCAGGATAAAATCGCGAAAGATTGCACTATAAAGCCGCTTGCAACAAAAGCCCTAAGCTCCCGCTGGTTGCGTGCAAGTTGCAGTTTGCTACCGGAGCGATTGATAGCCTGACACGTGTTAACTACCGCCCCGTTATTGCCTTTATTGAGCCATTTTTCAAGAAACTGCACCCAGGGCAAAATAAACAAAATCGATCGGTTTGCTAAAAAAGCGCCGCGTATAAATTCTCCTAATCGATCCGCGAACAATATGTGCCACGAAAAAGATAAAGTAAGGTCGCCCAAGGAAAGGATCGTGGGAGGATGGCGATTTTATTGCAAATTTACGGTTGCAGAAAAATGCCGGATTAGCTCCAATCGTAAACCGTGCGGATATAATTAATTCGCTAATAAATGCGAAAATACAGTAATTTTGCTGAAGCGCCCATTAAAGCACTTACTGCCCCTAAAACTTCACGTGAAGCATCCACCATGCTACATAAATCATTGCTAAAGTTATAATTAATGGAATTGTCGTTAGCCCGATAATTTAATAATTTCGAATAAAGCAGGGATGTAAAAGGACCCTGGTGCTAAATTAATATTTCCAAAGGAAGATCGCACGTCAATTATAATTTACTAATCATCATATTTTTGCTGATACATCTTTTTAGGTAAAAATTGTAGCATAATATGAAGTTCTTAAAGGTATTTATTAAGAACATTTTGATGAGTTTTTTACTTTCAGTTTTATAAAAAAAGTGCGGAACAAAGAAATTACGAAGACTTTTTCGTTTTGAATTTTGTTATTCCGTTACCATACATTTTAAGAAGGCTCCAATTCATATACAGCGTTCCACATTATCGTTTAACAGCTCAATATCATCGATAAATATGCTGTTTAGGCCAATGTCACCATCTATGAAGAACTTAAATAGTGAACTGCATGTTTGTTTAATTTAAATCTTGTATATTCCTTTGGCGGTAGTCAAGCTTGGATCCTTGATCAAATGTAAGCTCACTTACCCTCCACTCCTCAAGTTCAAAGATAGTCATGCACAAACCTACTTATCGCCTTGAAGGTTTGCTTTCAAAACGAATATAAGAAATAATTACTAAACAATTAATTTTAGTAACCTAACCTAAATGTTCATCCATGTAACTTTTATTCAATTTCAGGAACATAAGTTCGATTAACTGATTTTTTAATTGTATCGCCATTTATTCCAAATGTATCTACTTTAACTACACTGTCACTTCCTGAAAATGTAGTGACAAAACTTTCTAGCTCGCTCAACTGTGAGGTAGTTGCCTTGTCGGTTTTTATAAGAACCAAGAATCCTGTTTTCAGTTCGGACAGATATTCATTCTGCCACCTCAACCAATAATGTTTTAAAATTGTATTTCTTTCTAAAGATTAAATTGCCTTATTGCATTTCCGGGTATGTTGGTTTCGAGATGGCGATTAGTGTCCTTACTGTTAGAAAATGTACCAGCGTAAAATCCGACATGTTCTCAGGATTTAAAGATCAAAGACGGCGAGCATGGAAACATTAAAACGCCTCAATCTGAAGCAATTGCCCAAAAATTGAGGAATTATTTCATACAATTTTCTTCAAATTATGTTAAGTGATTTAGATTCCACCCTCCCAAATACCGCCAAAACTCGGAGATTTGGCGGGGATAAAATGCCACGAAATAGTGTCAGCTACCAAATAGTAGAAAAATTTCCTTTGCGACGTTGTGTCATTATTTATTATACTCGACATGAAGAAGATGTAGATCTCCAGATTGTCTGCGTACATATATAGTATCTAACTGTTCTTTGCACAAATTGAAACATTTAGGCTAAATATTGAAAACAATATGGGATATACTGTGCTACTCTGTTTTTTAGTAGAGTATCCTAACATGGCTCTTCTCAACTTTACTGTTTGGAAACATTCTCTTCAATAGCTTTCAAACTAACATAATAAATCATTGTTAATGCCAATACATTATAATATAGCAAGCAGTAAATTGAAATCAATAGCCTTGTTTTGGTCTAGTAAGACCAGAATGGTTAGCATTTTGTTGTCCATGGCATGATCGATATCGCTGGTAATTTTAAGCAGTACCAACACCATCTAGAAACAAGGCCTCAGCTCTTTGACGTGACGTCAGCACACGCAGGTTTGTACCTCCTTGTGCTGTCGGTTAAATCGCATAGGCGCAGAGGGTTTATAGCTTTAAAAATGAGGGCTTCCTGTGGAAACGAAGTTACAAGTTGTGAACCGAGTCCTTAGTCACATCCCGTTCGCTTTTTTGTGATGGAAAACGAAGTTTCAAAGTAAAACACCGAATAAAATTATTATTAAAAGACGTACCTCCCGTAATATTTATTTTCCTCCCTTATAATCGATGTCGGGTGAAATGTGAATTTAGTAGTACACATATTTTTTATCGTCATAATTTATAAATATTGCGAGCGTACTTTTGAAATGCATGTCTTGCTTTCAAACCACGATCGCTTGCAGACAATTTGTATGGTGTCAGGATGTGGTAAGATAGGCAAACCTTTACATTTACTTAATTATTAATTTTACCACAATAATTTTTAGTCGAATTATTGGTAGCAGAATTAATTATACCTTTCGCTATTATTTCATCGCTATGAGATATTGGCGCTCAATAAAATAAACTAAATCCCTCTTCTGTAAATAATTTTAAAACCAGCTGTAACATCAACTTTCGTGTGTATTAAACATTTCAAAATTGCTCTTCAAAATGCCCAAATGATTGAATATAACATAATAAAATAAACTAAAATTATCTACGTGTTATGTGGATACAAGCCCCCACGGTTTAAATTCTTGATTAAACTAACTGTCATTTGCCGCAGTAGCCAAAGAACTATTATTGTCTACAGAGGTACCTACCTTATTTCAGTTTGTGTAATTGCCAGTTGCACAAATATGTTACATAGTTGTACATTGTACATTATATATTTGCCAGCAAACGTTTTACAACGCTAGCAATACGCCACATTTTATTTGTGCAAAACTGATGGTAAACTACTCGCACCATACACCACCAAAGACTAACGAAAGCAGTAAGTTACTTGTCTATTACAAAAAGCTGAATTATAATCGATAACTACAACCTACTATTGTCGACATGATGAGCCCGTGACGTCAGAGCCTTTCAGCCTTATTTCTAGGTGGTGTTGGTACTTGTATATGTGTACTATGTCCTCTCCAACCAGATTGATTACAAGGTAGAATCGAATTATTTTGTAAGTATTCCTGACATGAAGCTCTTTTACTACAAGTTTTTCGAAGAATTTGGAGATACCTCTGCTACTGTATCGTCTCGATTCAGGAGATCACCGACATAAAAAAACATTCTTTATCTACGACAGTGTGTAAAATTTCCTTTTAGTTGGCAGTTTTAAGTTTGTAAAACGACTGTTTAATAACATGTTTTCATTAGTTTACGTCGTCAGTAGTAACGTATTTAAAAGATGTCATTAGGCACGTTGTCAGTAGCAACGTGTTTTAAAATTTTTAAAACATGCAAAATTACGACCGGTTGCTGGTAATCCTAATTTACATTTTTTGTAATATTTACCGTATTTTCTAGATTCTATCGTAGATAAAATATTGTACGATACACATGCGTAAGGCATCTTTAGTCACTCGCTCGCTCCTCGCGTTTTAACTCGACCTCACTCGTGCCTAAAGAGTAGCTTTACGCACTTGTATCGTAAATTACTATTATTACATCACAAACAAATGGAGCAAATGATTTGTTATCAACAAACAATTGAGTTAGACATCTAACTACTAGATGTGGAGCAGAAGCAGTACTCTGTGGTACAGTGTTTAGTTCAAAACGTTTTAATTTGTGGGTAGGATTCAAGCGCCACAAGAGTTTATTTTATCTGCCGTTACATTTTTAAAATGTCGACTGTCATTACATATTTATATTTTAGAAATCATAAAAGTATACTAAAAATTATATTGTAACGTAGGACCACAAAATGAGGGCAATAATGAAAAACTTTAATAGCGGACTGCACCTATATATTTATTTGATTTAAATTTACAATTCTTTCTTGATCAATGGTCAAGCTTGAACCCCTGGTCAAATACATGCGCAATTACCCCCCACCACCCGGTATCTTCAGAGGTAATCATGTGGAAACATGCTATTGTTTGGATGATTTCTGAGGCTTTCACGGCCATTGTCATTAAGTAATAAACGACTTCCGGGATTGGACCGTGTCATGATGCTGTCCAATCCCGGAAGTCGTTTGTTACTTAATGCTATTTTTTGTGTTATCAGTGGAGTGTTAGTAGATGCTTTCTAGCAGTTCTTACTACCTACAAGATAATATGTATCTTTTTCTTTCTATATGGAACACTGCGGGAAGAATCTCAGAAAAAACTGATATTATAAATCTGTTCTTTTTGTACTTTTGCTCTTCCCCCAAAGTGTTATAAAAATTGAAATATAGAAAATTCAAGAAATTAGAACTTCCCTGATTAACAAAAAGAATTCTTGCTTCCTATCTTTCAATTTAGAATGCACTAATCAGACCAATACACCTGTCATACAGCCTAAAGTTGGCACGGCACCACTTTTTGGCAACTTTCAGTTTTTAATTTGGCAAAACTTAAAAACTTAAATTTCAAGTAAATAGCCAAAGTGACGTTTTCAATACAATTTTTTTGTCAAGTTTTATGCAAATACAAATATCAATAATAATATTAGAAAGAGGATTACCTTGCAAGGGGGAGAGAAATACGCTGTAGTAATATACTACTTAGTTTTTTAAATGTACATATATCTTTTACTAGTATACGATGATACTAGTGTATAAGCACGCCTTTAAAGCACGTGCGACGAGTTTAAGAGCACGACGCAAACCGAAGTGCTTTTAAAGTCGCTAGCGCTTTAATGGCACTTATACACGTGTATCATACGCTATTTTTTCTACGATCGTGTCAAATTGACAACTTTTTGCACAGTTTCTAGTGTCAAAAGTGACGTTTATAGCAATATTAGCGCTCGAATTACGTGTTTTTAACACGTTGCCGTTAGAGGCGTGTTTTAATAATTTATTAAAACACGCTTTGCCGTAAGTTTGAATATCAACATAACCTAGAATATCTAACACAATGTGACGTGAATGTGAGTGTCACCGAACAAAATTTTTATATTTGTGTTACGATCGTAGAAAAAATAGCGTATGATACACGTGTATAAGAGCCATTAAAGCACTAGCGACATTAAAAGCACTCCGCTAGCGCGTCGTGCTTTTAAACTCGTCACACGTGCTTTAAAGGCGTACTTATACACTAGTATCATAATATACTATTTTCTACGATCGTAACATAAATATAAAAACTTAAGTTCGGTGCCACTTTTTCCATCTCATTGTGTTAGATATTCTAGGTTATGTTGACATTCATATTTACGGCAAAGCGTGTTTTCATATAATATTAAAACACCCCAACAATGACAACGTGCTAAAAAGACCGAATTCGGGCGCATATTCCACACGCGTGAAAAATAAGCACGCTAACACGAGTTGTCTACAAGATTTTTTAAAATTTCATTAAATATTCAAATCCAAGCCTATTTTGTATAGAATTGCCTTCATTTTAGTCAAGTGCGTTGGTCAGTTCTGGTAACTAAGGAAACGTCCAATTAGAATCGTTCACACACCGAAATTAATTTAAAAACGCCTACTTTTTTAAATGAAGTTTAAAAAAAAAATATATTTGTACCATTTCATAACCTATAACTCTTATTAACTTTTTCGCTCGGTTTGAAGTACATTGCAAAAAATAAATTAAATTTGAGAGTGTACTCACGATTTTTTTATAAATGTTAATATTGACAGTTGCTTTAGTTTAGTGAACTGATAATAAATCAGTAGTTAAGCATTATGTAACATTAATATAAATAATATGTCATTTTATTAATAAACTCGGGTTTTTTAATGTTTCTATTAAAAATATATACTTTTTTAATAACCGATTCTGATTTAGAAATTATCGTTTTTAATACGTGTTCATAAAAGAATTATTCAGTAAGAAATTATTATCAGTTTTTCAAAATGAATATAGAGATACACCGTTTTTTATAGAATATGAATATTTTTCCAAGTCTCATAGTCTGTGAATGCGACTTGTATAGTAATCTATGCAACTTTATTTCATATTTAAAAGCTGCGCGTGATTTCTGAAATTTATTACATTTCAACAGATTTTCCTCACAAGCTTCGTTTCTGTTTTACAATCGACCTTACCTCAATTCCCAAATAAATTGTGTAGTGGTCTGAACCACAAAGAGCTTTGTAGTATTTTATAAAGCTAGAAGTAGTTCGACGGCGAGGTCAGAGCGTGTGGAAGAGAAAATCAAAGTAAAGTTTAGGATCACAAGGCACGTCGGAACCTCAAATGATTAGACGAACTAAGGGAATTCAAACGCCAAACCAAACTAATTTCGCATTCTGAATGCGATCAACTTGGAAACTGATTTCCAAAATAAACTAATGGCTGTTCTCTCAAATTGAAACTGAACTAATAAACGAAAAGCATTTGTTTTACTTCCTAGGATAACGTTGCGAGATTAACATGCCGGAATAATAATGTATTTGAGACTAATCGATGCTCACCACCAACGGAAAGTTAGTCGTTTTGTTTGTAACTATTTGTGTGTAAATTACGTAAATGTGGGGATTCGATTCGAGAGCTTCCAGTAACTACGGGCCCGAAATTTAGGAAAATTACGCCGGCATTTAAATCGAAACCGTTCTTCAGTTGGCACTAACGTTAATTATATTGTTCAGTTCTGTGCGTATATCGCCTCCAATCAGGCGAATGCCGACGCTGTTTGCCCCTAAATTTATGATCAAATAGCTCTAAATATGTAAGCGCAGCGTTCGAAATCCCGCAATATATGGAAGCAAACAAATTCAAACAAGCCATCGAAATACATAAACGCAAGTGCTCAATTTGCATCTCGCGTTAATAATGCCATTAACTTTCGTGCGTGATGGCATATAAGCGAACTATAAGTCGCCGTTTTTAAACTGGGGGCAATAATGTAGCCTAGTTTATGATCCAATAACAATAAGAATTTCCTAACACCCCATAGCAGAAATTTAAGAGCAAGCCGAGTGCTCCGGGCGGGCGCCAACAAATAAGCAGTCATATTGTAAACTTAATATTGGATTCTCCTTCTTCGCGATACCTAACACGGTCTTAATGAAAGTGGAGACTCCGGGGAATTGGCGAGGATTATTATAACAGCAGGATGAGCTTTTTAAAACTTTAAAACAATACCAGAGCATCTGGGGACGACGTGGGGGGCCATTCATTACTTGGCTGCTTCTACCTCGCAGACCTGCTGCGCTCGTTCCTTTCTTTATTATTTCAGTCGCGAAGGAACTTCGGCCCTGATATTTAATTACAGTTAATTTTGCGCCGTGCGCTTTTTCCGTCACTTGTTTGTAGGTATCTAAAAATTGTGGCACTAACTAGCGCCTGCGAGTGTGAAGCGAAAGATGTCAAGTTCTCACGATTCATCACTATTGATCGGAAATTTATTCGAATACTAGCAGACCTCTTACGAAAACTTCGCAATTGAGGAAAATAAGAATACTGATTGACATAACTAATAACGTCTTAATTGAAAGTTGCTACAAAGTCTCCTTTAAAAGCTACTTTTATAGTTGTACAACCTTTCGGAATCAGTTGAGCTTTTAAATGCTCAAACGAACCTGCTCCGAACTTCTAGTGTTTGCCCCTGTTCTTTATTGTCATTTCAAATGCAAGGTTCCTTTTAAAAGAAAATGAAATACTTATATCAGACACAGTTTTGATCAATATTTAGTTATTTAGTATGACATTAATTCCAAAGACAGTCAGTGAGGTTTCCTAGATGGCGGCAGCTGCAATTACGGAACGGAAGCATATCACACAATCATAAGTTACCTTTCATGCACAACAAATTAGTCGATGAAGTGAAAGAAAGAATGTACGATAATCACTGTGATTAAAAATAAGAGGATAATAAAAACCGGTGCAGTAGAAGTTGCACACGAACTCGATAAATGAAACGGCGTGTGTTTTAAATATATTAGACTAATATATAAAAGCTTTTCTCCACCAGGTGTAGCTACTTTATGTGTGCATATTGCGCCCGATGCCTTGGCCAAAAATGACGTTTATCTAACAGGGACATACCTATATTGATTTCAAAAGTCTAAATGCGAAAGCAGGTCCGAAATCGCGCATGACTTCGTATGGCTTTGGTTTTAAAAAATAATTTGGACCTCAAGAAAATCATTGAGTCACTTAAAACCGTAAGATACGCCGACGAAAAAAGTTCTACCTTCAGTGAAAAATTGTTGGCACAACGACCCCTATTTCATTTCATCCCCTATAGTTCAACTCCCATGTATTATTTTCGTGATTTTTTACTCTGCTGTTCCTATGGTATGGACTAACTCCTATAAACATTTCAAGTTTCTGTGTCTTTTGGAAGGGGTCGAAGCGTGAAAAGCTGACTTTTCTTGAAACTGCCATATTGATTTCCGGATTTGTATCATCAACCAAGGAATGTTCAGGCTTCCAGATGATCAGGAAATGCAAGAAAAAGTCGGTCACCTTTTTTTGCAACAGACACGATTGATTTTACATGAACTGTGGAAATTATATAGTACATAAATTTGGTAACTCCGTTAATGCTCGTTTTTAGGAAAAAATCTCAGTGGTGTAGCCATTCAAATTGCAACGCATAGGTATGTCAAAGCCATTTCCAAATTTTTATATCGATTATTTTAAATTTTATGATGTTATCATTATTTTCTTTATATGACAACCTTATTAGTTTTCATTTATTTCGGTAGCAAGTTTTCATCTGTTTTCCACGGTATAAAATTTTGAATAGGTTACATCAGAAAAAAATCTGGTGTGATACAAACACACAACTTCCTTTTACAGTGATCTTATAATTAGTAGAAAATTTGTTATAGCATACCTACTACATTATACAAAAAACAAGAAAACAATAAACCCATTTCAGAGGTATTCAACTGGAAAATCACCTCTCTCACGTCAATGCACATTAAAAATTGAATAAAAATGTAACGTTTGAAAAAAATCGTTTTTGTGAAAATCGAACAAAAATTAAAAATCACAAGAGTAAACACCATACTTCCGGTTATGCGATTTTCTTCAAAAACTTGCTGTCGCAGCTAGAGAGTACACAAAATGTATATATGAAGTTTGAACGTTATATCTCTTTTCGTTTTTGAGATATTCTGTTCACACACAGACAGACAGACAAATGAACAAAAACATGTTTTTGGGTTCAGGAGACTCTAAAACGTGAAGATCTGTTGAAAACTCAAGTTGGGGTGAATCCAATACTTCCTTTATTGCAAAAGGAAGTAAAAAGTTCATTGAAAACTTTAATGGGACTTACTGGTCTGTAGTGCTCTTCTGTCAATTGTTTCTTTCAGGGCAAGTAACGACTTCTCTATTTCAGACCTCACAAACATAAAAATTATCAAAAAATAATATGCAGGCATGCGTAATATGACTAACTATGGATGTTAAAAATTCATAAGTAAAATAGTATATTTATGATGCTAGTGTATAAGTACGTGTGACGTTGCTAGTGCTTTAATGGCACTTATACACGTGTATCATACGCTATTTTTTCTACGATCGTAACAGAAATATAAAAACTTAGTTCGGTGACACTTTTTCCGTCACATTGTGTTAGATATTCTAGGTTGTGTTGACATTCAAATTTACGGCAAAGCGTGTTTTAATATAATATTAAAACATGCCATCAATGGCAACGTGCTAAGAAGACCTAATTCGACCTATTACGACTGAGCGATTGCGCCTCAGCTTCCTACAACTCGCTAGCGCGTTATAATAGAGAACATATCGATTCATTTAAAAAACCTGAATATATGGCATATCAACTAACCCATTTTATCTATGTGCCGTACACCTTGCGAATCCAAACAAGGATTTCTATTATGGTTAGGTTCGCTCATAGCTTGTGAACCCGTACAAGCTACCCATGGTTTGATCCAATCTTCAGGCGGTTACGCGCCGCCGACTTAGAGTGCATTGGAATTGAACAACCACCAGCTCTTAGAGCAACTTTGATAATGCAAGTTGTAATGTCTTGCGAAACGTTAGTCTATATGAGTGCACAAATAGCAGAAAACCACGTTTGCCTAAGTATTTTTGTCCACAATATACTCCATCAACATAGGCCAAATTAGAGGTGGTCTGTAAGGGTTCACGAACCACCAATAAACCTAACCTCCACACAAATCCGTGTTTGGGTTTACAAGGTGTAAAGCCAAAAAATTGCGGGTGTTCATCTACCAAGACGACACGGTCTACGCCGAAATTTGATTTTAATATCGACAATTCGACTAACTACGAAAGCTTTACACAATATATACTGGTCGCCATAAGCAAATGAACACCCAGTAAACGTTGGCAAATTTGAATGAAATTTTCAGAAAAAATGTATTTTATTCGTACGAAATTTTCATCGTTTCTTAGTACGAATAAAATACATCTTTTCTGAAAATTTCATTCAAATGTACCAATGTTTACTGGATGTTCATTTACTTATGGCGGCCAGTATATAAGTAGTTGTTTGTAATAGTAAAGCAAAAATGGTCATCGTACCATAGCTCATTTTCTGTAAAATCAGCACCATATTTTACATATGCTAAGCACCCCCCTAGTCCCGTCTGTGATCAAGGGCGTAAAACTGCTGCTTTTAACTGGCGAAATGTAACTTCCATGATGTGTGAAGCACCGAAGGCTATAACACGATAAGGGCCAAAGACGCTGGTTACGCCTGAGGTGCATACACAACTTTATGTACGATCGAAATTTTAATAAGGCAGATTCAGATTATGTAAAACGTGAAATAAAAACAGGGCAATTCTTGCAATTATTTTAGCTGAATAGTACCTTTGTAACTAAGTATGGTTTTCATTCATACGTAACAGAATATTATCACCGGCTGACGTCATTTTAGTTATTATCTGCAAACACGCATTAATGAAAACCATACCTAGTTGCAAATGTACTATTCAGCTAAAATAATTGTAAGAATTGCCCTGTTTTCAGTTCACGTTTTACATAATCTGAATCTGCCTTTTTAAAATTTCGATCGTACAAAAAGTTTTGTAGGCACCTCATGCGTAAGCAGGGTTTTTGGCCCTTGTCGTGTTATAGCCCTCGGTGCTCCGCATCTCGTGCTACAACTTTCACGCCGTGGTCCAAAAATGCATATTTTACGCCTTTGATACACAAAGAACTATTTTATCCCGTTAAGCAAGCGTTCTCGGAAAACAATTTATAAGATTTGTCTGATTTTGTATTTCAAAATAAGTAGAACAAAATCTAAAATAAGAAAATAATTTTTCGTGTGTAATTTATGAGGAGGTTTATGCTAGCACAAATATCTCAAAAATGTAAGTGCCTAATCGTGAAATTACTGATTATGATTTACTTAAATTTTAGTGATGAATCTAAAAAAGTACTTTCCCAATCAAGAAATACACGAGCGTTTATTCTGTTTTTGTCTTCATCTCCGTAGGATGCAAATCCTGTCGCACTGCCATTTCTTCAGTCTATTTTATACTACTGATTTGATGTTTTTAAAACGGAAAATCAATTAATCAAAGCTGGTTGCAGAATTAAAAGGGGATATGCTTTTTATATGAAATATAAATTTTATATGAATATGAAAATATAGTAAGAAAGTAAATATAGTCGCTAAGAAGTAGTTTAGAAACTAACATATAAATAACAAAACTTACTCGTAACTTTTTTGGCAACGGAGAATTTCGCTCAAATATTATATAATTTGGCGGTCGCAGCTATTCTTCTTTAAGCTAATATACCAGAATTTGAATTTTTATAGAGATAACATATGAATCATTAATAAAAGTAATAGTAAACTTACTCTATATCGCTGAAATAAGAAAAACCAGAGCAGTTCAATGTAATAAAAACGAATAGGCATGGCAGCCATGAAAAGAAACGAACTTGATGATTGGTTCAGATAGTTCGAAACGTCAAGATGATGTTTAAATATCTTATAAAAGTAAGTACAAAAACTTTCCTTAACGAACATTTTCACAGAATTTACAATTCTTCCAGACAAAAACCGAAAATCCAAATTTTCAGATATCTTAAAATCAACATTTCTTTCTATAACATTGACCAGAATTAAAATTTGTCACAATTTAATCGACATGAAATCTTGAAAATCGACCTCTAAAAAGCTAAATAAAATGTGTTTCAATAGACAAAAATATTCCAGTTTTACACCCTGTTCTAATAGTTATTATAAGTTTATAGTTATAAGCTGAAATTAGGCTGAAATTCTGTACTTAGGTTCAAAGTCTTTAATGAAGATAACATGCATTGTCTCTTTAATTAAATGTTATTTTAGAACGTAAAACTTAGAAATTCTCAATATACCTATTGAATTTAGCAGAGTTCAACTGAACGCAAAATAAACGGAAAATTGAAATCATTACAGCAATAAATCTCGAGTACTTGGGTACTCGAAATAGATTACGGTGCAGTCTTGAAACCATCATAAAGCTGCAGAAATCGCCGGAAGCCTGTATTTCTGGACGTAACTTGCTCTGGAAGTAATTACCAGCAGAGTGCATACAAACACGTGTAAATTGGGTGTGTTTACGTTTAATGTTTATTGCTAAACTGTACGTGCCTGAAGCTGATGAGAAGCCTGTTGGGTTGTTCAGAGCTTTATTGCAGGATTCAGTGCCGTTATTAACTCATTTTTTCCTCATTTACGGGAGGGCATTGCGAAATTGCTCGGTGGAATACTGGGTTTTAATTCCGTTATCCTTAATTTCGGTCGTTTTGTGTTATTACAACGATATTTCAAACCCGTTATATATTTCTTCAAGTTAAAGTGCATCTCGGGAATAATCGAGCCGGACATAGTTTCTGCACGTTCAAACAACGGATCTTTTTGCAATAATATAAAAGGTAATTCGAGCGCTGGTAGATATTAAACATGAAACAGAAGAAACGCAAAAAGTTTTATTCCGTCGCGTTAAATTTTCTACGGAGCGTTCGCAATTTCAATTTTAGTTTTGATTGTTGTTGACATGGACGTATTTCGGTATTACATTTTCCCTAGGCTACAGTTTCTTTGATGTCATGCGCCCATAATAGAGGTATCATGTTTACTTGAGCTCGAGAGCATAAAACACTCGCATCAGGGTGCTCTGAATTATTATTCGAAAAAAGTGCGGAGCTTCCGCCAGCAGAGACCAGGAGAAATGTTCATCGAAGGCGCTTGCAAATTTACAACGCCTTATTAAATCCGGCTCAGTTTCGCTCGGAACCATTAACAAAATGTTAAGAGAAAATGGAAGTATAATAAGGGCAATAACTCGCCGGGAGTTCGTACATTAATTTCGTCTGGAACTGTAGGTGGGCTCATCGAACAAAAATTTAACATTTCCTCGGGCAAGCCGAAGCGTGTAATTGCTGCCCAAACCCGTTTTTGAAAAGCTTTTGTGCGCCGGGTTTCTCCCCGGGAGTTTTCGCAACAACTACCCTTTGGCCACGCTTTCCGTAGGTGAAAAACGTGAAGGGCCAAAGGGCGACGACTAAATCGAATGTCGATAAATTAAGACCCCGACCCCGATTACTATTTGTCAGTATCTAAACTCAACGGAAGCTTAGCGCCTAAAAGCTTCGACGGAAAGGTGAAAGTGCAGGCTGCGGGATTAGATTGTTTTTAAGAGCAGTTTAAAGTTTAAACTACACAGACAGTGGATGAACGATTTTAATGCTTAAAAAGCTTTTAAAAGCTTTAAGAGTGTTTCAGTTAATAGCTATTATAAATATTTCGCAGGAAGGAGATACATTCGAGCACCGGCCGCTTCCGCTTAAATACTGAATGTCAAGACGTATTACCGCGAATTATGTTTTCGAAAGTTTACGAAAATGCGGATGCCTTCAAGGTTTAGCGACCATATTTATGGACGCTTTAACCCTCCGAGCTCGCAAACAAACACCCTTAGAATTATTGCTCTAGTTAAATATAGAATTGTTCAAGTACCAGGGAATAAAAAACATTTGATACATTTTGCATGCCATTTAAATACAAATATCGAATTTTAAAAAACCGTGTGAATTGATGGAATATCCACAATTATATTGTTGTTGTCAGCCTTGCTGTTAACATCTCCACTGGAGGGGTATCGGCCTCTTCTCTTTGGGGGGGGGGGGGGGGGTTAGACATTAAAGCCCGACGACCGAATTGGAGAATTGCAATGTAGATTGTTGGAGTTAGTGTGGTTTGAACCCAGGTTTTCTGTCTCGAAACCAGACGATGTACCTCTGAGCCACCTCCACTGTAGAAATATATTACCATTCCTTTAAAAATAAAATTTTTAAGATTGAGCGTAAACATATTGTTAAAGATTTTAGAGAAGCTGTATAAAACACAGACAAATACATATATTGTTAATAAAAACATATGTACCTTCCGTCCATTCGGAGGGAATAAAAAATTAGGAACAGGGACAACAGAGACCCAGTTGTTAACTTTAGTCTTGCTAAAGTTTCTTGCATAATTATTTTATCGCTACTATCAGTTAAAAATGCAAAGTCTTATGGAATGTGGAGTTCGGAAACCAGACATATAAAAAAGATGAACTTAAATGTGGATATCTTCACGATAATTTCTCAGCATAACAATAACAATTGTCAACCCAATAAATATTCTTCGGTTTTGATAAGGCTTATTGAAATATTTTATCAAATTTTCATTTATTAAGCAACTGTATTACACAAACTACCACAATACATTAGTTTAGATCGAACTATTGTAATAAAGTAGTAATATATATAAGACATTTCAGTTATAAGATGAGTTATGGAGGAAGAAGCACATCTACAAAAATACACAGAGAAGTAGAGGAGGCTATAGGAAAATAAGGCCCAGATATTGAAATTGTTAGGAACGGAGAGTAAGGAATGATTGTGGAGAATCTATAACAAAGCCTTGAACGGAGAAAATACTAAAGAACGGAAGAAATAATTTAACAATTTCCTTACATAAAAAGAAGAACAAACCATTAATCAAACATTGCAAGACTATATGTCTATCATATAAAGTATACAATGGAATAATAGAAAGGCAATTAAGAAAGTATATAGAACATCGTAATAAGGAATTCAAGAGAGACGAAGAAACACACGGGGTGACACCCGATTCTAGTTTTCTTCGAATTACGAGCAGCGTTAAATTTAGTACATACATAGATGTGGATCTGACTAGAACAACTGGAAGTACCAAAGAAAATAATCCAGATAACTAAGAGCCTACATGATAAATGATAACGTTAAAAGCACATAAATCCGCTGAGGTAACACTAAGAAAATGAGTTAAACAAAGGATAGCTTAAGTACACTGTTATTATAATAGTAATTAACAGTATTATCAAAAATGTCAGTGAAATAACGAGAAGATTACAAACGTTAATTGGATACAACTTAATATCAATAAGATAGAAAGCTTGGTGCACGCGAAATAAAATGCAAGGGTTAATGAATATATGGGTTGAAGAAATAAAAAAATAGCAATCAACGCTGAGAGAAGTAAAGATTAGAATAATTAACAATAAAGAGGTGGAAATCAGCAATACAATAAATTGCAGAGGACAAATATTAGAGCAAGTTACAACATTGAAATATCCAGGAAATACAATAACGGATGGGTGAAAAATTGAACCAGAATAGCAAATACGGCGGAAAAGGCATGTATTATGCGCTACACAAGACAATATTTGGGAAAAGAGCTGGAGGTAAAGCTAATATAAAATTGTATAAAGCAAACACCGCACCAACGCAAGCAAAGTTTGGGTATGTAGCGGATATATAGTCACCTATGGCGTCCATAAATTAACCCAGGAAACGCCTGCAAAAGCAGCGCAAGAAATCACAAAAATTTAAAATTTGAGATAAAGCAGGTGTGCAGCTTAACGCAGCGTGTAACTAATTTTGGTTGTTACGCCACGCGCAACTGAGTGAATAGTGTCGTAAACTGAGCAATTAGTGTCGCGAGTGAGAAAATGCGTTCGTAATTCAAATACAAAAAACGCGCCATTTAAAACTCAGATCTGGGCAGTCTTGCGCCATCTGCAAACTGAAGGAGATCCGAGAGTAAACAACCGGTAGTCGCTCAACTTTTGGGAGGGGGGGGGGTCTCTCCCATTGACCGCGCGCTGATGAGGAGTCGAGTAGTAAAAGCCTCAGGTGGCCCCAAGCCGTTCTAAGAAAAGTGACGTAACACTTGGGCCGAAAAGAAATCACAATGGGCTAATTGCGCTTTTTTCCTAGAAAACAGAGTATCCGTCCGGACACTCACGAGCAACTCTCCCATTACGCAACTTTATATGATGGACACGGAAATGCCAGGACTCATTTAATTTATTCGGTCGACGCATTCAACTCAGCTAACTCCGAGTAATTCATTTCAGTGCATTCGGTTTACAACCTTCGACAATCCGTGTCTACCATTCGTCTGACGCGTTTGTTAACTTTAGCTTGTCTAAGGCGCTTTAACTGTTACCGCGTAACATTGGTTTAATCGTGCACTCTCTATGTGTATTTGAATATCTTGCTACATATATGCATATGTATATCTGTGCATTAGTAAATTTTATTTGATCAAATAAATGGTCGTAGTTTTCCAAAATGTTACCATTTTTACAAACTTACGGTGTTATCATTAATATCCTTGGACCAGCAGCAACCAAAGCTAATACAGCCGCAACACGAAAGTAGACTAAATGCAGTAGAAATAGATTATCTTTGGAATTATAGAGACGACAAATTAGGAAAATTAGAAACGAACAAATAAGAAGAATGTTAGAGATAATAGAAGTAGGAAAAGGCAGAAGGCAAAAGAGGGACAGACTGCGACAAACATGGATAAACAGAATAGAAGCATAAACAGTATGCAGTAAGTTGTGGAAAACGAGAGAACTAGCTGGAGGTAGAAACAAATGGCAAAGGGGGACTAGGGAAGAGTAAGACTCAAATCCAACGCCCTTGCAAGCAAAAAGAATTATCCAGGAAGAAGAAGAAGAAACGTGATATGTCCGAGTAATTTTTACATAATTTATTGATAGGGCCAGATTTTTGATGTATTAGTCGGCTGCTCCGAAAATCAATTACAGTTTTTTCAGTATGTAACTTTAATAATGATGTGATACATCGTCGACTGTTTCTACAAGAGTTATATACTTCATTTTGAAAGGATATCCTTATATCTTATTCCAAAAATGTTTTGAAATGTAGTGTAAGCCGATTTAAACTGATTTAGTTTTTGAGTGAAATTAGGGTACGTTTAAATATTGTTCTTCTTTAATTAATGACACGATGGTAGCTGAATTATAATGTGTAGGATTAATACATTCTAGTACTAAACGGGAAAACTACCGCCAGGTGCTCTAAACATGTTAACTTAGGCTAATCAACAAAGTTTAAAGTTTAAACTAAGTTAATAAAAGTAAAACTTTATTTAATGGTTGAATTAACTCTTTAAGTTTCTCTCCAATTTATAAAAGTCAAGTTACAGTTTCTTGTTTGGCCTCTAACTAAATTGAAATGGCATCTCGATTATAAACGCTGGTTTATACTTTTATGAACTACTATTTTAAAATTTGTATTGTATTATAATAAGGTAAATGATAATTAACAAGTAAAAAAAAACTCAAAATGGCGGAGTATCGATGGTAATACAAATAATGCATTTTGAAGCGGCAATATTTTAACACGGTTTTCAGCATTTATAATTTTGTAGTTTTCATTTACTTGAAAAAAGTAAACCATTAATATTTTTTGTTTTGTTAGTGGTTTTTGTTTTCAGTTCGTATAATCAATAAAACTTTTCTTTAGTTCTTAAATTATTCATATACTTTTAATTTTGCCTACTGTTTTAGCCGTTAATTAAGCATTTAACACTCTGTTTATTATAACGCTCCAATTTGTTAATTTTTGCTCTGCAATTATGTCAAAATGGAAATTTCCCTTTTTGTGTAATTCGACAATGAGGGAGTAAATTCAATAATGACAATAATACTCGAAGTGCTTATTTCGCGGTAACAACTCGCAAAGCATCCAACAAGTGAGCGGTAAAAGCAATATCCGCAAAGTTTCGAAACGTGAGTTACAAAGTCGTTATATAAATTAATGCGGCTGCTTTTGCGTTTTCGCTAACTTCTTCGACTAATAAATTTGCAAAGGTTAAAACGGGCCGTATTGTTATTGGCGCAATTCCACCCGGGAGAAATCAGCAGTTGTAACCGAATGACAGCAAACCTGTAAATTCAACGTGTCTCAAACTAATTAAAGTAGTTAATTTCGCTTCCGGAACAAATGGCGTCTCTTATTCGTCTCCTTTTGAACCCCAGCTTTAAGGGATCGAGACGGTCTAGCGGCCTCGCTGTTTACCACCGCCTTCCTCCAGAGACTCCTTGCTTTGGCCACCCGAATTTAAGCCCGTCCTTATTTTCGGCGATATTCTTCAATAAACGCAGGTAAATATAGCCGCGAAGGGGCGTGCCGCCGTTTTAAAGTTTACTAGGTCAAGAGGCATGTAATTATTTGGGAAACAAAGAAACTCTTTAATAGGCGTCTATACGGTCTTAATATAAGCAACTAACAGCTAATTACGCTACTTCTTCAAACCTGTAATTAATGTTAAGCTAGTGTTCTGTAAATAATTACCGCTAAAGATAATTACCGTTTTGCCTAATAAATGTACAATGAGATTACAAGATTAAGGTGCAACACGCATTAAGCTGTCACATAAATCTTTTTTAGTGTAAAAATAGAATGGGTGAGGGATGTTTCGCGAAGTGCATGACTCAGTAATCTATTTCATTTACTGCCGACTGTTTCACGAAAGCACCTAAGGTGTTTATTAGATTTCTATCATAACTACCAGCAAAAGCGTCGAGTAATTATTATTGCACTTAAAGTACACATCTCCCTTGTGTGTAGTGAAATTTTCTATGGAGCTAACTTTAGAGTTACTGCAAAGACCTAAAGTCGCTGTAATCGCATAATTAAGCCCGGCGCCTCCACCATAATTGAAACAACTGCTGGCAATTATCATGGCATAAAGCATTGCAATCACATCCGTCGAGCTAGTTATCAAGTACTTACTCTGTATGAATTTATGTCATGATTAATTTATCGATTTAAAAACTGGGTGCGTCTGGCTTATTGAAATTGAAGCTTATTACCACCAGCTGATATTTGCGGTTTAAACTGAGCTCAACGAACAAGCAAATGACTTTGAACGAGCTAAAACAAATTAAAATCTAAAATACATAAAACAGCATTTGAGCTCTAATAATCGAAAATGTTTGCAATTTTGTGAAAACCACAATGAAAAATACTTGTAAAATGCTGCCTTTATTAGTAAAAATTACACAATTTTGTAACTTGTCTTAGCCAAAATCTTATCAGGACAATTTCCTATTCTATATTGTATATTTTCACAAACATATTTGAGATGCTAAATATTTTGTTAAGTAGGGTAGAGCGTGGGGAGGGTTATTGTTACGTGGGTAAATTTCGGAGTTGGTTTTTAATGTTTTTCCAAGATTTAAACTGCTTTCACAAAAACAACTTTCTAACTACCATCATTAGTACTGGTTTTGGTTGAACTGTAAAGAATAGAAACTAAAGTATACATAGATCATACAATGGCATGGACGATTAGAAGAATCTAGCATAATATGGTAAGCTAACGAGAATTTGTGTGTGACAGGTGCTTGCACAAGCTGCATGTAGAAGTTTCTGGAGGCTGATTTAATGTAGCAGGTCAGACGAAGTTTAGAGGAAATTGTTGTACCTTTCAAAAGAAATTAAATATCGAAATCACCTGTCCTCTATATGCTATACGCTGCTTAAGAAATTGAAGAAACCATAAAATATTATCCGAAGATGCGGTATCTTTTCATACAACTATTTATGCTACAACCAAATTCCATATTTCAATGTTGAAAATGTAATTTTCATCTTATTACTTTAAGGAAATATATTTTTGCAAACTCAAACAACCACCTCTGTCCTCAGTTATATTGTATACCTTTTAAGGTCGTTACAAAAAAGCATTTAAATCTCATTTGTTATATCATAATTGATAATAACAATGGATATGCATCAATAGCATTTTTAAATTTTAGTTAAGCTAATTGAAACAAACTCTGAGATATAAACCAAGTATGGTGTTATGGTGTAAATTTTAATCATTTATAAATAATTAAAAAAATAAAAATAGGAAAGGGCAAGATTGGTGGGATAAAAGAATGAAGGAAGATGGCAGATAGAATTCTTAGTTTAGAATTTGAAAAATAATTCGAAAATTGCAGCTATTTAATAATTTACGGGCCAAACGAAGGAGAAAAAAAAGAATTGGAAGATGATTTCTGAGGCTTTCACGGCCAAGTATCAAACGACTTCCGGGATTGGACCGTGTCATGATTGAGATCGAAGAACTCGACGTTTCGCCCACTTTCGTAAGGGGCTTCATCTGAGACTCAGTAGAGTTTCGCCTCTGACGTGCTTCACACGTTGAGTTACCATGCTCTTCTATCCCTTCCCTTGTAAATAGTTTCGCCTCTGGCGTGGTTAACACGTTGAGTTACCGTGCTCTTTTGCTTTTTCCTCATAATGAAGCCCCTTACAAAAGTGGGCGAAACGTTGAGTTCTTCGATCTCAATCATGACACGGTCCAATCCCGGAAGTCGTTTGTTACTTAACAATTGGAAGAGTTCTGGAACACACTGCAGGACGAAGTGGGAAAGAAGCTTGGTATATTAATAATTATCGGGGATTTTAATGGTAGAGTCGGAAACTGGCCAATAAGATCGGAAGGAAGGGTAGGAAAATTTGGTGAAAGCGTCAAAAATAATAACGGACAAAACTCATCAACTTTGGTATGTTAAATAACATGGTAGTGAGAAATACGTGGTTCCATAAAGACATTCATAAATATACTAGGGTGGTATTAAGTAGAAAAGAGCGATCAATAATCAGCCTAGTAGCGGCAGAGAAAAACTATTTGACTAAAGTGAAAAGATAGCCATGGAAATTTCAGAGAATAGGAAAACTTGTTAAAAATGGAAGTGGAGGAATGGGACGTGGTCAAGAAGATATTAAGAACAGCCGCTATAGAAGTTTGTAAGACAAGCAACCACACAAATAAAAATAAAGAAACTGCATGATGTAATAAGGTAATAATGGGACAAGTGGAAGAAGAAGCGAGCATGGAAAAAATACATAGAAGCCAATAAAAAGGCAGAACACTATAAGGAATATAAAATACAGAGAGAAAAGGTGAAACAACTAGTGAAAAATGCAAAATGGAAGGAATTTGGAAAAAAAGTTGAAAAAGATACTATACCTACGTATGCCAAGATGGAAAATCGCACATTAAGAGGTGTTATAAAAGAAACTGCAATGGAAAACAATCTCCGAAGAAAATGACATTTTAGAAAGTTGGAGGGAGTATTTTATGGACTTGTTAGAACAAAGGAAACGAAGAAATGGTTTATGAGATACACCAAGATACACTTGTATACGAGGAGCAAGAAGAAGAGATAAAACTAATATAAGTGGAGAGAGCAGTGAAGCAACTCAAAAGTGAAAATGCCCCAGGTATACTCGTAGACGACGTACGACCTGAAATGTGAACATTTGTGGAAGTAGAGAGAATTGCGATTTACATAAAATAATATTACTAGATTGGAAACTAATAGAATCCCAAAATATTGGGTGATAGTACCGATTTACAAAAAAGGGGATTTCGCCAATTGTAATAACTACAGGGGACTATCACTATTATTTATAACTTACAAAGTGTACGAGAGAGTTCTTGAAAAGCGACTTAGGCGAAAAATTGCTAGTACTCTGGAGGATGCACAGGCTGGCTTCAGATCAGGAAGGTCTACTCAAGACTGGATTTTTGTTAGCTGACAAATAACCGAATAATGGAAGAATAAGGCAGAATTGAAGCAGAGTTAACAAATCGTATTCGCAAAGTAACGTCTATCTATGGGGCCATATCTAACACATTTTTCAGTAAAGGGAAAGTGTTGAAAGGAACAAAAACCAGAATATACTAGTAGCGATGCTTATATACGGAAGTGACTCGTGGATTTTATCAACTAATATGAAGAGCAAAATATAAGAATGTGAGATGAAAGCATTAAGGACGAATGACAAAAATGGACAAAATAAAGTGAAGTAATAAGGAAAAGCTAAGGAGTAAAAAGTGTGCTCAAGAAAATTTAAATATAAGAATTGATAGTTCCGTCACATGTGAGAATTAATGAAGACAGGACAGTGAAAGTGAAATGAGAAACGGCGGGGTAGACCAAGGAGGACGTCAAACCAAGATATAGCAAATACACTTAAGATGAAAGCACTCACCTGGACTCTAGCCAAAAATGAAGACCAGGATAGAAAAGCTTGGAGGAGGTTCATCACCTCTACACCAAGGGTAGAACAGGCTACCAGATAAATAGTAGTAATAAATAATTATAATAAAAAATAGTTACCTACACCCAAAAATTCTATTCCACGAGGAAAAACAATGTTTTAAATTTTTTGTGGATTTTTTAATAAAAACGAAAATTGAATAATTCTTTATTCACTGTCATGGCTTCATTTTGTAGCAAAGTGTCAATAGTATAATCAAAACGTAGTCGTTTATTTTTGTTAAATAACAACACAAATAGTGTTTTTTGCATACTGAAATTTTACTCGCAGTTATGATTTCTCTGAGAGTAATTAGAAAAATGTTTTAGAAAATTGTGACTGCCACCAAAATTGAAAACCTTCCGCTGAAAGCTTGCTTTTCTTATACTGGCCGTGTTAAACAACAAAGCAAGCAATGTTTAAAAATTGCTTTGTTAAAGCTATACGCTTTCTCGTTGCAAGCTGCAAGCCAGGATTTCTTTGGTCCTGTGAACGGGAAGTTTTTCTGTGTTTGCAATCGACTCGGGTGCTAAAAACGTTCAATAGAGCGAGCGGCAAACTTTAAAAAACAGTTTAAAAAGTTAACTCGGATAAAACAAGCTTGTCGGCCGCGATGTGATTACGTTGCTTAACATTAACTACAAAAGTTTGGCAGTAATTATGAAACTTGGCGGAAATTTGTGTGCAGCTACGACCGTTACAGTAATGTTTCGCACTTTTGGGGTGAAAGTTTACGGTGGTTACTAAATAATGCACTGGGTGCGTGATGTATATCAGCCGTAATGGAAACGAATTCGTTTCCCTGCGGAAAATCAGACCTAAACAAATTACAAGGACCCGGCGTTCCCTTGCAACGCCACGATTTTTCGACACGTACTTCTCTGCTCGTAAAAAATGACACTATTTGTTAGAGTAAACGTTTTATTGCTAATCATGCAGCTGAGTCAGCACAGTTGGCTGCGATTTGCATATAAACATTTGTTTCTGGAACATATGCATGCATCCTGAATAAACCCCGCTTATCAACACCCGCATGTGCAATGAAAAATGCAGTCAAAGGGGTGCGCTTTGAACTTTTAGGCTTTGCATCAACTCCGTGTCATCTGCAACCCCCTCGCATTCGTCACTATCTAAAAGTTATGTGTTGTGCATTCCATTTTTAACTTCAAACTAAATAAACTTTGAATGTACGTTTCAATGCCTTCAATTTTCTTCATAACGTCAAATGATTGGATGCCAGTGACGTAACATTTTTTTTAGATTTGTTTAAAAGTTAGATTTTTACGCAGCATTATTTTTCCATTCATGTCAGAAATCTATAAAACGCAGATTAGTACTAATATTTGTTTTGTTTTACCTAAGTTGCCAGAGTTCTAGATACCAGGGTAAGTGAATTTTATTAGGTAAAGAGGTAGTTCGTGGGCAAGGACGGAAAGCCAAGGGCTATAAAACTCTGAGCCCAATAAAAATCATGCACACCGTGTAAAGTACTACAGTTTTTCTACTACTGACATAATTGGAATGTTCGATATAATCTAACTCTCAATGTCAAGTCGTAAATTTAAAGTGAATTGACAAGGATAATGTATTTTCAATCAACATATCTAATTATTCATAGTGTATCATTACTTTTAACATTATTAAATGAATATCTTCTACATCTGTTTTTCTCAGTAAATATCTCTGTTATTTTATTTATTTGGTTGCGTAAGTAGAACTTACACGTTTACTAATAAAAAGAAATTTTTACCTCGTATGTATATACAGGATATTTCTGTTACTTTATAGATCTGGGCGCCTAAATAGATTTTACGCGGTTACTAGTAAACAGACATTTTTACCTCGTATATATACAGGATATACCAATGCAAATTGCCCTTAATAATTTACATTTTGCTTTATCTCGATTAATTAAGGTTTTTTAAATATAAAATACGTACCTAACTAGTCTAGTAAATAGTACGTTACTATGAACACAAAAATGTGTAAATATACTTTATTTTATCCTATTATGTTATTATGACAATAACTCCTTAGCAACGAGTTGCGTTAAGATGCATTTAACAGCACTAGTGTTGTTAAGAAAAATAACATAATGATACTTTATTAGCATTTAATCACATGTTGACAGCACTGAAGTGTATTGTAAGTCTATGTCAAATTCGATATTAGTAGGTTAGGTTTTGTTTGTTATTTGACACAAACTGACGCAAAACTTAACCTGAAAATCTCAAATTTAACATAACCTGACAGTGCTACCAACAATATAGTATTGAGTTTTTATCTTACTAGTGATACCACCACTCGCTGTTGTAACAGTCATTAACAACCATTTTTCCTATTTTTTAAAAAGATTAGTATTTTAGGATAAAATAAACCGTGTTACGATATACGTAACGTTATCTGCTTTCTACATTACTCGAGAATTTTAAAGAACTCGCTCCTAACGTCGCTCGTTCATTCAAACTATTCTCTCGTAATGTAAAAAGCTTGATAACGTTACTTGCATCGTAAATTACTATTTTTAAACTAATTTATTGAAATGTCAATTTGACAGTTGTAAATTCCGAAGTCTTTTTCGTCTAAATTTCGAGTTATAAGAGGTCACTATGCAAAAAACTACGTGCATAACACGTTTTGAAAGTCCCTTTTTTCATTCATTTGCTTGATTAACGAGGGCGAAACCCTATAGTTAATCAAACTGCAAATTCATGAAAAAAAGTATGACTTTCAAAACTAGTTGTCGTTTTTTTTTAACGAAAAATCGTCTTGAAAGTACCACTTTTTTATCGCAAAATCGTGAAAAAGTACACTTTTTTAACTATTTTATTGAAATGTTAGTTTGACAGTTATAAATTCCGAAGTCCTTTTCGACTAAATTTCGTGTTACCAGAGGTCACTATGCAAAATAAAAACGTGCACAAGACTTCGCCCTCATTAATCAAACTGCGAATGCAAGATAAAAAGTATGACTTTTAAAACTAGTTGTACAAATTACTATTTTCCCTAGTGAGAAAATCTAACTTCACTAATGAAAAAAAGTTCTTTCAAAACTAAAATGTATATTATTTTTTCCAATTATAAAGTTTAAAGACTTCACATAAAAAAATTCAGTTTAAAAAATTGAAAAATTAATTTTTAGCTCAAGATGAAAAAAATTAGGGGTTTTTTGGTTTTGAGATTGTTCAGTTAGCTAATAATAACACACTAAAAAAATCTCATTGAAATCTTACTTAATTTCCGAAAAATAGCACTTTTCGAATTTTGACAATTTCTAAAAGCTCCATTTTCTAAATAAGTAAAAATCACTCGGTATATATGATACGGGCTAAATAGTTCTTTAGACAAGCACAAATTAGTGACGTAAAAATTTTCTTTGAAAATCCCCGAACTGCCAAACGCGCGAACTGTCAAACGCGCGAAGGTTAAATAGTCATTAAGTTTTCTGAAATTTTCCAATTTTCTGCCCAATTTTCTTAATTTTTCTTTCAGTAAGAACCTTCTACAGAGTATTAGAATACTTAGAAAAAAAGATCAATGAAATCGGTAAAGTCGTTCTCAAGTTATGGCGTGACCAAGGGAAATAGGGATTCATTTATATATATATATATATTTACTGTGCATTACATATACATTTGACTTTGTAGAATAATAAATATTAGAGCACCGTGATGCACAAATAAACAAATTAAAGGTAAATTCAAGCATATAAACGTTCAACGTCAGTCACGTACCGAACTTGTCGTTGCATTTTTAAACTCAAGCAGCTTAAATAATTTACTGATTTTAAAATAATGTGTAGTGTAGTTGTAACGTTTGTTGCACAAACGCCGTGTAAAATTGGACGCTGTCACCAAATCCCAGCGATGTCCCTTCTGGGCTTGTCAGTTTCTTATTCTAGTAATTAACCTACCCCAAAGTAGCGACCTATGCAAATAAAAAGAGTATCATTAAACCGGCAACTTGAGCATCACTCAAACACAATTGAAATTCTTGCTCAGTCTAGGGCGTCCAAAATATAAGGGGAACTAAAACCAATTTTCACAAATCAGTTCTTACTTATTCTACAATTGTTCGTGCTTTAGATGCAGTTGTAATTTTGTAGAAACATCGGCACGTTAAAAAATCCCTTAAGCGAGGGAGCAGCAGCCTGGCGACAAAAATCTTTTATTAATCAGCGAAAGCCCAAGTATGTATAGAATCCCCATAAAACGTAAAATATTCCGTATTTTGCATAATCCTCCTATGATTTTATATTAATCCCTTAAACTTTTATTTTTATCGCCTGTTCCCCTGCAGTAAAAGTAAATTTAAAAAAAAAAAAACTCTTTCCTGTGGCTCTGTATTTTTTATTGGTAATAAAGCAAGGGTTGGAAGGAACTTTTAAGCAACTTGTATACCCCTGGGCTAGCAATTCCCGAAGACGACAGTACAAGGTAATAGAAGGGCATAATTAAAAAGGTCCACCCTCTTAAAGAACTCGACGGAGCAAGTTACGTTCGAACGGGGGATAGTGGAAAATAAATGAAGGGTGATTTGTAGTACCCACTCCGCAGCAAATGAACTAATGTTGGTTCAGCTTGTTTGGATACAGCACAAAATAGTTTGTTTTGTCATTCAGCTAAGAGGTTTTCCCACTGCTTTTATTTATATGATTCTGGAGCGGCTCGTGATTTCGTGATCTATCACGCGTTGTGTCATCGCTTTTCATACACGAAATACGTTTTTCCCAACGTAATTAGGGACATTAATTTTCCGTCGTGTGTGTTTTTACGGCATTAATATAATTTGCCATTTGTCAACTCTTTTCCTGGGATTATTTCATTTAATTATAAAAGTTTAGTAAAAGTTCGTAATTCATTTAATGGTTACTTATTACCCAGACTGCTCTCTAGCGTTTACTGCGCCAGACAAGTTCATTCACCGTGTTATATTTCCCTTTTTCTATCGTGTTAACATACTCTTAAAATTTATTAGGCTATTTGTAGCCATGAAGCAATATTAAATAATTTTATTAAATATTAAATTTCATATCTAATTTAATCGAACAATTCTTTCCGAGCATGTCAAATATAAGTGAATTTGCCTAAAATAATTAAAGCGTTATGTCTATACAAAAACTTTGTATTCTCCTAGAGTGTATTCCGATTTTATAAGCGACTATCTCAATAATAGACCGTATTCTCTTTGTACTCTCCTGTAAACAATTTAGTCGGTATCCATATAAAGCACACATATTTCAGAATGCAATTATAACTCTTACTGTTAGCCTCAGCAACGCCTTCCATCAATGAATCCGTGATAAATTGCTTTCGTTAAATTAAGGTTTAGCTACTTTCTGTAGCCATTTACCTTAGTTAGGAAAATAACTAAAACTTTTACTTGGCGTGAATGTTATTTTTATTTATCTTACAGTAGCGCCTATTACCGTACATTATACAACTGTTTTCGGTGACTAAAATGAAGTTTTATTCACAAGTGAGTTTTCATTATTTATACTACTGCATTGTTGGTAGCACTGTCAAGCTATGTCAAATTCGTAATTTTCAGGTTAAGTTTTGCGTCAGTCTGTGTCAAATTACAAACAACACCTAACCTACGAACCTCGAATTTGACATAGACTGACAATACACCAGTACTGCCAATACACTTCAGTACTGCCAAACGTATATCACAAATCATAGGCTGACTGCGCAAACTATTTAGGCACAAGAATTGCTACTGTAAGATAAAACGTCGTATATCACACGTGAGCGAAATGCAATTATAAGCTCGTGATAAATTGTATCGCTCGTGCTGGGGCACTCGCGATTCAAATTCTCACTCGCAAATAATGATGCATTTCTCTCACTTATAATATAATCTACTATTGTACGGAGTGTTTCGTTCACATTCATCTATGTTTAAGTTCTGCATACAAATTATATTTAATTATTGTATTAAATATAATTAACTTAGGTATGAATTTATACAATAAGAAAATTGTGTACATACGGAAACCAACTTTCACATGTCCCCTTAAAACAAATAGGGCGAAGTTTGCGCATACAATTACTATGATGCAATGCTGCTGAAAAGTCTATAACATGCCATGAATCACATTGATACCAGATTTATGATTTTTTATAATTTGAGGAAAGGTTTTCCCGATTTTCACTTAAATAAATTACAGTTAACTGTAATTCAACAAAGAACGTCGAAACTACCTACATAATGCAATAATGGTATCAAAAATTAAAATTGTTTGTACTGTCGTGTGCACTTTTATCATCGTCGTTCACTCTATGCTACTTCTTAAACTGAAATTTTAGTAAAACGACATCTAAAAGATCTGTAAAGGTCTTTGTACGGAACTTCCCTCGCAACTAAATTCCCAATTACAGGAATCGTAAACAAATTAATAACTGAATTAATGTCGCCAAAACTTAAATGAAATAAAACAAAATCACTGATTATCTCTTAAACTAAACAATAGGGTAACACCACAACAGTGAAACAGTATGTATTATGTATTATCGTTAACCTCATTATATCCATATTTACGTCCAATTTACTGAACGAATTTGACATTGCTAAAATAGACGATTTGAAATGCACGTTAGTCCTAAAAAGCGGGTATGAAAATGAAAATTGAGATCTGGTCCTTAAATCGGGCAGTAGGAATTGTAATTGTGATAAAAGTGTTATATTTCTACTGAAATTAATAAAAGAAAAATAATTTATTTTTTAAGGTGTTTGCCCTGTATATGTTGTGTCTAAAATATGTTCGTTAGGGGTAAAACCTGAGCTATTTGCAAAATATTGCTTTTAGTAATAGTTCTCGAGCTAAAATATGCAGAATTTTTTTAATGTGCTCACCCTGTATGTATTTGACCGATTTTTTTTCAGTTTCATGTCAGGTTTACATATAATCCTCCAACAAATAGTTTTTGAGTTATACCGGCAACAGACAGACGGAATTGAGAAAACCTGTTTTTCGTCATCTAGGGACCCTGAAACGTGAAGATCTGAAGAAATCTCGATTTTTTTGAGATTACAATACTTCCTTCGTCTTTTAGATGAGGGAAGTAAAAATATATGAACTAGACGTATTTGTCTACATGACGATTGCCTTTAGTTTATCTACTTTTTGTTTTATATTATACCATTGTTAGAATAAATTTCTACAACGTTAGCACAGATTAATCAGTATAGAAAAGTATTTATTAAGCTTGCACAGCATAATGCGATTTAGCATTTGTGCAATAAAATTGCGTTAGATATTACTGATAGCGTGCCAGCCCACAGGGTGACTTATTTTAATCCAATAATTAATGTGTACAAACTGTACGCCATGTTTTCATTAAATGAAGGTATTAATTTACAACGTTATAATTTATAACAGATCATTAGGAAAATTTACAGTCGGATTGAAATTATGGTTCAATTATTTACAGTTCATAATCGTGCCGTTTCGGGCATGGAAGTTACCATGTGACTGATTGCCACTGAAAGCACAATGTGTCATTAGGCGCTTTGTTGTCTGCAGGTTTTCACAAGCATATTAATCATATTAAAATTAATCCTAATTAGGATTTAGGTAACAGCACTGAATAACAACTAACGATTTTGTCACTAAATTTGCTCGGTTTTCTGGTTGAATCAGCGTGCAAACAATGCAAAACCCGAAATGCCCTGGAGTCACGTATTTCCATGTGATGTGAGCACACAATAGTGTGTCTTTTACACCTGAGGCACGACCACATCATTAATTTATCACATACCGTTTATGAATATTAAAATCTGCTAATTCGCTTGGAAATCAATTGCCCTTTTGTATATTGTGCACCAACTTGTATGTACTAATGCATGGTTTTTGTTACAGAGGGACGCTTTAATCTTGGAACCAAGTCATGTGGCAAATTGTGTGTCTAAAGGCAAATCCGAGGTACGTACGCTTCCATTCAAAGTCATTATCCCCATTTACAATTTACCACGCCATAAGTAATTTTCTTTCTGATAGGTAATTTTCACATTTCATGCGCATAATTCCTATAGGTGCCGTGTTATGTAAAACGTCGTGTGTACAGTAAAGTGCTGCATGCGAAACCATTTTCACGACTACAAATTTTATACTTCTACGTGTCACGTTCCTCCTAGGATATTGCATTTTAAATTATTACTGCACTTGAGATATTCCGCCAACTCCCGGCGCACACACGCTACTCGAAAATGCCCAGATATTTAACTGTTTGCTAGTGTTTCTATGTTTTGCACCGGTATATGCTTCGAATCGCAAATTTGCGCACTACTTGCTCCAATATTAGTATTTCCCTGTATTATGCAGAGCGTAACAGCTTCGTGTGTTTGCACAACGACGGCAGAAGTTGTAAAAAATTGACTTGGCACACTCAGGAAAGAATTCCTGCCACTACTTATAACTTAGTATAGGATGAGAAAATATAACTTATGTAAACATGTTTTTACAACATGTGCACGTTTAGACTATAACGTTAATTTTATGGCAAAACAAACATTTGGATCGCTTTTGATAATTTCGTCAGTAGTAAGGAGAAGAAAGGCAGAAAACTGAAAATCGTTAAGATTAAAAACAATTGGTCATTGTGTGTATTTAAACAAAGCAAAATAATAAAATGCCCGAGTTGGCAAACAATTCATAAATGGTTTTAAAAGGTGTTATGAAAAATAGATAAAACAAATTGCAGAAACGTTTAATTAGCTATAGGTACTCCAGCCTTTATTAAGTTTAAACTCTAATTGTAAAAACAATAAAACTCGATAGCAGTATTTATAAAATAAAAGTTAACAAAACATTTTCTGAATGCAAGATGAATTATCAGACTATTACAGATAGCAATACAGACATAACAAAATGATTGTTGGTAGGGTAAAGAATGCAAAAGTTGTTAATTATAGAAACAAAAGATTGGAGATGCAGAGGTGTAATATTGAGGAAAAGAAAAAGAGGTATAAAAAGGCTAGGAGAGAAGCCAAGAAAACATGTAGTAAGTAAGAAGAAACAGCAGTAGTTAGAGAAGTTGTTAGAAAATATTGAAGATACATTAGATTAGGAAGAAAGACTTTCACAATTTATATCAAGAAATTAAAAAGAAAAACGAGAATACCAAAGTAAAGTGGATTACTCTAAAAGTAGGAGTGGCGAAATATTAGGAGACATACATGATAAAATTAATGGATGGACCCAATATGTTCAAGATGTATTAAGTAAATGAGAACAACAACATGAAGAATTTTAGCATTTAGATGATTAAACGATCAAGACATAGAAGCACCGACACCTATACTTGTTTCAGTTCAGAAGGAGGTGTTACAGGCTAAAACGACAAAAGAACAATGGAACCTCTTGGGGAAGTCCGCTTGTTACAGCATGAACTGCTCTTTAAGACAAAATCTACACAGATTCGTTGCCCTAACCCCGTTACGATTGGCTGTAACAAAGGTTTCCGGTTTAAAACGCTTAGCGACAAGGGAGGGTTCTTTACGATCTTAGATTAGGGCTACTATCCGGTAAACGAGATATAGGTGTTAAATATTTAGCGCCACCACTTTTGTTGATAACCCGTCTACGTAAAAGTGGAAACCATAGACAGAGCTTAAGGGGTGATTGCAGTGCTCGATTTCAACCAGCGCAGCGGCAGAATCAGTCAACTTACCTTTAGTTAATTTTCTCCCAACCTTCCCTGTATTTCTTACACAAAAAAAAAACAATACAAATACGCATGCAACAGTTGATATATGAAATAATAATTAATAAAATTCTTAATTAAATGAAATCTATTGAGTTAGACATGTGAAATAATTGCACAAACATGAAATCCAATAAATGCGTTGTAGCTTTAAAATTACTTGACAGGAACAACGTTTAGTTACAATAGTGACATCAGCAATCGTAAATTTGACAAAAACAAAATTTACTACGGCGATATTCCTTGAAAGTTTATTAAAAGCGAAACATAAAATCTCAAACTAGGTGCGCATTATACGGTAGCTTAAATTACGCACGCACAGCTTTCGAACAACGTCGCACAAAAGGGTTTAAAATGCACTATAAATAATTAGGAGCAAATACCTGGTTTGCAGAATACAGGGAAGTCAACATTGATGTCCACCAAACTTGACAGTAACTGGTAAAATCAGCAACTACTTAAAAGGGTGTTTGAAACGGTAATAATCCCCTCACAGGGGGTGAATAGACGACGAAAACAACGTTCAACATGCGAGATCAACACGACGTCTTGGTAAAATAGAGCTGGTTTCTTCGAGAATCCGGTAATCGATCCGTTGAAGCTGTAATTGGAGGTCTAGCAACCCCCCAATAAGAAATCTTCTACCACAACTAACTTATTTAACGTCACTTCAACTCCGACACGCATCCTCACAGAACAGCAAAGGATTCCCACGAAGGAAAAAAAACTCATATCTTCAATGGGAACAAGAATCAACGAAAAGCACACAGTTAATTTTGACTTCTTCAGAAGGCACAAAAATCAACGAAAAGTACACAATTAGTTAAACGAAATATTTCACAGCGCGCCCCAACAGCCGAGGCTGCTGGGGACGCGAGAATTCGAAAAACTTCTCGACTCTCTTAAGACGGTAGCGGGGATCAGAATGAGAGTTGCTCCGGGAAGAAATTCTAAAACCAAATGAAAAGGCGCACGCTCCACTTAGCTTCGCACCTTGTTTAACTTATGGAATGCGCGGAAAAGTTTCAGTATGATGAAATCCTAACTCAGCAATATATCTAAAATTTCGGGGAATTTCTCGCTTACCTAAACGACAAAACCGCAGACAATGGGCCTTCAGAGCGGTAATTAAGATAGGATAAGCGGACTACCTCATTTCATCCGGTGCAGAAAACGTATCTAAATTTAGAACACGCATATCTGACCCTGAATTAATGATATAAAGTAGCCTGGGAGACGTTAATATTTGAAAGGACCGGAACAAAGTTTGAAAACATAACTAAACTGTTAATTTAGGCTTAAATTATGCGGAAAAAATACTACAATCTGAGTTACAAATGTGGGAAAATGCAAGAAAGTGCTAAATTCAAAAAATTGTCCTCACAAAGGGTGACAAGATGCTATACGACAACTACAGGGGTATAGCGTTGCTAGATGTTGTATATTAAATTCTAGCAATAAGGTTACGCAACGGAATAGCATTACATGAAGATACTCTCCTGAGAAAATATCAAGGAAGTTTTAGGAAGGGCAGGTCGGTAGTGGATCAGTCCTTCACTGTGAAACACGTGATAACAAATCGTTATGACCAGAAGCTACGCCTAATTATACTTACTTTTTATAGACCTGGAAAATCCAGGTGTTGCAAACTGGAAGTGATGACAAGAAACAGAGTCGAATGGACGAAACTAATAAAACTCTTAATTCTAGATCTGTTGTGCTGAAATATATGATAGCTCCTATGGTGATATCATAAATATTTTAAAATTGACTATCAAAGAAAAACAAAGAAGAAAAATAAGAATACTGTAACTGTAGCATAATAAAGCTGCGCAAGAAACAAATGTTACCTGCTATGAGATTTTTAGACTTGGAATAAATCGCCATTACAATTCCCTATATGGCAGTTCGGACATTGGTAAAGCATTTAGAGTCTAGAACAAACTAATAGAATCAATAAGCAGGTATAAGACAAAAAGGCGAAAATACCAAGTGCCCATTCATAAAAATAATAAAAAAAAATGTGACCAGTATAAATAGTGACGATGTGCATCAAACACCATACGAAATCCTTGTATGAAACCAATAAAAGTAATAGTTAAGTCACTCTTATTACCAGGTAAAAATAAAACACACAGAATTTAACAAAAATAACTATATAAACGATAATCCTCAATGATCTGAATGCAATTTAGGAACTGTAAATATCAGGATGATAAGGTGCAGTACTAATCCTAAACAGAAAATTTAAAAGCTCTGTTATTATTTCAAAACTTTAGTGGCAAGTGATTCTTCTTCTTAGCGCGCCTTATTCGTTCCGAATAATGGCTACCATAATAGCATAGCGGTCTGAATTCTGTCTACCGCCTTCCGAAATAATCAGTCTTAAAAATGTCAAACCACTGGCATTATAGTGATATTATAATCACAGCGTAGCCATATGGTGATCATGTTTTCTATTGGTAAATCAACCTTTAGTTTTCCAAGCTTTTGTTATTTTTAGCAGTGTACACAATATTTAATTACAAAAAGTTACTAATGTCAAAATAAGGCATTGACATTTTGTAACTTGGTAAAAGTAGTTAATTTGTAGAAGACGGCGCAAGTATCAATTTATATCGTATGGCATATGGTAATCATATTTTCTGTCTTATTGTATTCGGGAGATCAGTAATTTTCAAATGCATTGCCAAATTTCATTTTGACTTGAGTAACATTTTGTTACCAAATATCACTTACCGTTAAAAAACGCACAGATTACAATTCTTTTGTCACAGTTTTATTCTTTCTGTCATCTATTTTTCATGTCATGCTTACATAGATGTTTCTAATTAAAATTAGGGAAACTACATTTACGACAATTAACAAGCTCAAAATGTTACTCGAACTAGCTAGAAGAGTCGAAATAGGTCCTAGGCTCGCTCGCGATAGTCAAAACAGTTGTTCCAGGAAAAGATACGGGGCACAAATTTATGTTGAAAAGCTTATCTTATTTCAAGATGGAACTGCACTGTGCTTCACAAAATGAAATCATTTAATAACATTATTAAAATAACATAAGATAACATGCTTAAAAGTATACCTAAGGTGAAAGCCAGAACCGCTGCCAACAGCGGTAACACAATAATATCTAGGAATGCTATCTGCTCGTGACGTCACGTCGCACGATAAGGAAACTTTAACACATGTTTCCCTGGCTTATAATTCTAGAGGGGATGCATTATTGATACGGTAAGCCTTTAGACGTTAAAATAATTCTAATGGGGATATTCTAAAACTTATTTCACAACATGCAGTACTTACTTATAAAACACATACAAAATTGGAGCTAATTCATACAATTAAAACAGGTTTAACTTAGCCGAGTGCAATAAACGGCAAGGATTTGAAAACCCTCACCGGAAATGAGGGCACGCTAACGGCTAAAAGTTTGCCAGGAATTCGGACTCAAAAACGGGACCGAAAACCTACGTGTTTTGTTAAAAAATCTTTTTTCATGTGGATATTTTGTTTTTTAAATCTGTTCTTCCGTTTTTTGTTTAAAAAACTCTCGCCTGAGCTTTTATAGCATGTAATGAAAATACCTATTAATAAACGCTACGTCAATAGTGTCCAACAGAGTAGTTGTATAATATCCTTAAAAGTAGTTAATCATAACATTTATGACAGATGTTAAGAAAATTGCACATCCTTAACAAGTATTTGTTTTAGTGCCTTTTTGTAAGTACACTTTTAGAGAAAGTTGAATTTTGACAATGAAAGGTCGCTTTGTGTTTTTATATTTATTGAACAGGCTATACTACACTTATATACAGATTCGTGTTAGATAATGTGAACATAAGTAGTCTAATGAGCTATAATACAGTTTATGCGCTTTTTATGTGTTAGACAGAAATAGACTTATATGCGACTTAAAATCTAGTATTCTAAAATTCAGATTTTCTATAAAAATTTTCTAAAACAACGGGGGTCATTGATAATCGGAAATTTATCGGGAAATTTCCACTTACTGTAGTTTTGACAAAAAACCATAACATTTTAGTATTAGATATGATTTTTGTTATTATTTTTAAGAAAAATGTTTTTTACTGTGTTTTTCTTTCATTCGTGATATTGTTCATCAAAATATAACGTGTGCCTAAACATTTTCGTATGGAAATCTTTGCAAAAAATGTTCTTTAGCTATTTTTTTTTCTAACAAAAGCATTCGTGTATGCCTCCAAGAAAATATCCCTCCTTCTTCGGAGTCGAAATTTTTTCAGTTTACATGCACTCATGCTCTGATTGAAAAAATACCTGCAGAACGTATTTCCAAATATTTCCGTTTTCAAGCACTTGTTATTTTTCTACTGAAAATTCTTATTCTCAAAAAGTAAACATCAGAAATAGCTCAGTGAGGTTGTAAATGAAACATCAAAAATCGCATTTTCCTGTCTTCTGGTTTACCGTTTCTGTTTTGTATTTCGCACAAGTAAATTTTGCTGTTGAATGGTCGAATACAAATGGCATTTGGCTACAAAAGTCGTTTATAAAATAGCACACGATAACCAGGAAACGTTTATCTTTAAAATGAAGTCCATACGACACCTGTAACTTGATAATAACTATTTTCTATGTAGCAATTATATTCCTATTATTTTAGCATAAACCAAATGCCAACCTTAATTTAGATATAAGTAATCAAAGAAGGTCCATTAAAACATAATAGTCTTTTTAGTAATTATTTATAGATCATATTTTCTGTTGCCGCATACACGCCAGTTAACTTGCAACCTTTTTATTTATCTTCCCAGTTGTGTAAGTGTTTATAAATCTACCATTTGTTTCAATGAGTTTCATACTGTTTTAAGCTTTTTCTGCAAAGGGAATTGTTTGGCACATTTTATATGTGTTATTTGGATTTAATATCTGTTACTTGGCTAAACAAATCGAAAACAACATGCCGCGTAGAGCGGATTCAGTGACCTTTGTGTGTCTATACGGGGTGCAATATAATGTAAACTATATAAAAATACCTATATTGCTAAAATAAGTATTTTCAAAGGTTTATTAATTTTTCTGGTGAGTACACGTTTGTATGTTGTAGCAATCATTGCCGCTTTGAAAAAAATTGATTGATGAGTTCCATCAGAAGTAAATATTGCTTTGACTAATAGAACTTCAAATAAAAAAATCAATTAATGTAGTGCGTAATTACTACTTTTTTGGCTAGATTCTTATTTGTCATAGTTCATGGGGCCACTTAGGTAAGTGAAATATTGCGTGATTGCTGAGCATAATTTCGTTTAGCTTTATGTCCCAATTCGCCAGGTGAACACTGTTCTATATCATCAAAAAGGTGTTTTGTTCACCTATACCTGTCTTTGGCTGACGCAAAATTAATTAGCGACTTAAAAAGGCACGCTAGTAATGAACACCCATTATTCTTTTGTTCACTTACCTTGACGGCCAAACAGCATTAGAGAAAAAACCTACAGTATCAACTATGTTCAATGGTGCGTGTGTGTTTATTTTATTTAGTAGTACGTTTCGTATTTTTGTTACAATATTTTGCTGTGTAATTTTTTATTGTAGTCTAAGTTACATGTTTCTTTTAGTTGTCGAGCCAGTGTTCATACGTTGTCCCTCCAATTTAATATATAAGCTGTTTTGTATAGTGTTACTTTAGGGCACAATTAATTTTTGTAAACAATTTATTTTAAACTTTTTCAGGATTCTATATTTTGTACAATTGTTGAAAGTGAAACAGGTTGTAAAACACAAGACTATGTAGTAACGCACAAAAAAATTGAAAAAACGTGAAAATTATTGTTTTTATCGTAACAGTGGACGATCTCGATGGCGCAGTGAAGTTTCCGGCTTACAGTAAACAATTCCTCGACTGGAATTCGGGAATAGGCGAAACCTTTTTCTCAGTACTCTGGATCGGTAGTGAACTGAGTGACTATTCGAATTTGGGATACAATTAACGTCGCTCTCCTATGCAGATTGATCTCTGGGGTAGGATAACAAGACTACACACAAACATATACACACACATGATTTGGAAGTAGCACAACGAGACCACCGTGAGGCCTAGATGCGCGTGAACTTGGTTCACTACCAAAATTGCTTCAAATTTTTTGGGGATGACAAAAGAAAACCAATTTAGCTTTATCGCAAGGAAAATTCGTATTTTTAATCGACCATAGTAGGCGGATGTGCAATGGTGGAAGGTGGAAATAAATTTCCCTTGGGGAACAGGCCACCAAAATGTGAAATCATTATGTGTAAAAGTATAGAAGATACGTAGGTGTTAAGTGTTAAAATGGGACACACTTTATAATGTGTATATGATGACATTTAAAAGCTACGAGTAACCCAAAAATAATAACACCAAATAATTTCAAAGGACTAGAAGAATTTCTAATATTTACTTACAATTTTCAAGACGTCAAAGTATCAAATTAATTTTAAAAATATCCTTGTAGTAAAACATTCAAAGTAAATCGCTTTCTATTAAGGCAAAAAACGTTGATTTTTTTTCTTAACCAACAAATTCGCCCTTAAAAGAAAATAAAGTCTTAAAAGTGAGTAATCTGTAAGCAAAATATATGATTTTTATTTGTAAACTGCTGTATATTATTTAATGTTTATTTTATTTTAAATATTTCGCAAATTTACAAATGTGAATTTTACATAACTTTGCCTGGCAAGATTATTTTACTTTTATGTTTTAATTTTTTAATTCCCAACATCAGTTTTTTTTTCTTGTGTCAAGCTCTTCACTTGTGGAATCGCCAATTTCTCAAAGTTAGTCAAAGCATGGCCATTTTGATTCTTTTTAAGCTTCTTATATGACTCCGCCTGACTGCAATTTCCTGTTGCTACCGCCTATGTTCTTGTTCAACGCTTAGAACTTAGGCAATTCGCTTATTCCGCTTTAAAGTGCAGCTAATGGATTGCGACAGAACACAGCGCTGAAATTTGAAAGCTGCTCGGTTTCCAGCTCCTACTCTTGTTAGACTAATGTTACAAGATGCAAATCGACATGAAGGACTACTAGCAGTCAAAGCAAATTACGTTAGGAATGCTTAAAAATCAAAATGCCATAGGTTCTGCACACGTCTGCATTTTGGGTGAGATTCTAGAAAATGACGTTCTAAGATCTATCTAAGATTGGCTTACGATGTAGTGCTGCTGCTGTGCTGTGTAAAGAAAATGATATAAACTTACAGAAATTTTGTGATCTTAAAGTCATTAAGGCTAAAGAAAGGTGGTTATCGCACAACATCAACATAAATAAGGTTCGTATCATCAAAATGGTTATAGGGCTGTTAAAATTGGGGCATGTATAGTTTAATATCACTTTAGGTAATTTAGCAGAGCTTACATAAATTTGTTTGGGTAATTTTCAAAGCTTTTTAAGCCTCTTTACGCATTTAGCCCGCATAACGCATCTACCTCGAGAGCCACTCACTCTTTCATTTGCTCCCCCACGTTGCAATTAACAATAAGCTTTTTATTTAAAACCGAGAGTCATTTGCCACCGCTGCTTGCTTTCGAAATGAGCGTTTTATTATTTCACCGCCGACCCTTCTTGTTTTCCTTTTCGTCGATTGCTGTCTTTGTAAATATTTTGTAAACAAGTTAGAATGTTCCCATTTTTAAAATTCTTAGCTAAAACGTGCTTTTTGCTGTGTGAAATTTTCACTCTGGGTTATTGTCTCTTAAAAGTGTCTAACATTAATTTTGGTCGTATAAACAGAACTTCCAGTTTTAACATAACCTTTTTCAATTTATTAAACGTTTCTGTTTCAACAAAGCGTAGGTTAATAGCTTAGTAAACATTGTGCGAAGCAGTGATGCTAATTTTTGCAGATTTTGGCATTTTATATCACTGAATAGCTGTGAACACGTTTTCTGAATTTTTCATTTTCTTTCGCATCCTTTTTTGATTTTAAAAGTTGCACCAATAGCTTTCGAAATGTTCCATTATTTAAAATGTCTTTTGTTAATAATAATTATTTGAATAATTGACACAACTCTCCCGAATTTTCTATAACAATGTATATTTTTAAATTTCATTATTCAATGTTTTCTTTAGTAAATGTTGACAGTAATTTGAATTTCACTATTTAATTAATTTTTTCGCATTTTGTATAATAATGTGCCATTTTACTAAATTCAAAATCGTGTAATAAAGTGGCACTTTGGTGCATAAAAATGTCACTTTACTATATGGTAATGTCACCGTCAAATTCAAGGTTAGCAGGTTATGTTTTGCGTCAGTCTGTGTCAAAACTGACGGAAAACCTAGCCTGATAACCTCGAATTTGACATAGACTTACACTGCCACCAGCATATTCATACGTTTGCATTTCTACAGCCGCCTTTTTTAATGGACATGTGGTATAATGCTTTTAAATAAATGTTTGTTTATAAATACTAATACAAAATGCGAAAAAATAGTATACACACTTCGTAAGAAAAGTAGTTTTCTAAACTTGTTGTGTAATATACTATAATTTAAGTGTTGGTTGGCCATTTTCGTATTTAAACGTATCGTAGAACAATATTTGTAAATGGAAATCAAGTTCATGTAATTAAACAAATTACATTCAATGATTCCCTAATGTAACTTTAGTAACTTTCATGCGCACACAACTACCACAAAAGTGTGTATTATATAATATCGACTTAGGTACTATTTTATATTTGATATTCCTCATTTTAATATGACCCAAAAAGAGGTAGTAAATACAATTTACATATAATGAAAAAGGTGTAAATATGCAAAGTGGGGTTAAATGGTTTGGTTTAAATTAACTCATAAAGAAACTTAACATTTTAAGGAAATTTATTTGAACAAGTATATTTACTTATTCTCAAAAAGGATATGATTTTGTATTATTATATTAAAAAATGCATACGTCATTGATAATTATTTTAAATTACAGGAAATAGTTTTATAATATCTTCTTATAGAACTAGAAATAATTTATGTCACATAAGAAATGGCGATTCAAAGTTTTAATAAACTGGCAAACGATATGTACCATATTGATATTAAACATTTTTTGAAATATGCGATGTGATATTGAAACAGGTAAATGCATATGACTCTGTTAATACAACTAAACACTAAACAGTATTAACAATTAATTATATAAATTTTAAACTTAATATTCCAAGTTCCCTGTCTATTTATTGTCTGCAGTGTCAATAATAATAATTTAATGTGAAATATTCTTAATAATAATATCGGGCATAGGAGACTGCTTTCAGATTATTGAAAAGGGAAATTTTGACTTTAATGTGAATGCGATATAAAAAGATAGAGTGTCATTTAACTGTAAAACACTAAACCACTTTGTGTTCAAAATTTAAAAAAAATTAATTTGATATTGAATTTGCATCATTATCAAGTAAAACCTTCACATAAAGTTTGTTATTTCAAAATTGCATACACATTTAGAACTTGAATGTAATAAGTTCAGTATGGTTCTAGCTATTTTACACAATAGTGTAGGTTCATAGGATTAGATTAGTTCCAGATAAGAGTAATTCGTTTGCTTGAGAGAATGACACCTTGTTTTTGGATTGTTTTGTTCCATACTTGTCCATAGTCTAATAGACAAAAATAATTTTTGCTTATAACATTAGTTATAAAATCAGCTGTATGTAATGACTTAACGAGCATACTTATCTTGAAACATGTTTAAAGTCTTATAAAACGTTTGAGTAGAAATTCAAAAGTGGCTCGATAATGTCATAGTCGCTTTGAGCTTTCGCTTATAACTAAATTATACCTAAGGAAAAAACAGAAAAATAAAGTATTTCCGCTCTGTACATAAAATGGAAAACAATTCCTACATTGGAATGTGAACATTTTAAAATTTAACCCTATGTTGAATCTGATTTTTCTTTTAAATTTTCCAGAAACTAATCCTACCTTTATTCTTCTGCCCTTAAAGTTTCGATGTGTTCCTTACAGAAGCTGTAATAGCACTGGAGTGTTGGTAAAGTTGATTTAGCTTTATTATCAGGCTCCGTCTGGTGCCTAAATCTATGCTAACACAAAATTGGCTGACTAAACCAAGATTGAACTGGAAGCGCCAATATAATTGAAACCATGCAAATCAGTAACGCCCGCTGCAGAAAAAACGGCTTCCGTGCTTGGCTAATTCGATCTCTCATAGCTTTAATTGGGTACATCTATTCCGTTCCTAAATATTGTTATTTGCTAATTGAAATCTCAATCAGTCGACCGAAATGACGCTACTAACACGAAGTTGAAATTAATTTTGCCGCGCTCGTCTGACCTAATTTGTAATTCAAATGTTGCCTCTCTCGAGATCACCAATTGAAACAATGCGCCTAGCGCTGAACATCCGTGTATTATAGAATAAAATTAACCCGGACTACACATCCCGCGAGGTCTTTTCCAACAAAGCCTTTGAAAATCACACAGTGGATTTTAGTTGATAAAAAACAGTTCTCCGATTAAAATATCACGCTATATGTAGTTGAGAATTGCTGTACTAAAATATGTGGTTTTCTCAATTGATGGCATATAAACACCTATCAAAAAAGTTTAATCCATTGTATTAGCATGCTTACATGTCTTACAAAAATTTAATTAGAAGAGCGCATTTAGTATGGAGAGTATAAGAGAGTGTGTTAAATCCGATAAAATATTTAGTATTCCAAGTTCGGTTATGATCCAATTTCAAATCCTATAATTTATGTTTTAATTTTGTTGCAGACTGGAAAAATTCACTTTGTATTTTCCCTTTTTGTATTCCAAAGTATCTCAGGCTGTTTCCATATCTAATTTAATATTTAGGCATAAAAGAATCACACATACCTTTAAAAAAATTCTTAAATACAATCGGTTTCGAAATATACATCTTCATATAAACTTATTAATCTCCCGCTTGGATCTTGATGGCGTCGCGCTGTCTCTAGTTGACCAAACAACGAATTAATACACATTTTAAAATCCACTCCCCGAAACAAAGACCGCTTTATCTACAGACGACGTCGGCTAACAGTTTGAGTAAACTGCCTGTGTCTCGAAACAAATTTAGACGTTGAATGACTCCAGTCTGTCTACATTTGGCTAACCAACGGTTAAAACAAAGGTAGCACAACAATAACCAAGAAGTGTTGCCTAATACAGGTTTGATGGGAATCCAGATACTCGCATAAAAACGACCACCTGACTGTCCGGTCAAGTAACAGAGATTAGGTCCGCCGGCCTTATTAATCCAGAAATAAATTCACGTGATTAAAATAAACAAAAGCTTTACCTGCATACCAATGCAGTCGTGTTTGATGTCAAAATGCACGGATTTAGGTCAGCTACAACATAATCCAAATCAAATAATGCAGGCTGGCCTCTAGAAAAAAGTATAGCTACATTTAATGAAACATAGCAAATTGACCTCCACTGCGATGCTGGTAACATAGGGTTTACAATGGTAATTTCTTTATATGAAAATGTGCTTCCCTAATTATTTCAGAACAAACCTGTAAATACGTTTTTTTGTAGAGAAAAAAAAATCATTTTACATTTCTGAAAATCGAAAAACTAAAGACATTAAAATTACCATTTTCACAAAGATCAGTGGTGCCTTGAAATTATTGTAGCGAATAGTACTCATGAAATGTCCTAGAAACGTACTATCATTACAGTCTAATTTTGACGTGGCACATATTTCACGTGAACTGCTTTTAGCATACCACCATTTCACAATTTGCACTTTTTCATTGAAAATACATTTTTATGTAAAACTTCAGAAAAACGTGAAGAAAGAAGTCTGTAAAGATCAATTTGGCAGATGCAAACAAATAAATGACAAACTAATTTACTTGAATAATTTCAAGACACTACTGATTTTTGTGAATATGTTCATTTTAATTTTTTTAATTTTTCGGTTTTTCGAAATGTAAAATGATAATTTTTTTCTCTACAAAAAAAAACGTATTTACAAGTTTGTTCTAAAATAATTAGGGAAGAACATATATTCATATAAATAAATTACCAATGAAAATTTTATGCATTTCTACACCCTGCATATACTAAAATGCCCATATCATTATCAAATCTGGTTGTGTTTTCATATTCTAAATATGTTACGCCGAAACACCGAACATGGTGAGTGAGCAAAAACAGCCACTACGCATTGTAAACGGTATTGAACGACCATCATTTTTCGCTCTGTGGTCGTTCTTATTGACCACCACGCGTTGTGTGCATTGGGAAAACTGCCACAACGCATCCTGGATGACTTTGCTTTTGGTAATTAACAACACTTAGTTAGAAAAGACTTGTAATTAGAGATCACATGGTCGAGCCAGCAGTATTCCTGAGCCGATTCCCGGTGACTACACAGTAATATCCTAATATTGTACGCTCTTTGGCTATCACACAAACACCTGTGGTAGTCATTAATCCCTAGAAAGGGAATTCTTCTTCATTAAGACGGGCGAGGCTAGCCACCTACGTGGCCTATGAGCAAAGATGAGCAAAATAAAATAGATAATAGCTTATATGTGAACGTGTTTAGTTATTAAATATTAATAACCGCAAAATAAGTTAAGTAACCGTAACCGTAACCGTAACAAAAATAAGGATTAGTTTTTCTTGTAGGCACGGTTGGTATGGTTGAATCGCGCAGCATCTCTATACCTATTAATATTTTCTAATTTCTCGTTATTCATAACAAGCATGTTATCTATATATATAAAAATAAATCCCTATTTCCCTTGGTGACGCCATAACTTGAGAACGACTTTACCGATTTCATTCATCTTTTTTTTAAGTTTTCTAATACTGTGTAGAAGGTTCTTACGGAAAGAAAAATTAAGAAAATTGCGCAGAAAATTGGAAAATTTCAGATAACTTAAGAACTATTTAACCTTCCTAACCGGACGGGGACGGGAAAAGGGGCGAGGACGGGGAAAGGGACGAGGACGGGGATGGGATGGGATGACAGGAAATAATTAGTCATTATTTAATACACAAATAACGAACCTTGCGCGTACGAAGTCGCTGGTAACAGCTAGTTTGTTAATAAAAGTAGGATCGATTTGTAAGCGTGTAAATCTCCCAAAACGCGTCGTGGCCAATAAGCAGTACCACAATGCGAAAATGATTTGTGCTTGGTCGTTTAACACTGTCGATAAGGGGAGTGGATGTTTTCTCGATCACTGAGCATTTTCGATGTTTGAGTGTAACATATATACATTTCATATAAGAACAGCCATCTTATTTGTGGTTTATTTTTAGGAAATAACGCATTTTACATTAATTATAAATCATAATGTGTATGTTCACTTATTATATTATATACATACTTTTCATTGTCAAAAAGTCTACCAACAATCAGAACACCATAGTGTAGTTTCGGTATATATAAACGTATGTTCTGCCTGCGTGAGTCACGTTTTCGTCGGAACCGATCGGGCGCAGTTCGGCTGCAATCGGCCGTGGCATTGTTTTTTTCTTCCCTACGATGTAATTTACATTACAAGTGTTTCCTTTTACTGTTTCAGCATTACTATCAAGCAACTTTAAGATATTTTTACCTATTTTGTACGTGTTTTTACACTCTTACGATACGCAACTAAACATGTTCTTTCTCTGTAACTTTGTTATTTACAATTCAATTTAAAAAATACAAAAATTATGTTATTTAGAGCAAGTCCACCAAGCTGCTGGTGAGCTCGAAAGCTAGTAACTAATTAACTATGTTGATAATCTCTGAGCAGATTTGATATCCTGGGTATGTGAAGTGATACGCCGGCGCCGATACGCGTTACTATAGGAACTTCAGAGAATGCTGGCTTGAAAACAAATTTAGAAATTTGGTGTAAATCTCAATTACCTAAAAATTTGGCCCGCTCTGTATTTGTTTTTTTATTTAATTTTGAAATTTGGAATTCAGCAATGGGCGACTCGCACCATAGTAATATTGTCTTGTCGCTTTGTCAAAAGCGGTTGTTTAAAGCCATTGTCGTTTGCGTTCCTACCAGAAATTAAGCGCACTGAACAGGTTAAACCAAACCAAATGCGTTAGTCCTGATTGAAGTCTTAGCTAATTTGCATGTCAAAGATGTCTGGCCATACTGTATTATTGGAGAATGGAATCAGTTGCTCTGTGAATAGCGAAGCAAGTCTGTCAAAAGAAATTTAAAGTATGAATTGAATTCTTGTAAAATAAAAAGCCCATGAATCATGAAACCGTTATCGTCGGTGCAGTATTCAATAAAATAACGGCAATTCCTCCTAATATCTCTTCATACGTAGCTTCTATTTCCGCGAATAGATTCCTTGTTCAATCACCCGTTGTTAGAGAAAACTTCCAGAGTTTCGGAGAAAATGGGTTTCGATAATTTAGCGCGATAATAGGTCATGTGACTGTGGAAAGTTGGAGTAGAAATGCACAATCGAACATTTATGCCGGGAATGCGTTTCGCCCCAAATGCCGAGAGCTGAAAGAGCTAATAATCACACAAAACCGTGAGCTGGCCATTCAAAATCGCATTTATCAATATTATCGTGACAACTTCTATTGAATTAAATAACGTTTCGCGTTTTTATTATTCATGGCTCCTTGGATCATGTTGGACGTTGACAGCCGTGTCATTCGTCAATCAAAACGAGTTTCTGACGTAATACATCTCACGCACTCCTGATGAACTAAAAGCGAATGATGGATTACCGTAAAGGAGTTTTAATACGAAAACGATTACTGGGCTGCCGTATAAGTAATTTTAGGTTTGCATGCCTCGCCAGGAGACGTACAAAATGGAACTATTATGTCTAAACCGTTTTTTCAGCGGCTGTGTATAATTTGTGGTTTTAATAGAAATTTCGGAACAAATTGCAATCATGAACATAAAGTTGTGTACATTAGCTTTTGATCCTGAATTAGAAACTCGTTTTACAAAGTTGCCATGATAAAAGTCTGATACTTTTAGTTAAACACGGGGAGTGGAAGATTGGTCTAACCAAACTCCTTAATTTTTGTGTAATAACTGCAAATTATACGAATCAATAGATTTATTATTATTATTAATGCTTCCAAATTGTACTTCTACTAACGGTGCGGCGCCGGCGGCCTGTAGGTAGATCGTCGCCATATTTTATAACACATTTATTTTGAAATTAAACTTAAAAACGTCATAAAAATACTTCGATAGTTTATTTTTTGTGCTGAATTATTGGCAATTTAAAAACGAAAACTTTATAATTAATGATATACATCAACGTTGATAAAGTTAGTAATGACATGTAGCGGCAGCTTGTGTAGAATTTTGATGGCAGAGCCAACCGAACTTAAAATGCATTTCCACCCCCTCACAAACAAAGACACATTCCGACATCTCGAGATTTAAATAGTTCGCATACGCACTGGCAAAAGTTAGCATCAGTGAACAAAATTACCAAACTTTACAGGCTAATTAAATATGATGATCTGAATCGAATATATCGCTTTCATGTTTCGTTTAAATGTATAATCCGGCAAAAAATGCATATCCACTGTTTAAGGATAAGTTTCTCTTCACGAGAAATGAGTGAATAATAGGTATAATATAATAATAAAAATGGATTGCTAGGTTTGTCTAACTGCTTTATTCCAAGCTTGTCTTTGAGCGGATATGACGAAAGAAGCTTATAATGAGAACGATTCCTTAATAAGACTCCGGCAATTGGATTGTACGGTTTTTCATAGCTTGCTATAGAGGGACGAATAAAGTAGGTGAACCAATTTTAAAGATAATTGAAACTGTAACTATTATCGCCCAAATATCACATTTGTAAGATGTCCACCACCCGGTTCTATGCATTGCTGGAATCTGTTTTGGAAATTGGAGTAAATTTTCGCCAACATTTAACAAGATTATTTTTTATTGTTACGGTTCGCTAAATACATCTATATGCTATAGGACCATGGGCTATAAAAAAGCAGGGACAAATTTTGGTATACTGAAGGCATAAGATCAGGTAATGTGTTTCATTAATGACCTAAGGTAGCAGTAATCTATTTTATGGGAGTAACCAAATACGTTTTCGATGAACAATACCATCAAAGCAAGAAGTAGTGTTTTGTCTGCTGGATATATACTCGTGGGTACAGTGTGTTTGACGGCATGCTGGCCATTAGGGAAACGGCAGTGGTAATTGTTTACCCATCAACCTCGCATTTTCGCAATCTTTGCTGTGCAATGATGCTTCATGTTTATCTTCAACAAGCTCCCGGACTTTGAACGGTGATTCATGCCCAAGTTTTTACAAAAAAGTGCCCATATCTTTGCAAAAGGCCAACAGAATCTCTGGATGTCTCAACGACACAATATAGTACAACAAGCACATACAGAGAGAAACAAAGGCAAGAATTTATAAAAGCCCAATTAGACCTATCATGACGTATGCGCCTGAAACAAAACCTGCCGCAACACAAACCAACAGATTGTTAGAGATAACTGAAATGAAGGCCCTCAAAAAAATGGTCGCAAAAACTATAAGAGATCAAGAGCGTAGTGAAAATATTAGAAACATTATTAATATACTTTCTATAAATTTATGGGTAGAAGAAAGACGAAGCCTATGGAACCAACATGTCAGCAGGATGGATAAAGATAGTATGGTTAAGATAGCTAGAGATATATTCCCGAAACGACGAAGAAGCATTGGTAGACCGAGAAAACAATGGAAAAAGAACATAGTTAACACAGAGGCTATATAGTCTAAAATAAAGATATGAAGAAGAAGACCGATGTATTTGTTGACCATATTCTTGTAAATACACATTCGTATATTTCTAATTTGCTATGTACGAAATACTCGTATATAAATTTAAGTAACTACAATTAATATTTTATATGGATGATGAATTATTTTATTCTTTCAAATTTAAGTTTACAGTTCAATAATCGCAAGGGAACTTTTTAAATTAAAAGTTTACATGTTAGGGCGTGTTGAATTCTATGCGTAGAGGTAAAGGAGGTTACTGACTGAAATATACAATTTATACTATAATTAAAACGGTTCCTGTTGATTTGTAAAAGACATTTTAAAATGCATGGAAAAATTTTCGCTCCTAAAAACTAAATAATTTGACTCATCTTCATTTAGAAGCTAATGTCTCTACAGTGCTAAAAACTGTTGTAACTTCAATACCATAAACTATTAATGGATAATGGAAGTGCTTGTATTTCTCTATTTCCAACCCGTAAGTATAGAATAGAGATATAGAGAAGCAATTCAAAAATAGACACTATGAAATCGAGATGTCTTTTTACTAAAAAAAGGTTGGGTCTAGGACATCTCGGTGCCGCCACTTCGGCTCCGCCATCTCGGCGCGCGACCAGCTCGGTGCCGGGACAACTCGGCGCTCAGTCATCTCGACGCCAGCCAATTCGGCGCAAGGCCATTTTGGCGCGGAATTCAAAATCGCAAACTACAGTATGCACTACGTAAGAAAATCATTAGAAACAAATAATAAATAAAGTGATCGCCAAAAAGCTGGCATCAAATGGAAAAAAAAATATTTAGAGTTTCTTGGAAAATTAAACAATGGCGACCAGAGGTGGTTGAAAAGTGATTACAAATGGGCCACACAGAAGTGTCACGTGGCTTCCGTTATCAGTAAAATTTGACATTTTTTTTTTAATAATTACAAAACATGCATTTACTAGTCAAGATAGAGACAAAGGAAAAAAGTTGTTTTCTGGCCTTGAGATTGTTCAGTCAGCTAAAATTGACACACAATAAAACATCTCATTGAAATCTTGCTTAATTTCCGAAAAATAGCACTCTTTGGATATACACACTTTCGAAAAACTCCATTTTCTAACTAAGTAAAAGTCACTCAATATCTAATAGGGACTAAATAGGTTGCCATACAAGCACAAATTACAGCCGTAAAAAGCTTTTTTGAAAAGCAAAAATAAAAATGTTTTCTATTTGATGCCGACTTTTTTGTGGTCACTCTATAATTTTCTAAACCAATTCTGCGCCGAGATGGCCCTGCGCCGAATCGGCTGGCGCCGAGATGGCTTCGCGCCGTGATGGCGGTGCCGAAGTGGCGGCGCCGAGACGACGTCGCCGAGATGTCCGGCTTCGAAAAAGGTTAGGTAGTGTTATGTTCTTAACGGGAATGGGTATACCTATCCATTTTGCGCTTTATAGAAGTATTTGCAAGAAGCCGGGGAGCGGCGAAATTGTATTAACCATTATAAACTCAACTTTTAATCTAATTGTATTAACAGGAACGCAGAGATAACTGCTAATTTATTCTCGCTTATGCGCATATATATTTTTTTGATTATCATAGCATCGCCTGATGTACCATGTCTTGCTTTTATATTTGATACCTTCTATTCTGAAATCTCTGAAATTGCTTTTTGGACATGATAACTCGCACTCCTGCATTCTGGAACATCAGTCACAAGTGCAGGCGTTTGACCTTTCTAGCACCTTTAAATTATATGAAGCTAAAAACACATGTAATGTTTTCAAAGCAGTCAACTTCGTCTTGCTTAAGCTGAAACCATTCAATATAACTTTGAAACGATATATTTTTGTTTATATAAATAGGTAAGTACATGTCATTCTTAGTTTACCCCATGTTTACCTTAAGCATGGGATTTGATCTTCACAGATCAGTCTATAAATTACCACAGCAGTTTTTTTATATACGCAAATAAAAGTCAGTATTCAGTTATATGCATCTAATTGATTATCTGTATTTTGTATACTTTACCCAAAAGAAAATAGTGCGATAACCTCGCAATGTATCTTCTTGTTTTGCAAAGTATACATCAGCCCAATAGCTTTTCATAAACAAGCAAATTAAATTATGTATCTATGTTTTATGCTCCAACTGAACGATCCTAGGAGATAAACAAGCGCAGAATTCCTCCTCTTACAGCATTAACGTGATTTTATGGCCAGATTACCATTTCAATTTATAAATTCGCCCACTTATCTTTGTTGTCCGACGAAGAAAAGAACAAAGGCAGCGGCCGCCATATCAAAGATTTAATCGAAGCCGCTCAAAATTTAATGTAAATATATGGAGCAGCCCCTGCACAGCCGCCTAGGACTGCAAATAATAGGAAACGAGTAATTTTCCGGAGAGCTTTTAAATTTATTCAAGCGCTCCGCCTTAAAATATTTCGCGCCGCGCGTGCACTCATACGGCGTAACTGGAATTAATGTAATGTAATAACGAAAAACGATTAATCCGGGAAATATTTAGGCCCGGCGATAAATAATAATTACTAGAGCACCGCCATTAATCCTAAACCACGATCTGTTACTGGCTGATTTAAGGGGACGTTTTTCAAATTACGTCCAATTTAGTGTACGGTACTTTAGCTAATTGTAAAAGGGAACATGTTCGGGTTGAATATGACTTTTTAATTACGAATGAAAAACGACGTTGCGATTTTGGATGGAGTCCTAGGGCCCTGCAAATTTCATTTGCAGATGCAAAGCGCGCGGTGGAACTTTGGCTTGACATTCAAACTCGGGACTTCTAAATTATCCTGAAGTTTGGACTGTTTGTGACGTTGCACCAGCTCGCCTGCTCGAGTAGATTATTCATGGAATTTAACGCTTTAACCTGCTCGATTGGTGGATATAGTTTTTCATCAATAGCTCCATTCAAATAACTTTTCTCTCGTAGTTCGTTCAATGGTTTGCTACTCTGTTTGGAATTCAGCCCACATGCCAGCCGTTCTAGCATGGAATAACTAAAAGTTCGTTCGACCACCAGATGTAATATGGCGTAACGCAAATAAATGGGCATATAATAACATTAATGTCGACGTCCTTTCTGCGAATTCATTTAAAATAATGGCGCTTCAAGAGGCGCGGGCCAAATTCAGAAATATTTAGACACGTAAATAAAAGAATACAGCAAGCAATTTACGGGAGATATTCACTCGCAGGCCGTAAAGCAGGAAAAAAGAATTTTCCTGGGGAAAACAAGCACACAGTACACAGTATAGTGCAGCCTGTTCTTTTTGCAGCGCTTTTATCGTTCCACGCTACATTGCTGTCTGCTAGTTGTGATTTCATCAAAAATTACAAAATCACACCCATACGCTGGTTACGTATACCATCCGTCTTGACTTTCATTATCGATTTTATAAAGAAAATAATAACAACCGGAACAACTGGAAATTTTCAAAGGAAATTATTACAGTAACATCACCGGAAGCGTAACGTAGATAACTCATATTTCTATTATATCTAGATGCGCTCTAGAGACGCAATGCCCAAGCAACTTTCATAGAAAAATAACTATAGAAAAAATTAACAGAATTCATGAGATTGAAATTCATGAAAATAACTCCTAAATTTCTATTTGTGCCCTTCTGCATACTGTATAGAAAAATTGGTGGCAGTTGCAGGTTAAATTTTGTATTTTTGCGATTGCTTCACTATTTACGAAAAACCGTTGAATTGTCACTATATAAAAATGTTTTATAAAATTATTGCAATATAGGCTTAAGATACATTTTCACTGTATACTTAATCATTTTAGTTTTGTTATTTAAACACCGTCTCGAAACAACAAATATTTATAAGCCCCCAAATTCACAGTGACTAAATAGTGAAAGTCACTGAAAGAAAGTTAGTTGCGAGTAAAATAACCTCACGGTGACGCCATTAAGGATTTATTTGTAATCAATAATAATTTTGTTATATTTGTTACTTTAGCTTTTGGTAGAAACACTGTATATTTGAATTAATAATTAATGGATAAAACATATATATATAATCGAAACTATTTGTCTTCTCGAAACTATACTTACGCTCTGGTAATGCGACATTAATAAACTGTCAAGACAATTACTACTCTCACATACACCTAAAGTACGTTCTTGGTTAGGCAAGAAAATGAGTCATATAATAAAGACAGTTTTCCTACGAGATTACTCATACATACTATCCTTGCCAGTAATTTTTCTGGAAAACTATACAGTGTGTCCCCGGATCGACCTAACTATACTTGCAACTATTTAAATTTTTCTACAAAAAGTTGTACTTTATAAAAAGTTTTGCTTGTTGGAAATATTTTTTCTACAACCGTCAAACAATAATATCAATATTATTTCTGGACGTAGTGCGCGAACATTTTTGGCGCACTAGTGCGCGAAATGAATTTTTTCACCTCGTCAATGGTAACGTAAATAAATATCCCATTTTTTAACACGTCAAAAAACGGCAAACTTCGCGCATTGATAGCAATGCGCGAATGTCCCCTTTTTTTGACGGTTGTCGAAAAAAGTGTTTTGCTAATATCAATGTCAGTATATATTGTACAGAGTGCGCACAAAATCGGAATATGTTAGGAGATGTTCAAATATAAAATTTAAACGTTGTGTGAAAACAATTCACAAAGTGTATGTAGAGTAGAATAGAAGCTGAGGGGGCTCAACACATACAATAATTTTCAAGTAACCTGTTGTTGATGTTACGATAGATGTTTTTGTTAAGCAGCAAATTGCTGTATTTGAATGGGCAAATAAACAGATTTTCCAGAGATAAATGCTTTTCACCCTTGGCATATTTTTATTTATTCCAACTTTTTGACCATCCTAACTATGGTCGTTTTAAAATAAACAAAACTTTTTATAAAGAATGATTTTTTGTCGAGAAATATAAAAATTTAATTTTTGCAATTATAGCTAAGTCCATCCAGGGACATACTGTATACAGTGTCTCCAACATAAGAATGGCCAGTATGGGGATCTCATTGACAGTTAGTAAGAGATGCAGCTTTGGTTAAATAGGAAAAAAGTGGCGTAATTAAGGTACTAATAAAATCCTGCATATGATTTTTTGTGAGTTATCTAAAAACGTATTTTCGAGGTTTTAATGTTCTGGCGTTAATATTAAAGTTAGAGCGAAACTGATAAAACTTTCTTATAGCAACTTTTAATGGACTTTTCGTCTTCGAGCAACTATCAACTTTATTTTTTTAAATACAGGTCTGAAGTACTGATGTCAAATTTTAAAAGCACTTTTTTGTCTGAATTTAACAGTGTACCACACATTATTATTTACCACTATTACGAATTTTTTCTACAGTTAGAAGATGCTATTTATGCTTAGAGAATGACGGTAATGTTTTTGAAAAACTCTTGCAAATTTAATACGTATTGAATTTTTTCGATGTTCGTTTTATTATTGTTTATTGTTAATAGTTATTAATAGTTATTAATTGATCATTAAATTAATGTTTCATAATTTAGACATTATGAAAGTCAGTTCAATATTTTAATGGCATTTAAAAATTCCCAGTTTACTGTATGAACTTATTTTTTCCAAAATTATAAGAAATACAGGTCCATATCATAAATGTTTATTAATGATGATCGAAAAAGGCTCGAAACGTAATTAAACCCTAATGTGTGATACATTCAAAATTAAAAGGGCTTTTAAAATTTCACATCAGAAAATTAGGACCATATTTAAAAAAAAAATGTGATGATGGTTGCTCGAATATGAAACGTCGGATAATAGAAACTATATATAATATTTAAGTGCATTAAAAGTTGCTATAAAAACGTTTTATCAGAATAGAATTAGAACCCGAAAATCGTATTAAGGATTTCTAGGCGACATTTTATTAGTCCTTTCATTGCGTAATTCCCATTAAACCGAATTTGTTTTTCTTACTTTTAACGAGATCCCCATACTCGCTTTCCTGATTTTGGACACACTGTATATTACCAAACGTCTGTATAGCGAATCTATATAAAGTTCATTTTTTGCTATAATACCTGTCAAACTGTTGTAAGGTTGGCAAAATTGACAGTGGTTTGAGCCCTGTCTACCCGTTGCGCTGACAATTTAAAAATTAATTATTTTAGGTTACCTTGGTCTCCTTCAGTTTTTGTCTTCATTCCTAATGTTCTTCTTTTCATGACATTTACCATTTTGTACTCTGTTAAAATAATTTAAAATTGTTTAGTGATACCGACCTACCTATTTATTTTCATAATAGTGATTTGTCATTCTGACTCTGACAGCTACTTACGTTACCTAACCTCACAGTCTGATTAATAAAATTTGTTACTAGAAACCAGAGGTAACAACATAAATTGAGTAGGGACCCCAAGAAATACCAATAGAAACACTAAAGCTTTGACACTGACAGGTATTATAGAAGAAAAAATAAACTGTATGACATTAGCTTGCACCGAAGTGCATCCTACCTAACATAACTTTAAACATTTCACACTGGGGTCTAGTTGGCCATGATGGGATGGAATTTTTTAATATACCAATATATCTTATAGAAAAAAAATTATTAGCTGTTTCAATTGAGCGTTTCTGTTGCTTTTTTAAGAAATTCTATCACAGCAATAAAGTGTATTTTGATAGTTTCATAGGGATGGGCGTCTCGACGGCATTAGGTATCCAAGTGGTCGTCTAGCGCATTTAGCTTGAATTGTTAGTCATTTTTGATCTCCACTTTTTTTGGTAGGTGGATAGGCAGAGGTGAATTAGTTCCTTGTCCCCACTATCGCCTGAGCTCACGTATTTGTATTATTATTATTACTCATGGGGCTGACAACCGTTGTGTATCAACGTACCAGCAACAGCCGAAAACGTGAAATAAGGTATTAGGTACGCTTGCCGGTGATTTAGCGAAGCATATTCTTTTACCGGAAGAATACAAAACTGCTTAAACCAAAACTTAGTTGTGTTCCAAGCTACAAATCATGAAACAAAAGATGGTCTGTACAACCATTTTAAGATAGGTTTCCACACCTTACGTTTAGATTAACACATGAGATAACTACTAGGTTGCTAAGTACTACTTCTTCTTCCTCTTATGTTAGGTCTCGTGACCTGTATTTCACTGCATTCTGCTTTCTAGGGAGGCTGCTGATGACCAGCTATCCCGTCACCTTTTTGGAAGTATTCGTGGTGGTCTGAAGCCTCCTGGTTTCCTATCGCATGCCTTTTTTTATCAGCCTTTTATCATCCATTCTTGAAATGTGCTGGTTCGATTGTCTTCTTCTTTCTCGTTCCCATCTTACGACATTACTTTTTTAATGCAATCACATCTTGTCTTTCCTCTTATGGTCCTCAAAACTTTCGTTCTTAATGCCTGCCTGGTGTTATAAGTGTCAGCTCTGGTTTGAATAGCTTAAGTTAGGGCATACACAGGTCTTATATATTCTTGTTTCTTCAGAGATGTTTATTATTATCTCTCCATGATCCTGAGATGATGGCTGTTTTCCGTACTTGATTAGTCGTTTCGTGATAGAGGTTGAGATAACTTGTTATGTCTGCTTCTAAATAATTATCACAGGTTCTTAAGAGAACCAATGAGCAGTGTTTATTTTTATAATTTGAACCAGTTAAGGTGTATTCTACGTATACAGGGTGCTGAGTTTGATTATTAATTTCTTTAATATTCAGTATTAGGATAGAAAAACATTACCCAATTAAAGATAATAGTATGAATGTAAATACTTGTAAATAATTTTGTCAATTAACGAACAGAAACGTTAAGAAATGTGAAAATTTAGAATTTTAAAAATCTTCAAAATTATAGCACAAAGATTTGTCTCCTTATTTTTCTCATACTCGGGGAGTATTCCGTAACTACATACCATCAAGTTATTACGCTATTATTGCAGTACCCTGTATAATTTGTTTCCATGACGACAGGGTATATTAGATTTGGCATTTTTGTTGTCAAATAATACAGAATAACCATAAACGTAAATAGAAACTGATTCTAATAAGTACTGTAAATTGAAATTTAGTAATAGTCTTTAAGACCTTAAAGTGTATTCTTCAAGTTAAAAATGAAGATACCTACATAAAAATCTAAAGTTGTCTTCGAGTTACGTATATAAATACTAACAGAACCGGCCAATTCTGGTGAATTAAAACTATATAATTATATATGTACAATAATAGCTATTTATATGACAACTACATTATGTAGGACTTTATTTGACGAGTCTATATTATGACCGAGCGAGTTTTGTGGGCGAGGTCGATAAATAAGACGAGTCAATAAAATCAGATTATGTACGAGTTGTACAACAAGCTTTTTGTTCCACTGCTAGTTCATAAATTTGACATCTATTCTGTGACAGAAAAAAAATGACATTAGAGTGCCTTGATGGAGATTCACAAGCATTTATTTTGATATTGACAGCTGACGTAAAACTACCTACTTTATAGTTTTTACTAGTCTTACAAAGAGCTACTTTACTACCGTAAAACTATGTCATAAACAGTGCATTATATACAGTCGTACCCAAAAAAATATTATAAATATACCCTACTGCAAACCAAATTACGAGATACCGTATTGGTTGGGTTTTGAAATCACAAGCAGAACCAACAGAGTAATAGGAAGACATACCGTCGACTCCTACAAAATAACTACCACTAAAACTAATCGATAAACAATAAATTTAGCAACCCTTTGATTTTACGTGTTTTTATCGTTCGAATCAGTTCTCCCGAAAAGAGCTGGAAGGAGAGTTCGACATTTGGCAATCGCGTATGTGTTCCACGGCCGCCATACATCTCGCTCGCTCCAACAAGCAAAGGTTAATCCCAACTTTAAAAGAAGAAAAATGAAACAGTAGCTGGAACGTATATGCGATCGAATGACAAAGTGGCCGTCTGCAAAATGGCCCTTAAGGCGAAGAACTTCGAGCCCGAGGACGGCGTGTTGCGGAGCAGGAAAACGACTATAACGTTTGTCGTTGCCAAATCGCAATGGCTCTTAACCTCCGACCGCGGAAATAACATCTTGGCTATCGATTCCCCACGGGAACAACTTCTTATATAGTTGGAAAAAGTTGAGTTCCTCACACTGCAAAAAGCTCTGATCGGCCGATTGCTTGGAAATTGGCGTGTTATTCGCTTCTGACCACTAGGGACTCGATAAATGGATGTGTTAGGCCCATAACATATTATTCCCATCACAAATCGTACTTTTACTCGCTACTTCTCGTTTGTTATGTCCCCGAATTTCGCCCTTGTAAAATTTTATACTTTACTTTTCGCATCCCCATTAGCTAATTTGAACTCGTTCGTCTGAATATGTTTTGTTCCAATTATTGTATTAATTGGACGTACATACGGACGCACATTTATGGGCTCAATTAAGACTGACAAAAATGCCAGTAATCAAATGAACAATTTCGGGTCAATTACAACAATAACATTGTTACGGGAATAAACTGATTTATTCCATGTTTATTCATAAAATATAGAAGTCCTGTATTCAATTAAAAAATATAAAAGTATAATTTGCGATTGTTCAAATTATATGTTTGTCCAATGAGAAGGAAATTATGGTTTATTATAAACTAGCTGTGACCTACCCGGCGTTTCCCGAGCATAATATTACGTAAACCTATGTGTGTATGTTTTGAAAAATCACGATGTTTGCAAAATATCGTGTAGATTAGGGATGTTGCGAATACTCGTATTCGCATTCGTATTCGCGAGTATTCGCTATATTTTCAATATTTGTATTCGTAATCGTATTCGCCAAAATTAACACGAATATTATACGAGTATTACGACATTAAAATTATAGAAATATAGATAAGAATTTTAATAAAAATATAAAACAGGTATTCATACATTCAATGAAACATTTTTTTTAAATATTAACCATTCTATAACATTAAATAAAAAACAAAACTATTTTCCATACTATTTCTAAAATTTGCAGCGCGTACAAAAACGATGCTGATGTTGATATTATTCACTCAAGGTCATGTATTCGTATTCGTATTCGTATTCGCGAATATTCATAAGAGTATTTGTATTCGCGAATACGAATTTTTGTATATTCGGAACATCCCTAGTGTAGATTAAGCAAAACATATGAAATCCCATACAAAAATACCATACAAAATCAACTTTTTGATTTTCTTTCATACAAACCTTGTCCTGACAATTACGAACACAAAAACAAAACATGAGCCAAATCGGTCGAGCCGTTCTCCAGTAACGATCTAACATACATGCGGCAATTGATTTTTACGTATATAAATTAACTGAAAATACATCAACGCTAATTAAATTTCCGCCAACCTATTGAAATCCATTTTTGTAGTTTCTTTATCACTATCTGATGTATACACAAATGAAATTGAATACAGCCGTTATAATTTTGTGGTAAAAATATGAAGAGGAAACTATAATAGTTATTTACATTACACGTGCGGTAGATTGCATTTACGCAAGGTTTTAATTTTTGACTCACGACGCGAAGCGGGGTAGTTTAATAAAACCAAGCGCTGTAATAGATATTAACGATACAAATTTGATTATCAGCATCTTAATGAATCGAGTCTGATGAAGATAAAATGCTTAACGTACCGAGTATTGTATTAATCTTTTTGGCCGATTTTTTTTTAAATTCTATATCGAGATTTTGATTTCGAATATCAAAACCACCGTTGCCATCAAGCAAGCTCACTTCGTAAATTTTGTAGTTGACTCTTTGAAACGTAAAAAAAGTAGATATCAATTTTCTCTCCAAAACTCAACTGAACGAGGAATTACGTAACTAGCGTTTCGGCAAATGCCTTTTATTAGTACAGCAAATTTAAGGTTCTTTGAAAGCTAAGAAATGTTTAGTAATTTTACCGCACCGGGATGTGTAAAAACACTGACTAACTGTAAAATCGTAGTTACGATGGGCGTCAACTGTGTCAGGAGGCCAAAAAGTATTTTTAAAGATTCAAACTTTATCAGCATTGGAAATACTTTCTGAAATAGATATTTATGTATTAAGGGAAATATGAATATGTTTTTTCTCCCTGAGGTTGACATGGTTAAAGACCGAGGGCCCTGGCCCGAGGTCTGTAAGTCAACCGAAAGTAAAAACATGAGTGGTGCATACAATATTTTATTTACTAGCATATTAGTAAAAATCTGGTGTGATACACTCACACAACTTCCTTTTACAGTGACTTTATAACTAGTAAAACATTCCTTTTTTAATTTTTAAGCATTTGTCAAAAATTTTCAAAAATTACAAATTCTGCAAAAACGGTACAAAATAGAGCGTTAGTTGAAGAGACAAATTTTCTCTAAAATTTTAAGCTGAATTGAAAAATGTAATAATATACCTGGTGTTCTATTGAAAATAGGAGTTAATAAAAAAAATGAAAGAAAAAACAAAAGAAACCCACTTTAGAAGTATTCAACTGAAAAACCATCTATCTCACATCAATACACATTAAAAATGTAATAAAAATGTATAAAGTTTGAAAAAAATCGTTAGATCCGTTTTTGAAATAATCGAAAAAAAACTGAAAAATCACAAGAGTAAACACCTACTTCCGGTTATGCGATTTTCTTCAAAAGCTTGCTGTCTCATCTACATAGTACACAAAACTTATATATGAAGTTTCAACGCCATACCTCTTTTCGTTTTTGAGATATTCTGTTCACAGACAGACAGACAGACCAATGAAAAAAAAATGTTTTTTTTTAATCAGGGGACTCTAAAACGTGAAGATCTGTTGAAAACTCAATTTCGAATTTTTGGGGTGAATCCAATAGGTACTTCCCTTATCGTAAAAGGAAGTAAAAATGGTATGAAATTTCAAAATGCTATAAGTGTCATATGTCATATTTAAAATAAGAATCTATAACATCAAGGATTGCCTGAATGTATGGATGCTAAGACGTTATTTGTAGTTGCATGGTTACCGTGAAGTTGAGGGAGAAATAATTCGAAAAATCACTTGGGAGTTATGAGTAGCTTTTCATATTTTGTATCTGTGATGAAAATGAACATCATGTTGCTAGTAAATAAATATATTTTAAATTTCTCTCACATTATGTTATAACAATTACAATATCGTATTTGCGTATTTGCTTAATGCCAATTTTATCAACATGTATTTAACACGTCTCAATAAATCAGCATTCAACTTTTAGGATGCATTAAGTAATTCTTACAAATAAAAATATTCTACGACGGATATAGATGGACCTAACCAAAATTCAGCATTCCTGCGATAATTTTTTAAAATTGTTTCTAGTTCTGTCGCGTGGACATAATAATAACGGGTAAAATGAAAACGGATCAAGGGAGTTCTAGAATATTTTGTTGGCGTGTGGTCCCAACATTTTCAACTCGCGTACCACAATTCACATTTCTATCTGATTCGGGTACCACTTGGTTCCCAAACACACCTTTTCCTTATAGATAGGTTAAACTTGAAGTTTTGACAGCTTCAAGTGCTACAAGCTACGCCCTACGGAATATAAACAAAAGTTTAGCAATAGCACTCTTGGCCCGTCTTATTTTAGACAACCTTTGCAAATGTACCGAGAAGTAAATAGGAAAATAAAATGCGTGGAAATTATTAAGAAAGCCCCCTCGTATGGTAAAACTGAATTATTTAAGCTAGGACAAGCGGAAAGGCAGTCTATCTCAACCAAAAATGTCCATCTTACTGATTCAAATATGCCAGGTTTGCTATGGCCATCATTATTAAGCTTTTTTAATCGGTTTCATAACTCCTTCCTAATTTCTATGTAGAAATTTCCATCTTCTTCTTCTTCTTCAATCCGCAGATTGGTTGGCAGCTTTCCATCTAATGTTATTGCAAGCCATTCTTTTCATTGCTGCATAGTTTGCAGATCCTGTGTTTTTAATGGCTTGATTTAAATACTGTAGTCTAGGCCTTCCCCTAGCCTTTTTTCCGGGTATTACTCCTTCCATGATATTTGTCACAAACTCGTTATGTCTAATTATATGCCCTACCCACGAATGTCGTCTGTTTTTTAACGTTTTTAGTAGAGTTCTTTCTTCTTCCGCTCTTTGAAGCACTTCCTCATTTGTTATATGGTCGGTCCATTTAATTTTCAGCATTCTTCTCCAGCACCAGGTTTCAAATGCATTTATGGTTTTTTCTTCATTTTTTCCTAGGGTCCACGTTTCTGATCCATACAGGGCAGTACTCCAGATGCAGCTTTTTATTAGAGCCTTTTTTGTTTGCAGTGTAAGGCTGTTTGAACACAATAGTTGTTTTTTATTATTAAACATGCTCTTGGCTTCTCTTATTCGTTGTTTAACATCTTCTTTACTTCTGCCATCTTCTGTGAATATGCTGCCTAGGTATTTGAATGTCGGTACTTGTTTTAGAGCGTCGTCTTCTATTCTAATGTGTATATTTTCAGGATACTTGGAGCAGACCATGACTTCTGTCTTTTTCTATTGATTTTTAGGTTGTAGTTGGTTTTTAAAATGTCATCTAGACTTTCCACGGCTCTTTTTAAATTCATTTCATCTGGTGCAATTATTGCTATATCATCCGCAAAACGTAGCATCTGTATTCGTACTCCATTCACCTTAATTCCTGCACAGTACTCTTTACATTCATTTACTGCTTGTTCTATATATACATTAAACAGTGACGGCGATAGAGTGCAGCCTTGCCTGACACCCTTTTTAATCATGGCTTCTCTGTTACTGTTTTTTACTTTTATAAGTGTTGTTTGATGTTTGTATAATTCTCTTATTATTTTCCGGTCCCTGTAGTCTATTTTGATGTTCTTTAATATTTTCATTAATGTGTTCCAGTTTACGTTGTCGAAGGCCTTTAGTAGGTCGACAAAGGCAATATACACGTTTTTGTCTGTTCGGAAGCTTTTCTCTATAATGTTTCGTAGACTTAATATTGCTTCTCGTGTGCCTTTGTTCTTTCGGAATCCGAATTGATCTTCGGCTAAGTGTTCCTCGATCTTCTTTTCTATTCGTCCCATTATTATTCTAGTTAGTATTTTAGAAGTATGTGTGAGGATACTAAGGGTTCGGTGTTCTTCACATTTTTTCGTTTTACTTTTCTTTGGTAACATCACTGTTATACTTTTCTTAAAGTCTTCTGGGATTTTTCCTGTTATATATATGTTATTAATAAGGCAGTATAGCTTATGCTTTGTTTCTTCATCTAACGCTTGCAATAGTTCTGCAGGTATATTGTCTATGCCGTACGCTTTTTTAGATTTTAGATCCTTTAGTGCTTTCTCAAATTCTGTCTTTAATATTGGTGGGCCTAGCTCTTCTGGGTCAATTTCCGTTTCTCTTTCTATCTCTTCAAAATCTTCTGGTTCGTCGTATAATTCTTCAATGTATTGTTGCCATCTATCTGCTATTTCTTCTTCTTCTATAAGAATTCGTCCTTCTTTCGATCTGATAGCATTACCTTTGGTTTTACCTTTTCCAAGGAGCTTTCTGATGAGGCTGTATGATTGTTCGGTATTTCCTTTATTAAACTGATCTTCAATTTCTCTACAGTATTGTGTGAGCCACTCTTCTCTCTCTTTCCTAGCTTCCCTATTTATAAGATTTCTTAGTCTGTTATACTCATCTTTGTTTTTGTCGTGTTTGTGTTTCCTTCGTTTTTCTATTAAGGCTACGGTATTTTCGCTTATCCATGGTTTTCTGGGTTGTTGTTTTAAATTACCCAAGGTCTCTGTCGCTGCTGTTGTTATAGCTTGTTTTAGGTTTTCCCAATGCAGGTTTGTATCTGTTCCATCTGTCGTTGTATTAATTAGATTTAGTTTTATTTTTTCATTGTATCTTTCTGCTTCCATTTCATCTTTTAGTTTAGTGACCGCCCATTTCGGGTTATTTATCACCGCTTTGAAGATTTTCTTTTTATGTTGTAGTTCGTATTTTAAAACAACCACGTTATGATCACTGCATATATCAGCGCCTGGATAAGCTCTGCTTTGCTTTACTTTTATTTTGTGACTGTTTTTAACTATGATGTAGTCTAATTGATACCTTTCAATATTCCCTGGCTTAGTCCATGTGTATCGGCGTCTTGGATGATGTTGAAAGATAGTGTTTGTAATTATGAGTTCTTTTTCTTTACAGAAATCTATAAGTCTTTGACCTCTTCTATTCCTAGTTCCCAGTCCATACTTTCCTACTGTTTCCCCATCTTGCCCTTCACCAACTACGGCATTCCAATCTCCTAGTATTATTAGGTTATCGTTTTTTCCCACGTATTCCATTACCTCCTCTATTTGTTCGTAGACTTCTTCTACTTCTTCATCTGTGTGACCAGATGTTGGCATGTAAATTTGTATAATCACCAGGTCATTTTCGGTTGTCTGGAGTTTAATCATCATGATTCTATCATTGTAGAGCATGTAGTTCCTTACTCTTTGTCCCCATTCTTTGGATAGTATAATTCCAACTCCTGTTATTCCGTTTTCGTCTCCTGAGTAGATGACTCTGTAATCATCGCTCCAAAAGTCTCCTTCGTCTTTCCACTTAATTTCACTTATCCCAAGTATATCTATATTCATTCGCTTCATCTCTATCTTGATGTTCTCGAGTTTGCCACATACACCCAGCGACCTCACGTTCCATGTTGCAATTTTGTTCGCTTTATTCTTTTTTGTCAAATTCTTATTTTTGGTTACGTATTGTTTGTTACTGATTCTATCTAATGCTGTCCCGGCCCGGAGATCCGATTGCGGGACTATTTTATCTCCGGAAAATTTAGTATCAGACGGATTCATTCCATTTTCTAATTTGCTGCTTTTGAGAGAGTAATGTGGTGGATTCTCCTGCCCTTCCACATCGCAGTGCGACAGCCGTCTTAGATGGTCTCCATCTCCGCCTGTCGGTTTCCGAGTTATAGCTGTACCGATTTACCTAATCTCCACCTATAGTCGGTTCTTCAAGCGCTGCTTCCCACTTGAAATTTCCATACTAGAAACTAAATACACTGTTGAATCGTAAAGAAATCACCTAACATGTTGAAATAACTGGCATATTTTCTAAGAAAAGTGGTACCTGTCACTATTAACTTGATGCGATGGTTCTTTTAATGCGTGTGAGAACACTATACTATCTATAATCAATGCTATGGGGTCTTTCATTGCTTTGGACTATTCTCAAACTTTGACTGAAGAGAAAAAACTGAAAATAATGTTATAATGTTGCTGAAATAATTATGAAACTAAAAAATAGAAACCCGACGACCAGACCAAATTACGAAAGAAACTGTAAAAACGGCGCGGAGAAACAGATAAAAAAACTGGCAAAACTTCTTCAAACAATAATAGGTGAAGATACCATACTATTTAGTTGCAAGAAACAAGCAACCCAAGCCAAAGCTATAGAGGAATGTAGCTATTAAACAGTACTCATGTAATGTTTACTGAAATATTGAAGTGGGACTAATTTTACTAATATCAGAAGAAGTCAACCACTAACAGCATTCTTTATAAGACAAGTTTTTTTAATATTAGAATATGAAAAAGATATTGTATGTATTTTATTTGTCCATGTGTTTTTGATAGACTACAGGACATGTCACAAATTATAAAAATCAAGTACATACAAATCTAATAATTAAATAGTAATACAGAATGTGAATCCTAAATGTACTGCTCGTTGTTAGACATGAACAGGAGAACTCACTGGGTTCCTTCTCATTTAATTTAGTTATGAACGAAATAATAGGCAGCTTGGAAAATAATTAAGACAGAGAGAGTGGGCATTTTTTTGGCGGAAAACGAAGACAGGCTACGTACTCGCTTGCATCTATTCAGTAACATTATCTTAACAGAATAATATGGCTATAAATACAGAAAAAGATGTAAGTTAGATATAGAGGGAAAAATAGTACAGCACATAAATTGAAATCGGTAGTGACGAGAATCTGCACCAATAACTGGAAACCAAAATAAGTTAAGCGTTGAAAATAACAGGATACCTCAATAATCTTATAAGGTGTTACAAATACAGGACAACAGAGACAAAAGTGAAACTGAATAAAACCTATACTGACGATATTTACATATGGACAATCTAGGAAAAAATGTCTAGAGATGAAATATCCAACATCAGAGATTTGTTAATCAAGCTGTGAGGAAATAGATGAACAACAAAAGAAAAATTTGAATGGACATGAAAATATATTCAATAACTACAGACTAACAAGAAGAACATAAAAAGATCGACCAACGAACAAAAAGAGATACCAAAGGCTAGATTAATAGCTGAATATTCACATCAGAGGAGGCCTAAACCAAGGTTTAAAACTTTAAAGAATAGGCCGTTAATCTATGTAAGAATAATAAGAAAAACAAGAAGTGTGTTTCCGCAATTTGTTTCCCAATTCTACATTTAAAACAACACATTAATGAGTATACAGGCTTATTCACGAGAAATATCGCTCCTAATTTGGAATATATCTTACATTTTCACAGACCACATCAACTTATTCTGTAATTTAAACGAACCAAATATCAGAGACAGCTTCTCTAAATTGGTTGTAAGGTTATCAGACAAGAAAAATTATGACAATAATTGTTTTTTATTAATGCAATATAATACAGTAATCAATATGAGCGTCATTTATCATGAATAGCCCTGTATCGAATTAGATGACGAAAACAGGTTTTTCATTACACCACAAAATGTTTATTTCAAATAGGCAAGTTTAAGCAAATAAATGTTACAGTTGTGTTCACGTACCGAGAAGTTCTGATAACTATGTAAATATGAGAAGTTGAGATACATTATTACTATGACAATTCCAGCATTGCGCCCTGTCATCTGTCAAGCAAAAGGCATTTTTATCTTCACCGGTTCTTAAAAGTGTTAAGATGCAGGAAAACGTTGTATATTACGTCTCGAGTTTGAATTTGGAGGATCTTATTTTTTCCAAGGTTTCCCATTCTTACATTTACAACTAGTCAGTAATTTGACATTGATAGTTCGAAGCCTACTAATGTTATGGTATTATAAATATTATAAGAAGCTGCGTGGTGCAGTTGGGAAAACGCTAGGCTTGCATTAAGCAAGTCCTCGGTTCGAATCCCGCAGGGGCGGGAATTTTTCCGCAGCCTTGGCGATTGGAATCGGGCTCGGTGAGACCATTTGCAGTTAGGCACCAAATTAAGTGTGCTCTACTCAGAACCACATACCTAAGAGATAGAGTGACAAGGTCAACACATCGCCAAAACACTCACCTCACGCAATGGTTGCTGCGCAAGCACAAAAAGCGCGCTCCAACTGTGTAACCCTAATTATGAGCAAGTTGAGCATTGCACCGCCAGCCGCAAGCGTGTAACGCACCAGTAGGGTAGAATGAGGTTACCGATAATACATACATACATTGTAATAAAAATTGATCCACTACTAAGTATGTAAAAACAACTATATGTTAGTTGAATTGATGATCATTGGCCATCTCTCAAACTGACCATTTTCATCTCGGTTTCACATTACCCACTCTTTGGAAGAGTATCTTAAAGCGATCGAAACATTTACTTTAATTCGAGTTTTACATTACGTTTAGCAAAATTCGTTCAAAGGAAGCCATCGGAATGGCTCTTCGTCCAGAAAGCGAATGGCAGGTGTGTAACTGAGCACAGAAAGAAACACTCGCCGTTTCGTGCCTACTGATCGAAACTCATCACATCATCAACGACAATGAGAGGAGATCAGGCATCGATAGCCAAACGCGTTTACGAAGTCAGCGAGGCATTCTGGAGGGCGCCCGTTCCGCATCGCGAGGGCTGTCTGCCCTGCTTCCTCTTCCTGTGTTCGTGGAGCTTATCAAGCACCTCTTGCTGTATTCGCATCACTTTACTGTCAGTTCATCACGGCGCGGAAAGTGCATTCATAAACAGAATGAAATGCTGTGACTTATTTCTGATAACGGCGTGTCGACAGTAACTGTCTTTTTGCTTTTCGTAGTTTGCAACAGTGCTGCTTCGGTGCTATTGTTCTATTAATGAAAAGAAAATCTGGATATTGGTATGAGCTTCAAGATTTTAATTAACTGAAACGGCGCCTCGTAGAAATCTCAATACGAGGAAAGTGTCTTGATTTATAGTCGTTTCTTTTACTAAATACGTGTATACGCTAATAATTAGTATTTTATATACGAGTATGTTAAAGTTTAATCATTCTGTTGGCGATTTTTTACAGTGAAAATAACGTACTGAAAATATTATAATTCCATGATTTTAAATAACCTTGCCATTAAAATGACGCTAATAAATGCGCCCTCATTTTTTAGCCCTTTAATTACAGTCAGGGGTTTTCCCTGGTTATCGTTCCAACTGAACCTTTGATGTCATTTCATTTTAACAGTCGGTTCTGGCTGAAATGTAGAGTAATAGTTAAAACCACCACGTATTACTAGATGTCGATTTAGTAAATACTATTTTTAAAAATAAATGCGGCACATCTTTAATTCTATAAAATAAAATTATTTTTAATTTTCGCATCGGCTATAAAACTACCCCTCTGGACTTAAATTGATATTGAGCAAATTATACTACGTACGTATATGCACAATATACTTAATTAAATATTGTTATACATTTATATATCTCACTACTTACAGTCAAATACAATGAGCCACCTTAGGTACATCTAACCAGTTAAATTGCTAAGATAGCTATAACTACAAAATATGTTTGCATGGTGGCTCAAAAACATTTGTAAATCGAATTATATGATCTTAAGGTTCAAATTTAAGACTGTCGTGTAGTAAATTGCCGTCAGTTGTGTTTTATTTAATTTTCCATGTTGCCACTACGTCATTGGTTTGATTCGTAAACGTTCTGCTGAATCATGGTATTGCTAAATAGTAGTAGGTACACACATGCGTAGTAAGTAAATAAAAAAAATATCAAATTTAAATAATATAAAAATTGTTAGTTAACGCTTAACAGCCGTTAACTGTTTAAACAATTGGATTTCATTCAATGGGTTAAAATACTACGATATATTGTGGGCGTGTAAAGAAATATGCATATTTACTAGAAAAATATGTTTAATTTACGAGTACCCTGTCCTGAAGTGACCCACTTATTACTATCTTTAAAATGGTAACTATGTAACGATGGTAATTGTGTAATTTCATTCTAGGATTATATAATTATTTTGGTTTCAGTTTTTAAACGAAAAGTTGTATCGATAAATGCCCTTGAATCTTTTATATTACTTCGACACAATTTGCCGAAATACCATATGATCGGATGATTCTATCCTGCATATGCCCACGAAATTTACACTCGCAGTGATGAGAAAAGGTAAAAAACAATTCCACAGCTTTCTAGAGAATAAAAGTATCCGATCATATGGTATTACTTTCGACCTCAGCTATTTTCACGAATTTACCATTTTTTCGCAACCGCTCAGTCAATCGTGACTAACCCTAAATTATATGACAGGTCTCATAAAACTGCATAATTTTTGTAAAGACAGCAAGCGCGTCAAAAGAAGGTCGGAAAATTAATAAATGTGGTGTCTGTCACGACGGATAAATTTGAATATGGTAACTCGAGAACGAGTCTATGTATTTTTATTCTTTCATATCTTTTGGTTTTTTCCATGTTAACTCTACATCCTTTATTAACATAGATTAGTAGCAGCATTAATAAAGGACGTAGAGCTAACATGGGAAAAACCAAAAGAATATGAAAGAATAAAAATACATAGACTAAGAAACGAGGAAACAAGAAGAGAATATCACGAAAAAATAGGTAGACAATGAATTAAGTAAACAGGAACAAGTGGAAGAAAATTGGACCTTAGAGAAAAGGTGAAAGACTTTTAGCGAAACAATACATAGAATAGCAAAGGAAACCTGTAAAACAAAAATACATAAAAACCAGAAAAAGAAAACAGGATGGTGGAATGAAAAATTGAGAAAATCGATCAAAAACAAAAAAATGGCATGGAATGGCGGGAATATTATTCCTGTACAGTTTTATTGTAAATTACCTAGCAACGGCTGTTGTAATGGAATGTTTGACTTGGCTCAACAAAATTTTGTCAATAGTGTGTCATTTCTAGTACGATTGGCGGAAATAGTATTTTTTCTACTCCTTTATTAGTAAATTGCTCATTAAGCACTGTTTACTTGATTAGTAAATTCGTTGTTACAAACAGTGTTACGTAATGATAATGACTAACACGTAATTTTTTTTATTACGTTACAGTTAGCTTCTGTTGTTTGTACGAAGCGGTGTCTGCAGCCGCCTAATTTTTAAGATGGTGTGACAGATAGTTTGACAGTTAATAAAATATTTCTTTTTCGTTTAACGAAATGAGTGTGATCGTAGAAAAAGTATAGTACGCAACTCGAGCTATAGAGCAATTACACGCTCGTGGAATTACACACGCGCCGCTACGCGGCTTGTGCGTAACTTTTCCAACTCGCGTGTAATATGCTTCCTACAGCTCTCGTTGTGTAATATACTATTACAGTAGAAGTCCGTTAGGATAGCCTTTACTGCCGAGCCAGAGAATTTGTGAGACGAGCTCGAAGAGCGAGTCGAATAATACTGGCGAGGCAGTAAAGGCCCTAACGGACGTGTATTGTACAATACTTTTTGTAATACCTACATACAATTCGGTCATATTTATATTTTTCTAATTTATTTTCATCAAAACGCTAGGTTTGTGTAATGACATTTTAGAATGATTGAGAGTGCGTAGAACGTTGCAACTGTTGTTTATAAATGTCAGTTATTTCCAATTTCGTGTATGGTTGTAAGCAGTTTTAAGTTGTAACCAGCTCGTAACTTATGACATCTGTAGAAAATGATGAAGATATTCCTAAAGACGTTAAGATTCTGAATGAGCAAGTTATTTTAGCGTATGTTCAGGAGTTATAGCAGTTTTTTGCGCCTTCTTCTATGTGGAGTTGAAGGCTTGCTTGCTGCTGAATTTGTGTGACAAACGTCATTTTGACGTTTGGCACACAGTTTAGCAGGCCGTGGTCTTTACGGATACTTTTTACGGCCGGGCCGTAAAGAGGTTGCTTACGCAGTAGTAAACAGTCCTTAAAGAAATATTTAACAAGTAGGTATTACAAAAATGTAATTTTTGACATCAGTATGAAATAAATTTGAATTTATTAAAAATAACGGTTTAATCTAAGTACGTAGATATTTCTGAAATTTTGTATAGGGCCATCATTTCTTATTCTGAACAACTTTTCTTAATAAAATGTTGCTGTATCATGAACAAAAAGGGTAGTTTACCTGAAAATAAAATTCAATTTATAATGCTTAATCTAAAAAATAACTTTTTTTTCTAAGTCGACAGCTCTTCCTGAAATTTTGTATAGGGCCATAGTTTATCATTCTGAACAACTTTTATTAATAAAATTTTTCCGTATCATGAACAAAAAGGGTAGTTTACCTGAAAATAAAATAGTTTTCGCTTCCCTGTCAAGGCCTACTTGTTTTTCAAAAACTGAAAATATTCTTAAATTTTTTTCGAACCAAGCAGGACCGAATCCCAGAACCTTAAAATAAAATTCAAAAATTTGTAGTCCATCTCACCTCTTGTAACATCAATCCTGGAACACACTGTATATAAAATAGTAAATGGAATAACTAAATGGAGAGGAATCGGACAATTTCAAGATGGAGGTAGAAATAAAACAAGGGGATAGTTTAAACCCGCTACTTTATGGTCAGATTGTTAAAAAATACTAGGTCCCGGATGGTGTAGCTTGAACAAGCGTCCACGTTCGATCAGCAGAGTTAAGCAACGCTCTCTCTGGTCAGAACTTGGATGGGAGTTCCACGGCTGTATCTCTCGGCGCCTCGTGATACGGCTGTCACGGAAATAGTTGGTCCCGGCGGTCATAACAACATCATGACCGTCGTTAGTGGGGTTGGAAGTCCCCATAAATGCACAGCGACGCCTATAATTGGCCTAACGGCTGTTGGCTGAGTGCGAAATAAATTTAAAAAAATAAATAAAAGAAAGCCAGACAGTGGTAGGGTATAATAATCTAATACCAATAAAACTTGACTGCAGAAAATATAGTGCTAATAACAGAAAACCACAAAAAGATGAAGCAGTGTACGAACATATGGAGCGAAGAATAGAAAAGCCAGGAATGGAAATTAATATAAAGAAATGTAAAACAATGACCATAAATAACAAGAACAGAGAAGAAAATAAAGAAATATACATTAAAGAAGAAAAACTAGAAAATGTAACTGCATGCGAATATTTAGGAAGTGTAATAAGAGAAGATGGGAAGATAGATGGGGATATAAACAAATAAATTTAAAAAATCTATTACGCGTTAAATAAGAAAATTTTCGGAAAACGAGAAATAGACAATAAAACTAAAATAAGAGTGTACAACACAGTGGTAATACCAGTTCTTACATACGCGAGTGAAACGTGGTCATTACAAGATAAAGAAGAAGTGAAAATTAATGCTGCAGAAATGAAATTTCTCAGAAGGATAGGAAAAACAAAGATGGATAGAAAACGAAGCGAAGAAATAATACAAATTACGCAACAAGAAACAATAACAACGAAAATAGAAAGAAAGCAGCTGAAATTGTATGGGCACATAATACGGATGAATCAGAATAGATTGGTGAAGAAGATAGTAGAAATTGGCAGAGTAGGTAAAAGAAGAGTAGGAAGACCTACAAAGAGCTGGATGCAAAGAATGGAAGAAATAGGAAAAAAAAGAGGGAAGACGAAAGCAGAAATGACATAACATATCATATTTAATACGTAAAACGTTACGCTATTTTTAATGGCTTCCTCAGTTATATTAGCAATTATGATGAAAATTTTATATATATAAAGTAAAGAAATATAGGTTCGCGAAACCATTTAAAATTCGTAGCACTTGTGTACTTAGAAATTATTTGGTTAATTTTAAATAAAAAGTCCTTAATAAGAAAGCTACATTACTACATTTTTAACATTCGGTTGTTCATTGAAGTTGAAATACATTTTTAAAATTATTTGTATAATATAGTACTTAATATTTTTAATAGTAAAAGTATAGTATTCCAACCAGAAATTGGAAAGTTATTTAAAATCAGACCAGCACTCAGAACAGTAAGTCACTTCGTAATTTAATTCATAAAATGACTGTTTGATTGTCATTCAGTGACACTTCGATAATAACCTTCAAATTTGACATATGCATTGGGAATTTTGGAAGACATATACCTTTTTCAACATTTTCTAAGCTAGAATACGGTTTTAAAAACTAATGTGAAATATAGCTTCTTTATTTACGTTATCATTGACGACGTGTGCTATATTTTTCACATCTCACAATATTTTTTATATTGTTTATGAATATTTTTCATTAATTTCATAAAGCTATAGAAAAGACGTGGTATGCACATTATGCTTTCAACTGATTTTTTACTCGACCTACGCCTCGTCAAAAAAATGATTCTCGAGCATCAAAGTGTCATTTCGAACACTAGATACATAAATAAATATTTCCTACCCCAGTTCAGAAAGTACTTACTACCGCACTCGAATGCGTGCGAAAAGTGACCATTTTCTGCACTCTCTGTGATGGCTAAAAGTGACAAATGTCAACTTTTTTGAAAAACTTCGAATTGAAAAATTAAATTTCCTGCTGGACGTGAAAACGTGCTAGGAAAAATAACATGTAACACGCGTGCCGAAATGGCCATTGTAAAAATTCGTATGTTTATTTTGCAGTCAACCATTTTCGCACTCGTATAACAATTTACTATTTCCTACAATCGTGTCGAAGGTTTTTACACAATTTCTACTGTTTTTCCGCTTGTAATTTTTACTACATGCTGTCTTGGTAGCCCGTATTAAAAAGCGTAAATCGTAAATTTCATTAAAAAATTTTATGTGAACACAACCTAGAACATCGATCACAGTGTGGTAGAAAAATTTACTCAACTAATTATTCAAGTAATTTTAATACTTCCATTACGATCGTAACAGAAATTGTGTATGTAACATGTGCAAAAAGTATGTTTATGACCCTTGGCATATTGTTTAACGGGGCAAACATTTTTATGTTATGTCAAATGCTATAAACACTAACTTCTTGCACTTGATACATAAATAAATCATTCCTAAATTGAAATAAAAGCCTTTCACTTATATTTGTATATCATACACCATGCCTCGAGTATTAATCGTCCTTATCTGTACGCCAACCTATCGATTTTTATTACACTTCATTCATTTATGCGCCTGAATAACTCTAATTGCTTTTTCACGTGACACCCTTAGAGACTGACATCGATAGGGGCTATTCCTCACCTTCTAACGAGTGCAGGACTCGGAAATGAAACCTGCATTTCTAGATGGCTAAGGTTATCCCCCTTGAAAAGCAAAACAGAGCATTCTATATTTAGAAAAAGCTCTTTCCAATGTTTTTCTTGTCAGTTTTGAAACGAAAATACTTATTGGATGCGTCAGCTAATGGATAATAAATATTGTATCACCCTCAAAATTATATGCTGGAATCATTACAAGGATAATTTACCAAGCTCAGCTACGTCAGACGCCCACTTCGACGGAATTGGCCAAGAAACTTTGTTAATGGCCGCATGGCGTGACTTTGCTGCTTACAAAGCTCCATTTCGACTTTGCTTGTGTGTATTATCAGAATGCGCTTACAAATAAGGTTAACAAGGATTCCTTCGAGATAAACCCAATGTAGTATTTACTTCGCTACAAGTCATTGAAGTGCCATTGTTGGAACGTTCAATTGAAAAGTCCGAGTTTAAGAATTGAATGGAAATTGCAGGTTGCCATATGCTGGGAACAATAGGATCGGTTTAACTCTCGTGAAAAGCTGGAAGAGCACCAAGTGCACTGCTGGAGTCGTAACTATTTCCTCCATTTCTACAAATCTTATGTAGCAATTACACGCACAATTGATTAGAACGTATGAAGGCAATCACGGCTAGCGCTCCCGACTTGGAATTAAATGGCACATAACGCCTAAGTTTAATTTTAGACACATAAATTTAGTTTACGTCGCACTTGGGAGTAACAGGAGGTGCAGATGTGATGCGTGCAACCCCTGCACTTCCAGCCTACGATCAGCTACATTTTATAACCGAGACCATGGGGCCTTATCTGAATCGTGTTGACCGTAAACCAGTAGTCCTGGTTTTATTGCGCTTTGTAAAAGATAAGAAAAAAAAGGTAAATTCCGCAGATGACGGCAACTCGGCAAATCAATAGTAAAGTTTAAAGAGAGTGAAAATAACGGGATTCGACGAAGCAAGAACGTACGGGGTCATAGGATGCTCTATGACCCATGAAGCGGTTACGAGATTGAGATGTCAGTGCTAAATTTGCTACTGGTGCAGCTACAGAAGCAATGCACTTTGTGTAAAACCTTTGACGTCCTGACACGTAAAAGCCTTGCACAGGGATTTGCCCTGTACGTCTGCTCTGTACTGCAGAATATACGAGTCTGCAAAAGGATAAATTGAAACTTGTATCGCTAGATTCGTGGAAATGTTTCTGTCGCACCTCGAAGTCATTTGAAACATCGTGTGTAAACGTTTCCCTAAATGCCATGTCGTGTTGCTGGATCTGAAAATATATTCAGTTGGTTCGAATGTTCAGTTTGAAACACAAATGTTTATGATTTTTTCACTTTTCTATTGTCCATAGTACCGGAAGTGTTGTAATCATAAAAAAATTCAAATTAGGATTTATGGAGAAATACGCGTTTGGGGCATAAGGGCTGCAATACACTTTATATCAAATATGTATGTGTACATAAATAGATGGATGAGTGGACCGTGCACATAGGTTACAAATTTTATATTTGGAAGTTTTGACGATTACCCTTTCGGGTAAATAAGCTTTTGGCGGTAATGGACAAATTTGTGTGGAAGAAAATATTGCTTTCCGCTGCTACATTTTTCTTAACAAACGTTTGTTAAATGTTAAGTACATTATCCTAAAATATAATACAGAAGCTATCGACTTTTTTGTCGAAAGCTCTAGTTTAAAAAATTGCAGCTACTTTAATTTTAGCGAAGTATATATTTTAGTCTCTTATCGTCATCTGGGAGAGATCTTCAAACGTTTAGTTGCCAAAGCTGGCCATATAGTGTTTGATCAATTTCTTCAAATTGTCAAAGTAATTTATTTTCTGCTACCCATTTAGAAGAGTTTGTAGCATTGGACAGCTAGAATTGTGTCTACATAGTTTTTTGGAAAACTTAAAAAATACGTTATAAGCAATTTATTTATGTATTTCTTAGATCTTGGCAGAAATCCCGTTGGAATTTTCTGTGACTTAACACGTGTCTTCGACTGTGTAATTATTTGCATATTGGAGAAACTACGGTATTTGGGTATTAGAGGGGTGGCGTTAGAATGGCTTCGTTCAGAATAAAAAACAATTCATCAGCTTAAGTTACACTGATTCTTCAATATCCCAACAATACGAGGAAATAAATGTAGGTGTACCACAGGGATCAATCTCAGGTCCTATCCTCTTTTTACTTTATGAAAATGAGAACAATTTTGTATATTCCGATGATACACCTTTCCTCTTATATTCATTTGACCTTCATCTACAAGATTGTTGCAACAAAGCTGTATGATAAATTCCTGGTTTAACGCCATTGCTCTTCTCTGGCTGCGTAATTAAGTTCGTGTTGTTTCCCTTTACATTGCTTAAAAATATTTGTAATGAACATTTAGTTATTGAACTTATACTATGCATAAGTTGAATCAAGGCTCCATTATGGTGTTTGTTTTTGGGGTTACTCTACGTACTCAGTTCAAGTATTTATAATACACGAAATTTGTAAAGAACTTCACTCAGAACTTCTCTCGCAAGCGGCCGTTGTGACACTAAACAATTTTAAAAATCAAAAGGAAGTAGGTGTAAAAATAATACTGAAACAATAAAAGGAAACACTTGGTAATGCGAAGTACATAAATTTTTAAATAAAAAACGTTATCTGTGATAGTACGAACTGCGAATGCAATTTCAACGCTCGACCCTCTCTGCCACTCGGGACCGTTCGGATCTCTGCGATGCAGCTTCGTTAAACGCACCGCACTTATTCGTTGCCTCTTTTTGTTTTCTACAACATTTATCTGTTACCTGTTGGGTCCCATTTTTGTCAATGGAACGGGACGGGAAAGGACGGGACGGGACGGGACTGGACGGGACTAAACGGGACGGGATGGAACGGGACGGGAGGGAAAGGAAAGAGAAGGGATGGGATGGAAGAGGAGGGGAGGGGACGGGACGGTACGGAGACGGGGACGGAGAAAGGGATGGGGACGGGGATAGAATGGGATGGGATGACAGAAAATAATTAGTCATTATTTAATACACAAATAACGAACCTCGCGCGAACGAAGTCGCGGGTAACAGCTAGTTTCAGTATAAGAATGGTTGCTATATTCGGTATTATTACCCTAAAGATTCAGTTATGACTTAGTTACCAGCCTACTTTTGTATATCTAAAATTCTAAACAAAGGCTTAATATCCTGAAACTAGTAAGCGTTTAACCACTCATCACATTTTATTCGAAGCATAACGTCTGGCGAAATATTAAAAAGAAACTAAATTTTAAAAATGTATCTTGTGTATTATTTCATTAAGTATAGGTATTGTATCTGTTGTGAACTGCTCTAATTTTATTTATATTAATATTGATGTGTATTATATGTTAAATTTTGACTACTTCCGTATGACCTTGTATCGTCACAGGAATAAAGAATATTGTTATTTAACAAATTTTTAAAACTTTGCAGCAAAAAACTGGCATTCCGATTTTTGTAATAAGTAGAAATACTTCAGTATTGTCTTTTAGTTTGAAATTCTTACCAAATTTTACTGGCAACATTCATTTAGGATTCGAAAAGACACAATATGTTTGAATAAGATTCGAGAGAAAAAGGCAAAAATACGAGGGGAACTAGAAAAGTTATCTACCTAACTATGAAACGAATTACATACGGTTTTTTAAATAATTTTATTTTTCAATATAATCTCCCCCAACTTCAACGCACTTATGCCATTTTTCCTTCAAAGAGTTAATGCCCGTTGAAAAAAAAAGATTCTTCTTGGGTCTCAAAATAGTCCTTGACTGCCTCCTTCAAATGCTCGTCTGTTTCAAAACGACGCCCTCTAAGATTCTGTTTTAGGTTTCTAAATAGATAGAAGTCGGATGGTGCCAGATCCGGACTATAAGGTGCATGATTTAGCTCAATAAAGCGGCATTCCTGCAGAATTGGTTTGATTTTGGCGGCCTTATACACGGTCGGGTTGTCATGAAGAATGAGCGATTCACCTTGTGATAAATTTGGACGTTCTTTGACAATAGCTGTACGCAGCTTTTTGAGGGTGTTACCATAAACCTCTGCAGTGATTGTAGAGCCTTTAGGCATATATTCAATCAAAAGAATACCTTGCATGTCCCAAAAGATGGTTGCCATGAGTTTTCCAGCTGAAGATTGCGTGCGGACCTTCTTTGGGGGAGGAGACCCCTTATGCACCCATTACATAGACTCTAATTTCGTCTCAGGGTCCCAGTGATGTACCCAAGTCTCATCATCAGTCACTATCCGCATTAAGAAGTCGGGGTCCGCTTCCAAAGATTCCAAATTGTTTCTACAAATTTGCTGTCTACGCAGCTTTTGCTCAGGAGACAATAATCTGGAAACCCACCTTGCTGAAACTTTACTCATGCCCAGTTTATCGTGCAATATTGTCAAAACGCTAGGTTCGGATATTTCCTATGCTGTAGCAATGGTGAAGACCTTTATACGGCGATCCTCAAGAACCATGGCTTCCACTTTCTTGCACATTTCAACATTTGTCGCTTCTGCAGGTCTTCCACTTCTGGGGTCGTCTTCTATAGATTCCCGTCCCAACCGAAATTGTTTTGACCAAAATTTAATTGTGAAATAAGACGGAGCATCGTCTCTAACACCGCAATCATTCGTTCGCGAATATTTTTCGAATTGTTGCCTTCCTTTGTAAGGAATTTTATTACACTTTGATGCTCTAATTTCAAAAGACTCATTTTTAGACACAAAACACTCCACAAAATATAAAATTACTGGCGGATATGAATCAAATTTTTCATGCAACAATGAAAGACTTGTCACTGTTTGAGATTACAAGCTGAAGCTTATCAATTGTTTCTATCATGGCTAGGTAGATAATTTTTCTAGTTCCCCTCGTATATATCACGTATAATAAATTTAAAAAAATACAATGTGTAATACATAGAATATAATAAGAAAAAGGTGAAGAATTTCTAGTAAATGAAAGTAGGTACGTATGTTTTGAAACGTTGGTTGCATGAATGATCAATATTGATATCAAATTTGTAAACATAAACAAGGGGTCTGTAATAATTATAACAATAATTGGCTCAAGCTTTTATACAAGCTGCAACATGTTGCCTTAGTTTATGTATAGGTTCACAAACAATAAAAAAGCCAACCGTGACCAGGTATGTACACAAAATGGACATGTTTGGCTTGAGTGTACAAGTCGCCAACAGAAATAAATCATTGAAAAAATCTTTGTTTCAGTTCAAAAGCTAAAAATTGCTGGCTGTTTATCTTCAAGGATGGCGCAGTCTAAGCCGATATTTGATTTTAATATTTATAAATGACATTACTTCATACCTTTGGCGTTAAAAAGTAAGAATACAATAATAAAATAAGGCAAAACAAATAAATTTCAATACAGCACCACCATAAAGGGTAATTATCGAGTAGCGGTTTGTGTTTAAATAACTAAAACACAGGAATTCAACCTCTTATTTTTTTCGGCCAAACAATTAATTGAAAAAGCCACACGTTATTGTTTGCGGTGCTCGACTAATAACTCTTCGTTTGTACCTTGTATTAATTTTATTAGGGTGATAAACTTGCATCATAATTCAATTTCTTGGGCTGTTATAAATGTATATACACTTAGATTGAAAACAGCATTATACCGATCACTGTTGACGGATCTTCGAAACCATATTTATTTGCCTTTATTAAACAAAGTTAACTGTAAATGCAAATTGGTCATATTGCGGTTGCAATTCTTAAATAACCACCATAAGGTGTAAACAGAAATATGGTTTTGAAAAACACACACTGTTTACAGGAGGTAAAAATAGTATTAATAAAGGCATACGTTTTGATTGCACTGACTCATATACATCTAACCTGTGAAAATGTGCGAAGATGTCGTGATTTTAATTATTACGATATATGGAGATTTCAACGGGTGGTAATGATACGAAACTTACTGCCAATTTGGGTTGTCAAAATTATTTATGAAATAAAAATGTCTTTTCCAAATTTTAGAATTAAAATGTACAAACTTTATTATTATTAATGTTTTTATTGCTCTTAGCTGTTTTTATTAAATCAGAATCTAAAGATTTACTTAATTTGCTTATACATTTTTTAAATATTGGTAGACAAAACAAAAGTTACGTTTCCATTTCAAATATTCTGTACATTTGTGCCTTAGTTAATGTCGAGGATAAAGATTTCGTGGATGCGCCAATGATATTTTATTCTATTTAAGTGGATGAAAATAAATATTCATTGTTTATTTAGGAATAATTTGTTAACTGCTCTACAAAATCATTTTAGCTCCAGGGGAAATCACCAATCTACCAACATAATATTTTTTAGAAACAGAAACCCTAGTAAATATCGTGATCAGTGCACAAAACTCGATAGTCGAGTAATACCGTCAAAATCAAAGCTTTATGATGAAAGCTTACATGTTAGACTGAAGCTAATGTGGAAGAGTTCTCCAAAAACAATATTTGTATAAAAAATACTGAACCGCGGAACACTTTGCCAATTTTTCGAGTTCTGATTTCGATCTGATTTTCGTGCGCTTAATATGTGTTTTTTATACCGGGTGTCCATTCTCAAAGTCGAACATAGGCAATTAACATTAGTGCATTCACTCGTTCTTCATTGAAGTAATTCATTTTTCTGTAGATAATTTTAACAGACGTTGACAGAAAATACCTGATTCACTCCAACTAATTACCAATTTTTCTGACAAATGCTATCAAACTTGAAAAGCATGGCATGGCATATTTAAAAATTCCCAAGTTTTAAATTAGTATTTTAAAATAAAAATCGCAGTTTGAATATTATTATTGGTATCGTTTGATGCGTAATAATTTTATCTTTTCATTGATACCATTACCTTCCCTGTAAGTTGAATTGGCGAGCAGGAATCGGCAGAAACGTGCAATACAATGTTAATCGCCTATGTTCGACTTTGAGAACGGACACCCGGTATATTAGATTAATGTAAATAGTTAACTTTTTATAATTTCAGAAGTGGTCTAAAAAAGGCAATTCTCAACTGAGTAGATAGTGTAATCACCAGTTTCAGTCTCGTAATTAGCTATCTTACGGAAAAATGATGTTTCTTTGTATGCCATGCTCTTGGTGACTGCAGTAAGAAAAGCATAATGTTGGTTTATTGTGAATCCCCAACTCCATGTAATAAAAAATGTAAATGTGCCGTCGTCAAATGGGCAACGATAATTATTATTTAACACGCAAATGGAACCTCCTGCTTTAAATAACTAATAATGCTGTCACTCAAACTGGCTTGCAGAAGACAAGATACGTTTCACATTTAAATGTTAAATGAACTGAGGTGACTTCACCGATTAATTCAATTTTCTCTTAAAGTTATTTCGTGAAATTTGTTACACATTTCTGTTAACTAAGTTGCTACTTCTTCTTTTGCAGTGTCATCCCATGTTTCGTTTTTTAATTAATAGAATGGTAAAGACTTAACATATTTGTCCTCGTAGTTAGTACCGAATTAATGAATAATAATTTGTTTAGGCACATCGGAGTACAATCTGAGGCATAAGAGTAATTGCAAATTTGCAACACTAATTGAAGGAAAGGTTAATAATTAAAGGAACGGGTCGAATAGTCAAATTGCTTCAGAATACAATTAGTTGATGCTCCATCGTCTTTGATGTAAATTTCGCTAAATTATTGTTAATGTGTTTCCATATTTGGCACAGTTTATCATGTAGTTTGTTGATAATCCGTATTATTCCGCGGCAATTTAATTTGAGATTAGCCGAAGTTCCCATGAAAGCTGCCAGAATGTAACCTACTTGTCCAATAAATTTAAGCGCATAAGCGACAGTTTTAGATACAGTCGGCATTATGCTCCACATAACTTGGTAAAACCGCAGAGTTCACATGTTAAGCAAAGTTAAACTACGTTATTAATAGTCCCTGATTCGGGCGAAAACGCTTTGGTTACACTTCAGTTCCTGCATTTGTCAAACTACATTAAACTTCAACGTCCGAATTTGAACTGCTTTTATCTGAAATTGTTGCCGAAATTCACATTTCACTTCATTAAAAATTATCGCGTAACGCATACAAGCGCCCCGCGCTTGAACGCGAGTAATGGAGCGAGCGGCGGCATTTTTGGAAAATGCACAAGTGACAAAGTGTTTCCTGACTTTTACAAATAAAGACTTCGGCATCACTATTATGAGCCCGGAAACGAGCGATGATGCTTCATTAATGGCGCGCTTCATTTTCCAAATTTCCGCTAATGACCGCCTTCCCATTTAGTTTCTCTAATAAAACACACGCTCGTAAATCTTTGAGCGGGCAAATATATAAATTGCGAAATGACCAGCGAGCAAACAAGCCAAGATTTATGACTCGCGTCGAGCTTTCGCCTTAAAACCTTCAGGAAGTACAAAAAAGTATAAAGGTGGCTCTTAGAATTAATCTTTTGCTCGGGGATTTTTGTATTATGCTTTGTTTATGAAGGAAAGAGGGGTTTATTTATGGAGCGCTTAAGGAAAGCCGATTGGTGTAGTAGACACGACCACGTACCTGAAATCTCCTTAACTTCAGGACAGGTTTTCGTTACCGCGGCCAGTCTTCTTGAAAACTGTAAACCCCACAAGTGAAAAAATAGCAATTCTTCTTTGTGTTCGAGCACAGTTTGAATCGTTTATATTTGAGTTAATAGTTAATACGTAGTGCTATTACCAAAAACCATTTATACATGTTGCAAAATTTTGCACATACACTCTTTTGTATACAAGTTGAATATGTGAATACTATTAAGAACATAATTAAAGCAGCTTAAAAAAGTATATCGTTATTTTTCTATGCATGGTGGACTTTTTGAAACATAGAATTCTTCTCCTGTAGAGAACTGGCGATACAAACAGCTATCTAAATTTTGGAAACTACACTTCGGAAGATGGAATGTCGTGCATTTAAAGCAACGACTAACCTTTCGTACATGAATTCCGTTGTCTTCTAGCTGATCTTTTCCATTATAATTTTCCTTCAACTTGTTACGTTCTAAAACCGTAAGACAGGCTCAAGGCGTTGAGAGGTCAGCTACACTAAACCTCCGGTCGGCTCACAACTATCTCAGCGTTGGGTTGGGTTTACTTGATCTCGACAGTTCAGCTATGCTAAATGATTGTCAAAATTCGTTGTTTTACAATTAATTATGGCGCCTCTGCGGAAAAATTATCAAATCTAGAGGTTGGAATCTGCCACGTCCACAGTCGTCGATAGAAAGCTCTAATCTTTCCAATTAAAAACGCGGAAGACCCAATAAGCAAAACACGATTTATAAAACGATTCGCTTTTTGCATCATACCCTGACAGTAAGGCTTAGCGAAGTTCGTCCAAACACAAAATAAAATAGAACATAATTTACAAAAATAATTTAATAAATGTTACAACAGAAACAAAAACCATTAATCCTCTAGGATCCGGCAACGAAGTCCAGGCCGCAAGTAACTGGATTTTATTTTGAAGCATTTGTTCGCTTGTTAAAATTTAACAATCACTAGCCTAATTAACGCCATGACTTCAAGGCCGCTCGGGGAAAAATACCAAGTTATACCGTTGGCGTCGTGGCTGCAATATCGGCGGATTGCTTTTGGCTCGTACGAAGTAGTTGACGTTACTTCTTTGGTACAACATACGTATTTGCGCAAGATAGCAAAGTTTTTTATTTTACACTGTGGAGTGGTTTTCTACAGGAAATTAACTTGAACTTTAATTTAACCGAGTCCCGGGGTTTCGTACTGCGTAACTGCTCGCTATAAATGCGTAAAATAAAATACGTAGGCAATATCGTACGCTGTCCGGCTACCACGCTAATATCTGTAGTAGTTGTTAACCCCTAACAAGGGAACCCGTCAGTTTCGACGGGCAAGGCTAGCCACCTATGCGGCATACGAGCAAAGACGGCTCATATAACCACGACTTTGTGCTTAAAAGAGGCCACTGGCCTAATATAATAGGAAAAAGTTGTGTATTCCTCCAAAACTGTTTAAAATCCGGCATTAGTCGATTCACTGATTTTGCAACATCGAGGCGGTATAGGCTAAACGAGAAATTTTGTGCGACTTTTACGGCACGAACCCAACCGGCAACAGAAACTCACTTGTATTTCGACACTGAATGCTTGGTTCACTACTATGAACATATTGCTATGGTCCTTTATGACTTTAGTTTAATTTAATTGACATGAATTATTTATTCTCAGGATTTATCACTTTATATTCTAACTTACTTTTCTTGATTCACAGCTAGCATGTATTTGTAACAAATTCAATTGTTCGACTCTCAATCTCGTTGGGTTACTGTAGAAATTTAATTAGGACATGCACAAATAAAACCCATAACATTTATTGATTATAAATCTGTATTTTTGAATATTTATAGGTTTAATCAAATGATCATTAGTGAATTTAGTATTAAATTCAATTTAAATAATTAATACTATATGTTTATATGCAATTTAATTTAATGTTTATCTTTAAATTTTTTCATAAACCTTTCGTTTAAACACTGTTAACTTGGCTTGTCTTTAATTTATTGATAATTTACTTTCATAAATTTTAGAATTGTTCAATTAGCAGTTTTTTTCATTTAATTTCTTATATTTTCACTCAGATCTGGTAATATTATCTTTGTTTTTCACTTACGTTGTGGCTTTTCTGTCTTCGAGCTCAAATGATCTTTATTTACACAATGGACTTGCATCTACTACATGAACTGCTTAGTTGCATCCTTGTCAGTAACGCCTGCTAGTTATGCTTTGCGCATACCGTCAACATTTTTATATTTCTTTCTTCAAAACTTCTTATTGTGACAACTTTTATTTTATACATACACTTCTACTGGGTATATACCAGTATGTATTTTATATAATTGAATTTAACTAGTGTCATTTTTTAATTCAAAATTTTACACACACACAATTGTTATTGTTATTATTCTATATTTATATTTTCTCCAACACCTTGGAAATCAAATACTTTTAGCTAAACATGTCATATTTTAGGTTAACCTGTTCTCAAATTGTGCCTCTCTCCAATTATTATGCATCATTATGCAACAATAACCCTTTTATACAACAAATATGTAAGAAACAAACTTATGTTTTATACTTTCTATAGTTCATTCAAATTCAAGATAGAGCAAAATCTGCAACCCAAGTGACAAATATCAGCAGTCAGTTGATTGCTAATTTGATTTTATTAAAATGTAGATCATGGGATGTACGTACGTATATAGAGGTTATAGTTTCTCTCAAATTTGCAAAGCTTGAAATTGAAAAATTGTGCGATGTCTACCTAAATGAAATCTGCTAAATGTGATCTGAGAACAAATTTACCAACTAAAAAATGTTGCAAATGGCTTCCTTAAGCAAAGATTCATATTACAAACATGACATATTGATTTTGACACTTATAAAGACAGCAACAAGACCATATCTCTCTGATCTAAATTTTAATCAAATCAAATTAGTAATCAACTTACTGCTGATATTTGTAACTTGAGTTGCAGATTTTGCTTTATCTTGAATCTGAATGAACTATAATAATATTTACTTTTGCAAATAAACTGACTAATATAACAACTTAGTTCAAAATTATTGTTATCAGCCAATTTGAGTTACATTTGCAGTCAACGAATGGACAATTAGCTGGTATCGTTTACAATTTCATATGTAATTGAATTAATACATATGATTCTTTCTGACTGATCGTTGTTTCAGTAATGGACAGTCAAATTTGCTGACGATCTGTCGATACCATTGTATGAAATAGCATTTTTAATTGTGATGGGCTTATTCGAATGAAAAATAACCGGTTATCCGGTTATTGAAATAACCTATGTAACTCGGTTTTCGTTCCAAATATTCGAATGAAAAAAAAACTCATCCTGATACGTACTACGTGCCATATATCAGCGACCTGCGTGTGATCGAAATTCTGTAAATAATACGTCATTCATAACTCATAAGTCATAAGCATAAGCAAGGCTGATTGTATTGAAAACACCATTTGGGCGTCTCGCTCTACAGTTTTCTCCCTTGCTTCCTTGTCAGCTGAGGCTCGCGGGCGATCCGTCGTCATGTGATATGAACATAAATCAATTTTTTGCCGCCTTTAACCCGGCCGATCGATAAACATAAACGTTTTACCACTGTTTTTTATTGCGCTTAGCAAGCAGTCCCGCATATTTCTTTCTTTCTACACTTAATAAATACCTCTTAATTTCCAATACATAACACATAATGTACATATTATGTTTTGGTTATAGATCGGAAGAATGTAGGAGTAAAACTCATACAAATACAACAGTATATTATTAATTATTATTATATTATTATAAATCGCCAGCAATCGAAAACAATAAAGGTGTATCCAGATATATTTCATTCATATCCACAATTACTTATTGCACAAACTCCTTAGAAATCAAATAAAAATCAATTATACAATTATTATAATTAACGATTAACTGAGTTCCTCTGCTATCTGCAAGTTACGATGCCGATGCAGATGACGCTGAACTGCGTAACCGGCAAACCGGCGAAATCGAAACGAATCGAGAACCAAAATGTATTCGAATGAGTATTCAAATAATCATTCGGTTATTAATATCATTCGAATGCAAATAATTCGGTTATGAAAATTGTCCGGTTATGCCCATCACTAATTTTCAATGATAAAACCGCACTGTTCTATTCAATATTCTGTTTATTTGCATTATAATTAAGCTGCATGTCAATTATATTTTATTTAAAATTTAGAACCTAGATGGAAAAGTGTTCCCTCCGTGTATTGTCCAATGTTTCTATGAAACTCGACAAAAGTCGAAAAGCAGGAACTTTATTTTGAAATAATATTATAATTTTGTAATGTATTTCTCTTTTGTTGCAGCATTTCGACTGCCGCAACCACATCCGAGTTATCCAACCCGTTGGCGATGGAAGCAGGCTGTATTTATGCGGAACGAACGCTCATAATCCGAAAGACTGGGTGGTTCACGTAAGTGTCTCAGGTTGCTGTAGAAATGAGAGTTTATTAAGTATTTTTACAACACTTTAATACTTTGTGTTTAATATGCGCCAGTAATAAAAATGCCGTTATTAAAACATGCCCGGGTGCCGTGTAATGAAAGGTAATAAGAAGTTTTAAGGGGTACGAGGGCCGCAAGCCTCAATTACCCACCTGGAGCTAAGTTTCTGTGTTAAAATTTCATAAGTTTCATATCAAGCGTTCTTCATTAAAGCTTTATATATTAAATGAGTGTGTGCATCGGAGGAGAAGATGAAGAAGCACTACCACCGCTCTAAACCAAGCACTTCCACTTTATTGTTCAATAAGAATTTGTTTAATAATTAACATTGTAAGGCTAAGCGTCAAGTTTCTTGAGGCACTTTTCTACATTTTCCGGCATCAATAATGGAAACTTAATTTCCGGTATACACACAGCCTAATGGCTTATTTATTTATATAGCATGTGGTGAACGAAGCGTAAGTGTTTCCGCAAAGATTATTTGCGTATTACATAGGCTTATTTAACATTCACTAGTTTTTGTCAAGTGTGTTGTAACTTCGTTGAATGTCTCATCACTTATTTGTTTTTGTACGCGTAACGGTAGAAATTACATTTCATGCTGTACATAGCAACTCACAAAGTTTTTAATTAAAAGTTTTTTTATCAAAACTTTATATTAGAACTTACTGTTTATAAATGACTTTGTACGCCTGTTGGGTTATTCGTAACTCAGGCGAACGCATTAATGTTAAAACAGCAAACTAAAGTCATTACTGTAATACTACTCTATTGCCTTGGATTTTATTTACAAAAACTTTTAAATATCTGTATCCACTTGCCAAGAAAAAATAAAATAATTGAAATTGTCAGGAATTTGTAGAGTCCTTATTCATAGAATCTGTTCGATATTCCTTAGACTCCTTGGCATGTTCGAAGCGCTCCAGAGCGAAAAGCCACTTTTTAATCCCTAGTGATTTCTAATTCTGCTGAAAACTTCATTTTCAAATAAACGCCCTAACTATAATCATTGAGTCATATCGGTCAAGTCATTGAGGATGTAGGCCAGCCAGACATTTCAGTGAGCAATGTTTTTGAAATATTTAGATGTCAAAATAAGTATTTCCACAAACATCTCAATGTAGAATTTTTGCTGTCTTGATAGGGTCAACAAAATTGAGAATATCTTCAAATGCTCTCTAAGTATGTATAATACTACTTACTACCATTTTCTTATTTCTAATAGACTACACAAGTATTAAAATAACGTGATACAAGGTATTAACGTAGTTTCGGTTTTCTCATGTCGATATCGGTACACATCTATATACACGTAGTTGTTCTTTGTGATAGCCATTTCGTTCAATCCTCAATTTCATGATTATTTAACCTTTACCTAACATCGGATCCAGGCCATGGTATGTACTTCCTAGATGGGAATGTAGTTCTGGCTTCATTAATGCCTTGTCTGAGAACATTTTGTTTAAACCACCATCGTTCTAGACCTTCACAAAGCGTAACATTATCGTTTGATCTATATTTAAAACATACTTTCGATATATTGTGCAAAATATACAGCGACGCCTATAATTGGCCTAACGGCTGTTGGCTGAGTACCAAAAAAAAAAACTTGGAGTTCAATTAGGGTAAAAATTATGGCTAAATTTCATAAGAACAATTTTCCTTTAAGATCTATAGTAACTTTATATATGAGCTCTACTTACAACTTACCTGAATATCTATCTAAAATATTGAATAATGTAACATCACTTAACAAATTTAGCATTGAAGACACTACCTTTTTTTTCATATAACAACACAATATATACTCAAACGTTTGGTTGTGCAATGGGTTCAGAAATTTCATCTACTATTGCTAATTTAGTATTAGAAGATATAGAAACTAAAATTCTTAAACAAAACCGTAATTATTCCTTTTATTGAAGATATGTGGATGACATCATAATGGCAACTGACTCTGTAAATAAACAAAAATTATTAAAAAACTAGCGTTCTGCACCCAAATTGGGCGCGAAATAATTCATATAATGCAATTTGTACAAGAGTGATCCATTTTGTGTGTGAAGTTAATTTTGAGGTTAGAAAATCCACATAAAAAAGTCACTTATAAAAATTTGAAAACCCTACTACTGGCTTACTTGCGTCGCCCCGAGTCGATTGACACCAAAATAAGCAATTCGGCCCACGGGTTCGCTCTTAAAGTGGCGTCAAGCGGGCAAGCAATGAAAATTATTATGTCGGATAGAACATATCAACATAAACACTCAATTAAAATCAATAACATACCATCTATAAATAAAAAGCTGCCTTAACAGACCATGCCATTGAAACTCACCACAAATTTAACTTTAATATAATCCAAATTCTTACATGGGGAGTATAATTGAAAGAAGCGTCTATGTTTAGAGATGATCGAGGTACAACGTAGCCGTGTTTCTATAAATTATAAAACTGATATTGATAACTTAAGTTTCATACATCATAATTTATTTAAAAAAACTTAGATTAACAAAATAATTATACTTCTAATATATTTACTTTCAGCTTGAATAAACTATTTAAAAAAATATATAACAATAATAATAATTTTTACCCTAATTCATAAATATTTGCTTCCCTGCCCTGACTTAATACAAAACTCGAATTTGTCGTTCTGCGCATTTGGCGATAAACTAAAGCACCCTTGCATCTTCTTATCACACTTTCTTAAAACATTATTTCGTTCAGAATGCGAAAACGTCGACTTGTAAAAGTAATTTTATACTAATTATGGATTGGCATAATCCTTGATTGTTTGATCATAATGAATTTGATTAATTAACTCATCGTAATATATTACGCCAATCTCAAATATCGAGTAAGTATGCAATATAAGGAAATATAATATGAGATTCGCATATCTATTTGTTTTATTTTTCAGCAATGTAAATTAAAACTTTAATAATTTTGTAATTTTTTGCCCTTCTTTACTGATGAAGCCAACATAATTGGCGAAATGTTTAAATATAATATTTTTAATTATTAAACAATATGTAACGATAATATTTTCATTTATCAAACTAAAATCTAGGTAACTTTAATTTTGACATATAAATTTCCTATTAAACTTATCAGAATTTAAAAATGTCAAAGAATTAGTCTATAATGCACTTAATAGATACATAAATATCAAAAACAAAAACATTGAAGAATAAATTGGTTCATAAATGCGCAGAAAAGTTATTCTACATAAATAACTCCAGCTTGTACAGACGATTACATGACTTTGGTGATCCCAGTATGGGCTTCAATAGTAATTTGAGTAAAAGCATTATTATTTCAGTTTAATACCCGCAAGGGTGCTTCAATTTTAGAAATATATGGGATTGGCGACCCCGCCTGGCAATAGGTATAAAATTCCTGGCTTTCCAAGTCGGGGTTTAGGTCGGACTAGCCCTTCGAACCCTTAAGCTTTTCTTCTGGTTAAAATTTCTAAGAAATCGAAGACGAAAAAGGACATTGTTAATGAGTAATTGGAACATACAAAATATTTCAAACAAGGCGATGACCTAAGTTAAAATACTTGATTTAGATACTTTCTGTCTAGCTGAAGCAAAGCGAAAATGAAAATGCAGTGAAGCACCCGATGACTAAATTATATTTTGGTCTGCTGTAGAATAGTCGCAAAGAGCAGCAGCAAGAGTTTACTCTACTTATTAGAAGGTAATATCAGAACTTCATAATAAATGTTCAATTTGTAAATGAAGGTGCTTAATTATATACAAGGTGTTTTAAAAATGTCTGCCAAAATTTCTAGGACGTATAGTACATCACAAAATAAGTGTAGTTTACTCTATAAAACTATTTCTGAAAATGCACTCCCAATGAGCTACAGCCCCTAGAAGAAGACTCTCAAAAATGGTTTTTTGGCATTTTCTTGAAAACTGTTACAGGTAACTTAACGAAATTTGGTACAGGGGCGTAGTTTTTTATGAGAAATATTACTAATTTGTTAGAATCTTCATATTTTATTCAGGGGCGTAACTTACAAGGGGGCTGGAATGGTTCAATTACCCTATCTTTTTTTGCGTGGTTTTATCTAATACATTTATCAAAAATCTCAAAGCTTGATTTATCTTACATAAAAAGGCCATTTGTTGCTCATTTGTTTAAGTCATATCTAGGCCTACTCAAAAGATTTTCGAATGCATTTTGGACAAGCAATTTCAAAAGCTGGAAAAACACGTCAACATTCAACTGCAAATTACACTAAAACGGTCAACTTTAAAACATTTTAACAAGAATGCCTTTTTTATGTAAGATAAATCAAGCTTTGAGATTTTTGATAAATGTATTAGATAAAACCACGCACAAAAAAGATAGGGTAATTGAACCATTCCAGCCCCCTTGTAAGTTACGCCCCTAAATAAATTATGAAGATTCTAACAAATTAGTAATATTTCTCATAAAAAACTACGCCCCTGTACCAAATTTCGTTAAGTTACCTGTAACAGTTTTCAAGAAAATGCCAAAAAACCATTTTTGAGAGTCTTCTTCTAGGGGCTGTAGCTCATTGGGAGTGCATTTTCAGAAATAGTTTTATAGAGGAAACTACACTTATTTTTTGATGTACTATATGTCCTAGAAATTTTGGCAGACATATTTGAAACACCTTGTATAACTATTCAAATACTTCGTATTATAGAATTTGTTATCAATCTACGTACCCACTGGTAATTGTTAATCCAATGTCAAAGAGAAGTTGTATTTAACAAACTGGAAAATATAAAAGACAAACGAGAAGTAGTGTTGGGAGGATATGTAAATGCTTGTGATGGTTTTAGGTAAGACTGTGCTGTAGTATGCCAATTTGGTGGAAAATTATTGATTGACAGAAGAGAGGCTTATAAACCTATGTAAGGAAATAAGAAAAAGATATGTAACACCTTTTATCTACACAACGAAATCCTTATGTATACCTAGAAACGACATTCACTAGATGAAAACACTACATTGATTTAAACATATGTCGAAAAAAGTCTATCCACAAAATTAAAGATGTTGGAAGTTCCCTTTCGAAATATATACTTCACTAAAAATTCCAAAAAAAGGCAATAGATCATCATAAGATGAAATTTCTTACTTATACTCGTAAACGGAACTTATTAAAACAAGGCAGTGTACAACAACTTCATAAAAATAGATTTAGAACAAGCGTTCCAAGGTAGACCACCTACAGATGATACTGACGCAAAGCGCAATCAACTTGGAAAAGCAACTCATCACAGAGCAGTCGGCCTACTAAGATTATAATCTAATTTGTGAAACAATTGAAGTTGTAAAGGCTAAGAAAACTCTCAGGAATGAGAGATTTTTCGCGCCCTATAGTGTGGTAGTCGAACTGTTAGTTTATTGCGGTGGAGAGATACAAATTCAACGACTTTTTATGTTGATAAATAGCTGTGTAGAGCATAAAAATATCTCTGCTCAGTGGAAGAAAACGTATACTGTATAAGAAGGACAATAGAAAAGATATTAACAGCTATTGAGCTTTATGTGTAAACTCCACCGTTAGTAGACTTTTTATCAAAATAATAAAAAATAAACTATACGTGAGATGCAGTGAATAATAAATGAAAATTAAAGTGGATTTACTGCTGAAAAGCCATGGTAACATCTTTGTTTTACAACAGCTGATGAAGAAACTATTTTCTAGATGGCAGGAAACTCACTTCTCGTAGGTGAATCTGGAAAAAGCGTGCACTTCCATTCTACGCGATAAGTTTTGACAGGTCCTTCACAACTTGCGAGTAAATGAATCAGTTATAGATATTATGAAGGAATTGTGCAACGAAAACCAAGCATACATATAAAATAAGACAACATGATTTCTAGACCTATAACCATGTCTAGATTTCTAAGATAAGAATGATTTTTATCCCCACTTGTATTTAATATACATATATCTGGAACGCATTTTATAGGATTAGAAAAAAATAATAGAAACGGTGTTGCAATAGGACCTAAATAGCACACTACTTAAACTTACTTTTGCTGATGATCAAGTATTTATATCGCAAGATGCGTATGACCTGCATATTTAATAGGTAATTCGGATGTTCAATTCCAGATTGTGATAACCGACGAAATTGGTACATAACAACTAAAGCAATTCAAATATATTGGAACTATTAGTTTAAAAACAAGCATTAGCTTCGATGAAATCAAAAGCAGGGTCCAAAAAGTCGTCGCGTGCTAGAATGCGTGAATTAGGTGTGATGAGACAAATACATCTTAGGAAGAGTGAAACGATATGGACTCTTAATGCTGAAACTACAAGAATACTGAAAGGGTTGCCTAGTAACACATACCTTATTTATCAGTAAGAGAAACATCAACTTCAGTGACAGCTTTTAGTATTAAAATTTATATAAAGACACCACGTAGTTCCTAGGATTAAAAGTACTTTTTTGATCTACTGAATCGAAAAGCTAATAATTTCGGCATCGTTTAGTGGCTAAAACACCCATTTTTTTTTGACCAGTAACTTTTACTTTTTATCAGTAATAACGATAACAACAAAACCTGACGCCGTATTTCCATTGGTCGAAATAGAAATACATATTGCCATTTTTTAGTATAATCATGACCTCCTCGACTTTTCCCGACCTCCTCGATTAGTCTGTCAGGTTTTAATAAGAAAACACATTCAAAGCAGTAGAATAAAAAATTATGTATATAACTATGTATATAAAATGGATCTTTAGACTCGCCTTATTTATGTGTCGCTAGCTGCGCTCGCTTGGCCAAAACTGCGGCTCGTCCAAAAAGTCTTTAATTTCGTACTAGTAGCATAAATAGCTATTTCTTCCTATGAACGAAAAGTAAGTTCTATTTCGTCGTCTATGGATGCAATTGTCCTAATGCTTTTTAAATGGGAAACGTATCCTGGGCTCTTTTATTTGTACCAACACTATGTCAACAAAATGTCAAATATTTTGCACTTTTCTTGGTTGCAGAAAAAATAATATGTATTATTTGGGTTAAAAGTGACCTGACTCGCAATTCTTGCCTTCGTTGGGCTACGCTGAGCTTCGCCTCGCAAATGCAAACAAAATTGTTTGTCCCACAAAGTGCTACTTATAATCCTAATAAAACAATACTCTATTATTATAAACTAAAATTATCCCACCATGTGCTCATATGAAGTAAAAATGAGTTACAATTTACCTATTTGGATCTGAACTGTATCTGTTTTAAATTATTATAAATTTAGTCGAGATTCAGTTCAGAAATTTCTTGTTTATAAAAAATCGAAAGAATATTTACCGTGTTTGAGAACCTCTTGTTTTTAAGTTTCTTATTTCAGTTCTAACAATATCTGTTATTAAATTATTCTGCATTAATTTATGATTTTATAAATGAGAATTAGAAGGCGACGTTAATTCTACATTAATTTGTAATTATTATTTATAGAAAACTGTAATTAGTTTTCTAGTCTCACGTTAAACGGCACAGGTGACTACAACTGACCTGCAACTAACTTCAGAGCGTTCCGCATGGGTAGATAAATAGAGAAATACACATACGTCATCAACAACCTGCGCGCCGGGAATTTACCAGTGGCGTAGCGTAATGGTTTATATTAGGGGTTATAATTAGTTTTAATTTTCATGATGCCGTTAAAATTGATATTGCACACTTGATTAGTATGAACTATGGACCTTTAATTTTTGTTTCTGAGAAATCTTAAATTTTAGCAGATAAAAGTTTTAAAATTTACCTAAAATCAGTCAGTTTTAAAATTTTGAAAAATGTAAATATAAAAACCGTGTTTAATGTATGGTAAAATCAATGAATCAAAAGACTCAGGAAGAAGCAAGTGCTCTATTTTGTTTTGTAGTTATGGATGTGATGTAAATTTGCTATCTTGCATCACCTTAAAGTTGGCTAATAGATATTGATGCATTAAGGGAGATATGAATATGTTTTTCCCCGAGGTTGACATGTGTTGCCGAAGGTAAAGAACATGAAAATCTCCCGTGCTGCATACAATATTTTATTTACTACCATATTAGTAAAAGTCTGTAAAAGGCTTTACCTAGAACTTCCCTCGTCGACATTTTAAAAATAAAATTAAGTTGGGAGTAAAAATATCTTCACGTTTCTAATACATTAAATACCCACATAACCACATCGATTTTTCATCTGCGCCATCGAGACATTGGAACGAGTGCGGCGCGCGCCTGTCTTGAACAGAACGCTCTTATTGTTGAAATGTTTTTACTCTTTTGTGAGAAAATCCTCTATCGGTTGAGTCTTATTTTCGGCAAATGTCTGACCTATGTGAAAGTTATTCCTCCTTATATTTCAAAATTAACGCAAAAATAAACAAACTTTTATTTTTTTAAGGTGCTCACCCTGTATATATTTGTTTGAAATTGTACCGGTTTCATGGTAGGTATATATATATATATATATATATATATAATGTGTATTCAAAATATCATCTTCCTCCGACAAATAGTTTTTGAGTTATACCGCCAACAGACAGACAGACAGGCGGAATTGAGAAAACCTGTTTTTCGTCATCTAGGAACCCGGAAACGAGAAGATCTGAAGAAATCTCGGAAGGTGATTTTTTCGTGATTACAATATTTCCTTCGTCTTTCAGACGAGGGAAGTAAAAATAGTATGAAATTTCAAAATCTACATAGATCTGACTGTGTATTAATATTCTTTCTTTGATGGAACAATTTGCATCTATCGAAAATAAGATATTTCGAAATGTATCAATTCCTTTGTATACGTGTAAACCTAATATAGTATTTCATTAACCAGGAATTCGCTAAATAGCGTTGCTTACACGAGAGTCAAATGCATTGTTTAAGATGTTTATGGGTAAAGTTTTTGAAGGCTAAATTGTAATAGGAGACACTGGACAATCTTTTGAGGATTTTAAATATGGAGATGGCGTACGGAACTACTTGGATTTAATCCAAGATACACATAAAATTGTTTTTAAGTACGTATTTGAGGCGTGACAACTACGGGTATTTTTTAAAGCGACAATTTCCAACTGCTTTATGTAATTTTTTAATGGAGTCTTATATACCAACTTGAAACAAATAATCTCTTGTGAATTTTTTATTTGATATTTTATAATAAATTTTGGAGAGCCGATACATATGTATTTTACTATCTTGAATAGCATGCATTACATGCTAATAATGTGCTAAGAAAAGTAATTGTGTTATTAACGAATATATACATATAATTTAGTTTTACTAATTTATATTTAAATCTGTTAGTGGAAAATTTCACATTAAAATTAATTATTTTTTAGTATAAATTATAACTATGAAGAATAATTATTATTCTCCACGTCTCGGAACTGAAACATGTGCGGTAGAAAGAGAGGGTTATAAGTAGAACAGAAGTAGGTAAATATAATGAATTAACTCTGTATGCGGGTAGATTTGCGGCGGTTTCTCGACAATCTCGTCGTTCCCCAACCGATTTGTCTTAATATAACCAAATATCGCGCATTACGCATGGATGAACATTTATTTGCTTATAGCTTGACAATTATTATGCGTGGGGTGCGCAGTTGAAAGCAAGATACGTGCCCGATCTCAAAGCTCGAGGAAGGCACGATAAGGAAGGGAATGTAGCGGAACCAACAGCAAATACTAATATGCCGTTTTGGAGATTAAATTTTGAAGAATTATCGGGGAGGGACCCGGCATTAGCGCTTTGAAGACGTTATTAAAATTTGTTATTGTAATTGCACCGAAATCCTAGAAGAGAATTAGCGTCGGGGAGCAGCGGAAACACGAGATGAAACGAGACGCCACCGACTTTGAAACGTTCTTGCGAAATGCGATAAGACGTTTCACCCTCGTTCACCTCGATACCACGAAGATGCAGCGGCAATGAGCATTAAAAATTCAGGGCCACATTAAGAACCCTCTCATGGTCTTAGGTGGATTCTCATATTGATTTCGCGTTTGCATTTATGTGTGCAACCCCTGAATAATGGAAAATGTAAATAAAAGACTATGTTGTCTCTGGTGGTTTCTGATGGCAAGAAAATGCGGGGTGTTTGCTTACTAAAAGGCACGAAAGTAATTCCATTTCTTTTACGCTTTGTTGGATGCTGTACTACCTACACTTAGTAGGTGTGCGGTGATTGCTGGCATAGAAGCACTTTCTCGTCTTAAGCTACCAAACCTATTGCTCGTACAGCGTAGCATCTTTTACCAGTTGAGCGGTTAAGAATCATCCATACCGTATACACATTTAAATTGGTGTGGAAAGACAGCATACATGAAAGTTTAGAAGTATCATCAGTCAAAGAGAAAATTTCAAGTTACGGTATTGCAGTGCAGAATTAATGTTAGACATAACTATTATACCGAGAATTAAGCTTTAGTTATTCAATGCTTTCCCAAATTTTAATGAAGTTGCACACATCTCGAAATAGTCAAAACGAACTTTATGTGCTCGCCTTGTGATATTAAATGTGTTGGATATAAAGGTTTGAGCTTTTATTGAACGACACACATGTGATTTGTAGCACTTCTAAACTTGAACGAAGATGTGAATAGTCCACATTTTTATTATTTGTTCTTTTTGAACAGAATACACCTTTTTATCAATATCGTGATAACAGTAGCACCAATACCATTCTTGGAATCCACCTGAATGATATTTATTATTTACGATTTTTTCAATCACTCTATCCAAGGTTCGTTATAGGCCTCTCTCGATTAATTAAATTCTATTAATTAAAACCACAAATACTTCGTCAAATCAATCTTTATAGTTGCAATTCTTTCTTCTCCCGATGTTCATCCAGCGTTTCACTTTTTTGTCTTTCACTGTGATGTCTAACATTTTAAATTCAGTTGCATCTTGTATGTAACTACATTTTGAAAAGTATCTATACCATGCAGGTGGCAGCTGCTTATCTGTGCTAATTTCACACATTTGCTTTTAATTTTAAGGAAACGTTTGGTGCTCTTGAACTATTTTAGTTTGCCAGTTACTGTTTGATCAGATATATAAACGAATCTACCTTTTCATTTAAGTGGATCTTTGGTTTATTGGTGTAGCTGTTCTGATGTCATGTATTGCATTTTGGAGAAGTTTATTACAGTCCAAATTTACCATCGTATGCATGTGAGTATCTAAAATTCTAGATCTCACTAGACTTTCCTGTTAAAAAAAGACGTCATCTATATTGTATATTATTTAATCTTTCTTCCCAATTGAACTTCGTAATCATTTTTGTTATTAACGAGGATAAAATTTTATGAAATCCACGACACGTAAAATATCTAGGATCATGGATTCTCGCCTAAGGTACTGCTATTATGTAAACTATAAATTGAATCAGGCCCATACTAAACTATGACTGGAAACACGCCCCTGCATTGTGAATGTATAATTCTTCTCTGCAAAGCCCTGTTGAGATCACTATTAATTATATATGATTGTCTAGTTTAAAGCTGAACATCCGCTACAAACATAAAGAAGATTCAGCCATTCCAAAATAAAGTGCTTCATATTGCATATAATGCACCCTGGTGTGTTAGATCTTAGCAACTGCATACAGAAGTAATCGTAGACACCATATGTGAGCCATATAAAGAACCACAAAACCATTTTTTGAAACCTTGATGAATGTAACCGTTTACAACGCCATCGACTATAGGTACAACGGGAATTCCTACCAGATTAAAAAGACGCTTAGTGCAAGACAATAATTGACCCCCCCCCCTCCTCCAATTGACTGTTAGGACATTACCCACTCATCGTGGAAGTTATATTTCTATTTCTAACGATACATTTGAGACGTTAAATTTAGATGAGGCGTCTTGTACCTTTTTGTAGTTGTATAAATGAATTGCCTTGTTCGTCTACCTAGCTAGCTCAGTATGCATGAATTTCTTAAATATTCCAGTCGTGGTTAGGAACGATCACTATTTGCCAAGAACAGGAATCTGGGCCAAACTGACTTCAAACATATGCACAAGAAAAGCCAATTTGCTTACACAAATATATTGATTTAAATACCAGTAAAGAAAACCAAACAAAGTAGGTTTAAATTCTAGAATTCTTGGCTATTCCTAAACAAAAATGTCAACTAAAGATAGACAACCTACGTTTTATAGCCAGGGGCATTTACTTTTACACTGTTAAAGCAACTGTTCTTAAACGCGCAAAGATTAAACTGCATAAAAGCCAGGTGTCGTGATTGCTTGCTTAAGAACCCGTCTCCTCGGTTCGCATACAAATTATTTGTCTATGTTATGCATTTTTTGCGTTCGCGAAGCTTCCCACAGTTGAATGCGAATCCTTATCGCGTAACAGCAACCTTGCTTTATATTAGGTGATCTGGAAATCGGGGCATGAGAACTACAACGTAGCTCACAAATTGGATTGCGTTACCAAACCTTGAACGGTGCTAATATGTACATGAGTGACAACTGCAACGCTTTGGACAATTCGTGGGGAGCGTGTAATAATAACAGTAGTTTACGCAGTCCGGATAGAGCATCTTTACAGGACGTGTAGGCAAATTTCAGGCCGATGCCGAAAACGAGGCCGAAAAGCCTGCAAGTCTTGTAAAGGGCATTTCCGGATGGTTACGTACATTTTTTATGCACCTGTATTTCTTCTTAATTTTACCTAAATCTTGAAACATTACAATAATAAACAAGCATTATACCTCTGTAGAAATCTAGAGATATTTGTAGTCGATTTCCTTACTAACAACAATCAATAAATGTTGCAAACCAATCAAAATGCCAAATTTCCAAAATCGTTCAGTAAAGAACACATTACAAACTCATCCTGTAAAGAAGTAGTTTCCAGCCTAAAAATTGTACAGCAAAACCTGATTTTCAGGACGGATGCCTAAAATAGTAATTTACGTAACAAGTATAGAAAGTGGAGCTTTTCAGTACGAGTGAGATGTTTCCGGAAGAGGCCGTTAGGCCGAGTCCGGAATTTCGAGACGAGTATGGAAAAGCCACTTTCATATGAGTTTCGTACAATATTTTTTCGTACACTAGCATACAAAACGGAATACTAAATTTATCCTCGTATATAGCAAATAAGTAGAGTAATATTAATGTAATGTAATATTATATGTGTTGTAACTAAGGAAACGTACGGCAAAGTGCTACTTTGCCGTACGAATACCGCAAAATACTACTTTGCCGTACGAATACCGCAAAGTGCAACTTTCTGATTAATAAATTGTACGGCAAAGTAGCTCTTTCAATGCTAGTGTACGAAAAAATCTATTTCGTTAAGTGTTCTTCCGTTAGGGTGCCTTCATGCCAAGTTTCTTTGTTAATTTTTGTAGAAGAAGGAGTTCATAATTTTTAATTGACCAAACACCAAACTTGAAAGAAGAAACTTAAACAGAAAAATACAGACCCAAAATATATACGTAGATCAGGGCCTCTGCAAGAAAGAAACTGGAATCTGCACTAAAAAGCAATCCCCGCAATAACAGTAACACCATAAGTATCAATAAATTAAATGATTGCATCTAATACCAGGAATAGAGAAAACAAGCTAAAAGATGAGACAAGAAATCTGATCGTCGAAAGAAATAAAAGCAAGAAAAACATCAACGAGGAAGAGCTACAGAGACTAAACAAAAAACTCAGGGGACACGAAAGAGCACAATGAGAGAACTATCGAAAAAATTATAATACAAAACCTAAAGTATTCACGGCATTAATTGACGACACAGAAAAAAACGATATAATAAAACACGTAGAACAGTTCTACGAGTACCTTTTACTCGCCTCAACTCTAGACAGTGTTGAATTCAGACTGATTACTCCGGGGGGGAAATAAAACGTTTTGGGGGTATTTTTACCTATTCCACCGCAATCCGCCCATTATTTTATAGATTTAAAGAAACATGAATATGAAGTGGTAATGTTTCCGGGGGGGAATTTTGTTCTGCCCGGGGGGGAATTTTACCCCCGGTCACCCCCCTGGATTCAACACTGACTCTAGAACCACCTAGAGCCTTTTAGACAAAAGAACTCCTCTCACCAAACACCACACTGAAGATATATCCAAAATAAGTATATATGAGATCTACTCGGCTTTGAAACAGATGAAGCACAAAATATTTCTCTTAACTTCTGACTCACCCTGCATATCTATCTTTGACAAGTGATATCCCTAAAAGAGGAGACGCAAGGAACTGAAAACCCCGGGAAAATCCAATTAGCCTGGGCAGCATACGCCAAATTGCGAAAAATACCCTTAACATCTTAAACAAATATTTACAATCAGTGTATTTTGCTTGTGATGACTTAAGTTCCTGAAACGTGGCCTCTCAAAGAAATCCTTATAGAGAAAATGTAAATTACACAATGAAACATGGAATGTTCTATGCTGGACAAAGATTACTAGACCGTGCACCCAGCTAAGCAATGACGAAGCTCACTAAAGTAGATGACATAGCGGAACGTATTGACACATTAAAATGGAATTAAGCAGACCACGAGAGGACAACCGATGGTATAAACTTACTAGCGAATGGAGACCATGAACAGGCAAAAGAAGCACAGACAGGTCGAGGGCAAGATAGCGGAACGATATAGAAAAAGCAGATCCTAGAGGAAGCGCCAAGGGGAGGCATATATGTATTGGACCAAAGAAATATGCAATGAAATTATATGTTTCTGATTTAAAATATATTAAACGACTACAACTTCATAAGAGACAACTAAGTGCACGCTACAGAGTATTAACAAATATACTTCGTGATATTTCTTAAAATTTAATTACGTAATACATTTTAATTAAGAAACATACCGTTATTCTGCATATTTCTTTGGTCCAATTCATATGTGACTGGGCTCGTATTAATAAACCTTGAATGTACTTAAATGCTGCCGAAGAAGACGAAGGTAGAATTCAGTAGGAGCGACTTGCATACAGGCGGCTTTGGACAACACTCGCAAGCGACTGACTTAAGCTTCCTGCAATTCGGCTTCGAAATCAAGCTGCACTGAACGGATCGCATCCGCTCACATTCAACTATTCTAAGTTACAACGGTTAATCCTAATTAACAATAAAGAAGCATGCAAATACAAACTACCTGTGCACATAAATATTAAAATAAACAATCCAGGCAAGGGAGATTCCAGATTCCCGTTGCATCTTCCACAGTTTCAAAGACATTTTAGAGTGTAAATGTGATATCATAACCATGTATAACATTTAATAATGTTGAGCTGGTTTATTTAAAATTTTTTAAAACATTTTGGCTTAGGTAACTGGTTCATATGTAACGTATGTGCTTACTTTCTTAGCGTAATCATGTAACCTGTAAGGTTGCATTATTATATATTTTGTAATTAACTCGATATACTCCGCTCTGCTGCTCCTCGTTCCTATATTTTTGCCGACGTTATGCATTAGTTTTAATTTTTACTGTTATTAATCTATTATCGTTTTGCGTTGGGAATCTGTTTAGTACTGGTACATCTTGTACGATCTTCTTCTCTTTCAACAATACACAATTTTGTTTTTCACGTATGCGTTTCTCCAAATCCAGTATTCGTATTTTGTCTTTCTTCAAAGAAGTTCTGTAGAAAACTGATTAACATATCTCTTAGAATTTATATGCTTACTTCCAAATGTACCAAGTTCAAGTTCCGTTGACCTATCTTTTTTGTGTCCTGTCTTCAAAGCCAATGTGTAGCGTCAAAGATATTTTGTTGTAAATAATAAATAAGTACATATTTTTTCCTATTTTAAACAGCGCTCGCTAATTTTTATGAATTGTTGATTAACTATTTTTTCTTTAATTAAATTATAACGCTTCTTAAACTCAAAGTGGTCTTCTATAGAGCATAGTTCTTATAAGAATGAACCTTCAGTATCTCAATACTTTTAGATACATTTAAGGTTACTTCTAGAAACCTCTTTAGAATTACTAATAAGTCGTTTTAATTGATTAATTAATTTAGTTTATGTGGAATAACAATCTCATAATATAACATTTTGTTTTTAGGCGAATTTGACCCATTTGGGCCGGAATACCTTTGTCCCAGGAATTGGAATGGGCATAGCTAAATGTCCATACGACCCTGCGGATAACTCGACTGCCGTTTGGGTGGAAAAGGGCAACCCGGGAGACCTGCCAGGGCTGTATTCGGGAACTAACGCCGAGTTTACCAAAGCCGACACTGTCATCTTTAGGACCGACCTGCATAATCTCACCACTGGGAGGAGAGAGTACAGTTTCAAGAGGACGCTGAAGTATGATTCGAAGTGGCTTGACAGTAAGTTTTATATTATATTTAAAATCCTTTTCGTGAGTTATTGATTGAAGGCATCGTATGTTATAGATATTAACGAGACAAGTTTGATTATGAGCATCTTAACGGAACGAGTTTGATTGCCAAAACGAGGCGGTGAGCCGAGTTCTGCGACAACCAAACGAGTCTAGTTAAGTGCCATAAGCAAACGTGTATTGTTCAATATTTTATTTGCATCAATAACTTTTAGTTCAATGTATTTTTTTATATAAAAAGAGTGCGGCAATAAAGCTCTTAACGATACTAAAATTAATTTAGTTAATAGTCTATAACAACACCGATGAAAATAACTGTATCAAAATATCAAACTTACAAATTGTCATTAAGCAATAAGATGTTACTGATACATCGTTGTATTATGGTTTGAATTTTAAATTTGTAGTAGGAGTATTTTATATTTTCTTTTGAAATATTACAATTATTGGTCATTACCTATGTAGTTCATTCCAAGCTGTTTTCTATAAAATAGTGCACCGGTCCGGTACAATGGAGTTTTACAATAAAAACATCTTCAAATCAGTATTAAACAGAATACATCTAAATATATGAATGTTTATTTTTATTAATTGCCATTATTTATAGTTATTACAATTTCGGTTTTAGTAATAGTACAAGGCAATTTAAAAGTAATCACCATTACGGTCCCTAAGAACAACCACAAGCGGTGGTTATATTTTCCCGCTATAAGCTGCTGTAAATAATTTTACGTTTCCTTCTGTGAATCACATTATAGAAGCAACTTTGTCCCAATTTAACCAACGTCGTATTTTTAAAGATAAGCGCGATCTCCTTCCATTTACTTGAAAAACAGGCACTCTGAATAGTTTATTGTAAGTATTATAGAAAATGATATATGTACTAGTAAAAACCAATTTTAAAATAGAAATGCATCGCCAAATCAATATTAAATACGACTAAATTGTTGAAAGTTTATATATTAATAATTATTTAAAATGATTATAATTTCGATAACCACAAAGGCTTCATAATTAAGTTTATCGGATGTTTATGTATGTACAAAACAATTCAAAATTAATCCTCATTAACGTCCATAAAAACAATCGCACGCTGTGGTTTTTCTCGCTGTAAGTTACTATAAATAATTGTCTTTTGCTTGAGCGTGTCACATTAGAATTGAGAATATACAGTGCGTCCAAACTACCGCGCTCAATACGGGGGTCTAGTAAACGGTAAGATCGACATTCGGTAAAATTAGACAAAATGTTTATCATCCCAAATGCTAATAGGATTCATACTCAGATTCTAGAATTTTGGTTTCATTTTCACTATATGTAGAGTGCAAAATGATTTTATTTTCGCTTTTTAATGTTACGCCGTTTTGATATTATTAAGGCACGCTTTGCTCAGATTTAAAATCTGAAATAAAATATTTTACAAGTTTTTAAAGTATTTACAGTAACGTTTTAATTATGGCTTTATCTTTATAAATAAAAAACATTAAAAATAAAATGTTTTTGTTTAGTAGACTATAGATACGTTTGATCAGAATAGCTGCAAATGATGCGTAATAAAATGCCTTAGTAGTCATGGAATTATAACGAAAATCGTACGACACTCATTAATGACCAATAGAAAAATTAGTTCACGAGCCATAACCAAGACAACAACAAAATTTCTTGGAATTTTTTTGTAGGTATGGGTTACTTCTTTTTAGGGTTTGTGTCGTTGCGATTTTCTTACCGAATCTGCATTCGAGCATTAATTCATATCCGGAAATTATTTTTCGTGTATTCCAACAACGTCCTTATTTGCCCTCGCCTCCCGCTCGGGCAAATTAATACGACATTGTTGGAACGCACTCAAAAAATTTCCGGAAAGAATTAATGCTCTTATGAGATTATATGTGAAAAAATCAGTTTTTACTCGGTACTGAAAATAAAACCAAAATTGTAGGGTTTGAATGGGGATCATACTAGCACTAGCACATTTTGTCGAATTTAATTTATCTACGTATATTTTACTGAGGTATCTTCATGTTGAATGCAACAGGATACAGTGTGAGTATACATACGCGCATGAAGAATATCTTATAATGAATATTGCCATTAAATATGAATGAATGTTCAGTAGGTATAGTATTCGAACAACATAAATTTTGATTGAGGGACCTAAGTAAGTAAGACAGTTTTCTTACTTACACTTAAACGACAAAAATATCATATTGAGTTATTTATATTTGTAGGAAAATATTTCCTCAATTCTGTACTTTAACAATAAGTAATTCAACAGACACGATCCAATATCTACCACTGCGCCACAGTCGACGTTTTAGCAAATCTGCTCGAAATTTTAGCAAATGCTGAGCTTAGCTTAATGGAACGAATCGTTTGTCTGATGGTAGAGAATGTGTTGCTCTCTTAATTATTATGAACCATTGAGGGCAGCTTCGTCTTAGAGATTTTTTCTACAGCAGTTCTCGATGTCGGATGCGACATTGCCTGATTCTGATTACAATAATTTATATTTGCTTGGAAACGTCAAGACGCCTGAGCTTTCGCAATGGGGTTGGAAGTTGGAACTAACGACGACATTTGTTTTAGTTGGCAATTGCTTCCAAGTTCTTTAGAAGCTTAAATTATGTTAATATTAAGCGAACTTATCTGGCCTTGCATTTTTAACACTGTTTGAGGAACTCCGGGGTTAATCATACTTAAATCAAATAGTACGGGGCAGATTAAGAAATAAAAGGGTTCAATATGTATATAAGCTAACTTTTCCCATTTCGGCTTTAGCTGCAATAAGAAGTTTATGGGTGTGCACTCTCGGCGTAGTTTCTTTCACTGCAAATAGACTTGGAGAAACGCGGTGAATTTTATAGCAGAACTCGGATAGTAACGCCATTTCCATGTAAGCATCGAGCTGAGCCTGAAAGGTTTACGTTTCGATCGCTACGAGCTCCTTGCACGGCAATCTACAAACTCATCCTGCTGCTTTTCCTTCCCCTTAGCATGCACAAGTCCCAACTTTGTTCCAAACCATTACCTCTAATGCAGTTCTCAACTACTACATACATCTAATTTATCGGGAACAACTCATAACTCGACAGGAATTTAATAAAGAGCTTAACGGTATTTTCGTAAATGAGTCGGAATTACCCTGCCCTTACCTGTGCAATTCCGCAAATGCCGCCGTTACTGCCGCCCTAAACACTCTTGACCACCTAGAATGTGCTCCTGGAAAAAGTTCGCCCGTTCCCTAAACGGATTCATTCTGCAGTGCCGGACTTGATCTCGCTTCAGTGCAACTGAGTTCTCATAAGTAAAAATCAATTGCCCTGAAATATTTTTAAAGTGTGGAAAAATAGAGAATACGTATGTACCAGTAAATAAAAGAGTTATTGTTTTAAACACTTAGCTGAAATATTATTTAGAAGTGCAAAAAGATTAGTTTAACCTTTTTTTGAAAATACAGTCAGACCTCGCCGTTCGCGGGGGTTACGTTCCAGAAGAATGCCGCGAGGCGCAAAACCGCGATGCGCAAGTAAACACATAAATGATAAAAACGGGGTTAGGTTCCATTAACTAGATTTATTTATACTATGCAACTTCAAAAAATTCAAAAATTCATAAACGTGCGTATGCAAACATGCAAATACTTACATTTTCAAAACATATGCAAATACGTACATTTTCAAAACATAAAATATAAAGCAAGAAACACTAAAACAAAAACATTAAATTTTACAATTTATTTCAGGCCCGATTTGGTAATAAGAGATTCAAAGAAATAGGCTCGATAAGTGTTATTTAGGTGTTCATGACATAAACCGCATACGTCTGCTTTATTTACTTACGGCCGGTCTTATGAAGGTCACTAACCTGACGTTAACTTGAAATAGCTGTTAAAATATACAAAAGCTCGTCAAAACGTTGGCGCTTATGAGATATTATACATTAGTAAACAATTTTTTATGCGTTTTTGTTTATTTTAACAGCGAATTAAAGTTAACGTCAGATTAGTGGCCTTCATAAGACCGGCCGTTAGTGTGTGAAAGTTGAAACAGTTAACGTTGGCAATTCCATCCGCGAACGGCAAAGCAAATATCCGCGAACGGCAAAGAAAAGGGAGCACGAAGGTGCCCCGCGTAAAATCAAATCAGCGAACCGCAAAGCCGCGAACGGCGAGGTCTGACTGTATACTACAAGGTATTATAAATAAAGATCAGTTTGAAAATATACAAATACATTACAATACCGTTATACTAATGAACTATATAATAAAAGCAAGACATTTTATTCATAATATCAAAATACTCGTACAGTTTTTTTTCGTACATTGCTTGATATATTAGAATTATTATGAACAAATGAAGATGAACATAGCGGAAACATTTTTGTAATTAAACTTGGTTTAACACATTTAAAATATGTTAAGTCTATCGATGCTGGTTGAAACTAAGAGTGTTGACTCAGTTATAGTAGTACTGTAAGTTTCTAAGGATGTAAATTAAAAATAAATTGCGCAAAAGCAATCCTTCGTTGAGATGTTTTACCAAGAACTGCGGAATTATTCTTCTTCTTTCTTTGATATTAAGGTTTTTAAAGCTGATACTTTTTCTTCCATTGTAAGCACATTGTTAATATTCGATATTTTATTTTCCACCTCAAAAGGTGCTTGGGGTTGCCATCTACCGAAAAATTGCTGAAAAGGCATTTATTTGTTAACAATTGTATTAGCCATGATCATACTCTTGACAGCCAAGACAAAGCTCAACATTTCCATAATTATAATTACATACATTTTCTTCAAAAATATATTGCGGAAAACGAAATGTAACTTTCGAAACCCCCATAGTTCAATCTTCTGATTAGTTTTTAGTGAGCTTTTGGGGTTAGAGAACACTGCCATTTATCAAGTCGAATCTAAGATTAAACATGCATGAATTATGATAATTGGAAAGTTGGCAGCCATATTTTCTATCTTCGATACAATTCTAAAAATCTGTAAAGGGCTTTACTCAGAACTAAAAATTTTGAAAAATCGCAGGAAACTGGAGGGAAAAATATCTTAACGTCCCTAATAATACAGAAACAATGAAAGTACACACTTGGCAGTACGAATTACAACAATTGGACGTTTAAAAATATTGCAGGCCGTTGAATTCGAACTCGCGATTTCAGTGGCTACGAGAGCGATTTCAACGCTTGGTAGCAGCCCGGGCGTAACCACCCCCTAGTCCCGTTGGACTACGAAGGAACGCCTCGCATATATACGATGCGCTTATCGTTTCCCAATTTTATATTTTTACAACATTTATCCTATATCTGTTGGGTCCCATTTTTGTCAAGGGTAAAGCGTAAGCTATGTGCAAATTATTTTAGTTTTTTAAGGTACTCACCTTGTATATGTTTGACTGAAAGTTTATTGGTTTTCGAACCAGGTAGATATAATCTGCTTGCAAAACATCGAGTTCCTCCAACAAATATTTTTTGAGCCAACAGGCGGACTGTTGAACTCTAGTTTTAAGTTAATTAAGTAGATATTTGTGGGATTATATTACACATTTTCCTTGAAATTCAAACTGTTCTCACGCTTTTGTGCAGTTTTACCTAAATTATTCACAAGCAGGTTCAATGCATTTCTTAAGTTTACAACGTTAGTGTCCTAAAAATGTCATCGCATTTGAACCTCAATAAACTTTTGCCGACATTGCGTTTGGCCATGAGAAACTCGCAGAATTTTGGTTCCATAAGAAAAGTTACCGGACGTTCTCATTCCGTACTTACGCACCCCCACCGGACTTTGCAGATAGCAGACAAATATTGTAACTTAGTTTTTAACCATCCAAGAACGCAGACGTCACTCTTAAGTGCTATTTTGTATATGTTCACTGAATATAATCTAAGCTTTAAAATCAACACTACTTTAATTTATTGAACAATACCAACATATATTGTGGTGTAAAAAGCCACACTGCATTAACAATCCACGGACAGACAGACAGACAGGTAGACATACGGAGTTGAAAAAGCCATGTTTTTGGCCATCTAAGGACCCTGAAACGTAAAGATCTGAAGAAATCTCTATAGGTGATTTTTCATGATTACAATGCTTTCTTGGTCTTTTAGATGAGGGAAGTAAAATTTTAAAATAGGTATTCAAAATTCAAACAGAATTTTAACAATCATTTCTACCATTGAAAAAGGTGCCAATCTCTATAATTTCTGTAAATAAAATTAGCAAGGATTATAGTCTCGTAAATAAGTTACCTTTACATTTTAGTTGGCACCTGTGTATTTCTGTTTTCGAAAATAAAGAAGATAAGCGGCTGTAAACATACTTCAATGTCGAAAAACGTCTCTTTATATTCATGGTTGTATTAATTCTCCACATATTTAGAGTAAAGCTTATAATACTAGTTTGCTGTTGTCAATGCACCTTTACCAATAAATTAGTACTTATTATAATTTCTCGTGCTAATATAGTATCTAATTTATACTTATGATATTTGTTGAAATGGTGGCAGCACTGCAAATGCATTTTCGGCATTTATTTTAATTTTACAACATCCACCTTACCATTTGAATAGTAAAGACGCTTCTAATTATGACACTGACACTCAGCACGATGAGACCGAAAATAGTTGCATGAAAAAATTATTAGATTACTGAATTCTCCGATTTTATTTGGTATTACATATGCTTGCGAATTTTCCTCTTCTTTAGGATAGTATCAGCAATGTAGTAGTTACGCACTGTACTTACCTGAAAATTAATCTAATTTTCATTCAAAGAAAAACTAAATTGCGCATTTTTAACATATTTATCAAAAACATAACATAATCTATTTAGATTAAAATTTGTTATTTTAAACGTTGGAGTGTAGATATGTGCATATACAGTAGCAAAAAATGGCCAAAACGGAACTCCCATACAAACAGTCGAAGCTCATGCACGACCCCACGAATTCGAACCCTAGAGATAGCATTTCATCAGTAGAAATTGACTAAAAGTTAGTGAAAAAATAACAGACTACATATAATATCTTATTCAATTTTGCGTTATGAACGCGATAGTGGATTCAAAATTACTGAATTTATTCTCAGGACATATTTTAACACGGCTGATTGATTTTTCAAATTTTTTGTACTAATTTATGAAATTTGAAAACTATTTAGTTTGTTTTCTAACAAGTACCGATAACCTCTAAATGATTTTTATTCAATCAAACAGAAGATATGCCGATTGTTTTAGTTCTTTTTATATTGAGAAAGATTTGACAAAGTTTAGAGGTGATGGTCTCCAACAACTTCTTAGCTCTCTGTGGTTCTTTTTATTTTGAAATTATTTGTACAATATTTTTCAGTAAAATTTTGAGTGTTTTTATTAAATTATTATGTATTTTCAAAATTATATATTTGTCTCTTTTTTTTAAATGTTACAGACGTGTGCCAAAGTACACACAGGTATTTTTTCAGGACTTTTAATTAGTAGTAACACCATTTTCAACGATAATTTCGCACGCTCACAAATAATATCTAAACAGTGGTCCCATCCTCTGCAGGAAATATGCCGCTGGAGCAGCAGGACGATCGTGCGACACAAATTCTCCCTCGTTTATTTAATGGTCGGCGTTTTACAATTTATATTTACGTTCAAGTACCGTATTATGAAGACGCTTGTTTTCGATTTCTGTAGAAGGTCGCATTCTAGAAAAGGTTAAGTTATATACACTTCCGAGATGTTGGAGTGTTTACGTTTTTGTGTTTGAAACTTCGTAGCTTGTAGCCATGTAAAAGCTTTTATGATCGCTCATAAAATGGCGCATTCAATTTCGCGGAGCATTTTAGGTTGAGTGCGATTTTATAATAGCCGAATTTCAGGAGAGCATTATTTATTAAGACGTATATTAAGTGGTTTTATAAGAACAGGCGTTAATCTAAAACTTAAAACAATGTTACACCGAGTTAACAACGACGAACTTCCAAACGGCTTTAGAATGTAGGTTATTATGCTGCTCCTTATAAAAGAGAAACTAAAATGGAAGTTTTCTCGGCAAACGGAATCCGCAAACTTTTATTCAAAGTGTAGCGGGCCGAGCTTTTTCGCCGCCGCCATCCTCCTAAAAAGCTCATACGTAGATCAAACAAAGCGGATCCTGCCGTGGAAAGCTCACAAAAGAACTGATCATAAATGAGTGCCAACGTGAGGAAGAAAACGTCCCGCTTTAATTATCGGAGTTCGCACATGCTTTTGTCTGATGATGCCATTTCTTCGAGGTGCTGAAAATTACAGGTCTTTGAATCGAATTCCGCGTATCCCAGAACACTAATAAAGGCCGCTCTGACGATCCATTCGAATTAGTTGCAAGTTCCCCAACACCGTTCCTGTTTGCGCATTAAGAATTTATGGCAATGACCCACATAACCTTCGAAATTCGGTACTTGGGAAACGAATTGGCAAATCTATCGACCAATAATTGTCATGAAAATTTTACGGGTTTCGTGGGCTAGGAACCCAGAAAATTTGTTTAAAAAATCCTTCGCCTTAACTTAACTGTGTTATTTAATGTCAAGGATATAGCTTTCGGATTGATTTTTTAAAGCAGATATCATGGACCACTTTATTAACTGCAGAGAGTGCAGTCCACAAAGTAAGTCACACTGCCTTTAACTAAACTGAGAAATACTAAATGTAAATGAAAAACTTGAAGTCTTCCCCACAAATTTATCAATAAATTTGTGGGGAAGACTTCCAGTTCTTCATTTACATTTTTTAAATCCAACCCCACTTAAAGCATCAATGGATCAACATCGAATTACTCGGAAATACTTATGTGGATTAAAGTAGAACCCTAAAGTAAAACTAACTCGAACTATGCGAAAACTGTATTGTACCCTAGCAACAAACTATTGGTTTGGTTGTTCGTCATGTTAGACGCGTTTTTATGTGTTATATTGAAATTTAAATTCTGGTAACTTTACAATGTGTCAAAGTAATGGACACAACTCATCCATGACCACAAGTCGGCGGCGCGGCGGGGTGCAAACAGTGCAAATATGAACCTTACATGGCCCAGTCGCAGAAGCAGGCGGTTAAATGTAAAAGAACATAAACGTACTGACTAAATCTCATCGATAATAATAATTGTATTCACCAGGGGGTGACCGCACCTTTGCCCTCTACGTATCCAACAACCAAGTTACAGTACTTGGCCTTCCATCAGGTAATATCAATCCTTAGCACTCCATCGCTACCTTCACTGGTTGGATTAGCTCTCGACCTTTTCACTAGTATTGTCCAGTATTAACCCGATAGTCAGTAAGTGCCCGGTGCCTACTGGTCTTTCACAGGAATGCCCGGCTGCCGCGGCACAGCAAGCATTCCACGGAATCACTAGGCGGAACAATATGCTTTTCGTGGACTCCACTCCTCTCAATTACCATATAATCATCCAGCACGAGAATGAACCTGTGACGTGTATATTTTGCTGTAATTGACAAAAAACTACCAACATGATGCAACTAACAAGCACATATATCCTACAGTAGCTACCATCTAACTCGCTAAGGGTACGCATAGCAGCGCTGGCATAGTCGTCTATGATTGTTGCAACTTCCTATTATGATTAATTATTGGTTCACAATATCCGTCGCGCCTCTATCGCGGCCCCAAACGTTCTGTTCGATTCAGAATTACATCCCTAACCAGCACACGTTTCTTCTACATTGTTTACACCTGCACTGCTGATTCTCACAAAAAAATCTTGCTCTAACGCCTAATACATTTGTCATTTTAGGGAAAATTCAGAAATGATGAAAACATAGTAATTAACCTTAAAAATTATGCATCTTGAAACTATCAAATATTTTAACTCAGACAGTCATAACGTAAATTATTTAAAAATTCAACTGCTCTTGATACTAATCGTAAGTCCCACTGATTTTTTATTCACAGTGTCTGTGTGCACTCCAGAGCGCACGCACTTTTCAGTATTAGGTGCACTCCGAAAGGGCAAATCTAGACTCCGAACTTGTAAGTACCCACTAATTTGTGTCAGAAAAGATAGTTTAGAGCCGTAGAAGCACTGTAGGGGAAAATTGTGAACGTAAATTCACCTATCGGCGCCGATGCATTACAAAGCAGCTTAAGCCCGTCGAGCTTGTTAGGTTATTTGCAGTCGCTGTTATTGCTGTATACTGGCAATAGATTAAAACAAAATATGCGTTGACGTCAAATCAATAACGGATCACGATTTGCAGTACACCCAATACTAAAAATTGCGTGCACTCTGGAGTGCACGTAGACATAGCGTTTTTTATTTTCAATCCATCCATTTATTCTTCAAGAACTTTTGGAAATCCTCAAAATTTCGGCATTATCGTTTTTAACTAAAATATTAATAATTCATTAAAAGTCTATTCTAAAAATATATTTAAAAAATCAAACAAAACAAGTTATATAGAATAACGTAACTTCTCTTCCAAATAATGTCAATGTTGTTTTTCAGAATTTATCTTTTAACTCTGTCAAAAAAATATAGACTTTAACTTGTTTATGATATTCTCATGTATTCTATTGTTTTCCTTTTTAAGTTAAGAAGAGTATCTATTGTTATTTTACTGAAATGAAATGACGTTTTAGATTAGAAGTGCATTTGTTAAAATGTGTAACATATACACAGTTTTATTATCAGACAAGTCTATAGCAAACATTTTTAAAGATAAACCAAGAATTTAAATTAGTATCTACATAGACGTGTGGTATTTATTTTTCTAAACCAAGTTCTTTAAGTTAAAAAGTGTAATGGTTTCACTTTTGAAAGTCAATAGCAGAGTAACCAATTTTAGGTATAAAACGTTGCCAAAATTTCTAACTAGGTGAATTTTTACTACAAAGAATTTCGTAAATTGGAAACCACTCGATCGATTCTTTAATTAAAAATATATACCGATGAGGCCACAATTATATATAACAGCAATGAGATAACATGAACAAGAAAATAACACGTATTGCTTCAGTAAGAAAGAGATAAACATAGTAGTAAATATTCGAGTAGGCATGGCGCTTATTTTAATTAAGACATAAGTCAACTAAACATGCCTACTAAAATAATTTTATCGTATGGTCATCTCTTTCTTACTCAAGCATTCTATTGTGTTGTTCATGTTATCTTATTGCTGTTATATATAATTATGGCCCCTTCCGTATATATGAAGTATACAAAGCGGATAATCATAAAAAATACAACTAGAAATATCTACATTTTTTAATGTAACTACATATTTTACAGTTCCACATTCATTATTTTGACTGTTGTATATTAATCTTTACGCTGTTTAAAGTAAAGAGGTTGAACATTATTACAATTTTAATACAAAAGCATATTGTATTAATGAAACTAAACTATTCAATAGGACAATAATTGTCCCATTGAATAGTTTAGTTTTGTTACAGTGGTAATAATAACTATTTTCTATTTAAACAGCAATGCAGTATTAGGACGTAAGTTAAAACCATATACCTACGTATATTTTCTGACATAATGGTTATTTATATATAATTTTGATTATTGAAATATGTCGTTTTCTTTACCATCTAAACAGAATTATTTAATAGTATTTATCCAACACCTCCATATAATAACACTATTATTATGTTGATTTTGCATAAGTAATGTCATATATTACTCACTAGTGAGAGAATATTCAAAAAGTCACTAGTGAGAGAATGTAGAAAGATACCATGAATAATAAAATTAGATGCAACACTATTTTTTATTCAAATTAATATTTGAAACCCCTCAGGGCTGCCTTGGAGAGGGGCGGAGACCCGAGGGCCCCCTTGGAGTGGGGCGTAGCTCCGAGGGCTCTCTTGGAAAAGGGCGGAGCCCCAAGGGCCCCTTGAAGAGGGACGGTGCCCAGAGGGCCCCATTAGAGAAGGGCGGAGCCCCGAGGGCCCCTTGGAGTGGGGCGGAGCCCCGAGGGCCCCTTGGAGAGGAGCGGAGCTCCGAGGGCCCCCTTAGAGAGGGGCCGGAGCCCCAAGGGTCCCTTTGGAAAGGGGCGGAGCCCCAAGGACCCCTTGGAGAGGGGCGGATCCCCGAGGGCCCCCTTGGAGAGGGACGGATTTCCGAGGGCCCCCTTCTTTGGTCAGGTGGAAGGCAGGGGGAGGCAGGGGCGTAGTGTGTAACTGAACGGAATGGCCCAATGTAATAGGTCTAAAAATGGTGGTAAATTGAATAGGGTAGACCGCGCAATAGCGCGCGCAGCCCCGTTTATTTGTCAAATAAATTTTCAAAATAATTACCTACATGAACAATATATGGAGGTGTTGGATAAAATTTTGTATTAAACTCGTGTGGAATTACACATTAGTCACTTAAGAAAATTAGCCACTCGACCTAACGGCTCGTGGCTAATATTTCTTGCGTGACTAATGTGTAACATTCCACACTCGTCTAATAAATAACTATTAATATTACTAGCTTGGTAAGAGGGTTTTTACTGGCGAATAGAAGGATATACTGGCGAGCCAGTCACCTTCTTGAGCCAGTAAAACCTGTTACCTTGCTTGTATTGTTGAATATTTTATTTGTTCCTCACTTGTAAATAACTAGAAATTTACCATTTATTCAAAATGTCAAACTGACAAGCAACTAACTTCATCAATATGACATATACTAAGGAAGACAACTCTGGCTTTGCACGTTATCATTTATCTATGAGCACGCTTGTAAAAGGTGCGTTCGAACTTTGTATCCCCAATCCGGGGCAAGTTGAGCATTGTACCGCCAGATGCAAAACACATAAAGCAACAGCCTCTACACCGTAAGGTAAACCGAGTTTATCGATTATACAGACATACAATAACGTATTTCTCAAAAGTTTTCGGAAAAGTTTCCAATAAAATGTACCTACGGTAAATAACGTCCCATCCAGTTGCTGTTGGAAACAAATTTTATCAAATTGATTGACGTTTAATATAAAATGTCACTTTTGTAATAAACACAGTTATAAGATTATGATGTTGAAATGCAAAATAAATTAAAAATATTGTACAAAATTTTTAACCATTACTTTTTTCTGAAAACTTGCGTTAGGACTGTGAAATGAAACACAAAAATTCATAAAAGTTTAAATGGATCTATTTAATTTAAAAGGCGCCATTTGGTGCTCTGTGCCTTCTGTATTCCAATTTCTTGCCCGTAATAGAGAAGGTTAAGCAATTAAATTCCCTCTCTAGTTTGCCATTCTGAATATTATCCTTGTAAAAGTTCCATCAACCGGTTTATTTTATAATTAATGTTAAAATAATAAAGCTAATGTGCGCTTTTATATTAATGTTTAATGTAGAACATCTTCCTAACTGCACATCTTGCAGGTGACACCAGTTAAGCTTGGTATTCTTTAGTGCGTTAAACATAAACTTCCAAGTATAATTCCCTAATTTCCATTCATTTCTGAGTCATTTGCATAGATATTATTTTCAGGTTAGAATTTTTTGACAAAAATGAGCTCTGCTTCGCTATTTAAACTTCACCGATGTATTTCTTATATGTAAATTATCCGTAACGAGTACCTAACTTATAAAAATGCAAATCAGGCTAAAATTAAGTCGTTGGCATCGGATTAACTTGTTGGGCAGTAATTTTACGTCAAATATTGTGTTTTCGTGCCTATTAAATTTTACGGAGCATAAACAGATTCGTATAAAACTAACATTACCTCTGGCTCACACAGATCTAAATTGCTAATACATAGCTTTCGTGAAGTATCAGTTTGTTAAGCTTCAAATAGTACAGATTCTAGGTTAGAAAATGTGAAACAAAACCTTGTGATGTCACCGAGCACGGACATAATTAATAGTGTTATGATTATGTACTTATAATTGAAGAATAAAAAAATAATTGATATCTTATTTAGATTGCAAGAATACATGATAATACCGTATCAGTTGTATAATTAATATGGGACTTGAATTATGTTTCAGTTCTTTGGGAAACTTTCTTTTGTGCTAATTCTTACAAAATTAATACAAATTTATAGTTTAAGGAAATGCAATTGAAAGTTAACCATCTGAAACCAAAAGTAAAGACAAAGAAAATAGTTAAACGTCAAATTAAAAACCAAAAACGTAATGATAAGATATGGTACAGCATTATGATAGAAAAATACTTCGGCTGACAAAAAGAACTCGGTTTGGTTCACTTAAATGCGAATCAAGATTCATAAACTACGAAAAGATCTTTTTTACTACGAATAAATTGCTAAATATTAAAATAATAATTAATAAACAAGAATATGATGAAAAATTTTTCATTGTTCCTACTTTAAGTTTAGATTTTGTAATGAGAATCAATATAATTTGACAAATAGATATAAAATTAAATTGAAAGCTAACATGCGTCTACGCAAACGAATTCATTAAGCTTTGTGTGGATCCATGTACGGATCACAAGGTAAATATTGATTTGGAAGATGTCGGGCAAGTGAGCCTTCAACGTAATAAAATGTAGAGCTGTGTGAGTTACAGTATGGTATTATAATAAAGAAAATAGTACCGTAACACGCGAATTGCTGGATGATAAGCAAATTCGACAGAACAGTTTAAAGTACAAGAGCAGGTTAGTGGAAATTATCAAGAAAAATATAATTATTATAAATGAAAAACCAGGGCAAGCAAAGAAATATGTTCATAAACTCGTAATTGATGAGACAGCAATGTTTAATAGTAAAACTTATACTTTCTACAGGGTGTTCCATAAATATACCGACAAACTTTTAGGGGTGGTAGGGGACACCAAAACAATAATTTTTTGCTTTATAAACATAAGTCCTAAAACGCTTCGTTTTCGAGATACAGGGTGTTAAAATTTGTAGAAAAAAACGCTTCAGCCGATTTTAATCAAATTTTCACAGTTTGTTGGTAACTTTATGATGCATCTTTTGGATCTATTACAGTTGATACAATAATAGCAGGGGCGTGCTCACGGGGCAACCGGATAGTGTTTTTGCAAAAAAAATAACACCCAGTGGTTTTTTTTTGCAATTTTTAAAGTTGTATAGGATGAAGCAACTAAAAACACAACTTTTTTCTCACTTGAGGGTTTTGCGTATCTTGCTTCGTTTTTGAGGAAAAACATTTGAACTATTTTTTTTACAAATTTTAACACCCTGTATCTCGAAAATGAAGCGTTTTTGAACCTTTGTTTATAAAACAATGTTTGTTTTGATGTCCCCTATCACCCCTATAGTCCAGTCAATCTGTCATCAAAAGGGGGTGTCACCTTGCATCAAATCGGGTAGTTCTGATTTTTTTATATGTCTTACATGGTTGAGGCCTAATGATGAATCTAAGTTTTCGACCTCGGCCGGGTGCCGGAAGTACTTCAAATAACCAAAAAAATCCGAAATTTTCGACCTTGTTTCGGTTTTCGTTAATTTTAACCCAAAGAACTGGTTTCGTAAATGTTAAACCTATATGAAATGAAAGAAGATAACATTTCCTACATTTTATGAAGTAAGAGTTTTTTTTTCTCCGACCAATCGTTCAGCCGCGAAGTTGTAGTTCAGTCAAAAGGTAGAAAATAGTGGAACGTTTTGGTGGAGTTTTGATATTTGGTTCCTATATGGTTTTTGGGTCGCTGTATACGAATATCAGGTTTGCCAACAATAATTTTGACCGGAAACAAGTTTTTTTCAAACAAAAACGGTCTTAAAAAACGATTTTTTTTAGTTTTTCTAAAGTTACTCGAAAACTATCCAATTTCGTCAATGTTGAACCTATATGAAACGAAAGAAGATAAAATTTCCTACATTTTATGTACTAGATGTTTTCTTCTCCGATCAATCGTTCAGTCGCGAAAGCGCCGCGAAATTAGGTGTTAAAAGCAAAAAAAGGAAATTGTCCCAGTTTATTTCAAAGTAACTCGAATACTATCCATTTTTCGTAAATCAAAAATGGTATATGAAATGAATCTTCATAAATGAAATGTTGGAAAACTTGATATTCGCATACAGCGACCCAAAAAACATATAGGAACCAAATATCAAGACTCCAAAACTTCCCCTATTTTCTACCATTTGACTCGACTATAATTTCGCGGCGCTCGCGCGGCTGAACGTATGATCGAAGAAAAAAAAACTCGACGTCATAAAATATAGAAAATTTTATTTTCTTTCGTTTCATATAGGTTCAACATTTACGAAAAATGGATAGCTTTCGGGTAATTTTAGAAAAACTAAAAAAAATCGGTTTTTTACACTGTTTTTGCTTCAAAAAACATGTTTTCGGTCAAAATTTTTGTTGGCAAACCTGATATTTGTGTTCAGCTACCCAAAGAACATATAGGAACTAAACATCAAAACTACACCAAAACTTTCCCCTATCTTCTACCATTTGATTGGACTATACAGGGTAATTTATAACGGGCGGATTAAACTTCAACAGTTTGCTGGGGAGGTCATTTTGAGTAAAAGATGTTATATGAACATAAGTCGTATTCCATTTAGTTACCCAACTACAAAAGACCAAAGTTTTATTAAGGTGCGGGTAAAGGTAAGACCGCTCAAAGTAGCCAATATTTCAAGCGTCATTTTTCCTACGTATGTGAGCCAATCACATCAATTTTTTTTTGTATCGTGGCCTGTAGTTTTATCTGTCTAATGTTTTGCTCAAAAACGAAACATAAATTTCAAATTTTGTTTACGCCAATGTCCTAGACTTCTTAATATCTAGCGAATGAGATAATTTCATAAAAATCGTACAAAGGGAACTTGAGTTGCAAACTTATTTTTTACATTTTTTTAGAATTTATTCTATTTTTTATCTCATACACTAGAACTGTGAAAAAGAATAATTCTGATATAAAAAAGACTAAGATTGGACAAGCTGTTTGGGAGAAAAACTCTTTGGAGATAAATTGCAATGTGTTTTTAAAATATTTTTTTAATGCCCTTCCTACCAATAAATTGCCATCAAATCCATATCGTTTGATAGATAAAACTACAGACTATCATACAAAAAAAAAGTTTTGATATGGTTGGCCCATATACGTAGTAGATATGACGCTTGAAACAGTGGCTACTTTGAGCGGTTTTACCTTTACCCGCCGCTTAATAAATTTTGGTCTCTTGTAGTTGGGTAACTAAATGGAATGCGACCTATGTTCATATGACATTTTTTACTCAAAATGACCTCCCCAACATACTGTTGAAGTTTGGTCCGCCCGTTATAAATCACCCTGTATACAGAAAATATCTTTTAGGTACAGTTATTTTTCAACAATTCTACAATGCAACTTAGCTTATGACAGAACGAGGTACCAAGGACCATTTTCGTCTCATATTATTATAATTTGAATGCAGATTGATTTGCTTAACATTATTTGTCTTCTACTACTACTAACCTTTCGAGGTAGAACCAACTAAAATCCATAAAAATGGCAAAATGTGAAAAATGTGTGAAACTTTGAAAAGCTGTATCTTGAAAACTCTTAGGTCTACAGACACCGTTCTGGTCTTAAATTGTTCAAAATTTCCTCTACTTTAACACAGGATAACACCACTTTTGCTGAAAATCCAGTGCTTCAGGATGAAAATCGACAAAAACCTACTTCGGTCGAAAATTTCTCGTTTTCTTTGTTATTTTAGGTACTTCCGGCACTCGGCCGAGGTCGAAAACTTAGATTCATCATTACGCCTCAACCATATAAAACATATAAAAAAATTAGAACTACCCGATTTAATGCAAGGTGAAATGTACAGATTGACTGGACTACTAAAAGTTTGTCGGTATATTTATGGAACACCCGTATATAAATTAAAAGGGCAAGTTCATGAGGAGCTTAAGCGGACGTTGAAAGATAATGTAATTGAACATTCAACAAATTATGTCAAACCTCTAGTTGCAGTGAAAAAACGTGATCGACCACTTCGTTTATGTTTAAATGCGCTCAGAATTAATCAAATTACAAAACCACAATATGAATCACCGCAGTCAATAGATACTTTATTAAGCAGAATGTGGGATATGTTTTTTAATCGGCAGTGAAGAACGTTGAAATCGGCAGTGAAGTAATCCATTGTTTTACGACTTTTTGTAGGTGGCGGGGCGACAGGTAAACGTCAACTGACATCAACATAACCTACAAAAGTTGGTTAAAACATTGTATTTTCACGATTTCTCGATTTAAAAATAAATATATTGTACCCCTCAGTACTGAAGTGGATTTTTATCCCCCATGTGGCTTATTTGCCTTGGCCCCACGAGCCTCGGCAACTAAATCCACATTTGAGTTAAAAAGTTAAACCAAGGCACTGAACTTGGTGTACAATAGAATTATATTGTTTTATTAGGATTAAAAGTGGCACTTTGTTTGACGAGAAATTATGTTTGCATTTGCATGGCGAAGCGCAGCGTAGCCGAGCAAACGCAAAAATTGCAAGCAAGAGAAACTTCCACTTAAATGATTTTGGTATTAAAAGTAATTATTTTTAAGGCGGTTGCAGAAAAATTACTATTTAATAAAATGAAATTTTAAAAAGTTATTCTGATTTACTCCAGTAGATGAGTTTTATGTGCACTATATGGATGACATTCTTTTATGTTCCAAGAACGAAGAACAGCATTTGAAACATATTAAAATAATAATAGGAAAATTAAGTGAAACGGTTTCAAATTGAATTTAACAAAATGGTTGAGAGTTGGGATTGGAATTTCAAGAAAAGATGTATCGTGTGTGCCATGATCAAATTGATTAAAGCAAATGAACTACCATAAGTCAGAGAGAACTAAATTACATCTTGACATCTTGACCTTGAACTATTTTTTAAAAATATACAAAACACTTAACAAAAGTAATTTTTATTGACCGTTATGATTATTACACTCGTTATTATTGTGTACATGCCATCTTATTTTCCTTTTTGGGTGATACAATTAAACTTAATGCGGTGTAAACTTTTACCTGTCACAGTGACAGATGTTTTCATAAACAAAATGCAATCTGATATTCACCTACAGACTTAAGTTAAGACATGATTAGATTTTCTATCTTTCTTTCCAAGGCCTACCCTAAATGAGTATTTTTTGGAGCACACGATAGGTGCATGCAAAGAAACTTTGGTGGAGAATTCAAATGGGAAGTTCAACAACATTCCAGTGAAAAATAGGCAACAATTACAATTGAAAATAAACAAAATAACTCAGAACTTGAATACCCAGAAGACGGCTAGTGCATAAACTGAATCATGTTGGAATACGTGGCAATCTTTTACTCTGGATTCAAGATTTTCTAACCGACAGAACTTTCACCGTCCGAGTAGGCGACTCGTTTTCTACTCCTAAAAATGTCCTTAGTGGCGTCCCACAAGGATCCGTTTTGGGTCCACTGTTATTTTTGGTATATATATCAGACTTACCACTGCACATCTCTTCAAACAAGTCATTTTTCGCCGATGACACAAAAATATACGCAAATCCTTTTACGCACCACCTCCAGCTCCAGAATGACCTGACTTCTATTATAAGGTGGTGTCACGAATGGCTACTGCCTGTGAACAGTGACAAGTGTGCGGTGCTTCATATCGGCAAAAATAATCCGTGCCTCTCTTATAGCATCAATAACATCGAGCTTAAAAATGTCGATTCGTACGTTGACCTTGGTGTTCAAATAAACAAGAACCTTACGTGGTCCGGTCATGTTATAGAGGCATGTAAGCGTGCTAACAAAAGCCTTTTTCTACTAAAGAAGTGTTTTACTTGCGTGTCGTATCCGGTTTTTATTAAACTGTACAAAACTTTTGTGAGACCTCATCTTGAATACGCGGGTGCGGTCTGGTGTCCTGATTGGATTGCGGATCAAAACCATCTCGAGAGAGTACAGAGGTACGCTACTCGCATCCCTTTTGGAAGAGTAAGACCATCCTACGAAGAGAGACTATCTATGGCAAATCTTCCTTCATTTTCCGACCGAAGACTGCGAGGCGATCTAATAGTTACGTACAAAATTCTTCGCAATCTGTTCTCAATTGACCTTTCGCATTTGTATATTTTGAACATAGACGATCGACTACGCGGACATGAGTTTAAATTACGAAAGGAAAATTTCAAAACCAGGACAAGACAACATTTCCTGCCTAACAGGATTTTCGACCCTTGGAACAACTTGCCAGCCGATGTAGTGTGTGCGCCATCAATTAATACTTTCAAAAACAAGTACGACAATCTATAATATATTATGTCAATTGATGCTTGTTTAAATTGTACTGTATTATTTTTTTTTAATTTTTTTTTATACCATTGCTGCCAATTGTAGTAATTTGTTTCTTTGGGCATTATAGGACGTTTGTCTTCAGCCCTTATCTGAATATAATAATAAATAAATAATAATAATAATAATTATAAAGAAGGGACCTAAAATGAGGTTAAAATAAAAGAAGAAAATAGCCACAATATGCAAGAATTAAAACAAGGATTAAAATCTGTTGATGTGGATGGTTGAAGGTTCATCGGGAGAATTTCGCAGAGACCTGCAGGATTAAGATGAGTTGTAATGAAAGGACTGTATCATAAAGTAAACCATTAAAGGAATGAGAATTAGCTACCTGGAATAAATGAGAAGAGTTGTTTGTTGTCTCTTGTGTATTAGAATGTTTGATAAACTGTCAAAGTATAATTCATTTGAAAAAATCTACATGCTTGATTTAAAATTTGAACATAAAATAAAATTGAATTCTTCTTCTTCTTTCGCCCCGCCCTTACACCCTTTCGGGTGTCGGAATTGTAATAATTTAGTTGATCTCTTCATTTACCCATTTCTTCCATTTCGCCCTGTTAGTTGTCATCGTCTTCAGTTCTTCAATTGTTTTGCCCTTTTCTTTCCCCACATCTATTATTTGCTGTAGCCATGTCTTCCTTTTCGTGTGGTTTCTTGCTCCCCACACGGTCTTCACTAATTTATTTGTTTTCATTCTGGTTGTGTCCGTACCAATTTAACTGTCTCTTCCTTACTTTGTTCCCTATTGGTTCTTGTTTGATTGTTTCTCTTATCATGTTTGTAATTCCATCCCATTTTGTCTTTCCAGCTATTTTTCTTAGATGTTTCATTTCCAATGCATCCAATTTTCTGATGTGTTTCTTTTGTATCGTCCAGTTTTCACAGGCGTAGATTAGTGTCGGGAGAATTATGACATTGTAGATTCTTAATTTGGTTTGAATGTTCATTTCTGATTTCCCTAGTAATGCCCTAAGTGCATAGTACAGTCTGTTCAATTTTTTCGCCCTATTCGCCAATTCTACATCTATATTCCCATCGTTTGTTATAATGCTTCCTAGGTACTCAAACGTCGTTACTTTCGCCAGTATTATGTCCTTGCATATTATTTGAGTGTTGTCCAGTTCTTTCTCATTTATTATCATTAGTTTGCTTTTCTGTATGTTTACTGCCATTTTCAGCATTTCTATCCCTTCCACCCATATATCCATTAATCTTTGCATATTCCCTTTGGAATCCACTATGAGCACGATATCGTCCGCATACATTAGTGCGTCCACTTTCATCGGCTCCAACCTTTGATATCCTATTATTGTTTGGAGTTGTTTCGTTCTTTCTCTAGTTATCTTAATCAGCTTATTCATTATTAGTATGAAAAGTAGGGGACTGAGACTATCTCCTTGTTTAATTCCCTTCCTCCATTCAAATTCTTCTCTTGTCCCTGCTATCTGTACCTTTCCGTTTACTCTTTTGTAAGTACTGCGCACTATTTTTATAAGTGCGTTTGGGATGTTCGTTTCTTTTAAGGAGTTCCATACGACCCCTCTCTCTGTTGAGTCGAACGCCGCTCTGAGTCTATAAATGCCAAGATGATTTCGTTCCCACTCTGTAGGCTTCTCTCTATTATGTTTCTAATTATACATATATTGTCGTTTGCCTGTCTTCCTGGCATAAATACTGCCTGCTCGTCCCCAATTTCCTTTCCTGCTAATTGTCTTACTCTTGTTTCTATTATTTTTGTGTATATCTTGAAGCTGGTGGATGCGCGACATATTGCTCTGTAGTTGTTACAATTTGCTCGTTCTCCTTTTTTGTGAACAGGTATCACTAAGTTGTTTTCCCAGTCCGATGGTATTTCTTTTTTTTCCCATGCTGTCTTGCATATTTTCCAGAACCACTCTAATGTTTGATAAACTGTCAAAGTATAATTCATTTGAAAAAATCTACATGCTTGATTTAAAATTTGAACATAAAATAATATTGAATTCGGAATAAATAAATTGCACGTCCCAACCTGAGAGAGATTGTCGTGTTAAATGATTGATTAACTGAGTTAGTTTATTGAAATCTAATTAATAATACTTAATTAGTATACCGGGTTAAAATTACGTTAAAAGAGTATTTAACCACACATGTATTGAGTTAAGTCAAAATGACAGATAAAGAAATAAAGTTTATGCAAGAGTAGATGAAGACATATGATTCCTACATTCCAAAAATGTTAAAGTTGCATTGATTGTTTATTGAACTAGTGTCAAAAATCCAGAGAAATGAAAATAATTTGTAACATTAATGGAAAGGAGTTATCAACAATAATTACTACCAGAAGAATGATCAAAACATGAAGTTGTTGTCATTTGAATTGTAAATAGCAGCGACACTATATTCGTTTTATTGCTTCGCCCAGCATATAAGTAGTTCCTTTGAGTAATTGGCATTTCTGGAAAATCATTGTTGAGATGATATAGAATTATTAATGGAATATCCACCAAAGGACATTTATTAATAGTAGAAATCGAAAACTAGATACATTCTAGTGCCTCACGCAGTGTACGGTTCCTTTGCTTAATTTCCATTTACCGATATTCGAAGTGCGCGATTATTAACAGAATAACCATGAAGGAGCATTTAATATTAATCTCGTTAGAAAGGTCGAAGAAGTGGAAACACCTTTGAGTATACAGTAACTCGACGTAACCCCGATAATCGCATCCATGTTGTGGAAGTTCCCATGGTCATGAGGGCAACCATGCTCGCATCCCAAATGCGTCACCCTCGTTATACAATCTTGCGTGATTCAATTATCTATTATATTTGCTCGTTTGTTGTTACAATGCAGATTACAGGTAATTACTTTAGCACGGCTTAATTCTGATGAGTGGAAGAGCGCCGAGCAGAGCGTTTGCTTTAATGGCACCTTTTAACGTCATATTCGGGGATGAAGCGGGAAATCTTTCTGCTTAGCGAAACACACGCATTTTACCGCTTTACGCATATATCCGTTCGCATTATGCGTGGCTGTTTCCACTTTCGGCTGATTCAACTGGAAAATAACGTGAATAATTTGACGGGCTGCCTTGCGTAAACGGACCGATTATGATTCCTTCTTCCGTTTTTTGGGAAACGAATGTTTCACGGTTTATTACCGTTTCGGTGCGTCGACGTTCGGCGGCGGGGTTGTTTAACTTGCGAGATCCGTCCAATTTAGCTTTAACAAGTTTTGTTTTCTTTCCAGAACCGAATTTCGTCGGGTCCTTCGACATCGGCGAATACGTATTCTTCTTCTTCAGGGAGACTGCCGTGGAATACATAAATTGCGGCAAGAGCGTTTACTCCAGGGTTGCACGCGTGTGCAAGAAGGATACTGGAGGGAAAAACATCCTCGCGCAGAACTGGGCCACCTATCTCAAAGCTCGGCTTAATTGCTCCATTCCTGGGGAGTTCCCCTTCTACTTCAACGAAATTCGTAAGTTGACAAAATTAATATCAATGGCGTACAGTTTCAAACTCTTAAACTAACATTCAAAAATCCATCGAAAATTAGTGCATATCTCTACAGGATGTTTCACTCTTATTGTAATAATGGTTTATTATATTTAAAGTTCCTCTTTCAGATATTCATACCTATATCACAGAATAATAATAACCAGAAGGATATCTTGTACAAAACCGCTTTGATGTCGACGCCGACAACGGGTGACCTCGAACCTTTGTATTCCATGGGCTCTCCCCAAAGCCGCTACCTAAACTTGCCGTTTCGGGGTAGAATTTCGGGGTAGAAACGTCTCAAGGCTATGAGGGGCCGGCGGTCAGGTAATACGAGATATCCTTCTGGTTATTATTATTCTGTGCCTATATGCAAAAGAATATGTTAATGACGATTTTCATTTATACGATTTTCCAATTAATTATTATTTAATTTCTTTGCCTGAATTCTTTTTTAATTACATGCGATTTACTAATACCGTACCAGTAAATATTTTCTGTAATTTTGATCTAATATAATGATCTTTTGTTGTCCTTTTCAACGTCGCACTAGTTGCAATATGAGATTTCATATTGATACTAGTGCTAATATGAAATTTTAGAACAACTTTGTAGATTTGAGTAAATTTATTTACTATAAAAATTAAGATGACTCCAAATTCCAGAAAATCTTGTATACAACACTTTGCAAAATTAGTACTTTTCACACACAAACTTCATGTCTAGTGTGAAAAACACTTTCATTTTGCAAGTTGATACATAAATAGGTATTATCGTACAAATATAAACCGTCACACATTATAATAGGAATTTCATTATAATTTTAAAATGCTAGATAGAGGTTTACCACATATTATTGTGTTTAAAAAAGCAGAACATTTTCAATTAAGTTTCTACTTTTTTCAGTAATTCAAAGGCTTTAAAATCTTCGTCTGTAATACATTCAAGTCCTGTTAATCCGAATCAATTCAAACCAACTGAAGTCGAAGAATGTAAACGTCCGGATTATCGTATCATATAATAAACTCGGGTATCTTTAGTTAACAACGACAATTTAGTTAACAACAGTTAGGCGTTAAACTATTCAATGTCTCCTACATTGATATTATTTAGGGAACCGAATCTAATAAATGCCTGATAAGACGACAAATGTGCGAGTTTTCTAGTGTAAAATAAATCGCTAAAACGTATTTTATTAAGAATTGGAACATGTGGATATTTTGAGGAAACAATACTAGTACTATAACGAAAACAAGCTTCACGCTAACTTGCTGTACTGTGTAGATAGTGGACGTCGAGGGTATCTCAGAACACCAAACATTTTTTGGCGCTTTGGGGAGTTATAGGGGGCCAAAGTTTAAAAATTTGGAGTTTTTAACGCTAGTAACTAGAAAATCGTTGACACAACGAAAAAGATGTTGAGAGATAAAGTGAAGGATCTAAAATATGTAACTAACCTAACAAGCGATAATGACACACTACCTCTTTTGAGTTGCATCGCTACAGGCCAGCTGGGAATTTTAAACTGTGTGTTCAAAATCTTTACTTTGATATCAAGTGATCTGTACAAAAATCCTTAAGAAATTTTGCTTATAATATTGTCTAATCAATTCCTGTAAAATTATCTCCTAGTTGCAGCAACCTAAATTTTTTTAACATTAATTTACTGCTATATATGGGTTATAATATATCAATACAAAGCTCTTGACGAATAGAACATTTCTGCTGTAGGTACCTTTTGGTAGCGTCAATTGTTGTCGAGTTATGAGAATTTGAAAATATTCAGTTTTGAACTTTGCTGCGCTCTAACTCGGAAACCATGCGCGAGCGCCAAATATTTTTGGTATTTTGGCGCCATGAGGGGGTTAGTTATAAATATAATATAACGAAAACATATAAAACGCGTCTTTGTTATACTACATTTATACCTTGTTTTTTAATCATGGTGATAGAAGTTTTAATTCTCATCCTGTTTTTGTTTTATGTCACTGATCGTTGACATCCTGATGCTGTACTTAAACTCTATCGCTTTTCTAGGAATTCCAAGTTTAAGTTTGTCTAATATAGCCACTTTTTCAAGTTTTGTGAGCACGTTTTAGGGGCGCCAATGTTAAGCAAAACACTCACTGAAATTCATGAACGACTAAACGATGAGTCCTTATACGAAAATTTACTGAAATCTGCAAAATTCTTGACCAATTATAGTCGATCCGGATTGCCGAACAGCCGAACTCACCCGAATTCGTATTACGCTGTTCTTATATGAACGCATTTGATGCTGCGGATTACCGTAAAATTCGGATCACTGAACTTTGAATTAACGGGACTTTACTGTAATAATATATATGGATTTTTATACTGTGCTTTCACAAGCAGCTCATACATAACTGTTGAACTCCCCATCTTGAGAATGCTTTATTGAAATTGGTACCTGAATGTGATTTTGTATTTTCTATAAATTTGGTTTTTCCTACATCATTTTCAGTTTCAGTATTTTAAAATTTGAAACTGTTAGATAACTTGTTGATAAAATGTTTTCCTTTATCAAAAAATAGCCATTGTTTCAATATTTCCTTTTAATGTCAAAATTTGCAACTAGCGCTAAAGATATCAGCCCATAAACTAAGATCATGTTTGATGCAATAAAACATGAATGAACATATTGTATCAAGGCTGGGGACGGTTCAGATTTGAAAGAAAATGCTCCCCATGACATAAAGTTGTTAACAAATCTGTGTACTATAGTTTCATACTCTACAAATTGTTCATCTAGTGGAGATATCTGCTAATTAGAGATGTGCCTTAAGCTTGTTAAAATCTTTTACAATTTTCTTTTTCCTCCAACAGAAAGCATCTACAAAATTCCAGGAGATGACACTAAATTCTACGGAACTTTCACCACTTCAACAAATGGTTTAATGGGCTCAGCTATATGCTCCTTTAAGCTATCAGCCATTCAAGAAGCTTTCAGCGGAAAGTTCAAAGAGCAGGCTTCGTCATCTTCAGCATGGCTTCCAGTGTTATCAGGTCGCGTACCTGAACCCAGGCCTGGAACTTGTGTGAATGACACAGAAACTCTTCCTGACACTGTTTTGAATTTTATCAGATCTCATCCCTTAATGGATTCAGCTGTAACTCATGAAAATGAAAAACCCGTGTTCTTCAAGAGAGATGTTTTCTTCACAAAATTAGTGGTCGATAAAATCAAGGTTGATCTTGGTGGCAATGTATTGGAATACATCGTCTATTATGCAGGAACAAGTAAGTTTCATATTTGTGTGTTATTTATGCAGAATTTAAATTATTAATTATTTGTTTAAGATGATGGACGAGTCCACAAGATTGTGGAATGGCATAATGAAAATGGAGATTCGTCTTCAATTCTCCTAGACGTGTTTGATGTAACTCCTGGGGAACCTATACAGACCATGGAGTTATCGAAGAAACACAAGACATTGTATGTCGCATCTGATCATAGAGTAAAACAGATAGATTTAGTCATGTGCAATCGAAGATACGACAACTGCTTGCGATGTGTGCATGATCCCTACTGTGGATGGGATAAAGATATTTATATTTGTAAACCCTATGCACCTGGGTAAGTTGAATCTTTGTTTATTGTAATGTTGCAAATATGAATTGTTGTTGCACTTGCAGATTGCTCCAAGATGTATCCAATAGCACAGTGAATATCTGTGACAGCAGTGTTGTAAAGAAGAAAATGATAGCAACATGGGGTCAGAGCTTACACCTAGGCTGTTTTCTAAAGATGCCTGCAGTATTAGCTTCTCAAACTATTACTTGGCATCACTACTCGAAAGACAAAGGACGTTACAAAATTGTTTACAGGTAAACTCCTTTTCAATAAAATTAAAATAAATTCTAGATTTCATTTTTAGAGAAACCAATATATAATACTTAGGAACTAAATGTATATATAAATTATAATTCGACTTGTACAGTGTTCAACTACTAAAAGTCAATATAAAATGTGTTTTACTTGTAATCGTACTTAATTACATTAACATAATTATCTGCAGCATATTTCTGTGTATTTTGACTTCTATTTTTTTATAAATATTTATTAAAAACTCTTAAGTATATCTATCTAAGTATATCATATTATCTTGCATTAATAATTGAAATTAATGTTTTTCAGGCCTGAAAAGTATATAGAAACATCAGAACATGGGCTGATAATACTTTCAGTTACTGAAGCTGACGCTGGACGCTACGACTGCTGGATGGGAGCGTCTCTACTGTGTTCCTACAATGTGACTGTTGATTCCCACCGCTGTTCTGCTCCATCCAAGAGCAATGATTATCAGAAAGTCTACTCTGATTGGTGCCATGAATTTGAAAAGTATAAATCTGCTATGAGGACGTGGGAACGAAAACAAGCAGTAAGTCTTAGCGAAAAGCATTCCGTTGGCAAAATCTGACATGTTATTTGTTCTAGCAATGCCTTGCAAGACAGAATGATAGTGACCAGAACAACCATCCAAATGAAATTTTTCGACCCTTATTATGATAGCTCGTGGAACATGGCCCCCTGGCCCTGACGCCCTTAGGAATTCCTCTGTATTGGACTGTCATACTTTTTGTGTAAATCGTCAGATTGAGTGATGAACTTATATTTGGTTATAGTATTTGCAATCAATCACTTGTAAGTGCCCTAATCTGATAGTGGAGGTGAGTAAATTGGTGCAAAAGAGTGAAATGAAAATTTGTGCCGCCATTCCACGTCTACAACAGACGATTTTGCAGTGAATGACAGAACAATTCAAGCATTTGTATTATTTCGCTAGTATTGTTAGTTGTTTTAGGTTGTATTTTAATTTAACATTGATGAAGATTTTAACTGTACCTACATTAAATTTTTGTTAGCTTCGCTTTTCAGTATAATGCACGAGTATTTATTAAAAAACCTTGTAGGTCTGTGATATATGTGTATCGTAATATGCGAAGTTGCATATTTTATTATTTGACACTTATAATGTACATATGCAAAACAGCTAACCGATAAGAAACGATAAGAAAATGGACCAAAGTGAATGGACTTTTGTTAGCAAACACCGAACATGTATACTGTAAAGATTATGCATATTTAAAGCAATACTTTCGCTTGTGATGGTCCCTTACTAATAATGGAGTAATATAATGCAGATTCCTACGTATGCCAATATTATCTGTTATATTGTTACATATGTTTAGTGTCGAAAATAGATATTTTTTAGATTTCTGAAATACTCATATCTAACTATAAATTTGTACTTTACATACAAGGTGATTTAAAGAAAAGGCTTTTATTATATCATTTTCTTTTAACAACAGTTCTACTTTGTATGACAATAATAAAAAAATATGTAAACGTTGGCAATATCACCAATATCTAGTAAATCTTACTAAATTAGTTATAATTTTATTATTTCAACTATACATTTGACCTATTGCTTTTTTAAAGCACCTTGTATTATCTCCTTTTTGTTATATTCTAGACAATCACAAATTAGCGTATTAACAGTTTTGTTTAATTTCAAAGACAAACTGTTATTGTTTGTAATTTAGTTTCTATTTGTAAGTGTAAATAAAAATGCAAAGTAACACGCTGGCGTTACATACATGAACCTGAAAAATCTGCATTAACGTCAGTTCATTATGAATTATTAAATTTTAGGAAAGAACTATTTGAACCTGTTTAACCCTACCTTGTAAATACCTGTGTATAACTACACAATGTAATTTACCCATTATGTAGAAAAAGGCATTTCCTGGAGCTGTGCATCAATTTTCTAAAGTTTTATATGCCATTGCCAAAGATTGTATGAATATATGGAGTTTTTGAAACGTTTGAGTCTTGACAAAATAATGAAAATCGAAGTTCACAAACAACTCTACGAGTTCTGTATATTACTGCAATCTTACCCAACTGCAGCAAGCATTTTTATTTTTTATAGTATGTATATTTTAAAGTATTACTTTTTTAAGTATTATTAGGTCTGAGAAATTCTGCAGCGACTTTGTAATTTTTAACATTTAATTTCTGATTTGTATGTATAGCTTGACTGCCAATAAAATCTAGATTGTAAATAAATATTCTGATTACGAAACAACTCATTGTCATTTTATTACAGTTATAATTAATGAAATTGAGATTGATCGCTTCTGTGAAGTGATAATAGCGAACTGGCTTAGCTTATGGACTGTTTTAGTTTAGTATTAATTAATCGATTTTTTTAATGATTTTATATTTTAATTATACTTTATATGTAATAATAGAATTGTTTACATTTTGCATGTAAATAGGTTATGAGTATTTAAAAGCGGTTACACACAAACAGGCATCCTAAATAAGAAATGAATTATAGATAATGCTCTCTCCCATCTATCTATTGCTAATAAAGCATAAAATATACAACTGTGTTTTTTTAAAGTAAAAGTTAATCACATTGTTGATAGTGGTAATCCAAATATGCATAATGCAATAAATAGCAAAGCAGTAGCAGTGTAGTAAAGGATTAAATTTACTAAAAACTGAGAAACAGTACAAATGCAAAGTTAAAGAACAAAGAAACATTAGTATATTAAATATGGAGAACGGTAAGGGATTTTTACCTTTCGAAGACAATTGTTTGGAGGAGGAGCGAAGCTACGACTCCAATTATTATCTTTAAAACAAAACCGCCAGATTGTTACTTCATAAATACTACACAATCGGGAAAATCATGCAGAATCGCTGCCCTAACCCCATTACAATGGGCTGTAACAAAAGGTTGCTCCAGCTTAAAACGCTCAGCAAGAAGGGGCGGGTTCTTTACGACCTTAGAGTAGCGTTACGATCCAGTAAACGAGACAAGGGTGTTAAATATTAAAGCGCCACCACTTTTGTTGGTATACCCGTTCACTCCAAAAGTGGAAACAAATGAACGGGCTTAAAAGGGGTGATTGACTTCAACCAGCGAGCAGCATCAGTGACTTACCTTTAGTTCCAACACTCCCCTGTATTCTTTACAAAGAAAACACAAAATACAAATAAGCATGAAATAAGCATGCAACAGTTGATATATGAAATAATAGCGCACAAAATAATTAATTAAATGAAATCTATTAAGTTAAAAGCATGTGAAATAATTATACAAAGATGGAATCCAATAAAGTTAGTAGCTTTAAAATTACTTATAATAGTGACATCAGCAATCGTGAATTCAACATCAAAATTTACTATGGCGATATTCCTTGAAAGTTTATTAAAAGAGAAACATAAAATCTCAAACTAGATGCGCATTGACATTAGCTTAAATTATGCACAAAAGGGTTTGAAATGCACTGTAAATAACTAGGAACAAATACCTGGTTTGCAGAATCCAGGGAAGTCAACATTGATGTCCCCTGAAGCTGCCAGCAACTGGTAAAATCAGGAACTGCTTAAAAGAGTATTTGCGGGCAGCAGGAACAGAGCTTTGAGATGATGGTCACTACAGCCAGGAGTTGAAACGTTAATAATGTCATCAACAGGTAAATAGACGACGACAACAACTTTTAACATGCGAGATCAACACTATGCATGGGTTAAGGTAGCGCTGGTTCCTTTGAGAAGCTGGTAAATTATGTGTTGAAGCGGTAATTGAAGGTCTCGCAACCCGCGGTAAGGATTCTTCGACCACAACTAACTTATTTGCATCCCTCTAACTCTGACACTCATCTTCACGAAATGGCTAACTGTTGCCACGAAACGAAAACACTCACAACTTCAATAGGCATAAAAACCGACGAAAAGCACACAGTTAATTTTAACTTCTTCAAAGGGCACAAAAATCTGCGAAAAGTACATAGTTAATTAAACGAAACAGCGCGCCCCGACTGCCGAGGCCCCAGGGGGCGCGGAATAAACGACACAGTTTTCGACTTTCTTAAGACGGTAGCGGGGATTAGAATGCCATTGCTCCGGACAGAAATTCTACAACCAAATGAAAAGGCGCACGCGCTACTTAAAATCGTTCTTTCTTTGAATTATACGGACCGCTCGGAATGTCTCACTATAATGAACTCCTAAATCAGCAGTTAGCATGGAAACTCGGGGAAGTTTTGGCCTGCCTGAACAACAAAAGTGCAGATAAAGGACCGTCAGGCAACGACAACATTCTGGGAATGCGATAAGGCACATTGGCATGCAAGGCCAAAGCTAAAATTTAAAACAAAATTTGGACAACGTAAATGAACTGGGAAACGGTAAACTTTAAGATGAGCGGAGCAAAGTATCAAACGGAATAAAGTTTTGGCTATACCACTAAACTATTAATTTGACATAAGTTATGATAAAAAAGTATTACAATCATAGATAAAAATACAGAAAATGCAGGAAAACACTAGATTCGAAAATTGTTTTCACAGGGTAACCCTTAACGTTCGACGTGCTGATAACATTTTTTGCACGATCAGAATTAAAATTATACAAAAAGATATAAATTATTTTCTGAGAAATTAAAACAAGCTAAATACATCGAAATGATCAAAGTGATATGGCACACGTCACTAGGTAACCAATTTGTTATTTGTCAAATGGAATTTCATACAATTGTGCATGTAATACTAACTTTGCTGTCGTAATAGTTATAGCAACTGGTAAATTTCACTTACTGTCATGGAAACACCCATGGTAAATAGTCAGAAATGACCGATCATGCAAAAAATATGATTATACACAAAATAAATCTTATTAACAAAATTGCATAGTATTCAGATATATCCAAATGGAAAAAATTTACTAAAAAGCTTTCTAGCAAAATCTAGTGTATCTGTATAATACTTAAGTAAGAATAGAGCAAACAGCGAAAAATTTTGGATAATTCTTTCATGGTTACCAAGATTTAATGATATATTGAAAAACAAGGTTGGTAAAACTGACACACGAGTTGTCAGTTTCATTAAATTCAAGGTTAGCAGGTTAAGTTTTGCGTCAATCTGTGTCAAAACTGACGCAAAACCTAACCTGCTAACCTCGAATTTGATGAAACTGACAACTCGTGTGTCAGTTTTACCAACCTTGTTTTTCAATATATCATTAAATCTTGGTAGCCATGAAAAAATGATCCAAAATTTTTCGCTGTTTGCTCTACTCTTACTAAAGTATTATACAGGTACACTAGCAAAATCTACATGTGCAGTTTTTTGTGATATAATACTTTTGATGGCTATATACTTTAATTGCAACGTCACCGAACTAGTTCAAAGCCCTACACATTAATTCATTAACGATAAACCATCTTTTACTAGACTTGATATTTCTGACAGATTTAGAATTTGTGTGGTTTCAAAATTATCGCATCACTCAATATTTATAGGCTGCAATTATTTCTTCTGTGTTTTAATGCTAGATTCTTCATTTTAAACATAAAATAGAATAAAAAAATACTAATTTTAATTAAAATAAATAACAAACAGCAACAAGTTTACAAAAAAAGAAAACATTATACTGACTACATTTACACGGTCTGCTAACTCCGGTGTTACAACATCGGTTGTTGTTAACACTGGTGTAAATTGTCGTGTAAATGTGGTTCAACGCCGGTATTACTACAACCGGTTTACTAAAGCTACACCACTTCACCATGAGGCGTGACGTTAGTAAGCGGGTGTAAAATATACATGTAAATGGATACTTTTGACTTCCACCGGTTTTTAAACAAAACTACCAACATAATTGCAAAGACGGTTGGTTGTTCTGAGTCGCAGTGTCAACCTCACCAACGTCACTGTGAACGTCACTCCGTTGAATTTTATCAGCTGTGTTATTAATCTTGTAGGTTATGGCGGTTATGTTTATAATTTTATAATAACTGACAGAGTGACGGATGGAAAATCTCGAAGCAATTGGTCACACTGCCACGAGGTTTTAGCTAACACCGACGTACACTTTAACGCCTGTACAACACTCCTTGTGTAAACGCACATTTTACACTAGTTTTAATAACAACAGTTTAAATAACACCAGGGTTAAATTACCGTGTAAATGTAGTCACTGTAATTTTTTTGCATGGAAAAGAAGCAGCTAATACCGTGTGTTTGCACCTCTGGCATTAATAACAGCTTGCATTCTTCTCAGTAAACTATGAAATAAGTTTCTCACTGACTCCTGCGGTAAATTGTCCCATTCTTCAATGCCCTACCAAGGTTTGCAAGTGAAGCAGGAGCGACTTCTCTTTGTCTGATTCGCCTTCCAATCTTGTCCCATACATGCTCGATGATCTTAAGATCGGCACTACAAGCTGGCCAGTCCATGACTGGAATTCTGTTATCACGTAGATACTGGAGCGAAACCCGATCGACGTGGGGCCTGGCATTATCTTGCATTAGTACAAAGCTATACCCAATAAAAGGGGCAAAGGGCATTACATATGGTTCTAAAATGTCCGCCACATATCTGTTTGCTGTCATTGAACCCCTATCCACCACCAAAAACTCCGTACGAGCGTTTAAAGAAATTCCGCCCCATACCATTACTGAACCACTTCTAAAACTCGTAGTTCAAAGAATGTTTCCTGGAGCGTACAGTTCTCCCACACGATGCCACACATTAATACGTTCATCAGACGATGTTAAGCAAAATCTTGACTCATCTGTGAAAAGTACGATGCTCCAGTTGTTAATAACCCAATTAATGTGTTCACGAGCAAACCTTAACCTGGCCATACGGTGTGTTCTGGTTAACCAGGCCCAGTAGCAGGCTTCCTGGTCCTCAATTCCACATCCCTTAATCGTCTTCTAACGGTTTGATCACTTATTCTTACTCTTCGTATTTCAGAAAGCTGATTTTGAATATGTCTTGCCGTCACAAAACGTTGACGAAGAGCACTCATTCGAATAAAACTGTCGTCTCTTTTGGATTTGGCCCTCTTTCGGCCTTGTCCTCGTCGGTGTACATATGCTCCAGTCTCTCTGTATCTTCTGGCTGCTCTAGATGCAGAAGATTGCTGAATTCCACACACTCCAGCCACATACCTATCTCTGATTATGATCTTCTTGGAGGGGAGTAACAATTCGAACCACTTCTTCATTGCTTATATGTTTCTCTTGATGACAAGCATCCATTACTGACAAAAATTAAATGCACCTTACACAAAAATCACCTCAATTCAGTCCATTACTGACACAAGAATGAGCTTTGTTATTGATTATCATATGTTTATGTACAAACCATCTAAGCGTCCTATTTTTTTTTATATTTCAGACAATGAAGATTCAAGCTTAGACATCAATCTCATATCAAAAATTATTAAATCCATTCTTTTAAAAAAAATTCTATTTTGATAAGGTGATGCCTTATAAATAAGGGGGTTTCGCACATCTGAAACAGCTAATAAAACCACAGAAGAGTTTTACAAAATGTTGAAGGCAGCTGCTACATCTTGCGTGCCAATAAGGAAAGCTAAAAGCACTTCAGACAGCATTGAAAAGACGGCAGTAATGGGGCACTTACCATTCTCAAAAGTAAAACGACTTATGATAAATACTGTTTTCATACAAATATACCAACAGCACAGTTAGACCACTGATTATTGTTGATACTATATCAAAGATTACCTATCGTCTTATAGAAAGAAGTCTGATGACGGAGTATCACAAAGTGACTCAAGAATTATAGCTGAAATGTTTACTAAGCGGTTTCAAAGTGCCTCTAGCCTATATACAGAAAATCTACTTGTGGTTGGAGGATTTCTTGAAAAACCAGTAGTGAACGATAAATAGCCCAATATCAGTTAATAGTTAATTTATGATACAAGTGCGTAAAGCTAGTCTTTAGTGACGAGAGGGGCACAGTTAAAAGGCAAGTGAGGGAGCGTTTTAAGCCCCACAATTGACTACAGATGCTTTACGCAAGTCTATCGTACAATATTTTATCTACAATAAAATCTAGAAGACAAGGTAAATATAAAAAAAATATTTAGATGTAAATTACGATTTCTAGCAACCGGTCGTAATTTTGCGTGGTTAAAATTTTTTTCTACGATCGTTGCAAAATGACAACTTTTTGCCATATATTTAATAACTACTATATTGCTAGCGGCTATGAGTGGGAATGTCACAAGGTAAGTGAGACAGACAACCAACTCTTCGATGTATTTGGTGAGCTGTGCGCAAGCGCGTCGGCGTCGTTCGCGCGGTGGGGAGTGGTCAAGTTTAAAGCTTCTAAAGGCGGAGTTCGAATTCTCAGGCATGCGCACGAGGCGCGTAATACTCAGCGTGAGACTATGTCGACGCCGTAACGTGTTCGGCCGTTCCCAGGCCCTACTAGCAAAATAGTAAGTAATACATATAGTGATGGGCATAACCGGACAATTTTCATAACCGAATTATTTGCATTCGAATGATATTAATAACCAAATGATTATTTGAATAATCATTCAGTCCAACTGATAAACGAGCACGACTAAGCAAACGTTTCACAGAAGATATACCACCCATTTCTAAAAACGAAATCAAGATAGCCCTTAAGCAGATGAAAAACCGCAAGGCTGCAGGCCCAGAGGGCGTGATCATTGAAATGATCAAAATGGCGGACAACATAATTTTAAATCACTTAGAAAACCTTTTAAACCTCAGCTTAGACTTGGGTCAAGGCCCGAATTCTTGGAAAGACGCTAGAGTTATCGTGATATTTAAGAATGGAAACAAAAAGGAACTAAAGAACTACCGTCCTATATCAGTACTAGCACATCTCAGCAAATTAATGTCCAGAATTATCATTAACAGAATAACAGCAAAACTCGATGCATTCCAGCCTCCCGAACAAGCAGGATTTAGACAGGGCTATAGCACCATCGATCGTATACACACCATAAAACAAATCATGGAAAAATCACATGAGTACAATCAACCCCTGTTTACCAAAAAGCCTTCGATGCTGTAGAAACATGGGCACTAACAAATGCACTTAAAAGATGCAGGATAGATTATAGATATATAAAACTAATAAGCAGCATGTGCGAAAACCCAACTATGAAGGTACATATATAGGAAGGAACAAGCCCAATACGCATTGAACGAGGATTCAGACAGGGTGATTCAATTTCGCCAAAACTCTTCACTAATTTACTGGAAGACGTCTTTAAGACACTAGACTGGGACGAAAAAGGTGTAAATATAAACGGCGAATACTTCAAAACTTAGATTCGCTGATGATATAATAGTTATATCAAATGACATGGATCAGTTAGAACAAATGATCTTACAACTTCATGACGCCTCAAGGAAAGTTGGACTGAACATGAACTTATCAAAGACAAAGATAATGACCAACGCAGAAGAAGGAAGACCAGTCCACGTAGATAACAACCAAATAGATCTAGTGGAGGAATAGATATACTTGGGACAGACACTAACAATGTCAGAAAAGGCGCAGACAGCGGAAGTGATCAAAAGGATAAAATTGGCTTGGGCGGCATTCGGACAATTGAGAAATGTCTTCAAGGCAAACCTACCTCAACATCTAAAAACTAAAGTATTCGACCAATGGGTTGTTACGGTATTAAAAGAACTTTACGACACCCACCCAAGGTGAGCATCGCACCACGGAATCAGTCCTGAAAAACTGGCACACTTGCCCTGAAATCGGTTCGAAATAGGCTAAAAGGCCACGGCTGGGACGCTCAGGGAGTCGGGCGTGAGTCACACGATACGCTCTGGGCAAGCGTGTGGTGGCATAATATATACAGGGTATGTCGAAATCATGAGGGCGCCACCAAGCCTGTCTTAACCCGGCTAACCGGGCCTGGACGGTTAGACGGGAGCGAAGCATGCAAAATACTCCGCCAATAGGATTACTCAAGAGTTGCAAGGTCAAATAACAATTTCGGGATTGCCTTATGCAAGGATTGTAATTAGGTGTCAATCCGACCGCGACTACGCAGCTGTCTCACCCACCTGCACGCTCAAAGCTCCCTCGTTCCGTCGTACAATAATCAGTACAATGAAGGGGGCGTCTATCTGTAACAGAACATGCACAAGTCGAAACAAAACAATAATTCCCTTAACTAACCAATCATGTATTGAACTTCGGGTTACAATGGGGCGGCAGAGTGCGTCGCCCTATATCTATACTTAGACTATAATTAAGGGCACCAGCTGGCACGCGCGCTCTAAACTTAGCGCAGATGTTGAACAGTAGTGAACAGTAATGAACAGTAATGAGCAGTAATGAGCAGTAATGAGCAGTAATGAGTAGTAATGAGTACAAATATGCTGGCGCGACGCCTTATGCAGCGGACAGCGAAGATTAAATTAGCACTCGCGATATGGACAGTCTGCAATTCTGAAGGAATGCACCAATATGCTGGCGCGACGCCTTATGCAGCGGACAGCGAAGATTAAATTAGCACTCGCGTTCACAGCGGTAATCAGGTTAAAGACACATACCTTAATGCATAGGCGGCGAGGGAGCTTGGTACAGTTGAGTTGCGACAGGCTGCAGTCGTAGGTGGCAGGTACCTTCGATGTTACAACGGCTATAGGGATGAGTGCACAACCGCCTTAATGGCGACGTGAGACGCGTCCAGGACGCGTACAGCGGGACGACGAAAAATGGGCCACTTTCGTTCTGCGGAACAGATCCTCGTAGGTCGAGATGAAGGGGGCACGACCCCTTACTTACGGAAGCAGGAACTGGGCTCCAAACACCCACGCTACGCCGAAGACAATTCGAAAACTCCGACTCACAACCACCACACGAGCGTTCTTTGCAACGGGCTGCGGACAACTGCCCAGAGGGAAGCGTTGGCAAAGGTCACCTTGGTCGCGTCCCCACGTGACTAAACCTTGGCAGCCAATCGCGGGGCGATAAAACGAAACAAGTTAATGCCGGCACCAATGGCATCACGCCTCAACGGCGTGCTTTCTAGGAGATTCGGAATTCGGAAAAACGCCATCAGAGGGGAGCTCCAACCGACGAAAAATACTGCTTTTGGAGCTAAATATGTGCGACATCGTGATTCTGGAATTAGGCGATGGAGCCAAATAAAGAACTAAAAGGGCTTAGCATACGGGCACGCTGCCCTAAAGCCTAGGTGACTATTTAAAATACCAAAATGACCTAACACTCCCCTTACTTGAAAGAGAGTTCCCCGAAGTCTCTTAAAATCAACGGGGCATTTTGGCTGCTGCGCCACGAGCACTCAAACGACCGGAAACGCTGATACGATAGCTGTACCCCCAAAGGAATTACGCACACCGGCCACCAGATAGGGTACGACAGGAGGGAAGAGAGAAAAGGAAGAAGAAAGACTGGATACGCCAGTGGAAATACGAAAAATTGGGTAGGACCTGGCGGTTCGCTGATGGCTAGCACTCACTCCCCGGACCACGGAAGACGGGCGACAAGAAAACTAGCTGTCCCAAAGGAGTGGCGCTCCGCCAGGGGTCCACAAAACGATTCGTGTCTGGCTCCCTCGGGGAACCAAACGGGCAAAGACTAGGCAGACTGAGGACAGTCTCGCCGATCCGGCTCGACTGCCCCTCCCAAAATAGGAGTGCCACCACAACGGTTCGCAAAACCACGTCGATAATCGACCACCAAAACGATAAAAAAAAAGGTAACCGACCAGACCCGAAGCGGGTGTGGCACGCACTGCGGCGACGGCCACGAAACACCGACTGGACCTTAACACCGGGTCCATGACGGTCGCCTAACAGTGCGGTTTTGGAAGGTGGAAAGAGAAAGAGAACAACGGGGTTGGGTAGTTGTCGCCGGGACGCGGTAGATAGTAATGACAAGGGGAAAAGAAAGGTAAAGATAGAGCATAGAGAAGGAGGGTTTGGGGTTCCAAATTGAAACCGTGAAAATATCTAAAAAAAAAAACGCGCGGTTAGCGCTCGTCAAGATCGGGTCAATAGAACGTCTTACTCCCATGCACACTTCCGACCAACCGTTCCAAAAAAACATGGGGAGGGGGGGGAAAAGGGATAAGTCCCTCGCAACCTGTCCCACAAGCCACCTGAAGAGGGCACGTTGCGCGTCACGGGATCGGCGCATTGTGGGGTTCCCACAACAAGGAAGCTCGGGGAAAGGCAGGTACTACAGAAGATACGGCTCTAAGCCGGCGGTATGGCCGTCAAGGCCTACAAAAAAAAAGGAGGGGGGGATTAGGGAAAACGGGCGCTAGTAGACTAAACGTCCGTGGGATTGGGTTTTAGGTCTTTCGCGTGCCAAGTGCCTTTCGGGGCACCGGTCTCGTCGGACAGCTCGTAAGTGGCAAGCGAAACTTGCCGACTGATATAAAACGGCCCTATAAATTTTGGAGCCAACTTGGCGTTAAAATATTTCGCCGCATCGGAAAGTACGTAATTTCGTCGCCAGACGGTATCGCCTACGGCAAACTGAGCCGGGCGCCTTCGCAAATCGTATGTCGCCTTGGAGGCTTTGTACGCCACGTCTAGTCGCTTGACTATGTCTTCATATACCGACCTTAACGCGGGAGTCCGTCGTAACAAGTCTTCGCGACTCTCTACTCGTATTTGTTCCGAAACATCTACCTCCTCGGGGTTATTGGCGCGCTTCCCCTCTAACTGTATCTCTCTGCCGAAATTGGCGAAATATGGGGTCATGCCGGTGACTTCGTGTACTGCGGTACGCACTGCGCAAGCGACTTTCGACAAATATCTATCCCACTCCCGGTGGTTGTCTTTCACGTACGACGCTAGCATAGTTTTTAATACTCGATTAACGCGTTCTACGGGGTTGGCCTGCGCATGGTAATGCGCGTTAAAGATAATTCGTGATTTATACGTATCGGTAAGCTGTCGGAATTCTCTACTGCGAAACTGTACGCCGTTGTCAACCAAGACGTACTGAGGTGCTCCAAAGAGCAAGAAAACATCGTTCTCAATTTTCTGAGTCACCGCGGTCGCGGTGGCGGTACGCAACGGGAAGAAAAGGGTAAATTTGGTAAAGTAGTCAGCCACGGACAGAATATATACGTAGCCTTTCTTTGAACGGGGCAACGGCCCTACAATGTCGATAGATATCATTTGCCACGGCTTATCCACCACGGGGTGACGACACATCAAGCCGGCAGGGCGTTTTTGTTCGGGTTTCTGCGCTAGGCACGTCGCGCAACGGTTAACGTAACGGGTCACATCCGCCTTAAGTTTAGGCCAGTAATACTGTTGAGCGATACGGCCGTAGGTTTTATAAATGCCTAAATGGCCTGCGGTAGGTTCGTCATGGTTTTTGCGAAGAATCTCGGCACGTTGAGGCTTCGGAACCACCTCTTTCCAACTCGTGCCTTCGTCCAATTCGGGGTATTTTACGTTGACATGTTTAAACAATTTCCCTCGCGATAGTTTCCACGCCGAATACTTGAATGGTCTTTCTACGACGCGTGTACACATGCCCCTATACCAACGGTCAGTTCGACTGTCGTTCGTCGCCTGAACGCCGGCCTCGGGTTCTCCAGAATCGACAACTGAGACTACATCTATTTCGGGTATAGCACGGGATAGCGCATCCGGAACGACGTGGTCTTTTCCCTTCCGGTGTTTGATCGTAAAGTCGTATTGTTGGATACGAACAGCCCAACGGGCGAGTCTCCCGGTGGGTTCCTTAAGATTATTTAGCCAGATAAGTGAATGATGGTCAGTAATGACTGTGAAGTGAGTGCCTTCTAAATACGGGCGTAACTTCTCTATGGCCCACAGGACGGCCAAACATTCGCGTTCCGTAACCGAAAAATTACGCTCAGGCTTCGTAAGAGTCCGACTAATGTAACAGATGACCTGTTCTTGGCCATCAACGGTGTGAGTCAGCACGGCGCCGATACCAACATTGGAAGCGTCCGTCTGTACGATAAACGGGAGAGAAAAATCGGGACACGACAAAATGGGTGCCGAAACTAGGCAATTTTTGATGGTTGTAAATGCGACTTCGCATGACTCGGTCCACTCAAACTTCTGAAACTTTTTCAATAACGACGTCAGCGGAGCAATAATGGCTGAGAAATTTGATATGAAACGCCGATACCACGATGCCATGCCGACTACTCGCCGTATCTCCGAAACGTTTCTAGGTCGCGGCAAGTTAAGAATCGCCGAAACTTTATCGGGGTCGACTAAGAGTCCTTGGGCGTTAACGACATAGCCCAGGTATCGTAATTCCGGTTGGCAAAAATGACATTTATCACGACCCAGTGTTAAACCAGCGTCGTTTAGTCGCTGCAATACTTCGTCTAGAATCTCGACGTGCTTTTCGAAAGTCGGGGTACAAATAATCACGTCATCTAAATAGACAAAGACGTAAGGTTCCAATTCGGGACCCAACACATGGTCGACGAAACGTTGCCAAGTCGCTGCCGCGTTATGAAGCCCAAAGGGCATGCGAGTAAATTGAAACAAACCGCGCCCGGGTACTGTGAAGGCCGTTAGTTCCTTAGATTTCTCTTCCATTTCAATTTGCCAGTACGCGGATTTGATATCAAGCGACGTCATGAACCGGGCATCGCGTAAGCGATCCAAAATCGAAGACACGTAAGGTATCGGGTAGGCGTCCTTCTCGGTGACGCTATTTAATTTACGAAAGTCAACGCAGAAACGATAGGTTCCATCTTTCTTTTTAACTAGTAAAATCGGGCTCGACCAGGCTGAACGAGAACGTTCCACAACGCCTGATTTAAGCATACTGTCCAACTCAGCATCGATATGCGCCTGCATTGCGGGAGAGACCGGATAGTACCTTTGTTTAACCGGTGCCGCCTTAGTAGTGATTTTATGTTGAACGTACTTGGCGCAGCCGAGTTCGGGTTTAGCGATAGTAAAATATCGGTTTACGAGAGTGTCTAATTGGGCTCGTTGATCCGAGTTCAGGTCGAACATAGACTGCAAATTGCCGGTAGGAGTATCAATGGCCGCTACGCCGGGTTTTGAGAATTCCCACTCCCCTCGAAACACGTCTGGAACTATTCCCACTGACTTCCAAAAGTCTATCCCTAGGATTAGGGTGTGCGGAACCTCCGGAACTATTAAAACATCGACAGCTACCACCCTGTTATTTAAACGAATAGGTAAGTGCAGGGTACCTAGACTGGTTACGGTCTGTCCATTTGCCACTGAGCAAACGGGTCTCAGCTTCTTATTTATGTGCAGGCCTACAGTACGCAACACGTCCCAACCCTTAGCTCCTAAGATCGTTCGATTCGCTCCTGAGTCCAACAAAGCTAACAACTCGAAACCCATGATTTCAACAGTCACATGCGGTCGACGGTCATCAGATGACCTTTCTAATACGTAATCGAGAATGACTTTATTTTTCTTAAATTTGGTCTCGCGCTCCTCGATAAGTCCCTTCATAAATTTAATCGAATTGCTAAACACGCGCGAGGACACTGCTCGACCGTTCAGCGTCTCGCGGGGTCGTTTCCCTGTCCCCTATCTCTTGCTCGACAACGAGGACAAGTGTTTACGGTCACTTCAGGTTTGCCGCAACGGTAACAGAATTTCTTGCCGCGGGGTCGCGGACACCTACTGGCTCTATGGCCTGGTTCGTTACAGTTCCAACACCGCATGCTTGACTTGGGTGCCGGTTCTCGGTTCCTCCTCTCGGGAGTATTAACGTCACGCGTTTCGACAACATCAACTGGGCACGTTTCCGCGATAGGCGCGACCTCGACGTATGCCAAGTCTGTTTCTAAGTCAGACTTCTTTCTAAAAGGTGGCACGTAAGTTTCAATGGCATAGCGCCGTTCTTCAATCTTCCGTCCGTATAGCGCTAGCTCGTCGATCGACCGGACTTCCGTCAATCCCAACTGGGTTTGGTACAATGGTGAAATATTATGCAACAAAATACGCAACTGTTTCTCCTCGGGAACCGCTTCGGTCAGGCGCGAAAACATTGTGCGCATGATAGCGATATAAATGCCCATACTTTCCGTAGGGCCTTGCGTGCGACGTCTAATTTCGTCCAACAACCGTTCATCATAATTAGCAGGCTGAAACTCTAGACGCAATAAATCGACTAACTGTTGCCACGTGTTAGGGGTCGCTCTATTCGCGCGATACCATAGCAATGCGTTGCCCGAAAACAAATCGATGGCCTGCATAAACAACTCTTCTTCGGTAAGGTTTCTGGCCACTCTGAGTTCGTTAACACGCTCGATGAAAGCATTGACCGACAGACCTTTCGGGTCACCTGAGAATTGTATGTTCCATTTCGAAACAGGGGTTGCCTTAAATGAGATCGTACGCGACATCGGCGAAACAAAACTCGGAGTCGACATAGTTGCCGCCGTTGTAGTCGTAGTCGTCGTCGCGACGGTAATGGTAGGTGCGACACCGGACATCGATGGCAGCGTTACGGCGCTTTCTTCCTCAGCCGTAGTCGTAGACGACCCTAGCTTTACTTGGTTAAGTTCGTAGGTTGAACGTATGAGTGATAATTCCGCGAACGCTTTTTGTTTGAGCGCTCGCTCTTCCTCCGTTATAGCTGAACTATTCGTCAGAAGGTTCATTCCGTGATAAAATTTCGTTTCAATCGTAGCCGCTACTTCCTTAGTCGGGTTAGCTAAATATACCTGAATCTTTTCCTCTAATTCGCCAATCAATGTTGTCACGGCCGTGAGATCCTCCTCGAACGTATACGGGTACGTCGGTCGCGTATCCATATCTGCGCGTCCCTCCTCTCTCAATACGTCGCGTAACCGGGAGCGCAACAAGGTAACCGCGCCGGAAGCATCACGGCCTCTGATTCTCAACTCGTATTCAGCCTCCGCGCGAAGCAGGCGTTCAATATGTAGCTTTAGCACCATGTTTACAAACGGGAAAGGAACGACTTATATTATACGTCGTATAAAAAAGAAAACGTTAGCGCGTGTTTGGTAAGTCAATTACGTCAGATATCCGAACCAAATCGTAGACGGCAAGACGGGAGAAATCGGGAAAAAGTGGTTTGTTACCTCTCACACGACCGATGGCTTAACGGGACTATCCGTCCATATTCTTTGCGAAAAGACCGAACATAACGAAAAAGAGCAAATTCCAAAACTAGGCGGTCAACGAATGGCTTAACGAGCCTACTACCGACCAACAATGGTTACAGACGGTACTGCGCCCGAAATCGAGCGAAAGAAAAAGAAAAAAAAGAAAAAAAAAATCCGAAATGGGGTCGCGCGTTGTCACGCAACAAGGTCTCAAACGTTAAAGCGTCAGAATTAAGACGCACAACGGATGGGCTTAACGAGACTACTCCAGTCAAATAACAGCAACAAGCAACAATCGGGCCGCCAAAATTAAGACACACAACGCAAAAAAAAGAAAACCCCAAAATGAGGTCGGGCGTTGTCGTGCACCAATAGGCTCCAGACGTTGGAGCACCGAAATTAGGCGCGTTGACGAGAACAAAGGAGCCACAAGGCCCCACAAGGCCTCACACGATGGGCTGCCAAAATTAGGCAGACAACGGGTGGCTTAATAAGAAAGACGAACATACAAGGCCCCCGATGTTGGACGCCAAAATTAAGACGCACAACGAAGGAGCTTGACGAGAAGACGAATATCAGAAAAAAAACAGGCCCACACGTTGGGATAGCCAAAATTAGCCTGTTACGGTATTAAAAGAACTTTACGACACCCACCCAAGGTGAGCATCGCACCACGGAATCAGTCCTGAAAAACTGGCACACTTGCCCTGAAATCGGTTCGAAATAAGCTAAAAGGCCACGGCTGGGACGCTCAGGGAGTCGGGCGTGAGTCACACGATACGCTCTGGGCAAGCGTGTGGTGGCATAATATATACAGGGTATGTCGAAATCATGAGGGCGCCACCAAGCCTGTCTTAACCCGGCTAACCGGGCCTGGACGGTTAGACGGGAGCGAAGCATGCAAAATACTCCGCCAATAGGATTACTCAAGAGTTGCAAGGTCAAATAACAATTTCGGGATTGCCTTATGCAAGGATTGTAATTAGGTGTCAATCCGACCGCGACTACGCAGCGGTCTCACCCACCTGCACGCTCAAAGCTCCCTCGTTCCGTCGTACAATAATCAGTACAATGAAGGGGGCGTCTATCTGTAACAGAACATGCACAAGTCGAAACAAAACAATAATTCCCTTAACTAACCAATCATGTATTGAACTTCGGGTTACAATGGGGCGGCAGAGTGCGTCGCCCTATATCTATACTTAGACTATAATTAAGGGCACCAGCTGGCACGCGCGCTCTAAACTTAGCGCAGATGTTGAACAGTAGTGAACAGTAATGAACAGTAATGAGCAGTAATGAGCAGTAATGAGCAGTAATGAGTAGTAATGAGTACAAATATGCTGGCGCGACGCCTTATGCAGCGGACAGCGAAGATTAAATTAGCACTCGCGATATGGACAGTCTGCAATTCTGAAGGAATGCACCAATATGCTGGCGCGACGCCTTATGCAGCGGACAACGAAGATTAAATTAGCACTCGCGATATGGACAGTCTGCAATTCTGAAGGAATGCACCAATATGCTGGCGCGACGCCTTATGCAGCGGACAGCGAAGATTAAATTAGCACTCGCGTTCACAGCGGTAATCAGGTTAAAGACACATACCTTAATGCGTAGGCGGCGAGGGAGCCTGGTACAGTTGAGTTGCGACAGGCTGCAGTCGTAGGTGGCAGGTACCTTTGATGTTACAACGGCTATAGGGATGAGTGCACAACCGCCTTAATGGCGACGTGAGACGCGTCCAGGACGCGTACAACGGGACGACGAAAAATGGGCCACTTTCGTTCTGCGGAACAGATCCTCGTAGGTCGAGATGAAGGGGGCACGACCCCTTACTTACGGAAGCAGGAACTGGGCTCCAAACACCCACGCTACGCCGAAGACAATTCGAAAACTCCGACTCACAACCACCACACGAGCGTTCTTTGCAACGGGCTGCGGACAACTGCCCAGAGGGAAGCGTTGGCAAAGGTCACCTTGGTCGCGTCCCCACGTGACTAAACCTTGGCAGCCAATCGCGGGGCGATAAAACGAAACAAGTTAATGCCGGCACCAATGGCATCACGCCTCAACGGCGTGCTTTCTAGGAGATTCGGAATTCGGAAAAACGCCATCAGAGGGGAGCTCCAACCGACGAAAAATACTGCTTTTGGAGCTAAATATGTGCGACATCGTGATTCTGGAATTAGGCGATGGAGCCAAATAAAGAACTAAAAGGGCTTAGCATACGGGCACGCTGCCCTAAAGCCTAGGTGGCTATTTAAAATACCAAAATGACCTAACAGGGTGTTGCCTACTCTTACTGACGCGGCAGAGACCTGGCCACTCACAGAAACAAACATTGAAAAACTGAAAGTGACGCAAAGAAAGATGGAGAGATCTATGCTAGGACTACGGCTACAGGATAGAAAAACAAACTAATATATTCGCAACAAAACAAGAGTGGAAGACGTAGCAAAACGAGTAGCATCTCTGAAGTGGCAGTGGGCTGGGCATATTATGAGGCCAGAAGACGGAAGGTGGAGCCGAAAGGTGACCGCATGGAGGCCACGTACTGGGAAGAGAAGCCGATGAAGACCAAGAGCCCAATGAAGGGATGACTTAGTAAAAATAGCTGGTACACGATGGATGGGAGCAGCTACAAATAGACTATCATGGAAACAACTAGGGGAGGCGTATGTCCAGAAATGGAATAGTTAAACGCTGATAATGATGATGATGATGGTTCTTCGAATCCATGGGCAGGCAGAATTTTTCCGTAGTCCATTAGGGTTCCAGGTAAATTGCTCGAATGCAATTGCTCGAAAACGAATTGCTCGAAATCAGTTGCTCGTAAATCAATTGCTCGAATGTGACTTTGCTCGAATTGCAAGTTTCTCGAACAGCAATTTCTCGATTATCTGTTGCTCGAAAAAAATAAAATTGCGAAATAGCCTTAACTCGAATCAGTTAATATCGAATATTGAAAAAAAAAACACAAATTACAAATTATAAGCTTTATTAATAAAAAATAGGTATAGGTATGTATTACATGCCCATGATAATCACTTTCGTGTCTTAAGAAAAACCTATTTAACATTATTTCTAATAAGAACAAATTCATCATCCTGATTATGAATACCTGTAATTACATTCCAATACTAATCACTTTCCTGTTACAAGAACATAATACTGTCTTTGTCCACTTACTAAAAAAGATTTTAGTATTGACGCATTATTTAAGACTACATAAATTCGAGCAAAACATTTTCGAGAAATTGCGGTTCGAGAAACTTGTATTTCGAGAAAAGTTACATTCGAGCAATTTGATTTTCGAGCAATTGATTTCGAGCAATTGATTTCGAGCAATTGCATTCGAGGAATTTGCCGGAGACGGTCCATTAGGCATCGAGCCCGGTCACCATGCGCCGGTGGGATAGAATTAACGGCACTCTTTTCGGAAGACTGGTCTATGGGAAAGAGTAACCTGACCACACATAAAACATGCCATACACTATACAGATTGTCCGAAATCCGTTTTGAACATAGGAAATTAATGAGTGCGACAAGGAAGACATAAACCAAATGAGCAGCAGGACAAAGATAGAATGTAATCATGGCTAGGTACATTTTTAAACTAAAATTAAGTCAATGAAACAAACAAAACTTTTGTCAAATATTTTATGTGTCTTTAAGAGTATAAGGTGAGGTTTAAATATGCTATCGTTCACTATTCACATAATTATTTTAATTATTTAAACTTCACTTTATACTCCTTTAATGACAGATAAAATATTTGACAGAAGTTTTGTTTGTTTCATTGACTTAATTTTAGTTTATAAATGTAGCTAGCCACGATTACGTTCTGTCTTTGTCCTGCTACCCATTTTGTTTATGTCTTCCTTGTCGCACTCATCAATTTCTTATGTTCAAATCGGATTTCGGACAATCTGTATACAAAATATAATATGATATCATAGGGTTGGCAGCCAAACATATTGGGTCTCCGACCCGGGACTCCCGACCAAACGAGCCATACGATAAATTTTAGAAAGTGTAATCGGGATCTACAGTCGTGTTCATTAAAGTGTTGTACAGAATTTGTGCTGTATGATTGTGACTTAAGTAATTTCACAAAGTTCAAAAAAGTGTTGTACATACAAATACTTTGAAAGGTTAGATCTAGGTCTATTTAGTTAATGATACAATGTGAGCCTTTGTTGAGTAAAAACACAATCACCAATAAACTTTTAATAGTAGAAAAATAACACACTAAAGTTCTAAAGCAATTAATTTTCATTATAAAGAATAACAATCAAAAATAACCATAATTAGTTATGACAGTTCTGAAATTTAACTACCATTGACAAAATATACAAACAGCCAACTACCGATTTCTGTACAACACATTTTTAAGTACGACTTACAACAGCCTATTATCTCTGTACAACACATTTTTGAACAAGACTGTACTCGTATTCGTTACGAGCGACAGCCACGTTGGCTGACATTTGATCGAATTTATTTGCAGACCTTTCTTTTCTTTCTCGTTTCCCAAATAACCTCGATGTTTTCCATGCTATCTCCTAATAATTTCAAATGGGTGTCCACCGTCTGTTGGGCTGGGTCTAGCACGCTGGAAAAAACATGACATCCGGTGTCATGGATCTGTTTTAGTTTGATTGCCATTTCTAGGGTCTTTCGACGCAAACGGTCGACAATTGAAGGTAAGGTTCCTTATATTCCAGCTTTTCAGTAACCGCTGGCACACTTACCAGTATTGTGCAGTCTACCCTACGTAACACCTAACGAACGACAATACCCTAACAATTAAATAAAAACTTTAATACATGCAAGTTGTCGAAGGCGGTAACAGCCAGCCCCAAAATATTCAAAAATTAATTATGAAAAACTGTACATGATGTCACGATTAAACTCACTCATAAAATAACCTGCCCCATAACCGATCTAACAGTGCCTATGCCAAACACTCGCCAGCCGTCGAAGGGGTAGCAGCCAGCCCCAAAGTATTTAAAAATTAATTATGAAAAAACTGTACAAGGTGCCACAATTAAACTCACTCGTAAAATAACCTGCCCATAACCAATCTAACAGTGGGCCTGTCAAACACTCGCCAGCCGTCGAAGGGGGTAGTAGCCAGCCCCAAAACATTTAAAAATTAATTATGAAAACACTGTACTTATCTAATCTGTAGTATGCTTTTTATTGACATAGATTTGTCAAATTATTTTGAAGTTTAAAATTCACTTTCGACATCTTGTTTAACTTATTCCATTGTCATTTTAAAGTCACCTATCAATTTAATCTATACACTTGGTTTAAATTACATATTTTTACAGTCGCGGCCATAACAACCGGGACAGTTTTTTGACCTAATTTTCAAAATGCGAAAAGTAGTGCTGACTCTGACAATTCTAATTAATAAATGTCATCAAAAGTTATTATTCAGAATAAACAATGACTTTTGAAGACTTTTATTAATTAGAATTGTCAGTGTCAGCACTTCTTTTCGCATTTTGAAAATTAGGTCAAAGAAACTGTCCCGGTTTTTTTGGCCGCGACTGTACATATTTGTGTAGCTTATTCGACTATGTTAAAGTCACATGAACTAATAATACAGTTAATTGTTGTACAAATGTACTTCTATAGTTCATGGGCTCCTGCGATCGATTTTATTTTTAATCGCACTGTACTTTCTGATTATAAAAAAGGCGAAACTTTAACATCACTCGCTGCATCACGAAATGTCATGTTTCTCTGACGTTTGAATAGGAAAAAAATATTGTCAGAAAATTTATATAAAGCAATGTATTATGCATATATGAAAACAAAAATTGTCCTTTGAAATTCTTGGAACTCTTTGAAGGCCGCTGTCAGTCGTAGACCGCCGGCTTTTGTGTATCTGACAACCACACAGTCTGAGATTTGAGTTTGACTGGTCTCTTTCGAGGTACACATTTAAAAAGTTACCCTCAGTGGTGCTGCGAATAGATCTTTTGCATTTAACAGAAGTGTAAGAAGTGGGTTGGAATCTCATTGGAGGCACATTCCTTTATAAAAATGAATTTATGTTTAACTGCGAAATATTTACTATTTCATTTTTCAGACTAAACACCTTTGCTGATTGTAAAAATGATAATTTATTATTCTTTCAGACAGGGCATCCAATACTAATGATTAAAATCATTTTGTTAAAAAAATATGGTGTGATTCAGGCTAATCATAATTAATAAACAACAAACCTAATATATTTGATAAAATCATAGCAATAATTATGCTTAGTTGTTTGTATCATTAATTATATGCTAGCACTACTATATAAAGTTATAGATCTGCCATACTGCCTTCAGTAATAAACTGTGTTTTGGAAAGTGAGATCAAAAATGCTTCAAAGTTTACTGACAGTCACGCTTCTTTGTTATTATGTATGTATTTTACCTTAAATGCTTTTAGAGAAATTGGTAGTCTGCTTTCTTATGCTTTTTAAGGTAGCATTAAATAATAAAATAGCAAAATTAATTATTGGTTGTGAATCATATTCATAACACCTACAAAAATTGAAATTTTAGCGCAACTTAAATGAAAAAGTTAAATAGTGTTACTCGTCTTATCAGAGTCGCCTATGGAAAAAAATTACGTTTGACAATACTGAAATGTATTGTTGGTGACACTGCAAGTCTATGTCAAATTCTATGTTATCAGGTTAGGGTTGCCGTCAGTTTTGACACAGACTGACACAAAACCTAACCTGATAACCTCGAATTTTACATAGACTTACAGTGTCACCAACAATACATTTCAGTATTGCCAGTGTTCATGTTGAATAAATATTGATAAAATGTTACTGTTCTGTTATTTCTTAACGACCTAGGCTGTTAAATGTATAACAGGCATGGTTGTTATGGGTAACTTTTCCGTTATGAAAATATCTTTTCATAACACCTACTTGCTATTTGTCAATAACAGAACTGTCAACTTGACTGAAAAATTTCCTATAACAGCCATGGCTGTTATACATTTAACAGCCTAGGTCGTTAAAAATAACAGAACAGTAACATTGTAACATTGGTAATACGGAAATGTATTGTTGGCGACACTGTAAGTCTATGTCAAATTTGAGGTTATCAGGTTAGGTTTTGAGTCAGTCTGTGTTAAAACTGACGCAAAACCTAACCTACTAATTTGACATAGACTTACAGTGTCAAATTGTAGTTCTGGCTATGCAGGGTCTGTGGACGATTAATAATAACTAATAAGTTATTAACTGTCATCAAGGTTGATATGATTTTTATCGGCCCTGATTATTGTTCGTTACTAATACACGAACCCAGAAAAAAAGGGATATAAGTATATAAAAGTAAGACATTTCAACAAAAAAAAAAAACATTTACAAGCAATTCACAAGCTAGTGTTGTTGTTGATGAACACATGATAACATGATAGGTTCTTATTACATTCATATCATTACGGGCATTGTCACATCGAAATACCACTCTCCAAACCAAAACCAAGCCCTACTACTGCTTATTCTGGGTTTTTATTATTTATTGCCGATGCGATTTAGAAGCAGGATACAGGACTGAAAACGTGCTTACTCGAATTCATGGGCGTAACTTGTGGCATCACTTGGAGATTGGTTGGGGGGGGGGGGGGCAAACTCAAAACTCTGTCTACCACATAGAAAAATACCAACTGTAGAGCACGGCTTTCACCACATTTTTCAACCTACATTGCAAAATAATGTTGCACCTGCACTTTAAAGCTATAACTTGTCCCTCCCAAGTTACGCCTATGCTCGAATTTATTGTTGTATAAGATTTTTGTTTCAACTTCTAAGTTCAGTTGAGATTTTCGGTCGCCAGTAGTCTAATTGTTTAGCGTCGTAGTATTGTCTTATTGTTTGGTAACCAAACTAACCATACATTTTATTTTTACGTTATATGTACTACGTACTAAAAATGAGTAGTATTAGTAGTGTAAAAAAAACTGAGCAGTGCTCAATTTAAAAAACGTGCTAAATAAACAGATGAAAAGGCGAAACAGTTATCGAAACAAATTCTAAAATTAAACACTTTTTTGCGATTCCTACATCTGAATCGTCTAGTACTTACTACTTCGTCATCTGCCCCAAGTGACAAAATGTTATCTCCATCAAATGACACTGATAACAGTGCAAATATTACTGATGTTTCAATTTCAATAGAACAAAATTAGCTCAGTTGTGGTGCCATTGACAGCACAAGTACTGTTACTAATAATTGGAAAGATAATGAAGATGTCTCAGAGTCGGAAGGCGTTCCTACCGAGAATGTGAGTTTTCAAATAGAAGTAAAGGTAGGATTATTTCTAGTAATATTATGATTTTAGATAAAAATAATTGAATCAGATCCAGCTAAATGGCACATTAACGATATCCTTCGGGACAGCGTTGCTAGCTATAGTATAACTCGGAATCTGAATTGCGGTTTTTCAAATGCAGACAATTTCCTGATAAAAAAAGTGTTGTTCTAAAAATCTATTTTTGCGACAGCTTACAAATGGAGAAGTCGTTAACCGGTCTTGGTTAGTTTATTCGTCTTCGTCGGGTGCAGTGTTTTCTGCTGTCTGGGGTTTTTCGATTGGAGAAATAATAAAAGAATTGAAAAACACGAAGAAAGCTTAAAACATAAAGACATGCGCAAATAATCGAATTAGAAGATCACATCTTTTGGAAAGAGTTGATAAAGAACTCATAATCCAGTGAAGTAAGGAAACCAATTATTGGAGGAATGTACTTCTTAGAGTGGTTGAAACCATTAAATTATTGGCTTCCCGTGGGCTAGGAGTGCGAGGCCATAACTAAGTTTTTGGTTCTTCATCAAATGGAAATGTTATGGGTAGTTTGGAGCTCATTGCCAAGTTTGATCCGTTTTCGGCCGACAATATTGCTTGCAGACGAACTAATTGTTCAGACGGGGGTTCAACTCCAAGCAAAAATAGTTGAAGAATTAAAAACCGCGAAATATTTTTCGATTATTGTGGAATCAACGCCAAATATCAGCGACGTCGATCACCTTACATATATTGTTCGTTACATTTTGCCTGTTGGAGTACCCGTCGAACGTTTTCTAACTTTAATTGCTAACACCGGTCATACGTCTAACAGTTAACCGACATTCGGTTACTCATCGCCATCATTTTGGATCGATTTAAAACTTAAATATAGTGGATTGCCGTGGTCAAAACTACGACAATGCAGGAAATATGTCTGGACTAATTATATTTGTGGCTGCAAATTCAAATTTAGTTACTTTCTAATTTGCATACGGTAAGTCGGAAAAACAACGATCATGTCATTTAATTTTATCCGTCTTAAAAAAGACTGGTTTTTAAACAAATAAAAGAAAAATAGAAAAAATCGGAACGAAAACACTGTTAATTAACACTCACATGGTTCAAGATAGAAAACTTTAACAGCCGTAGTCATAGTCGTTCGCCAGCGGCTCGCCGGAGTTTCGTTATAAATAGTATGTTGGCGGCACTGTACGTCTATGTCAAATTCGAGGTTAGCAGGTTAGATTTTGTGTCAATTTCTGTCAAAACTGACGGAATTTGAGGATTTGAGGAAATTATCAAGGGAGAGCTACCTGAAAATTATCTGAAAAATTTGTTAAACATATTGATAAAGATTGAATTTACTGTAACTTCTGCAAAATTAAAAGAAGAAATAACAAGCTTTGCAGGTAACTGGAAGAAGATCAAATAAATAATTGAAAATTATACAGTATTTGATACCCATTCAGATCACGTTTTCTCAGTATAATGAGATATTGAGAAAGAAGGTACTACTGAACGCAATAAAATAATTCCTGAACATCAAGAACTTCAAAGTTAAATGAATGAGCAGAATATAAGAAATTCCAAAACTGCATCATCTGCTGTTGTGATGCAATTCTAAAAATAATTTATTCCTAGAGGCTCCCTTGCCGGTGGCCTATCAGTATGTACTAGGGATGTTCCGAATATACAAAAATTCGTATTCGCGAATACGAATACCGAATACAAATACTCTTATGAATATTCGCGAATACGAATACGAATACGAATAAATGACCTTGAGTGAACAATATCAACATCAACATCGTTTTTGTACGCGATGCAAATTTTAGAAATAGTGTGAAAAATAGTTTTGTTTTTTATTTAATGTTACATAATGGTTAATATTTTAAAAAACGTTTTATTTAATGTATGAATTCCTGTTTTATATTTTTATTAAAATTCTTATCTATATTTCTATAATTTTAATGTCAAATACTTGTATAATATTCGTGTTAATTTTGGCGAATACGATTACGAATACAAATATTGAAAATATAGCGAATACTCGCGAATACGAATACGAATACGAGTATTCGGAACATCCCTAGTATGTACCTACTTTCATCTGCTATTTCACATGTAGATTGTAAGCTGGCGTTTTCTACTTTGAAATTCGTAAATAATAAGTACCATATGTGATAATCGACTAGAATCATTTGACAATGACGAAATTATTAACCATTTGAGTCAAATATGCAACATGATATAAAACGTTTTATTATATTGATTGTATTTAGTTATGGCGGAGATCAAAGTGATTGGTACGGCAGCATATGATTCAACAACAGGCATGGTCAGAATGACTTTAATGGCTGATGCTCTGCGGTACAGAAGGCAATGGGAAACCACTGTACTACAATCCCATGAGCGTGCATGAAACCGATGAATAATCAAAATGAAGTCATGTCACGCGCTCCGATTGACACTCGGCGCTGCTCTGCTTCCGGGGTAGAAAGTGCGAAATGTGATACCGGCCATACGTGGGTAAACGCCTGGGCTCCGTATGGAAATTGTGCTACCGGGATATACAATGATAAAAAGTTAAAGTGCCGCAAAAGAACCAACATTGCTGCGTGGAACGTAAGAGGATTACGGCAAACAGGTAAACTAGAGATTGTGGAAAAAGAACTAGAAAGCTTAAATATCGGAATTGGAGGAATAGCAGAAACTCATTGGCACGGTAACGGGCATTTCACAACATCGACCGGCAACTTCGTATGTTTCTCAGGGATGATAGACGTAAGTCAACGGGGTGTAGCATTTTGGGTCTCTAAACGTCTGAAACAATACATCATGGGATATCAACCTATAAATGAACGTATTATATCTCTCAAGCTAAATGCAAAACCCTATGTAATCAACTTGATCCAAGTTTATGCTCCAACAACGCAAGCAACAGATGACGAGATTGACAACTTCTATTCAAAGTTGGACGAAATAGTGCAACAAATACCAAATCGAGAAATCGTAATTATCACCGGCGATTTCAACGGTAAAGTGGGTAATACCAAGTCAGATGACCATCTGCGCACAGTTGTAGGCCAATATGGTTTGGGTACAAGAAATGAGAGTGGAGAGAAACTCATTCAGTTCTGCTTGGACAACCAATTCACAATAACGAATACAACTTTTAAACAACATGTACGACGACTCTACACGTGGGTTTCCCCAGGAGATAGGGCACGTAATCAGATAGATTATATCCTAATTCGGTCGAGATGGCGCACTTCAATCCTATCAGCCAAAACACGTCCGTCTGCTGATTGCGGCTCTGACCATCAACTACTGGAAGCAACTGTCTGTATAAAATTTAAGAAATGTTTTAATAACCGTGTAAAGAAAATTCTCAGAGAAGAGGAGTATAGTGCAATGGCGAAGAAAATAACTCAAGATCTAGCGGGGCGAAGAATAGCTATAGACGATCAAGATCCAGATAAGTTGTGGAAAGTATTAAAAGAATGTATACTTCACGTAGTGGAAACCAACAAAACACAACCACAGTTGGGGGAAAGGAAGCAGAAATGGATGACGGAGAAGACTCTAACATTGGTACACCTAAGAAGACAACTAAAGGCTCAAGGCATACACAACAAGGAACAACAGGCGAACAGGCCACATACCGATCACTAACACAACAGATACAACAACAATGCAGAAGAGACAAAAATGAACATATTCATGGTATCTGTAAACAAATTCAAGAAAACGCAGCAAAATATAACTCAAAAGACTTTTTCTTAAAAATACGACATATCACCAGAAAATTAAAACCACGCACTTGGTCAATTGAAAACACAAATGGTAACATCGTATCTGAAATTGATTGTGTGATGGAAGTATGGAGGGAATACTGTGAAACGCTTTATAAAGACAAACCTACCCTAATTCGAACACAAGACTACGATGAAGAACCCAAGATCTTACTTCATGAAGTTGAAGCTGCTATTAAAAAGCTGGGAACCGGTAAAGCAGCGGGCATCGACACTGTGACAGCCGAAATTTTAAAATCAATTGGAGACTATGGCATCAGTATATTACACCAAATATGTCAACAAATTTGGAATACGGGAAAATGGCCTGAAGAATGGACAACATCCATAATAATACCACTCCACAAGAAAGGGAGTACAACCAAGTGCGATAACTTTTGCCTCATAGCACTAATTCCGCATGTAAGCAAGGTGATGTTGTACATACTCCAAGCAAGAATCAGCGCATATGTCTCATGGCAAATTGCCCCAGAACAGGCCGGATTTGTAAAGGGTCGTGGTGCTCGTGAACAGATCTTAAATGTACGACAAATAATAGAAAAGTCGAGGGAGTACTACGTGCCGCTTTGCTTGTGCTTTGTGGATTACGCTAAAGCGTTCGATAATATTAAATGGGATCGACTATGGACAATTTTGCAAGAAATGGGCGTTCCAAAACATTTAATATACATCATTCACCAGCTTTACACAAACAGTACAGCAACAGTAAAAGTTGATCACCATCTGTCAAGAAAGTGTAAAATTCGAAAAGGGGTACGACAGGGCTGTGTATTGTCTCCATTACTGTATAATATATATAGCGAATATGTCATGCGTTTAGTTTTAGAAAACTGGAATGGCGGCGCCAATATTAACGGGCGTAAAATATCGAATCTACGGTTCGCAGATGATACCCTACTCATGGCTGAATCAGAAACTGAACTTCAAAACCTACTCACAAACTTGGAAGAAGTAAGCCAAAGTTATGGTCTCAGTATTAATTACACCAAAACAAAAATTATGGTAATAGATAGAGCCAACAACAATAGACCAGAATTACAACAAATTGGAAGATGTGAAGTAGTAGACAGGTTTATATATCTTGGAGCCAATATTAACAACAACGGAAATTGCGAACAAGAAATAAAGCGACGCATACAAATGACAAAGGCTGCAATGACACAGTTGACTACCTTATGGAGAGACAACAGCATAACCAAACGAACAAAGATCATGATTGTCAATTCACTAGTGTTCCCTATTTTCATGTATGCTTCGGAAACGTGGACATTACGTGCGGCGGACCGGAAAAGAATAGACGCCCTCGAAATGTGGATTTGGAGACGAATGCTTAGAGTGTCTTGGACCGAAAGACGAACAAACGCATCAGTATTGCAAGAAATACAACCACCCCAAAGATTAAGTAGTATTATACTAAGTCGCATACTGAAATTCTTTGGGCATATAACACGGAATGACAACAGTATGGAAAAACTTGTAGTACAGGGCAAAGTAGAAGGCAAAAGAAGAAGAGGAAGATCGCCACAGAGATGGATAGACGCTACTAAGCTATTGGAAACAAATTTTGAGGGAACTGTCAGAACAACAGAGAACAGGGAAAGATGGCGTAATGCAATAAGAAGAGCGACAAAATAATAATTATACATCGGATTATGCATCACCACGCATCTGACAAGATGCAAAGGACTAAGGAGGAGGAGAGTTATATACACACAGTCTATTTATATTACGCGCTTCGAGTTTGATGAGAACTGGATAAGAACTGGATGAGAACTGCCCGCTATTCCCGCTCGCGAGTATTTATATCTTACGAATGAGTCATTCTGGAAATGTCCAAACCTTACTCGAAGCTCCCGACAAAGGCATGACGCATCGCCGTATTAGTCAGCAAGACCGCTGACGTCACGCGTCTGCAGCTCGCTCCAAGGTTGCTTCTCGAATGTGACCATCTGTCTGCACGCGTCGGGTGCATCAACCCCATATCGCTCTCGAACGCTGAGTCATGCGTGGCTCGGCTCCCAAGATCGTTACAATATATAACAGCAATGAGATAAAATAAATAACAAAATAGAATGCTCGAGTAAGAAAGAGATGGCCATACGAAAAAAATATTTTAGAAGGCATGTTTAGTTGACAAATGTTATAATTAACTTAAGTGTCAAGCCTTCTCGAATATTTGCTACTATGTTTATCTCTTTCTTACTCAAGCAATACGAGTTATTTTCTTGTTCATGTTATCTCATTGCTGTTATATATAATTGTGGCCCCATCAGTATATACCTGAAACGTAGCATGCAAATGCGCTAAATATTTGAGTAAAATAAAGTATGATCAAAGATTATTTTCATCTAGTATGGCTATGGAATAGTTCATAGTTTGTGAATGCATCTACGTTTATACTTAAATTTCAAGCTTAACATTTGATTTTTAAGTGAATTATAGTCTTTCCTCTTCTTTCTTTCATATATGGATGATCCATATTGGTAGGCACATTGCCTGTTTATTCCGTTAAGCCTCCTCTGACGTTGACGTCCAACATTCTTTCCAACGTTTTGGGGGTCTACCTGGAGTTCTTTTCTCCATCGGCTTATTGAGTTTGGCTTTTTTTACCAGTCTGTTGTCCTCCATTCTATCTATATGCTTGCTCCAGTATTTTCTTCTTTGTTTAGTCCATTTGCCTACATCCGAGATTCCGCATCTGTCTCTTCACTTTTAATTCTATCATAGAGTGTCTTTCCATGAATGCTCGTATTATTTTCATCTCTACTGTTCGCATCATCTGTGTTGTTTTGGAGGTATCTGGTATAGTTTCTGCTGCGTATGTTAAGATTGGTCTGACAGCAGTTTTATATATTCTTGTCTTGCTTTCCGTGTTAAGATACTTATTTTGCCAAACGATGTCCCATGGGCATCCTGATGTACGCGAAGTCTTTATGGCTTGTTGCTTTACTTCTTGTTGTAAATTTCCGTCGCTTGTTATTGTTGCGCCGAGGTAGTTAAATTGCTTGACCTGTTCGATGGTTCTGCCATCAATCTCCAGTTTACATCTTGTCATTTCCTTTGATGCAACTAGGCTTTTAGCTTTTTCCGTGTTGATAGCCATATTCACTTGTTTGGCTTCTTGATTGAATGCATACAACAATCTTTGTAAGTTATCCTCGTTGTCGGAGATGAGCACTGCATCGTCAGCGTATGCTACGATATGGAAGTAGGTGTTGCCCATTTTCTAACCCGCTCTTTTAGGTAGTTTTTCGATTATCGCATCCATTATCATATTGAAGAGAAACGGGCTGAGGGAATCGCCTTGTCTAACTCCAGAGTTTATTTGTACTTTGTCAGATATTTGGTGGTTTACTTTAATATGCGTCCTGCAGCGTTGATTTATTTTACAAACCAGTTGAATTAGCCTTTGGTTATAGTTGTATTCTTAAATTAGAAATTATTCCATGGCCATACTAGATGAAAATAATATTTGATCATACTATACAAAATTTAAAAAAATATGACATGAACATTCGAAACATAAAATAAAAACATAAAAATGAAAAATCATGACGTAGCAAAACCAAACTTCTAAACGTTTTAAAGAAATACCTTTCTCAATACAAAATAGATTTCAACTACAAGACGGGAGGTATAAATATAAAATGCAAAACGGAAATTCAAAAGAAAATAAAACAATCAAAACTTAAAAACGTAAACATGCAAACAAAAACACCACACACGTAAAACATTAATTATACCAAGGCGGTGTTTATTGTACCAGCCCACGACATTGAGCCTATAAAGTGACCTTTGAAATTGCCTACCACAATCTGGTAACATAGCTTCGACCAACCTTGAACAAAAAATGACTAGTTTTGGTCACGAAATGAACACTATATCAGTGCACTGGCCCTGCCATTCTCA
>OW679194.1:171465040-171511872 GCA_940337035.1 Agriotes lineatus
GAAGAGGAGAATTTTCGCGTATTTTTCACTTTTCGGTCACTTTCGGTTTCACCGGAAATGGCTCCGATTTCGAATTTTTAAATGGAACACCCTATATATTTTTGCATATTTGGATTTCAGAGACAATTTTGGATCAGAATGTGACATTTTAAAAAGTTTTTAAGCCTACTTGATTTTTTTAGAGCCAGTTTTAATATGGCATCTAGGTGGCCATGATCAGACGCAAACTAATCTAAAGACCTCAGGTGATGTCAGAAAATTACAATCGCAAAGTTTGAGTGATTAGTATGATAGATAGGAATAAGACAAGTTGGCAAAAGCACGTTTTCTTGTCTAACTATTTTTGTTCAAATGGCGACCCTTTTTTGACAAGCACTTTCCGAAAAGAGAATTTTTTGGCAAATCTAACGATACTAATTTATCTGCGATTGGATTAAAAATAAGCTCATAAGTTAAATATTTCTAAGCAAAATACTAGATAATAATTTATTTACTTTTGTTAAGTGTGCCATGGATAAGTTTTTAAAATGTCACATGCTGATCCAAAATTGTCTCAGAAATCCAAATATGCAAAAATATACAGGGTGTTCTATTTAAAAATTCGAAACAGGAGCCATTTCCGGTAAAACCGGAAGTGACCAAAAAATGAAAAATATGCGAAAACTTTCCTCTCCCTATACCATTTACCTATACCAAATATCATTTTGATACACCTAATACTCTAGAAGTTATGACTTGTCTAATAAATTCGTTGACACCCGGTATAGTGTGTATCACTTTTCACCTTCATATCTATGTATCTTCCACATTTATTTTCAAATCAATTAACAATGTGTTAAAACCAGTTTACCAATTACAGTTTTGAACAAACGTCATGCCAATTTTTAACTTTAAATGTTTTAAATTATTTTGGAAAGACTTAAATTAATAATGCATAAGTATGTCCAAATATAACATGTGATTAAAAAACATCAAACAGGGCCAAGAAAGAAAAATATAGACATAAGCTGCATATGTACTATCGATTCAGAAGTTGTTTATTTTAATTAATACAACAGATATGTACTTTAGGAACGCGAAACCGTCAAAAAATCCATTCGGTATTAGTTTACTCTGACAGAGTAGATGCAACATTAAATAGTTCAAATGTTACAAACGCAAACTGCGACATCTGTGATTTTTTCTAGGGCAGCTTTGATGGATTTTTTAAAATCACATTTTACCTTATTCATACGATAAAACAAATTGCACATTAAATTCTATATAGTTACTAAACTAAATAACAAACTTTTTGCAGAATTAGTTATATGTTTATCTTTTTTTTTATTTAGTGCTACCCAACTATGAGTACAACAAATCCAATGCCTTAATTACATAAAAGATAACATTGCAACGCTGACACATTAAGCTGTTAGATAACTCTATGAGATCGTGTATTATCTAGATCAGGGCTGTCCAACATGTGGCCCGCGGGCCGCATGCGGCCCGTCATGATATTTTTACGGGCCGCGGATCGAATTCCCCTTCAGTCCACCAGTCCTGATTCTGTCCTCTCCTTTTCTAGCCCTCCGGTCTGACGCGCTAAACTGTCTAACGGAGTAGACCTCCAACCCTTACCAGACCAGGCTTCACGGGAGATGACGTGTTATACTGTCAGCCCGAGAAGTTCAAATTTTCCGCAAGAGCAAGACCGCTAGAATTCGATTTACCTTGATTGTTGAACTTTCTTGGAATCGAATCTCCGAGGCTTTAACCCTGTCTTAACACGCTGTACTGTTTTGCAGGGCTAACTGCTTAAAAGCCATTTCCGACCGCCTAATTTGTAAACGCAAATCCCGGCGCCAGAGAGGTGAAATGTAGGAATAGCAGCCTCTACCCCGCTTGTGAGTCCTGTAGCCGCCCCTCATAAACTCACCTGCAGGGCCTCATTTTGGTTATTAAAAGGCGAATTCCTGGACTTCGACGTTCGATTCCGCAGCCCGCAAATTCCCTATCGGGGGAATGTCAACATCATTTCCGGCTCAAGGCGAAAAAAAAATCATCTGCAGGATTTGACACCGCGTTCGCTCCAAGAACGACGCCTAACCGTCGTAAGGTACCAGGAACCTCTGCACCAGGATTTAGGCACAAACGCCGGCCCCAGGTAACCCTTACAATCTCTAAATTCACTGGAAAATTACAGCTTAAAATCACGGCTGAGTGGAATGTCAAGTTTGCAGGAACAAAAGACCTACTCAGTCCATTCCCCGAAGAATCGGCGTGCGTACCGGCGGTCTACCAATAGGGACCCGCAACACTCGCCGGTGCATTAGGTTGCAGCTCGACCCACGAAACCAGACACCGTTGCAGAAGAACATGTTAATTTTACATAATGTACAACTCAGCTAAAAACATTATATTTGTTTTGGTAATTATCTGGTGTTTTACCTAATCGAAAATATATTTGAGTGAACGTATTCTCTGATTTGAGCTTAACCCGAGGGGTAAAAATTTGACGCCCTTAGTAAGGGGGTGAAACGTCACATCTCTATACGTAAATTTACATTAATTGATGTAATTTTTTCCTTTTGTCGGTATCTCAAGAACAGAAAGGAATTAACCTAAAGGGAATATGAATTTTTTTATTTAGAATCACTTTTAGAACATGTAATGTAACCTAATCTTCTTGAATAAATAAAAATTAGTATTGAAATATACACGTTTTATATTTATTACAAATCACTCACAAAGTCGCATACGACACATTTTATGACGCGGCCCTCATAACCTTAAAATTTTTTACAGTGGCCCTTGAACCCCTTGAAGTTGGACAGCCCTGATCTAGATGGTGTAAATTCAGAATCCCCATCGTATTTAAGATTATAGCAGAATAATTGTGAGCAACGGGTCGTAGACTACAGCCAAGTTGATTGGTCGACCACTAGCATTAGGGTTATACTTTTGTTGAAGTTGAATTTGTTAATTACCTTAGACAACCTTCGTCATTTTTCATATTCAACCCTAACACTTTCGTGTCTAATGTCTAAATCTGTACAATAAACGTTGTTAGCGGAAGTGGATTGTTATTTGAGTATGCCTGAGCTTGACTGCCAATAATAAAATACAATTCCACCCAGTTACCATACTGTCCTTACTAATACGTTTTTTACAATAACAAAAGAACACAATCAACTTTTATAAAATGTAAGTTAAAAAGTGCATTTCATTTTAGAAGTAGAAAAAGTGATACTCGATTAATACAAGCAATCATGATTTGCTTATAGAACTGCAGGATGAGTAAATAATTGATTTTATTGAATATGCTTGAATTTTTAATAGTACAAAACAGAGCTTTCAAAAAGCAACGATGTTATGTACGTTATTAGTTATAATCTAATCGAGCTTCGTGTAATACGTACCTATGCTTCAGTAAAATGTAAAGCAAGGATCTATTTGTGCTGAACATCTTAGAATATTACAAGCAGTTTCTTAGAAAGTTGCGAATTAAATCTGACAGCATGACAGATAATCTTTTTGCTTCACATAAGCATATGAAAGAAAAACAGAAACACATTTAGCGGCAGTGGATGCTGAGCCATCCTTTTTTCCGCTTTGCAGAGAAATTTGTTACTGCTGCATAAAAGCATAATACATTTTTAATAACCGTAAATAACCGAAATGTAGTGCTATTACACAACTGCCCAAATGTAGCCGAATTAAACTGCACTAGGCTCGTAATGGCGACTAATTTAGAAAATATTCAACAGCCCATCCGTTACAGTCGACGTTAATGTTGCGTCTAAATATTTATTCATCTCCCCCGCTTTACTCAAAACGATTCTCCCCTTTCGTGCTGTTGTTCTGAATCGAGCTGGATCTTGCGAATTTTTTGCAGTTCCAGAGGTTACGGAATTATGTAGCGTTCAATTCCAGGAGCTTTAGAATTAATTGCGGAATTTCATGGGCGCCCACAACCCACTTGATCCGTCTTTATTTGCTTTTGGACATGAAACAATTCGGTCCTTTGATTATCCGTCCACCTGGTACCCATTCGCGAATTACATCGCACTGCTTTGCAGAACGACTCTTGTGTGTATGCCGTGAAAATTGAATTTTTAATTACTCGCACTACCAATGAAAGAACAAAGGGACGCCAGCGCTGTGCACTTTTCTATTTGCTGCAGGAAAAATTGGAATAGAAACTTTTAATTTACGATACAGATGCAGCCACTGGTTCGGAGTTAAACTAAATTTAGTAAAAAACAACCAACAAGCATCGAACAACCCTTTTTCAGGATTTGCTTATTTGTACTCTCGGTTCAGCATTGATTACTATCAATTGCGTGTTCCAGATAAATAATAAAAACGGTTATTACAACGGGAACGCAATAATAGCTAAAGATACGGCGTTGTTCTTATCAGCAGTTACTAAAGACTGACTGTTGTTCAGCTGGAACTCATCTTCAGCAGCAATACTTTTTTCTGATATAATTGTTGTGCAGCAATCACGGAATGCATTAAGTTAGGGTGAGTCACCACACGGCGAATCCGGACCGGATGCAAGTCTGATTACTCCATAATTACATGAAAGCTGCTCGCACCACTGCCTCGTATGTGGCTAATTAGCTTTTGATAATAAACAGAAGCAGATGGCCATAAAATGGGAACGTTAGCCTTTTTTGTAAACACTAATCCAGAAAGACTTTGAAAAAATATTTGTTTTCAAACAGAAAATATCGGTTTGTTTAAATAAACACCCACTGAACAACGTGACGTAAAAAATACCGATGTTGATGTACATTCACAGTAAATCTAATTATCTGCACATTGTAAAAAATCCAATTAAGAATAATTATTGCCTTTATAATTATTATTGAAACAAAGGATTATTTTTTCCAGTGGCGGCTCGTGGAGAATTTTTATGGTAGAGCCAAGCCAATTGCCGAACGTAGGAATTTTCCAGCCCCTCACAAAGACAGATTCCGACATTCCGAGATTTAAATATTTATAGGCTAATAATAGATGAACTTAATCGAATATTTCTCCTTCATTTTTCGTTTATACGAGGTATAATTCGGCAAAAAAATGCATCTCCACTGTTTAAGATACATAGACTATATGACTATATTATTTCAAGATGTGCGACAATTTACCAGTAAATTATGAATATAATAAATTAGATCATTGCATAGTTCTTTAAGTAAGGGCAGTTATTTTGCGATAACTCCAATGTCTTATTCAGGGAATTATTATACACGGCTTTTAAATATGCATATACTATGCGCCACGTTTCTTTCTCAGACACCTACGTGCAAAATTTGCAAGCAAGCATCAGTAAGCTGCGACACAACGTGTATGGAGTGTCCACACACGATCTGATGCAGACCGGGGCAGAGAAGACTGCGTTAGCCAAAAGCGAGGCGGCTCCATTTGAAAGTTAAATATCCTAATCGTTCGACGTACTTCTTGCCGCTCTGCACCCAGTCTATAAACTGTCGAAAAAGTACACAACGCTTATCGTACAGTTCATATCTATTAATGAAATCAAAATTAATCGTGTTTTGTTTAATCCTTAAACTGAGAATGATGAAAAATAAGTACAAAAAATGTTCAGAATAAAACAGTATTTTAATGGCTCCTTATAGCGAGCCGCTACTAACCTCTAAATCATTTTCACTTAAAATTCTATAAAAATATAATATGAAAATACTAAATCCATTCGTCCTAATATTAATTTTTTAGTGTCTTGTAATTATAATAGTTTGCCGTAAAAGTAATAAGTATGTATCAATAGTTTTGGGATGTCATAATCATACTCTGAACTATAGAAACAATATAATGACAATATCACATAAACTGTGAATTTAGTTTGGATAGTGACAAGATCTATTTCTTTCATTTTCTGAAAAAACATTTCCCGCCCCCAAACCATTCTCGTAAACCTTCGTACTACAAAGGCCCAAAAATTGTTAATAGTTTTGTCTGAGGTTATGCTCGTTCTCTGAATGTCATTTTTTGGCAGTGGTCTATTATGTTTTATCGGACTTTTTCCACTGTCTAGGCCTAGGGTGTATTTCGGAAGTTTTTTATCTACTGCCGTCTTCGGGTGTTCCTAGTTAGTCCTGAAAAGGACTGCTATTTTACGTCTTTATACGTACACTCTCGCCTACGCCGGGATTTGAACCCAGGACCGCTGATCGCTGTGATTACTATCCTGTCACCTTTACCACCGATCTGGTGGCCTAGTGGTAAAGGTGACAGGCAAGTAATCGCAGAGATGAGCGGGGGGATAAATTTCATTTTTATGTTGGCTTACAATATGAAGTTGGCGTTGGCAGTCCATGTTTATATAGCCAAAGGTTAAAATGAATGACGTCTTTGAATAACAATTAGAAAAATAAAAAAATAAATATATTCATACAAATTGATTAAAATTTTTACATTATTTAGAATACTCTACTTATTTTCAAAAAAATTAAGAGCACATTATGTGCATATATTGTAACTTTGGGTGCATATAGAGAACAAAATGTATACATATATAGCGCATATTTTCGTACGGTTGAGTGCATATAATTATCAGCTTTGGTTATTAGTTATTACTTCGCTCCTAAAATGACCGACATGAAACTGTTACATGCCTCCTTCTGATATCGCCCAGCAGGCCGAAACTTTATTCCAAAACTTAATTTGTATGTGTTTTTTTTTCATATTATCAGGACAAGCCTCAATGTCATAGGTCTAAAAGCTAAAATGGTCTTTCGCCTCCGAATTGAACAAAGTGAAATATTTTTCATCATCTAGATTGCTCGATCATTTTGTTTTCAGCAAAATGTCTAAGCCACAGGACGCTGCAGGTTCGAGGAACCCTAGGTAACTGAGCTTCTGAATACGTTTTCTTTTTCGATATTTCTTCGATGTTTCTTTTGATTTCCAGGCATATTGTGCGTGGACGTAAAAACACGAAATAGTTCCTACTGTTTCTTTGCATCGTTCTAGCAATCTGTTAAGAGCACGATGTCTAAAAACCCGAGGGTGCCACTGATGTGTAACCATAGCTACGGGCGACTAAATGCATTAAAGTTTATTGATATTTCTTTGACTATAAAAAGATTATCTTCATTTCACATATCGTAATTCCCTTAATTTAATTTTTCTTATTTAAGTCGTTTAAAAATGTTTATAGTTTTCATTTCATTATTGTTAATGTAAATTAAAGTTGATAAAAAATATGCTACCGTTAACTTAATTTTATAAACAGTTAAATTCAGTAACGCTACTTCCATGTTTGTTACCTGCCTAAAAAAATCGTTCATCTAATCCATACACTACACTGCATGCATATACGCATTAGCACACATACCATTATCTAACTAGGTTTACGCATAATCTAATCACGTACAGATAAGAAAAAATCGTACACACTTCGCTGCTGTCTGCATAGTAATGCTAATTAATTGGCAGTCCTTATAAAACCTTCAGCTCTAAGAATTATGTGTAAGAATGCAAGAGTTAGCATTGATGATACGAGGATTGGTTCTTTTTGTTGAACCAAAGACAATGAAGGAAAAACATTTTCGATTTGTAATGTTTAAGACATTAAATTATTATATAGTTATGAACAATAAAAATTTCGACGTGATGGTTTTCGGAAGCTACAGCCGCCAACAATTAAACTGTGAAGCAGCTCGTTAGAAAAAAAAACAAACAAAATGTGCTTAAAATAATATAATTACCGCAAACGTAGTTTTCTGCCAAGAATGTTAATTAAGTTCTAATTTAAAACGCATCTACGAATAACAGACATTTTAAAAATGGTTCTTAATTATACGAATCTAGAGCACTGAGGTTAAGGATAAATCCATTAGAGGAGAAATGTTACTAAAATAAATTTAGAAGAACATCTTTTGTACGGGAAATCTGCGTATGAAGAATGATTACACCATTAAGAGGGCCTTTAAAAAACTTACAAAGATGAGAAAACTGGGACTAGATGAAAGCAATTTTAAAAAATCTCAGGAAGAAATTTAAGTGAGGAATTTTATACAATATGAATACGTCGCGCGTCGCCGAAAAAGGCGAGACATTTTTACAGGGGTAAAGTAAAACCAGCACAATACAAAATTGTCGTTTCTTTGCATAACCTGAATATCAAACCTTGGTCCCTTCTGTTAAATTCACAAAAATAATTACACCCTTCCTTGAATATGCAGCTAACTAGGGCAATCAATGTAATTAAATAATTTCAGGTGTTAACTTCCAAATTTTATCGGATATTTCGCTTGGTGTGGAATATAAGAGCCCCAACTGGGCGTTAGAAAGGTTGAATTGCAAATCAGCTAATCTACGCGAAAGACAGCTTTCAAATTTAATTAGCACATCGTGTTTAAACTGGAAGTCGCAGAGCAATCTCGAGATTTTACGGCAGAACTTATTTGCCGTACGCATTTAAATAAATGTTGTATTTGCAGCAAGAAGTTCAGTTTATTCAGTTAGTTTTACATTACGTGTCGCTGGATTTTAATAAACGTCCCTCTGATGTGGCGGGAGTTGTACAACTTTTAGTATTAAATTACACTGCGACCACTACATAACATAATTTGTGCAGCAAACCTGGAACGGCTCCGATCTACATTACGCTACTCAGCCACCGAGTTTGTTAATTAAGCTGCGAATTTCTAAATTAACATAATAAATATGACCCGAACAAAACCCTAATTTCGTTAAGTATTTACAGAGTTGCAAGTGCACCTTGCAGCGTTATTAATTTAGCTGAAATACAACTTTATGCAACGACAAGACTTTATTCAGCTACGAAAACAATTTTATCTGCCTTTTTGTTCCAACTACCAGCATAGCTTTGAAGTTAACTAATATTTTCACTTCTTGTCTACTCGTGGCGTATTGCAAAACGCTCACAAAGCTAAATGTAGTTGGTTTGAACAAAAAGCGCCCTATTTGAAAGCTCCCATATACTTTTACATGAAAGTAGACTACAGAGTACGTGCACATGGTTGCATATAATAGGATAATTTAGTACACAAACTAAACAATGCTAAAATTCGTATTTATTAGTTAAAAAGTGCTAACAATGGTATTATCATAAAAAAAATCATCTATTACTTGAGACAGAACTATATTGTTACTCAAGCAGCTGTACTCAATTGCATTAATTAAAGCATAGTCGTTAATGCCGTAAATAGTTTTAGTCATGTTTACACACGTATATTTCAGCAGTGCTTCAGAGACTATTTTATTATCACTTAATAAGATACGTGTTTACAATGTCTAATCAAATGAAAGGAATGTATGTAGATGTAGATAGATGCGTCTGTATGTCAATCATGACAATTATTTGCATTTTAGGTGTGCATACCGATTAGCAGCACTAAAACTATTATATTTTTGCAGTTTTAATTATTTTTGTAACGGTAACCTTATTGCTTTTTATTGCGAAACAGTTTAGCCGTTCCAGTGCGAAAATTTAATTACATAGTTACAGTTAGAAGATGTGTGTGTATGTTTTAATTGAAACAAACACAGTGAAGGTATTATGTAATGAACGACGTCCGGGATTGGACCGTGTCATTGTTGAGATTGAAGAACTCAATGTCTCGCCAACTTTCATAAGGGGCTTAGAATATGTATGACATGCAATAAATTGATAATAGTTACAGGAATGTTACTGACTCAACTTGGCATGTAAAAACAAACCACTTTTAAAATAAAATTTAAAAAAAAACAGCTGAATTTCAAAATTCCACGGCTATAGCATTTCAAACTATTCATAAAATTCAATATTCCGTCTTTTATTTTTTTTACAAGAACATAACTTATTTGTAATTTGTACAATTTTGATTTACCGAATGAAATCGATATTTAACCGCCCTATCTAAAATCTACGGCATCTTCAGTTGATGTTTTGATATATTTGTTTCAAAATATCTTAATTAGCATCTTTCCAAATTTGACGATTGTTTCATTAACATTGCCTGTCACTGTCTGTGAGGGTGAAAGATCAATTTCCAAGTAGTTGTTTTTGTTTGTTATGGATAAGGTCTAGGCACATAGAAGTACCAGATGCTTTGATCATATGGTTAATGCCCTACTTAGAATTTTGTCCACACTAAGAAAGTTCCAACCTAGCAAGAGATCTTTTATATGGAACATGGAACCCATGGTTTTACTCTCTTTCGAGATGTGGCATTCTGTAAGGATTTCATACTCATTTTTTGTTTTCAAAAACCTCACCGAAAGCAAGGATCGAACTCGCGACCCCACCGAGGCCGACATTTTCCAAGTTCAGAATTATACAAACTTACTTATGTAAGATTATCTAAGCATGACACAAGAAACGCTATCAAGTCTAGCTATAGTAAGTATTGAAAATGACATTGACTTATATATATATGACCTTACCATAACTAAAATAATTATTGTATTTTAAAAATTAAATAGCAAATAAAAAAGTTACAGAAGAAAATGGTAGTCGATGGGATTGTTGGTCAGACGCTTTAACCGCTCGCCCAAGAACGGACACCTATCATACTTGCTTATCGCTGCATTATAGAGAACGCGGTGAAGACACGTTCGATCGAGGACAAAGTGCGCCTAATCGGTGCCGATGGAAACGTGACGCAGACAGCGACACAGACGGAGACGCAGACAGCGACACGTACGGAGACGCAGGCACAACATATGTTTACATACAGGGATGGTTCTCTATTTAGCTTCACTCACTTCCCCTAACCATCGAAAACTCACAGCCCAAAAGGGGAGGTACATGAGGCTTTGCACCTCGGCGACAGGTAAGCTAGAGACGCCCCTGAATTATGTACCTTTCTTCCGTAAATTGGTTATATACATTTAGCTTAATTCCATGTTAATCGCTGATTACCTAAATATCTACTATAACAAACTAGATGTAGAAAATATCGAGTTGTTCTTATATACTTAGTTTGCGTACAGCCTCAACAGAAGACTATAAATATATTCCTCCTAATGCTTTGTGTTATATTTACTAATAATATTATAGGTAAAATTTCGATAATTTTAATTAAACTTATCTGTAAAATAAACAAATAAAATAATTTTATATAAACAGATCTTGCTACAAATATCGATTCCACTGTGCATTAATTAGCAAGTAAATTACATACTCAACAGTAACTTGCAATAAAAATTATGCTGAATGATGTTCGCTATGTCAATTCTGCCTGCCTTACTAAGTTACAGGATAAGATTGTATAATTTTACTATATGAGATGACTCATATGACGTAATTAACAGAGGAACATTTTTTGTAGAAGTTACGAGTGAAATATTCTAATCTATTTACCTGTTAATATTGTGAAATACGAAATGACACGCACAACAAAAATTTTGTATCAGAAAATTCATCCAAAGGTACACGAGAAATAAATAGTTTAATATTCATAATAAATTTCAAACTAATTATCGGTAACATGCTTGACGGTTGCACGTGTGCCTTAGCCGTGAGAATATATGCACCTGCGGGATATAAAACCCATATAAAAGAAACGGAAACAACGAAATTTGAAAAACGCAGATAGATCGATTGATATTTCTGAAACGCAGCTGTTTTGGTTGCACTACTCGATATAATAGTCTGTATTTGACGCTATGAATCATGTTAGAACTGTACTAAAGTAATTTTGTAAACGATATATAATTATAAACATATATTTAAGACAATTATTATATGATAATACTATTGACGAGTACACTTTTATAACGGATGTATTGAACAGAAACGTGATTTTTTTACCTTTAAATTTAACCGAGTACATGAAGCTGTATTAACAGCCACAGCTACCAATTTCAGGTGCTGTAAATAAATAATCCGGGTTTTTATTTGCGGGTTGTATTAAGAGCGAATTTCGTAATTCAGTGTCAGGCGCGCATCGGGGGCTGTATAGGAATAATCCAAGAAACCCATTACGATTTTAATTGCCAACTCTGAAAAGAGGAAACGAATTCGTGATTCGGGGCAGTTATAAATTCGTAAAGAATTCGAAGGAAATGCCACTGTTTTGTTTAATATTTGGTCTACACATGCCGAAAACATGCAAAGGAACCATTCGAGCCATCATCATGGCCTATCACCACGCACTAAATCATAAGAACGAAGCAGTCGTCCCAATAATACGCCCAATAATACGCGAAATGCGCAGGGAGGTAACGACGGGGAACATAATTAATTCAAAAATAATCTAATAAATATGTATATCGCTCGCGCACTCGGGTCAATACAATTTGAAGATTATTTCGCTAATAAAGTTATCGAAAATTAATATTCCAGCATGCATAAATCGCGAAATTTGGATTTACGGGAAAGCGGCCACTGCAAATAAACATTATTTATGGCTTAATTTCGTAATGATAAAATTAAGTACGCACTTTCATAAAGTCTTATTTGCCCAATCGATATTTTCCATAACGTTGACGGATGGTTGCAGCCGCCTTCGCTGCATTTTCCTGCTTAGCTGGTAATGGGAAATACCAATTCAATTTCCATTATTCTTATTTTCCAACTCCGGTTTTAAAATTTGAAAATTATTGTAACCCAGAAATCTTCTCAGAGTGAGTTACTCTTGTCGGAACAAATGTTTTTGTCGGTTTGTCGGCAAAAGTAGTGCCTTTACAAAGTAAATTACATATTTTAACTCGAACCCTACGCATGAGGCATAACTGAAATAGCTTGACTCGTTACGGTTAGTAGTTGCTTTGATTGCATGGTTTTTACTTTATTTTACATTTTAAAAGGATTATTCATTTTTATGTTCCCATAATTTCATGTAATATGTAGCCTGTACTGAAACAAGGTAGTTCAACAACTGTACGCCTCACTCCTAATTATCATTAGGGAACTTGTTACAGCCAGACAAGGTTTCAAAATTAAATTGTAACAATTACCAGGTAATGGCTTAATATCCGCTTGTGTCCGTACAACTTAAAAGCAAGACCGAGCACCTACAAGATTAATGAATATTTATCGTGTAATATGTAAATTATTCATCTGCGTTAAACTGAAAAACGTATAATTACTCAATCAAGCTTAAATTCGAATGCTTTATACAGTAAATGTGTTAGTTAATTATACAGAAAATAACCATATTATGTACTAAGCAGCAATTTACAAAATGGTAAAATACCCATAAAATATTATCGACAGTAAAAATCCTCTACATTTAATATTCCGAATTACGATAATAACACACAAAATAACTGAATTTACATAAAAATCTTGTGATATTTACAGTAGGAATTTATTACTTACACACAAAATTGCCAATATGTAATCTGAAAACTATCAAAACATGTATATTATTTTCAGTTTTAAAAGTTGGGCAAAAAGTGGTTCGCTTGGAAAAATTGAAAATTAATTCTGAAAATGAAATTTAAATTGTTGCATTGCAAACTGTTTTTTATTTTATTCATTTGCTATATGGTACTAAATCTTAATTGGAGTAAGTCAATCGTTTCAAATTTCAACACTTTAGGCTCAAGCGATTTACCATTTGGCGACTTTTATCCTACTTGGCAATTAATTCATACAATATTGTCAATTACGTCAAATAGCACCAATTAAACCAATGGAATAATTTAAAAAACATATTGTTAAAGAAAAAATTCATAGCGTTCGCTAAAATCGTTGAAATTGTCACACAATAGACGAAAGGTAGAATAACACAGACTGTCGGTAGAAGCTGACATTGGGTCTAATTGAAATTTCAAAAAAGCAGGAAATATTTATAAATCCATTAACATTTGGAAGCTATCCAATAAAGATCAAACAAGCCATCATTTGAAAAGTAATGTTGCGAAAACGTTAGTATTCGACGTGCGACTGATGTTGAAGATTAAAGTAAAATTATTTTATTTATGTTAAAATGAAGAGAAAGAAGTAACATCAAAAACATATGTTTGCAATAATACCGACTATTTAAGTAACATTGCCTACATGGAATTTAAAGTTCTGTCTTAATTTTTTCAAATGTATAACCACTTTGCGTTTCTTTAGTGTTCCTAAGAACCACTTCATGTCCGTAGTAATTCCGTATCATTGTGGGTGTAGTAAATGTATATAATATTTGTATGAATTTTTATTTTTAACATTCAGTTTATTTTCGTATATTTAATAAGAATTACATTTCTTGCGTTTAGTAAACTAATCGCATATAGAAAAAGCTTCTACTTTTCAATTTCTCGTAATTGGTTCGCAGTGCAATCCTATTGAAATTTCCCGATCATTGACATTTCCTGTTTACAGTCAAACAATTCTAATTAAAATGTGGATTGAATTTCAATTTTACGATTGAATGGTGCCATGCCTTAATGCTAGTATACACCCAATAACTTTCAAGCTTGTTAAATACGAAACGGTGCACATATATGCATCCTGATTGCGACTTCCTGTTAGAAGGAAGTTATATTTAAGAATCTGATTGGAATTTTTCAGGTTTTAAGTTCTTGCATCGCTAACTATAGTAACACGGTAACTTTCTTACTACAAAAATTAAAATTTTAATAAAAGCTGATGTAGATTTAAACCTTAAACAGTTAGTAAAATGGAGCATTTTCAGTCTGATCTTCGACGGAAACAACAATAAAACGCAACCAGAAAAACAACAAATAAACTATTTCTCGATAAATTTACTTAGCCTTTGCACTTGAGTGGTGGCCAGCAGCCAGCAAGGTTTTTATTTAGAATATAAATATTGTTTCCTACTAGATTCTGACTTTCACCTCCTCGTAGCGAACCCTGGTTTTTTCGAGCAACACTCTGGAATATTGGGCAACCAACCCCAGTGGGAAACAGGGTAAAAACTAACGAGAGCTGGTCACTCGTCCGAGGAAACAAGAGGACTCAAACTTATTAGTTATTAGGATATAATAATAACCATTGGCTCTCCCTACAGGTAAAGGAGCAGGAACGAATTAATAAAAACGCTTAGTACAATAAACCTAATTAATTATTTAATCAATTAAGATTACACAACAAAGGAATCATGCATTGGATGATCAGGTGCACCACGTAGATATTTGACGTATGCATATTCGCCCGAAGAGACTAAAAAATAGGCAATGAAGAATTCTATAAACATCTCCGATTAACAATGAACAAAATTACAAAAACGACTACCTCACTATAGCAGGCGACTTTAATGCTAGCATAACTGGAGTCAACGGTGAATATGTATGTAACCAAAACAAATGGACTCAAGGATTTCGCAAACTTTAATGACTTCTAAATCTTGATACGTTCTTCAAACATAAATTAACTCACACCTATACATGGACATCTGGAAAAACTCATCAGTTATTATGTCTTAGGAAATGCGCAATGCACAAATAGCACTGTTGTTTACCGACACTAGAGTATACAGGAGTGCTGATATTCCTTCAGACCACTTTCTATTAAAAGCAAAAGTCGAAAGCCTGACCCAATGGATTAAGGAAACAACAAAACATAAATACAATACATCAATGGAAGATAAATATATTACAAGACCAATTAATTAAATACTTATCTATATGAATACTGCAAACAACTGACAGAAATAAGCAATACTGAAAAAGAATGAAATAATTTATTTTGTATCAACACGACAACAGCAAACGAGGTATGTAATTGAGTTTCAGAAACAGAAAAACGTAAAATAATCGCATAAAACGATGAACTGCGACAAGCAGTGGATTAGAAGAAGACAGCACATTCATCTGGCTACAATGGCAATCAGAAATAACAAAAGAAACATATAACGAACTAATAAAGAAAATAAAAATATGTAAACAAACACAGGACAAACGTAGAGATACATTTTTCACGAATAGAAAATGACATTTACGGTTGGCAGAGTCTAGCATATAAAGTAAATAAATATCTGACCAACACCGTAAAAGACACAGCAAAGATGCAAGTAATCGAAAACGACATCTGATTAGAATATTATAAAAATTCTTGGTATATGATGGGAGAAGGAGAAAGTAAACCATATGACAAAAACAAACACAAGTACTGTTGATATGCTAAATTACAGAATGCAATACAAATAACCAAAATTGAAAACCGACAGGAGACGATAATATCAATAGTGAACTAATTAAATACCTCTGAAAAACAGTAGCAAGGAGATTTTGAAAATGTGGAAAGTTATGCTGAAAAAAATTCCTTAAAAAATCGCAACAACATTTTAAAAAGCCGACAGATCTAGATGTGATAGTTACAGCGGGAAAGCCTCCTTAACACGACTTAGAAAATGTACTCAAAGCACAAAGCTCGTAATAACCATTGTAGAACACTTACTACTTGGAAAACAGTGATTTCAGAAAATCAAGGACATGCTCAGCCAATATACTGATAACAAATACGGAAAAAACTTTTCGCACAATAAAAAGTATAAAATTATGGTAAATGTTGGATAAAAAAGGAATATCTATGAATCTTATTCAAAAATAGCGGCAATGTACGATAACACAACAATAAGCATATAAAGCAATGAAGATAAGAAAGTCACTCCAAACTTAGGTCTACGACAAGGGTATAGTTTATCACAGCTACTATTTAATTTATATATTAATGCGCTGTCAGAGGGCGAAAACAAAAAAATACCTTTTATCTACGACAGTGTGTAAAATTACCTTTTAGTTGGCAGTTTTAAGTTTGTAAAACGACTGTTTAATAACATCTTTTCATTAGTTTACGTCGTCAGTAGCAACATGTTTTAAAATTTTTAAAACACGCAAAATTACGACCGGTTGCTGGTAATGCTAATTTACGTGGGGCTCTACCTCACTCGTACCTAAAGAGTAGCTTTACACACTTGTATCGTAAATTACTATTTTGAAATCGGCAGTGAAGTACCTGGAAATGGTCATTAAAATACGAGGAATCGGCAGTGAAGTAATCCATTGTTTTACGACTTTTTGTAGGCGGCGGGGCGATAGGTAAACGACAACCGACGTTAACATAACCTACAAAAGTTGGTTAAAATGTTGTAATTTTACGATTCTCGATTTTAAAAAAACAAAACATAATGTACTTCTCGTTCTCGGCACTGAAGTTCCTTTTTATCCCTCATGTGGTTTATTTGCCTTGACACTCGATTTTAAAGAAAGTGAATACATTAGATCAAATATCGTAATAAACAACGTAACAGTTGAACAACTTAGTACTTTCAACTTTTTAGGATGCCAAATTTCATTCAACTGGGAATCAGATATCGATGCACAAATGTAATTACAATGGAACCATTAAATGCACATTAAGCAAAAAAGTCAGGCCCCATACAAAAATTAAATTGTATAAAGCAGCATCGGTATCTGCTTTCATATAGTATGGAAGCGAAATTTGGTTTATTAAAATATTAAATGAAAGACGAATGCAGAGAGCAGAAATGAAATTATTAATAACCTGACCTTGAGGTCAATTGCTGGTTATATACGAAATGATCGAAAAAGAAACATAGACGTTGGAGAAGAACTAAATACAAACATTCTAAAAGAAAAAAATAGAAAAATACCGTCTACAATAGAACGACCATATCCAAAGAATGAATAATCAGAATATAGCTAAATTACAGAGCAAGAGGCAAAAGATCACTACACAGCCCGAAAAATTGATGGATAGACCAACTCAGATTCTAAAAATATCCTAATAATGTCACGGATTATCGATTCAAAATAGGAATGGAGAAGAAATTGCTTTTGAGTTTTTCCACAAACTTGGGACCTCGGTGAGCTAGTGGTGTCTACCGCTGTATTCGAGGCCATAGCGAAAAAGAGTTCGACTTCCAGCCTGGGCGTTCCGGTTTCGCTTATTTGGTTAGTGTAAGCGATGGTCGTGCCCCCTGAAGTAATGCCAAAGCGGTTCTAGGGGCACCGGTAGATATTAGGTAAAAAGAGGTACTCGATTAGCATAATTTGTAACATATTTTTCCTAGAAAATATTTTTGGCATTAGTACTTCACTCAATTGCAACATTGTCTTAACGGAAATGTATTTTGCACTGATCTATTATTTGTTGTTTATACGATATCTGTCATACGCAGTATATAAAGCAGTCCAGAACGCCCAAGGGCGTAAAGAGCGGGTGTAATAATAACGCCCGCTTATTATGCCCTCTCATACTAAGCCCTAGGGCGTTATGGACTGTTTTTCAAGTTTTTCAAGATTTTCATTTTAGTTACGTATTCAAAGTGCAAAATCTAACGTTATATGCACCACGGGGTTAATGAACAAAAATTCAAAACTAGGCAGTACATTATGATACTAAAAATTGTATTTCCAATTTCACATTTAAGTAATTGCTGACTGCATTGAACCTAAAAAACCTTTATTCTGAAAATGTTCTGTTTACTGAACTGTATCTGTTAATACTTATTGCTTGTTGTGAACGAAGTCGAATATGATGCGCTTGGGTGTAAACCTTTCAGAACGGTTGGTCCTCTAGATTAACTTAAGACGAGTATGTACCTTCAAAAGCTTATCGAATTAAAATCTCAATGGCTGGTGCCATTGCAGTAAGTAGATAGTTTAAAATCTCCACCGTAGTTAAAACGCCCGTTCGTGGGAGATGAGACGAAGTAAAAATTCCGATTGCTATTACGTATTCCGAGCTGCTCCTTAATGTAGTGTATCTAAAAAGCGGACAGCTCCCGAAATTAATTCCATCTAAATTCTAATAGCCCAGTTGTGATACAAAGCGTTTACACAAACTGCTCATATATCAGGGGAATAAGCTGGAAGAGAGCCATTACGAGTCACAAGTCCTACCTGGTGCAATCGCCGAAAGCGTTGACCGGCAAGGTATACTTTGTGCAGGTATGTTATTACGGGCGCCCCGAGGGGCCCTGATAAAATCAAGGTGCTCGGCCAAAACGAGAAATTATGCGTAAGACGATAGCTCTTCGGCCGTATAAATAAGAGTGGTTATGAAAAGCCGCACGCTATTAAGTGCGGAGAGTAGGGAATTGCCGCCGCTTCGAGTACACGCCGAGTCATGCAATTCGGAGCAAGGATGGCGGTGGTAATATCTGTTGCAATAATAAAAACAGATTTAGCGCTTCAATCAAGACAATTATCCGGCAGTATTATTCGGCGCGCCATCGCCGACGGTGAACGCTGGCTGTAAAATTAAACAAAGGACTCGTTACAGAAATGTAAGCATATTACCGAGCTAGCACAAACGGCTTTTATTGCTAATAACCGTTACAGTTTTAAGATACAATAAAGCTCTTCAAAGAATGCTAAATTTAGGCCCCTTAAAGCGATGTTTATTTCCAAGTTTGCTTTTGCAGATTCAAATTCACAAGGCGTAGGCGTATGCATGATAAGTAAATGCGAATTACAACAATCTTCTCGGAAATAACCAGGGTGCTTTTGTAACTTTTTTTGTTTGCAACAGTACGAATAATCTTAATATTTCTGTTTCCACAGTTAGAAGAATGCAAATGAATGTTTCATATGGTTTTACCATCATCGTCATGGACACATGCCTCCCCAAACTTCATTCATGTTATCCGATGTCTTAGGTACTTATCCAGTTGCTACCTAGGTACTACTTTTTGTATCTCGTCTCTAAACCTGATTCCTGGCCTTCTCATATTTTAGTATTTCAGTCACCTAAACAGTAATTCTCATTAGACTGACTGTCCATTACCACTTCAACTTTGTAATTTAGCGAGCTATATGTCTCCAACTCTGATCTTGTTTCTTATCTACTCGCCACTTCTTCGGTCCTCCAGTTTAATTTTAAGCATAGATCTCTCCACTCTCCTTGTGACGACTTCGAGCTTCATAACAAGCGTTTCTGTGAGGCACTAGATTCTTGCAGCACACGTTAATGTCAATAATCGAGGCGCACGTTGCCTGAGATTTGACTTAAAAACATGGCTCAGGTTTTCAGCCTCGTCCTTCTTTCCACTTCCTCACTCTGGTAGATCTTTTTGACTGAGATAAATTTAGTTTATCAAGATTTCGGTAACGTCTCCTTGCTCAACGTGGATAGATGTAATATCTTCAATGTTGGTCATACCATTTTTATCCATATTTAATCATATTTCTAAAAAGGCCTAATGTAACTCCCTTATCATTCTGCTGAGGTCAAAGCTATCGGGAAGCATCCTCATTGTTGTAGTGGTAGCGGCCAAAGCCGATTGTGAGTAACATTGGTGCATAAATGTCGGTAAATATCTTTATTGGAAGTGTAAGGCAGTTTATGTTAAGGAACAATTTAGTATTCAACATATCAGTATTGGTATTGTTTTCAATCGTCTTGTAATTGCATGCATTGCAAAAACCCCTTAGCATAGTTAACAAACTAATTGAATACGACATGAAAGGTACTGAAAGAATTAATTACAAGCTAGAGTGCTGGATGCCTTAAACTGAAAACTATAAGATCACCCCATTTGTATAAATGTAAAGAAGCAACCTTGGTATAAAATATTATACAGAAATTACAATGTAAAAAGAAAACAAATAACAAATTAATTACTTTACAAAAACTGAAAAAATCTGCAAAGGGGTGTACAAGGAACTTCCCCCGCGCAAATTATATCAAATAAAAAAAAAATTCAGTCGCTGGGATTCGAACACGGTCGCCCAGGCTCCCTCCCACGTGTTCAGCTAAGCCGAATTCGATTACTTCGCCGCTTTAACCGCTAGATTACGCCGACAGAGTAGTTGGGTTGCTTTTGGCTTTATATCGCTGCATATTTCTATCCATTTTACGATAGTTACCCTATATCTGCTGGGTTTCATTTTCATTGACGATAAAAACCTAAGGTATGTGCAAATAATTACCCCTTTCTGTTCTTGTGCGAAATCAAAAATTAGCATTTTATTTTTTAAGGTGCCAGGTGGATATAATCCGCATGCGTTTTCCTTCAACCATTCCTCTTTGAGCTATACAGCCAACAGACGGAATTGAGAAAACATCTAGGAACCCTGAAACGAGGATATCTGCAGAAATTTCGGAAGGTGATTTTTACGATTCGTCATAATCAGTTCATAGCTCTCTCACTCAACCACCCAGGGGACATATATTGCAATGTATGATCTCTAATGACTTGGTTTTAATTAATATTTTATTGTAAATTAGAGCTGATTTAATATTTTACTGTGTACGGAACTTTTGCCTGTTATAAATTTATTAGGCTAATTAAAATGTGAGCTGTAATAATTTACTGCCCAAAATAAATGGTTATATGCCCTTTTAATATTTTATTTACCTGCAATTAATTATAATAAAACGCTAGCTCAAGTAGAACAACAAGCTTCTTAACTCAGGTGGGTTCCTAATTGATTGAGAAATTAGAAATTTTCTGATACGGCTCTGTTCACCGCATTTAGTTCCAATGCACGGTAGCTAAATGTTTGCAATACGGTAAAAAACCTACAAAATGGTTCGCGGGTGCAGGTCTGCGTTGTTGACGTTAAACAATAGTGAAATAATGAACATTCGAAAAGGTATTTATTCAAATTTTCGCGCTTTGGCGGTAATTATCAGCTTTTGTTTCAGGCACTAATTTATTTCGTGACGTCAGAAGGGACGCCGACTCGAGCTTGCAATTGTTTTACCTTCGCATAACCTCAAATTTAAAAAACCGCTTATTGGCGAACTGCGCCTACGCTGTGATCGTAGAGATGCTCGACAGATCCTCCTCAGTAACGCCTCCTCTCATATGCACGTCGAAATTGGACCGCTTACTCTTATATTTTAGGTAAATTTTGGGGTACCTTATAACGGCGGAACTGCTTCGGTGCTCGGAGACCACCCCTGGTGTGTTTCTAGCCCTGGGACGGCTTTCCTCGCTGTTGAAGCTGCCGGTCGCACTCCTGCAGTCCCGTCCTAAGTATCGCAATGCAGACCCCTGGCTCTGGACCCTTGTTTTGGCTGGACGTAGTGGTCGAAATATCGAGCTGGATTGGCTGGCGAAAATCCTCGGAGAGGCATTTGTAGAAATTTTTATTTTTGGTGGCGGAAAACTCCACAAACGATACCACATACACTATGAAAAATGCACAACACAATCGTATACTTTTTATTTTGAAAAATGCTCATTTATTGTATTAAAAATATAATTAAAGTGGAGCACAATTTACACTGTCAAGCTTAATTTAATTATTCATTTGTTCTCCCCCGTTATTAAAAACAAAATAGAAACTATTACTTAAGTTTTGGTTAATTTAAATACATTCTAGAAAAAAGTTTGATAACATAGTTTTAAATCTTCAAATTCCTTACAAACTAAATTTATTGTCTGTTTCTTATATTTAAAAATCGTCTATTTGCGCCACATACACAAACACGTTATATTATTTGCTCTGCTTTTTCACTCACGTTAAATGCACTGATTATTTTAAGAGTTCCTTGCGTCTCAATTGCTTTCTTCATATCCTGTTGCCTGCTTTTCTAATTGCTTTCTCATGGCCACCTGCCTGATTTTTTAGATTGCTCTTTCACAATGTATTGTTATCTTATTCTGGCTTCTTTATCTTTTTAGAATCCTCACCAATTTCGCTGACTAGCTTTATTGAATTCTACGCTTCTTTTACTTGCACATAGCAAACCTTTTTGTGACTATTAATCTCTTTCGGTTCGGCTATTAATTATGCAGAAACCTATTATTTAATTTATCTGATAGTCAACTTCGACGCCTGTGAAAAACAAACTTGCCATTTGCGTTCCTTACTTGATTACTTTATCATTACTGGCATCTCTTTACCAATGCATTTATTATTTGAAATTTAAACTTATCATTGCAGTTATATACAACACCCCAACTCTGTGCTTATTGAAATGTTCATTAATTTGCAATGCTAGCAGAGTCGAGTCGTGGGCCTAAGACCATTACAAAATAGACTAAAGTTTAAAAACAAAATATGAGAAGCAGCAGGGGAGTTGTGTAGCCTCTTATATGGGTTAATCACATACCTTATTGTAGTAATCGCGATCGACGTATTTAAAGTAAGTACCAAAGCAAGCCAGAGCAACAGCAAGTTATAAGTGTTTGAAGATCATACAATAAATCTCTTAATTGGTATGTAGTGCAGCATTGCATCAAGTAGCTACCTTTAATGTAGAAAGCAAAATATTGGGGATGATGCGAAAGACTAGATTTTGGCATTCTTCTTCTTTAGTCTATTTCCATCGGTCTGTCGATATATGCTCACATCTATTTCTATTTTTCGCCAATCTGGTTCAATAGGAAACTAGGTTATTTTTGTGTGATCACTTCATTTCACCTCATGCAGTTTTTTTTTTCATCTATCGATGCCATAGTCGCCACTGCTATAATTATTGTTTTCTATAAAGAAACCTAAACACATTTAAGTTAAGCTGAACTTGCAGTAGGTTCCAGAAGATATGGTCTTTTACTTCAGGTACCATTAATAGTAATGTGTATAACACGGATGACGCCTGGGGCGGCTTTTTAGTGAATTTAGATTGTACAACAATAAAAACATTCAAAATTCGTCATTCAAAGACTACAACGTAAAATCAAGCGACAACAAATCACTCAGAAAGGCTTCATAACATATATTTTTAAACAGTACAAAGTCTACACGATTACTCAAAAAATACAATTTTTATGGGCAAAACTGTGTGGCTAAATATTAGTATTTTAATAAAATAATTCCCTGATATCTTATCCTTTATCTAATAGACGTGTCTGTCCGGGACGCTGTTTTGTCTGTCTGGGACGCAGTTTTGTCTGTCTGGTACGCCGTTTTGTCTGTCTGGGACGCTGTTTCAGCAGCCAAACCGTAAGAGATAGAGAAAAAAGTTATGAAAGTTATATGTTTGGAATGGTCATGTCAGGTTAGCAACCGAATTTCAGTCACGTGACACTTCCGGTTTTCGAGAAATCACAAAAAAGACCGTTTTTCAAATAGAACGCGTATTAAATTAAAATGTTTCAGCAGCCAAACGGAGCTGCAACCCTCTGCGCCTTAAAACGTCGATCGGTTAGGCAACCACTTTGACACCTTCCAGGTCTGGGTACAGTTTTTATTTAATAGGCGTTCTATTTGCAAAACGGTCTTTTTTGTTTTATTAAATGAGACATTTGTCTCACTGGACTGCTAGTATATATATAAAAATTAATCCCTATTTCCCTTGGTCACGCCATAACTTGAGAACGACTTTACCGATTTTATTCATCTTTTTTTTTAGTTTTCTAATACTGTGTAGAAGGTTCTTACGGAAAGAAAAATTAAGAAAATCCAAAGGGAAAGTCGGAAAATTGGAAAATATCGAAAGTGTGTATTTGCAGTCACACCTGTGCTTAATGGTTTGAAGGGTTTTCCCCATAATGTCATAATCCGCACCAGGTAACCGAAAGCGGAAGAGATAAGACACTAATAGCAATTTATGTAATTCCAAATGCTTTACATAAGTCGTCGCAGTCAGTCAGTCAGTCAGACATTCAAATTTGATTTGCGCACAAGTGATTGTGAAAACAATTTCGTGTCGTTTTATAGTGACCGTTACAATGCCAAAGGCGCGACGAGTTAACATAGGTCGTCGAAGACAGTCAGCTGCGCGAGTATCTACTTTACGTGCGAACCGCAATGATGACCAGCGCGCTACGGATAATGAAAATAGTTGTAGCTATTAGCATGTTTTTAAAATGGAAGAAATCGAAAATTCGTATATCGGAAAAACGTTTGCTGAACCCACTAATACCAGGCAAATCAATGTTCGGGCAGGATAACGTCTGCCGGGTTCGCTACCCCTTAGAGGGTGAAATGGGGTAAATAAGCCTAAAAATCGATATGGGTGTCGTTATTGAGGTTTTTTGGGACGTTGATTGCGAAAATGGCATTTATTTTTAAGTCCAAGATGATGAACATGACATAAAATTAAAACTTTATAGTGGGGAAACGGGGTTTCAGAGACAAATTATTTTTGGACAGAACAACGTTTGCCGGGACGGGACTGGACGAGACGGGAAGGGACAGGAAGGGACGGGGCGGGACGAGACGGGACTGAATTGGACGGGACGGGACGGGAAAAGATGGGATGGGATGGTAGGGGTGGAGACAAGAAGGGACGGGACGGGACGGAACGGGACGGACGGTGCGGGGACGGGATGGGATGACAGAAAATAATTAGTCATTATTTAATACACAAATAACGAACCTAGCGAGTACGAATTCGCGGGTTACAGCTAGAAAATGGCATACATTTTTAAGTCCAAGATGATGGACATGATATAAAATTAAAACTCTATAGTGGTTAAACGGGGTTTCAGAGACAAATTATTTTTGGGCAGAACAACGTTTGCCGGGCCAGCTAGTACAGCAATAAATACTGTAAGAAAAAACGAAATATAAAAACAGGCTCCACTTCACAGAAATAGTAATATACTCTAATTGGCAAATGTTAAAATATGAACCTATATGTCATTAAATTACTTTGTATTATCCTGTAATAAAAACTAACAACACAGTGCTTTGAGTTTTTCATGACCAAGTACGTTTCGTGACATCGACTATCAACGGAAGCCGGCAATCACAAAATAAACACATTTAAAATACATTCCTACAGAGACCTTTTACTTCTTGAACTGGGTGTTTGGAATGTGCGTGATGATACTCAACTCGCTACGACACTTTACCCTCTTTTTATCGGACAACGCGACAGTTCCTTACATTGAGCAGAGTAAGCGCAAATACACATTTATACAAATTCTCATAAGAGTGTTATTAACAACGCTTTTTCTCTGTTATGCTGGATGATTATTGCTATTTTTCGAAATTAAAACCGCTAGCTTAATGCGGTAATATCTGTTCGTGATGGACTTGATCAATTTTAAAATAAATGTAATTAAGCTGGATATTAGAGCTGATGGCGTTGAAGTCTTGCATGTTTGTACTAATTTCAGACTAATAAATTTACGAACAGTTGGCGGCACGTTTGCACACTCTGACAAGCTACGTTAAGTTCAGAACATACTAAAACGTGCTCTTAATTAATATAATGGAAAAGTCCTCTTTGTGTCAATTTTGCATTCTTCTAGAACTAAAATCTTGTTTTATGTGAAAACAATATGTTCTAGCTGCAAGGCAGGGTTAATTTTAAGTCAAAGAAGTTTTTTTTTATAAAAATTGTTAATATCTAGTAACTTCTGTAGCAATTATTTTTTCATACAAAGTGTGCTTTTATTATTTCGAATACTGATATGATTACAAAAACAGCAACAAATGCTAAAAAGAAAAGAAAATTTACATCTGTGAAAATATTTAACAATATTGGGCGAAGTTCAGCATATCACTTATATCAGTATCGCACTATTCACTGTTCTTCCACTTAACCCATGAAGAGTACTCAAAACAATATGAAAAATATTTGCTGTAGGTAGTATAATTTAAATGAAATGTATGTATGTATTATCTGTAACACTATTTTACCTTGCGGTGTAGAGGCTGGTGCTTTGTATTTGGCGGTACAATGCTCAACTTGCCCCGGATTCGGGATGCAAAGTTGGAGCGCGCCTTTTGTGCTTGCGCAGCAACCATTGTGTGAGGTGTGTATCATGGTGATATGTTGACCTTGTTACTCTATCTCTTAGATCTGTGGTTCTGAGTAGAGCAGAATTTTTTTCCGATTTTTTCAAAAACGGCTCTAACAATTTTTTTCAAACTTCACATTTTTATTACATTTTTAAGGTGTATACACTGTGAGATAGGTGATTTTGCAGTTTAATATTTCTAAAACGGGTTTCTTTTTTTTTTATTAACTCCTATTTTAAATAGAACACCAGGTATATTATTACATTTTTTAATTTAGCTTAAAATTCTAGAGAAAATTTGTCTCTTCAACTAACGCTCTATTTTGTGCCGTTTTCGTAGAATTTGTAATTTTTTGAAAATTTTTGACAAATGCTTAAAAATTTTAAATCAATTTTTTGCCTAATTATAAGATCACTGTAAAAGGAAGTTGTGTGCGTGTATCACACCAGATTTTTTTCAATATGTTAAGAAGTTCGACGGCATCGGATGATAAACCAACATAATGCAAAATCGCTAAAAGTAGATTGTGATTAATGGTGTCAAACGCTTTGTTATAATTGAGTAGTAGCAAATACGTCAATTTTTTGTAGTTACAAATTCGTAAAACTTTTATTATTTGCTATTCAATAACATCAGCTTTTTACATAATCTTCTTTTATATTTTAATTTAAAATGTCACCTTTTTCCAAATTCTCCCACATCTTGATGACATTTGCTTCGCGGATAGTTCCACGATATTAGCGCGATGAATGTGATAATTTCTACAGGCATTTTTAATATATCACGTGGTTCGCATAACGGCCGGCCCGCCCCTGCTGACCATGGAAATGGAGCACAAACCGGAATGTTAATCCCTGGGAATTTTTCTGGATGGCTAATTTAGAGTCAAACGCCCTCGTTAGTTAAAAATACTCATACGTATAATTGAAGGGACGCCGTCCAAAAAATCACAATTCGCAAATATAATTTCGCGTATTCCTCTCTAATGAAAATTTCATACTGGAACTGCTGTTTACCCAGCACCATAATGGGATAAAATTCATTTTCTAGATTTGCATGGACTGCGTGTGGGAATTTACATATCAAACGTACTGGACGCTGCAGTCGGCCAAAAAAGTGGAGGCGGGAGAAAAGGGCCGCCCGTCGCCAAGGGCACAACAGGACGCCTGCTTGGCTAGGTGGCATTTGTACGAGACGCTTTTAATTGCGCAAAAACCAGATTTCTTTTATCATAATTCACATGTAAACTAGGCAAGTGTATGTAAAACACACTAGCGCTTAATTTGCGCGATCCTGAATATCATTACGGTCTACTTGAAAGCCTGCAGGAATTCTAAATATCTGCGGATGAAAAATTTAATGAGCGGATAGCTTTATTTAACAACTCGCTGCTCCTCTGTCTACCTACATAATTATAAGATATTTTTATTGGAATAAATTGTTTTAATTAAACACATTATACGCTCCTTCATAAAAGACTCACTTCGCGGATATGAATTATTCTTTAATGTTAATTTCTACCCGAAAGGACCTTTCAGCGTGCATAAATAAAAAATGTTTATTTGTCTGAGCTTTATTCATTTGTTCGCGATTTGTATAAGTTCCAAACCATTTACAAATTAACTGTGAATGAACGTTCAAGTTAACCAACTTACAATAGTTCTCCAAGTACTAAGGGTTTATTAATAGCATGACTTATTTCAAGACAGAAAAATTACTAATCGTACACCGATACGGTAATTAACACTAACGAAGGCAAACAAGTTTCAAATTTACCAGGAAAGTAAATGTTGCTCTAATTATCTATCTAATTTGTACTCGTTGTATCGTGTGCTCCAAAAAAACTCATTCGCAGCATGCCATGATCAAATTGAAGTTTGCCGTAACTTGATATATTTTTATACCCATTGAAGCAAATGAACTACCATAAGTCAGAGAGAACTAAATTACATCTTGATCTTGAACTATTTTCCTAAAAATATGAAAAACGTTTAACAAAAACAATTTTATTGACCGTTAGGATTATTACACTCGTTGTTGTTGTATACATGACATCTTATTTTCCTTTTTGCTTGATACAATTATTAAACTTAATGCAGTGTAAACTTTTACCTGTCAAAGTGGCAGATGTTTTCATTACCAAAATGCAATCTGACATTCACCTACAGACTTAAGTTACGACATGACTAAATCTTCTATCTTTCTTTCCAAGGCCTACCCTAAATGAGTTTTGATTTTTTTTAACACACGATATTTGTACCAAAGTATTGCTGTTCATGATAGACTTGCGAATTTCATCTAAGTTTCTCGCCGAAAGGAAACATTTATCAAGGGGTAAATTGCTATTATCACTAGAATTTCTGCTCGATCATGATCATAATGTTGCATCGGGGATTTCGTCTAATGACTATGGTTTTCGGTAGCATATTTATGATTTTTAATGGAATCACAATGGTTTTAGACATGGGCCTCTACACCGCTTAAAAACAAAAGGACTATTAACTCTGTTCTGTAATTGAGCAGGTAATAGGAAATACTGGTTTATAATCTTTCTAATAAACCCAAAATTCAATTACATCTCATTTTAAAAAGACTGTCCACGGCAGTTAATGTGTTAATGGGTGGAAACAATTGTCTTCATTTTTACAAGAAGAAGCATATCATTTTACGAGTTTGTTTTATGATATATTATTTAGTTCTACGAAACATTGTCAATAAAGCATGAAAAGTTTTATGTAAGAAAATTATACACTGTAATAATATAAAAGCATGTTACTAAAGTGTATTAATAGTTATTTGTTATATTAGCCAAACATTTTAATTTTTGAGATACGAAGGAGTCAGTAAATTAATTTCGCTAGTCGATAATGAATTTTATCGTCTAGTATAACGTTCTATTTTTTCTATAGCAAGAACTTTAACAATTTCAAAAAAAAATAAGGAAACTCAATGACATTTTAAAAGCTCAGTAGCTAGATTGGGTTGCTAGGGTAATACGAAATTTAATTTAAATAAAAATTATAGTAGATTATGTTATTAGGGGTAAAAGTGATACTTTATGTGGCGAAGCTGAAGTTTATTTAGCCGAACGTAAGTGAGGCAAATAATTCAGCTAAGCCACATAAAGTCCCTTTTACTCCGAATAACATATACTATTTTATCCACAAACGTATTCGGATAAATTTCATTAATATAAATTTAAAAAAAAGGATGCATCGGCCGGGTATCGAACCCGGGCCACCCGTGTAACAGGCGAGCACTCTACCCCTGCGCCAACCTCGGTTGTTTAAATAAGGCGCTGCTATAAATATATATGAACATACTGAATCGCCCGAGCTAATAGCACACGGCCACAGCAACTGTCACACCATAACCCACGTCAACAGATGCTCCGCTGCGCTGCTTAAAGGATTTATTAAATTAAAAGTTTTTCGTACTCTTTTTGAAAATAAAAACCGGCCTACGATCTAAGTCTAAAAATTAGCAAAATTTTAAGCCATCATACAATTTAATCGGTCCAGTATCTTCGGAGGAGATAGCGAACAAACATAGAAAGAAAGAAAGAGAGTAACGATTTTATGTGATTAGGCACATAAAGTAAGCAAAAGTTGCTAATTTATCTGCTTAATCAGATATAGTGACACTTTTACCTTGTCAATAAAGACACATAAGTTGTCACTTTTATAACGTTTGCGGATAATAGTAGATTATGTTATTAGGAGTAAAAGTGATACTTTATGTGGAGAAGCTGAAGTTTATTTAGCCGAACGTTAGTGAGGCAAATAATTCAGCTAAGCCACATAAAGTAACTTTTACTCCTAATAACATATACTATTTTATCCGCAAACGTATTCAGATAAATTTCATTAATATAAATTTTAGAAAAAGGATGGCCGGGAATCGAACCCGGGCCACCCGCGTGACAGGCGACCACTCTACCCCTGCGCCAACCTCGGTTGTTTAAATAACGCGCTACTATAATGATATATGAACATACTGAATCACTCGAGCTAATAGCACACGGCCACAGCAGCTGTCACACCATAACCCACGGCGACAGATGCTCCGCTCCGCTGCTTAAAGGATTTAATTAAATTAAAACTTTTTCGTACTCTTTTTGAAAATAAAAACCGACCTACGATCTAAGTCTAGGAATTAGCAAAATTTTAAGCCATTATACAATTTAATTGGTCCAGTATCTTCGGAGGAGATAGCGAACAAACATAGAAAGAAAGAAAGAGAGAAACGATTTTATGTGATTAGGCACATAAAGTACGCAAAAGTTGCTATTTTATCTGCTTAATCAGATAAAGTGACACTTTTACCTTGTCAATAAAGACAATAAGTTGTCACTTTTATGACGTTTCCGGATAAAAGTACTGTATCTACCCTTGATGTTAAAGTGCTACTTTATCTACCCTTGCTGTTGAAGTAACACTTGATATTTTGTTTTGATACGATTAACGCACACTGACATTAACTATAGAAAAAAAAACATCGACAGGACTTTGAACTAGATTTTGTCGTAAGACTGCATATGGGTGATTATTACATCGCTCTACGTAGAATTCAGCGCGCTCGGTTACTTGAATTGTCAGTTGCCAACTGTCAAATAGCGTTTACCTTTTAGAAACGGTATCTATTTTGTTCGTGTGTACATTATTCAGTGTAAAATAGTTCTTTTCAGAACTGAACTGCAACTTAATTGCCGTAAAATGGTTCTTAGTACTGAACAACATAGTTTTTATGTAAAAAGTGAGGTTGTGGGTATACGAAATCCATAAAATAAGTAAATATGACACAAAAATTACTGTTTGACACAAGGCCACATGATAATTTTTTTAAGGCACGTTATTAGTTCAGGAAGAACTTTTTTTCACTACCTTCTTTGCAAGTGATCCTTACACTGTCAGATTTGAGAGATGTAGGAAACATTTACAAAAGTTGTTACGGTTTCCATGACAATGTACTTACTTTCCTAGAGAAGTAAATTTTTTACTTCCCGCATTTATTACAATTGACAAGATGCCATGCCTGCCATTTGGTTAACACGAAGAAAACCATTATCGCTCGTATTATTATTCATAATAATCAGCATATAATCACAAAGCTTACAAAACAGCACTCGTAATCGTATTCACGCATTTTTTCTAAGAATTTTTCACAGTGCATTTATAACTGTCAAACAAAACGTCACAGCGCTATAAGGCCACTATAATTTAGAAAATGTAATAATTTTACGCTAGGTATTACCATTTACTTTACATAAGGAAATATTGGTAGTGAAAAAAAGTATGTATTTTACACAGGATCTAGGAAGATTTACACTACCTCGCACCTTGCTACCCACGTTCGCTTCGCTCACTCAGTCATCAAACGGTCCTCAGCACATACTGTAAATCTTACCTATATCCCTTGTAAAATAATATACTATTCCCACGCCCACATACGAAATTGGCAATTTCCATGCAGTCAAGTAGCCACGGAAAATGACAATATCCTTCACCCGGTCGTTATCATAACGAACGTGTTTTTTATGAAAAAAAATGCACAATTCTCAGTTATACATATACAGTAGACTAAATATGTCATTTTAGCCTAAAAACTTCCGACACTTTACTGACATTTTCAGTTGTCACAATACAGCTGTCATTCATTAAATTGTAAAATGTGTTTTTTTGTGGTCGTGGGAAAAATAGTGTACATAACTCGCGCGAAAATGTATCGTACGCTCGTATTATAGGTCGCTCGGCTACGCTACGCTTCGCCTCGTTTTCAAATATGCACGATATATGCCACTTTCGAAGCTTGTTATGTAATATACTAGAATTAATAGAACAGTTCCGATATACCTTGAAATATGTGTTTTGATTAGAAAAGTTATTTAAGTCCGGTATAACTCAGACAACTTACATTAATTCTATTACTTCATGTTTAACTCAAAATTCAACGCTCCTCTCAGACTCTGTCATTTATATCGATTTTTAAGTCAATAAATGCTACATTATTGATTTTTCCACTTGGCGCGTTTATACTCATAATATATCTTGATCTTAGTACTCTTTATTTAATCATGTAACCAATTCATTGTTTCCGATTTTAATCCAACGATTTTCAACAACTCCTAGTTTGAGATGTCTTATAAAAATTGTTTTTATCGTTTTGATCGAAGCTCTGTGTTGCTCCTGAGATAACATATTACCGTTTAATGATGCCATTTGTCTTGAACAGATTAGCCACGTGAGAGCATTGCTGCATATTAAATTATTCTCGTGTCAAGACCGTCTATAATTTTTACATCTGTAGAAGAATTGTATTGCAATATTTTTATGAAATTAGACTGATTTATAATTCTATATTATTCAGTACCCTATGAATTTTACGTTTGCAAATATTTCCATAATGCATACACTGTTTTTGTAATTTCTAGAACAAGCCTGGGGTATTTTTCAAATACTGTACTGCTACCTGTAAAATTGTATTCTTCCTTTAATTTCGACGCGTTAGGCTAGCCACCAGCCAGGGGTGTTGATTAGTAACAGGCTGTCCGCCTATATTAATAGTTTTAAATACAGTAGCTAATAATAGATATTAACGTAAACTAATACCTGAACGCACAGTTAATATTCACCATTCGGCTACTGAAATGTTTGTTCGGCACGTCTGAGCCACCAGAAGTATTTTGCTAACTCACCCTGACACTGTGCTTCCAGTCTTGTTTTCAGCTGCTCTGGGGGTGCAAGGAAGATGAAGGAAAATTCATTCGAACGTCTCTAATAAAATCAGGATTTAAATGACTCAATAAGATCATTATGAGAGATGAGAGCATTTAACGCTCGATCTTTCAGCTTAATTGCTATTTTAATTTAATTAGCGATAAAGGGGGCGCTTAGCGGATAAAAAATCGTGGATGATTTGATAACCTTTTCTAACGTAGAGTCAGTTTGATTTAATGTAATAACTGTTTGCTGACACATATGAAATTGTGCATGCACCACCCCCAAGATTTTAACTTACTATGTTGCAATAATTTATTTACTTATCTATTTGTTTCGTCATTGTACTCCTACGTATAAAAATATAATAAAATAGTTAGAAATTAAAATGCTGCTGAAGTTCAGGATTACGAGACAACATGAAAGAAAACAAGTCATGAAATAACTACTACAACAGAGACAACCATCTTGGATAATTAAAATTATAAAATTAAATGTTCTTTTCAAACGCCAGAAGCTAAAAAATTAAAATGCCATGTTGGTTCTCGAAGATAGAACAGAACATTATTTTTACTGATTGCAATCGAAACCGAAATAATCAACCGGTGTATTAATGTATTTAATATAATCATGCTCTATTAATATTTTGAATAACCAAAGAAATACCTCGTCCTAAATACGTGACAGTAACGCACTAAATAATGCATGCTTTCAGAACACGCGTCGAAACCATTTTCATCTCTTTGGTAATTATCAGAACTATCGAGATGAAAACCTGCAACATTGACTTGTGGACTTTAAGATATGGTGAAATAGATAGAATCAACATGCCGGCGACAACGGGGTGATTCATGTCAATTGTCAACAGCATAGCGAGGAAGAACCAAACACAAAAATAGCTTTGGGACGACCAGCAAAGAGGTGGGCAAGATAACTGGGCATCGGCATTCCACGAACACCAAAACTAAACTGAATGCCCTTGAAAATCATATGTCGAAGAAGAATACCAAAAAACGAACTTAATAATAGTTACTTTTTTTAAATCGGCAGGAATAACGTCGAAATCGTCGTTAAAATGCGAGGAATCCGCAGTTAACTTTTTGTAGGTGGGGGGGTAACAGATGGGTCTCCCATCCCTCGCTGGCAATGTTTATTTCCACAGTTAAAGTCCAAGTCAACTTTATTTTTACATGTATTTTCCTATATTTGAGAGTTATAAATGGTCCTGTATTGAGAACGCATTGTGAAGCGAATTTTGCGTATGATGCGTTAAAGCAAGTTCATATCCGAAGCGGTGTGCGAAATGCGAAGAGAAATTTCAACTTCAAGCATCTTTAGTCACACACAGAATCTGCTGAGAATTGCATGTGTGTGTACGATTCGAAAATTATAGTATGTGAATTCGCTCAGGGCGATATACGCTAATTAAAAGCACCCTAAAGGAACCTGGCAGCCAAAAATTGCTGCATACAAGTGTAAAGTGCAGCAAACAAGCGTTTGTAAATACGCAAACGTATTTTAGGTATGTAAATGTAAGTAAACCAATTGTGCCATATTGAAGGGTCGGATGAAGCGTCTCATTCTGAGAGGCGCCACCGCAGCTATCATTGCGAGGCCCGCACGCTAACTTCCCAACATCATTCCAACCAGGAACGAGTGATGTAAGCGAAGACGTGCCGTTTTGAAGGGTACGGAGCAGAGTCACAGGTAAAATATCTGCGAGTCACCGTAATAAGGTTGCGTTCAACTGCGAGCTTCTGTATACGCTCGATGGAATGTGTTTCGTCATCGAATAAAAGGAGTGTAAAATGCACGTGCATTTAACAGGGCCGGACTCAAATAAGTATTAGCTTCAAGTAATTTTGACATTTACGTGTTTTAAAGACAATTATTTCAGAGTTATTTTTTATGGTATTTTACGTTGTTCATGCATGTTTGCAACATGCCTACGACTAAAACCAAGCTAAAGTAGGGACAAAAAATCAGACGACGTGCGCCACCAAACAAATTTTAGTGACGTCATAAATACCACCATTAGATTTACAAAACTGATATTTATTTTCTTCTTTACAGCTCATTTGAAATCATGCGTTTGGTTTAAGCTTAATCAATTATCAATGGAAAATTAACAATTTAAGCTAAACTAAAATTTGCTTGGTGGCGCACGTCGTCTGATTTCTTGTCCCTACTTTATGTCGCACGTAGGCTGATTTAATTTTCTTTTCTTTTATTTCTTTTGTGTTTTTATGTTTTCTATGTTTTTATTTGTGTTTTAAAGTCAATAGAGGATATGAATAAATTGAACAGCCGACCACACTACAAAGAGAAAGAGATTCACAGACGAATAGTAATCTTCATAAGCCACTAATGAGGTATTAAGAGAGTTTATTGAGCTATCTAAGGGATAAAGAGAGCTAATAATTATTAAAATATTAAGGCGGTAAGGTAGGTAGGGTATACCCTACCTAATGTTGCAACTCTGAAGAGTAACTTACAATACTTATTAACTAGAAAATGTAATAAAAAATATAACTTGCAAATCTTCATATCAAAACAGCTTTCGAAGACTACAACCCATACGATTAAAAATACTAATAAGATTAACGCTTTCAGGTTGGATGCAATATTTCCTATATAAAAAAAGGAAACATTGACAACCAACAACAAAAGGGGCTATGTTGAAATGTTGCAAAGAAGTATTTGTTCCTACTATATTGTACTGATACATGGACAGTAAAAGAAACATCTAAAGCATGCATTGAAGCTTCGCAGATGAGATTTCTGTGACAGGTTGTTTACTACACGATAGATAAACAAATAGACACAAGACATTAACTAAGAATACACTCGGAAGACCCTACACTTGACAGAAATACCATGAAATGGTACTTAGCACTTGTACTTAGCGGTTTTAATATTCAATATACGGCGTGTCCAGAACGTTTGGTTCAAGTAAGCAAAATGTTCAGCATTCCAAGTGTGCTATGATGATCCATATTCAAATTCTAGAATTTCTGAATGGCTTGAAACCTGTAAAACATTGGAGTTCAGATAGTAAACCTGTACTAAAAGTGCCTCACTGATCATAACTGAGTTATGATCACAATGTGAAAACTGCAAAATTCAGATTTTTCATCTACAGTGAAAAATGAAACAAAAATTCTAGTATTTAAATGTGGATCATAGTATCACTTAGCTGATCCTTTTGTTTAATTCAACTGATGATGAACAAGGTGAAAGTCGATTCTATTAAAGTTTTGACATAAAATCCTTGGAGTTGCACAATATAAAAAGCAGGATCCTGCTGATGTTACTCTTCCTAGAATTCACGTTTAAGGAATTTAATTTATCATAAAATAATATTATATATATCAGTGATCTCTTATACCTTTAAAGAATATCCTTTCTAACGTCATTGAAGAAGTCATTGTACAACAATAAAAATAGCAGCGGACCCCAATTTCCACCATACGACACTCCGCAATATACTTTATACTACGATGATGTTAACAGAAAGCTTGAAGTCGTGACAACAATGAGAGCAGAAGGCGGTATCGACGTGAAAAGACCTTCGAGTGCTGTATTATTGATTTTGGTGGAGCGTTGGTGCGTCCAGCATCCATCAGTTGCGAATCTGGACCTCCCGTGAGCTGCCGCGAGCGACTGCACAATGAAGCAATGAAGATATCTTAGCGGCCACTCCCTGACACGCCGTGAGATCATTGTAATTAGGTTCGGGGAACTGTTCATTATTTAGTCTCTCGTGACCGCGAAGGATGTGCAGGTTGCCCGATCAAGTTTGTTTTCTTCGCTTTTTTCACGTAACCTGGCACAGTCAAAGACTCGGTTAGCTACCTTTATATGGGCGATGTTCTTGTTGGACATGACGGAAGCGCGCATTTGTTTGGGCTTCTTTACATTTCGAGTTGGCGGATGCTACGGATAAAATTGGGCAAATAAAAACTGAAGCTGTGTAGTGGAGACAAAGTAATCGTGGGGGGCAACTTCTTTGATGAACCCTCTAGGGCTTCTTACCGACTTCCCTTGAAAAACGATCATCTAATTTCCCCCTTGTTTGTGATTCGTTAATTGTTTGGGGATTTGAAGTGTTGCTTTAAAGCGAAAGGAAGGTTTCTGGTTTCTATAACTTGTTGAGTGTAGCCCGTAAGACACTGTGTTCGTTAGACAATTTCATAAAAGAGGCAATTAAAGCGCCAAGCCTTTATCGAACAAAATACGTATGAAAACAAATGATACAATTAAAAATGCATAGGATATAAAGGTAAAAAGTTGGAGATTTCAACAGCAGCATAGCCGACGAACCTTCAAAAGTCATATTTAAATTGACCAATAAATGAGTTGTTACTACAAAACCATCTCTCTAGAAAATCGCATGGATTTAGTGAAGTTCCTTGAATGATTCACTTAAAGTTTGAATTTCAAAGGAGCGACTGTAATGGAAAAGCACTGCGTCCTAAATACGCCATTGTTCGACAGGTTATACTTTTAATTTTCAGTGCTACAGACCTGGTTCAAGGTCGAGAGGAACTGGGTTGCATTACAGGCTTTTAAGGACCTGTTTATGTACTACTGACGCACTTAAATGTGCCTCCATATTTTTTACCTGTATGAGAACGTAAATATTCTCCAATTACGTTTTATTAACTTGTCCGAGCAGACGAGGTGCCGGAGAGTGGGATAATTATGTTGGCAGAAGTTCATTTACTGATTAATTAAATAATTAAGATCTGTGTAAAGATCAAGGATTATTATTCGAGTTACAGTCTTACAGTTTGAACATGACGCTCTTTACTTTAATTAACATGAGAAAGTTTCGTGTTCTAAGAAAATATAATAAAAAAGAAACCCCCAAAATACCCAGAAGGGAACAATACCTACATTGCTTGTCCTGTTTAAAACCAATATCCTTTTCATTTATAATTCTTGCTACATAACAGCGATATATTATCTTAAAGACATATCAACTTTGTAGAAATGTAAGAAATTCAATTATCTATTAAAAAAAGATCTAGTTCAACTAAGTCCTTCTCAAAGAACGTCAACGTAGGTTTAACAGAAATTGTTTTTAAGTGGTACTATTTTCCAAGAAAAATTAGCAAAACAAGCGTTATTCGATAAACTATACACAGGACATCCACTACTACACGAGTATATAAAAGAAAATGACGTTGCGTGCATGTGTCACGTTGCAACGTTACCAATCGGACTTGCTTCCTTCAGCGCCATCTAAAGGCAATGCTACTGCTACAGGATGCTGGGCGACTTTCAGCGCCATCTAACCGAAATGGCGCAAACTGTACTGCTACAGAATGCTGTACAATTGTAAAGCGACTATAGTTATTAATTTTAATAAAGGAACTGATCCAAACAAGCAATAAAGATTCTCTGAAGAGCTTTCCTAGGATTGGTGGTGCAGAGAGGCTGGAAACCCCTAACCTAAAAGAAAGGTTTTAGTGATACACGACTAGAGGCGAAATGTGATAATATAAGAAAGACTGAAGGGTTAGTCTTCTGGTGGTTGTATTAAGCTAGTTTTTTCAAAGGATAAGCACCTTATTTGTTATATTTTTTTGCATCTAGGTATAGGCATAATAATAATAACGGAAATATAGACGATGCTAAGCTTCAGCTTCACAGCCTTCCCACAGAAATGCTAGAAAAGTAGAAAATCACATTTCTACTCAATCTGATACAGAGGTATATTATAAAGTTGTTGAGAGAATTATGATTAAAAAGGATAAATCAACACAATATACAGTACTATCACCAAATTTTTTGAGCATGTATCATAAACAATGTATATAGCTGTTGCAGTTTTGTCTTAATAATCAGAATTTTTCTCTAAATTCGTTGATTCAAGCGTTAATGCTGTATATTCATTCCCTATGTTTCTAAATTTGCACACTTTGACTACACATGAATTAAACACAACTATATGAACTAATCTAAGGCACTAATTTGATTTACCGTAGCGGCTCTTCTCGACAAATCTTTATGATCGCACTGTAGATACTTACACTCGTTTAGACACAAAGGTAAAGGCAGGTAAAGGTTCAATGTATTTCAATTCCCCCAACTGGGGAGCGGTTACTATAGCGTCAGCCAAGAACAGGGTCATAGGATTGGTGAAAAATGAGGGATGGCAGTCGCCTCAGAGAAGGTGCTCTGTTATCCCTCTAATTACCAAAATCAGAGGGAATGGCCGCCGGAATCGAACCCAGAACCTCCCGAATGCTAGTCATTTTACACAGAAACAGAAATCGCTTCACATACTCGTATTGTATTTTTTGCAAATAAATTGCAAATTCATAAAATCATGGAGTTTGATTCTCGCTCGGCAAAATTTTATCCGTCCCATTTTGGTTGAGCTTATAATAGAGCTGAAATATTTTTAGGTGTAGGTACAATTGCCTACTGGCCGTGAACAGACCATTATTTATTCCGGTATTCATAAATGTTGCATGGAATTATTGATGTTTGTCTTTCTGCTTTAAATTTCAATGATTTTCTGTTATTGCATATTGTTCATTTATGCACGAAAACATTATTTTCACATCATGGAGTTCTGCAGGGGTGCATCAGCAAAATTTAATAAAAAAAGCGGTTGCAATATTTCATATCGTACAGTATTAAACTGTTTGTATAATCAATACCAAAAAGGTTCTGACATTACAAATCAGTTCCATCTGTACTTGAATACAAATATTAAATGTGCGGTGAAATTGCAATTATGCCAGTAATCAGATTTGTATAAACTTTTAAAAAAGTACTTCAAGAATAAAATAAATAATACAACTGGCTAGTTTATACTTTACTCTGAATAAAAGAAATCAACTAAAATCGCTCCAGAGAAAAACATGTCAACAATATTTAATTTTAAATAGAATTCCCTATTTTTTCAACTTACATTGGCGGATAAGTTTACTTGAGCTTATGTGCTTGTTCATCTCCAGGAAAACTTCCACACTATAGATAAGAAATTCGGCTCTCCACTATTTATATCTTACCTGTAAAAGAAGAAAAACAATTAAAATTAATCAATAACAATGGTAACTACTAACTAGTATACAAATGTGACAAACTGTTTTTATTTCTCTGGTTTTGGAGGTTATAGATTATGTTAATCAAAAACGTTATGAAAAAGCATTGCAATTAGAACAGGCAAAAATCACTTTTTCATTTCTTAGTATAATTGTACAAAAATAAAGCAACCAACCACCCGAATAACACAAACATGGTTACGCTCAATAAGCTCACATAAAACGTTTCCAAATGACTAATTTTCTGGGAAAAATTTGAAACTGTACTGTTTTGAGTCACGCTAAGTACCGAAGCTGTTTTATGGTCGTTACCGTCGTTATCTGATAGTAAATTAGCCATTCCCGGCTGGCTGGCACAAACTATCCTACAAAATACGGGGAATGCAGTTAAAATACTATAAAAACCAATTTATAGCGGCGATCATATTTTGAACAAGGAGCAGCTGGGTGCATTTTCGCCTGTCGAGTATCACGTGACATTAAAATGCAGCAGGGCTGTATAATGAACCAAATAACTTGAATAAATAATAAAGACGATCGCATGTCAATTCGAACCCCAAAACAAAGCATTTCGAGTATGAAACTCCTGGCTCAGGGGAGATAAGAAAACAATACGACGACTCATCATCTCTATGAATTATTAAATTGTGTTCTTGGCGAAGTGACTACTGGTAAATGAAAGAAGCGTTCGAGTACTCCATGAATAAGATATATATCTCGAACGCGAAGTGGAATTAAGATTTTCGATTGTGCTGAAATTAAAGGGAAAATGGTTGCAATTACTGATACATTTTTTCTTGCTAATATTATTTTTACACACAAAGGAACTGTCAACACACTTATGAAAGCTCTTGATTCCGTTTGAAGCAGGCAAAGTAAATATCGAACAGCAGACCAGTCGAAAATAATGTATTTTAAATTTACAGGTAGATGAATTCTGAGAGATTTAGTCTCGTGGTGGAATAAATTTCTATTTATTTCGAAAACATAAAGGGATTAGAAAGTACATTTTTATATACACTTTGGAAGCGCATCTAATTTACAAAAACAGTTGATAAAAATAGTCATATTTACGATCGACTATAAGTTTTAATTAATTTTACCTTCATATTTATTGCAAGACCGCTTGACATTAAAGTTCTAAGCCAGACTTAATATATTAGGTTTATATTCATCTTCAGTTAAAATTTCTTAAATTTTATTTTGTATTATTTTAGCCGGAATTTTAGACTATTGAATCAAGATGTGTGGTCAAAAAATCCAAAATAAATGTAACAATAATGAATCAAAATAAACCAATTAAGTTTAAATGATTGCAAAATGAATAACTGAAGACAGAAGAATATTTATTGATATGCAAAGCAAAATTCTAAAAAATCTGGTGTGATACACTCACACAACTTCCTTTTACAGTGATCTTATAATTAGCCAAAAATTTGATTTTTAATTTTTAAGCATTTCTCAAAAAATTTCAAAAATTACAAATTATACAAAAACGGTACAAAATAGAGCGTTAGTTCAAGAGACAAATTTTCTCTAAACTTTTAAGCTGAATTCAAAAATGTAATAATATACCGGGAGTTAATAAAAAAATTGAAAAAACAAAAGAAACCCATTTTAGAAGTATTCAACTGGAAAATCACCCATCTCGCATCAATACACATTAAAATTTTAATAAAAATCGAAAAAAAATTAAAAATCACAAAAGTAAACATCTACTTCCGGTTATGCGATTTTCTTCAAAAGCTTGCTGTTGCATCTACATAGCACACAAAACTTATATACCTATGAAGTTTGAACGCTATACCTCTTTTCGTTTTTGGGATATTCTGTTCACAGACAGACAGACAGACACACAGACATACACACAGACCAATGAACAAAAATATGTTTTGTGGGTTCAGGGGAGTCTAAAACGTGAAGATCTATTGAAAACTCAATTTCGAAGTTTTGGGGTGAATCCAATACAACTTCCTTTAGTGTAAAAGGAAGTAAAATCTATAAACATGGTATTGAATGTGGAGTAGAAATGGGGTAAAAACATTCTATATATCGTAACCCTTTATGATTCAGAAGCGACCCTAGTAAAAAAAAAAGAAACGAGAAATCATAACAGCCTGTTATGGTGTTGGAAAGAAAACAGTCAAAACTATAATCAGTATATGAAAGAATAGGAGAGGAATAAATTTCGTTTTTAGTCAAAACTATAATTAGTATATGAAAGAATAGGAGGAATAAATTTTGTTTTAACACAAAAAACAACTTTGACTGGATTGAATAAGGTTTGACTAGTGTTTATAAATAGGTAAAAATATCTTAATGTTTTTAATAAGACTGAAACAGTAAAATGAAACACTTAGTAATGTGAATTACATTAATTCGCACAATAAAAAATGTCGCAGTCGAGAAGTGTCGAGCCTATGTTCACAGAGGAAACCTGATTTCTAGTCAGACTGCCCACACTGGACAGTTACGTAACACACAGACGTTTCGTTGTAGTATGAAGAGAACGGCGACAGCATAATGAAGTGAGCCCGGTCGGTGACGATAAAAATGTGACACACGCAGGTAGGCAGGCGCGCAGACACAACACACGTTTGCATACATATAAGCATTACAATAAGATATTGAAAAGCTGTTACCTACAACAACGTGGCAAGAATCGCCAGTAATTGAAACGAGTGAGCGTTTTTAATTTCTTCTGCCATTTGTAATAATTAAAGTATTGTAACTATTGTGAGTTATTAAAAAGCTAATCGATAACGTTTTTAAGAATAATTTTAATTTTTTAATGCACATTAGGAGGACTGGAGTTTGTATCAAATTAGTTAATGCAACTCCATTTCTGCAATATACAATACCACAGACAAATTCTTCAAAAATATCTAATACTAAAAATGCTGGCCATATGTAGATGTTCACCAAGTTTTCATTTAATGGCGGTTATTTGTGATTCGATGCTATTTATACTAAGCATATCTATTAGTCAAAATGTAGCAAATAACTCGACCAATGTTGAAATGTTAAACTAATATTGAACTAACACTGCATATCCAAATATGATACCTAAATAATATTATCCATGTTTTGTTTTGGTATTTTTCCACAGTAAACAATTAAAAATATTAATATATGAAAGCTTTCGAAAAAATGTCATGTCATGTTATCAATGCAACAGGAATGAATACATTAAAGTTAACAAAGCCAAATTTATCTTTCATTATATCTCGCAATGAAATCAAACGCAGTTATTGCTTGGCAATTTTTAACAGACGACTACTTGATAACATTTTTAAGAATGGAATATTACTGTTTTTATTTTAAATTTTTCGATTTATCGTTTGGTGTAAATACTCTCTAGTATTTACAACAGAACGATAATTCCGATTGAAAGAACGCTCATCTAACTGTAATGATAAATTACAAAGAGAAGACGAAGATATCCATTATTAAATAACTCATCTATTGCTATAATTGTTAGTTATACAATTTTTACTATAATAACTCGTACAGTAATTGCAGGAAATTAACTAAACTTAGAGACGGCACACATACACTTCAGTGCAAATAATTTAGGCGCATCTACCTAGATCTGCCAAACAACTAAACAGGAATTTCTACTTATTGTAGTGCATTTTTTGTTAAACTAAACCACGCAGTGCAGCGGTTTAATATAGTTTACTATAGAATTAGTACATACACCAAAACAATACTAGTCTCAGAACAAGCGACCTCTGGCATATTCCCTCGCTTTGAGAAGCAGACCTCTAGTTAATTGTGGGAGCCAAAGGGGTTAGTCAGTACGCAACAATCGTTGCTACAAAGATCGTCTACGCAGTCTAATAATTCAAATAACTGCAGCACAGTGATCCACAATTTCGTATCAGGCTCCCGAGAATTAAGTAAAAGATAAGACGCGTAAACATTGTAAAGAAGCTACTACTAAATGGCCGACATTTCCAGCTCTCACACAAATGACAACCTATAGCTGTTTATATTGTTTAATTTAGTTGTCATGAGTCTCTCAAAAATAAGAACTGGTTTAATGATGATACGTTCCCACTGAACTGCTGCGCTAAATTATAACTGTGATATGAACGCATTGTTCAAAAACTGATTTCATAGCGGAAATGGATGACGTCCTCTATTTGCAGACTAATTTAATCTGACATTAGCTAACACAACGCCTACACAGCAAACTACACACATAGACGTATTTATAAATTAAAGTTGTACATAAACTAGTGTTTATAATGGAATGGAATGAAACCCAATGGGATGTATACATATATGAATACTATATGCAATAACAACACTCAATACGTTTCTCAGTAATGCCACAACTCACTTTTTTTATTCAAAAAAGTCAAATGATGAAACTCTGATGACAACCCGCCCATAAAAGCATTAATAACCACCATCGGTGGCTATTGATGTCAGTAAACGTGTATCCAATAATATACATTTCCTGCATTGAAAAGTACAATAAATAAAAGAACGATAATAATTCATTTTTAACCAACTGCATATTCGGATTTAAAATCTGCATTTTATTTTTTCTGTAACAATATATTTTAAGCTGAGAGCTTCCTCTATGTAGGCAATTGCTTTATATTAATTACTAAAATTGAAGAAATTTGACTTTTGATCGATATAACACAATTTTTCAACATTTTCAATTTTCAGACTTGAAAGAAAATAGACAGTTTCTTAGGTTTGAATTATGAGGACTGTGACAATAAACAGAGGCTAAATTAAAATCGTTGTTTTCACTGTTTTCACTTCCGTAATTCTTTCTCTGCCGCTTTTATTATTAAAACCAACCGAACTCCTACTTAAAAATAAGACTTTTCCGGTATTTGCTCTTAAACATTCAGGGCCCTTGTGAATTATTTATTCTGTTTGAAATGTCTTCCGTCACAATGCAGTCAGTGTATCAGTTGTTGGTTATAGTTTGAAGACTAACACTTACAATGTATAAGTTTAAGTTTAGAAGCTTTTCATGTAAGGATCAAGTATCAACAGCTAAAATTGTCAACTAACATATCGACATTAATCACCAGCAAAGCTACGGAACAAAGATAAGATATGTCTAAAAGCTGTACATCTGCCCCGTATTAACAGCGGGATTTTTTAGGCTACAGTTGCTTTATGTGGGAAATTAAAAATAGTTCGCGGCTATTCTTAGCGATACTGATGGAAAATGTATGTCTTAGATGTGCACCAGCCTGTGAAATATCTTACAGAAACAGAACCTCACGTTTTTCTTAGAATTGGCGAACGTTTTTTATATTTATATTTATATTTAATATGTATTTAATTCAGTTCATAGTTAATTTTAAACAGATTGTCGGCTCCTTTAAAATGATTTGCTATGAAGTTATTTGAAGCTTTGTAATTAAATAGGTCGGTTTATTAGATGTAGTATTAGTACTAAGTGCCAAGCTAATACATATCGAATTGACTGGAAAACTAGAAATTTAATATGGGGGCATTTAATTAAATTTTAATAATTAACTAGATAAATTGCCGTGGGCAATTATAAGACTGATTTCTTTATATTATTACAGCACAGCAATGGAAAACATTGAAAATATGTTCAGTTATTAATATTTCCAATTTTGTATTGCGGTAAAATACTTACAATAAAATGAATAACTTTACAACGCCAGAGGCGCTACAATCCTGATTTTAACAATAAACACGAGGCACAAGATATACATAATTGATATCATATACAGGATGTATTTTAAGGCAAATGAAAACTTAAAATTGTATAACCAAAATAAGAAAAATAAAGTTTATAAATACAAAAGTTTTTCCACTAAGAAGCGGCTTTTTTTAAAATTCTATTTTTACTAGAAAAGATTAGAAATTGAGAATTGGTACATACAAACTGTCTAATCAAATACAATTAAACAGGTGAATTTGGGTTAACTGGCGCAATCCAATACCCTACATTATTTTACGTAGATTCACCGTTAAACAACAAAAAATTGTAATTTTGCCATTACGCACTTAGTTTCTCAGATATTCGACCTAACGTAAACCTCACAATTTATAAACTTTAAAAAATGCATAGATTGTTTTAAAACAGAAAAAAATATTAAATAACAACAGGATAATAAAAACATTCAAAAATAAATGATATTTTATAAAATAATTTTTGATCTTTAAAATACTGCAAACCAACTGTAAAAGGCCTGAATCTCGTTAAGCAATCTTTTTCGAAAAAATATTTATTTTTTTAATTAGATTAGACATTTGCAAATCGGAATTTAACATATGCTCTAGTTTTTCTCAAACTTTAAATACAATAAAATTATTTTCTAAACAGCCTGGATCTCGATAAGTAAGCATTTGTCAGTATTACTGATCTATTTTTGAATACAGAATCACCAGATTTCGATTGTCGGCAATATTAAAAATACGCCCTGTAAAATACAATGTACGCGCCAATTAATCGTACTTTTAATTTCCTTTATAAACTGGCAATTTGCATTTGCGAATTATCAATGTACTTGAAGTT
>OW679194.1:171511972-171749086 GCA_940337035.1 Agriotes lineatus
ACTTTGTTCACACAGTTTGTTGGTGTTTAGTTTTACGTAACCTAGCGATATCACTAAGGACAGAACATCGTTGCTAAGCGATATTTCGCAACAAGGCTATTTAGTTTTTGAGTACGTACATTGTTTTGTGAATATTTTGCATGGTGCCCAATATTCAGTGATATACTGCTGTTATTGGTTGAAAAAAAGTGGACGTGACTACCTCCCTGGACTTTCCCATACTGGAAACTGTTCATATCGTCTTTATTCAACAGTCTTTACAACATATCAAAATTTCAACTCGATGACTCACGTCTTCACCGTGATAAGCGTTTACACTTTCACGTAAATTGCGGGTAAATATAAAAGAATGTGTAGTTCAAAACGTGACCACCGAGCTTCTGTAGATGGCGCCAAGTGGACAAGCCGCCACTGTACTAGTTTATGTATTATTTTCCTCAAAACGGCTGTAGCACCGAGGTGAAATGTTCTAAGTACTTACCTGGAAATTATATTTTCTAGGGCATACAAAATCAATTTTTTTATTTTCGCCGAAAAAGATTCTTTGACGCAAAAATTTAACAACCGTTAGAATAAAAAAAATATTTTTCAAAAATAGAAGAGGGAGGGGGCTGGTGCGCTTACATATATCCACGAGTGTAATATTTTTTTGCATATTCATATGCTCCATTATGCCCTGAGCAATTCAGTGAAAACCCCAGCTACCTATCTTGTTTTGTTTATTAATTAAAGGGGTTTAAATTTTCAAACTTCAAAGCTTCGTAGAGGGCGCCACAGATAATTCATGAGATTCTTTAAAAAACAGATCGATAGCCCTTTTCGGGGTCTATCAGTGTATGAAGTTTAAACAAATTCCTGTGGGCAGTTTTTGAGAAATGATTTTTAGAAAATTTCCAAAATTTTGAAAATTTGTAATTTAGGCCCCTTAATATTTTTCAAAATACTTTTTATATCACCTCATGTTAGCCTTTATATACTATTCAGAAAAAGAAAATCAATTGAATCGATTCATCCGTTTTTGAGTAATAGGGCGTTAAACTCAAAATTTTCAAAAAATCATAGCGCCCTTCATTTTAAAGCTAGCGAGTTCGGCAAAAAACTAACAGATTTGTCTTATGACCCTCTATCGTTATCCGCGATAAAATTTTCAAAATTTTAATCACGAAAACAGTGATACCAAAAAAACATGCGTAACTTCCGCTTCCGGTTTCGGATTTTTTTGAAAAGCTTATTTTGTCGATGAATTTTCGATACACCCCCGCATTCCAAAGCGCATCAAAATCGGAGCAATAATTTCGGCTGTAGGAGCGTCACCCACCCACACACCCACACACAGACAGACATTTTTTAAAAACCACTTTTTTGGGTTCCTAGAGGCCCAAAACGGATATTTCTGTGAAAATCTCGATTTCCAAAATTTTCATGATTCCAAGACTTCCCTATATCTATGGGTATGAGAAAGTAAAAAGCAAATGTCTGCAATATGATTGGCTTATATGTTATAGTGTTGAATAGTTTCTAGTATTTACAACAGAACGATAATTCCGATTGAAAGAACGCTCATCTAACTGTAATGATAAATTACAAAGAGAAGACGAAGATATCCATTATTAAATAACTCATCTATTGATATAATTGTTAGTTATACAATTTTTACTATAATAACTCGTACAGTAATTGCAGGAAATTAACTAAACTTAGAGACGGCACACATACACTTCAGTGCAAATAATTTAGGGGCATCTACATAGATCTGCCAAACAACTAAACAGGAATTTCTATTTATTGTAGTGCATTTTTTTGCTAAACTAAATCACGCAGTGCAGCGGTTTAATATAGTTTACTATAGAATTAGCACATACACCAAAACAATACTAGTCCCAGAACAAGCGACCTCTGGCATATTCCCTCGCTTTGAGAATCAGACCTCTAGTTAATTGTGGGAGCCAAAGGGGTTAGTCAGTACGCAACAATAGTTGCTACAAAGATCGTCTACGCAGTCTAATAATTCAAATAACTGCAGCACAGTGATCCACAATTTCCAGCTCTCACACAAATGACAACCTATAGCTGTTTATATTGTTTAATTTAGTTGTCATGAGTCTCTCAAAAATAAGAACTGGTTTAATGATGATACGTTCCCACTGAATGTGATATGAACGCATTGTTCAAAAACTGATTTCATAGCGGAAATGGTGACGTCCTCTATTTGCAGGCTAATTTAATCTGACATTAGCTAACACAACGCCTACACAGCAAACTACACACATAGACGTATGTATAAATTAAAGTTGTACATAAACTAGTGTTTATAATGGAATGGAATGAAACTCAATGGGATGTATACATATATGAATACTATATGCAATAACAACACTCAATACGTTTCTCAGTAATGCCATAACTCACTTTTTTTTATTCAAAAAAGTCAAATGATGAAACTCTGATGACAACCCGCCCATAAAAGCATTAATAACCGCCATCGGTGGCTATTGATGTCAGTAAACGTGTATCCAATAATATACATTTCCTGCATTGAAAAGTACAATAAATAAAGGAACGATTAATAATTCATTTTTAACCAACAATATTCGGATTTAAAATCTGCATTTTATTTTTTCTGTAACAATATATTTTAAGCTGAGAGCTTCCTCTTTGTAGGCTATTGCTTTATATTAATTACTAAAATTAAAGAAATTTGACTTTTGATCGATAAAACACAATTTTTCAACATTTTCAATTTTCAGACTTGAAAGAAAATAGACAGTTTCTTAGGTTTGAATTATGAGGACTGTGACAATAAACAGAGGCTAAATTAAAATCTTTGTTTTCACTGTTTTCACTTCCGTAATTCTTTCTCTGCCGCTTTTATTATTAAAACCAACCGAACTCCTACTTAAAAATAAGACTTTTCCGGTATTTGCTCTTAAACATTCAGGGCCCTTGTGAATTATTTATTCTGTTTCCGTCACAATGCAGTCAGTGTATCAGTTGTTGGTTATAGTTTGAAGATCCTAACACTTACAATGTATAAGTTTAAGTTTAGAAGCTTTTCATGTAAGGATCAAGTATCAACAGCTAAAATTGTCAACTAACATATCGACATTAATCACCAGCAAAGCTACGGAACAAAGATACGTCTAAAAGCTGTACATCTGCCCCGTATTAACAGCGGGATTTTTTAGGCTACAGTTGCTTTATGTGGGAAATTAAAAATAGTTCGCGGCTATTCTTAGCGATACTGATGGAAAATGTATGTCTTAGATGTGCACCAGCCTGTGAAATATCTTGCAGAAACAGAACCTCCCGTTTTTCTTAGAATTAGCAAACGTTTTTATATTGTCGCTAATTGTTGCAGTGTTATTTTAAAATATTTTTGGGTAAATATAGCAACACCTGCATTTTGCTATGAAGTTATTTGAAGCTTTGTAATTAAATAGGTCGGTTTATTAGATGTAGTATTAGTACTAAGTTCCAAGCTAATACATATCGAATTGACTGGAAAACTGGAAAACTAGAAATATAATATACCGCCATCAAAATTTTAGTCAGAAAAAATGGAGGCATTTAATTAAATTTAATAATTAACTAGATAAATGCCGTGGGCAATTATAAGACTGATTTCTTTATATTATTACAGCACAGCAATGGAAAACATTGAAAATATGTTCAGTTTCCAATTTTGTATCGTGGTAAAATACTTACAATAAAATGAATAACTTTACAACGCCAGAGGCGCTACAATCCTGATACAATTATCTAGTAATTTTACAATAAACACAAGGCACAAGATATACATGATTAATATCATATACAGGATGTATTTTAAGAGAAATGAAAACTGAAAATTGTATAACCAAAATAAGAAAAATTAAGTTTATAAATACAAAAGTTTTTCCACTAAGAAGCGGCTTTTTTTAATTCTATTTTTACTAGAAAAGATTTTAAATTGAGAATTGGTACATACAACTGTCTAATCAAATACAATTAAGCAGGTGAATTTGGGTTAGCTGGCGCAATCCAATACCCTACATTATTTTACGTAGATTCACCGTTAAACAACAAAAAATTGTAATTTTGCGATTACGCACTTAGTTTCTCAGATATTCGACCTAACGTAAACCTCACAATTTATAAACGTCAAAAAATGCATAATTGTTTTAAAACAGAAAAAAATATTAGATAACAACAGGATAATAAAAACATTCAAAAATAAATATTTTATAAAATAATTTTTGATCTTTAAAATACTGCAAACCAACTGTAAAAGGCCTGAATCTCGTTAAACAAGCTTTTTCGAAAAAATATTTTTTTAAAATTTGATTAGACATTTGCAAATCGGAATTTAACATATGCTCTAGTTTTTCGCAAACTTTAAATACAATAAAATTATTTTCTAAATACAATGTACGCGCCAATTAATCGTACTTTCAATTTCCTTTATTAACTGGCAATTTGCATTTGCGAATTATCAATGTACTTGAAGTTACTAGTGAATCCTTGGTTTTTCATTTAAACACCAAAGTGTTGGGAATGGTAGCTGGTACATGTTCGGCTGCATATCAAACAACTTCAAAGCTCGTTACGATATAAGTAAACACGATTTTTCCATTAAAATTCGTGTTCTAATCGGGACAACATTATCAAAGAATTTGTGGGGGACGTTCACAACCGTGCCAATTGCGCGATATAATTTTCGAAGCATTTGCATGCTTCTTTTGTGCTTTCAGTCTTGACTTAAGTTATTTGCAGGCGGTGCTAAGGATATCAAGCACAAGAAGCATTTACTATAAAAACAGCTGCTGAAAAGCGCTGAAATAAACTGGCAAAATATCAGTAGCAAAGGAAATCATTTGAAGGCGTTATTAATTCTCGACTCTGGTGTTGGCACTAAATATACAAACAGCGATCACATTACGGAAGTTGCTGGAAAAGTCTGCACTTCCGCACGTTTGCATTGGTTAAAATCCAAACCTGCAAATTAAACTAAATATCCTTTTACTTTGCTCCCCAAACATTTGCACCCTTAATTACATTCGTAGGGAGTTAGTGTCTGTATTAGCCATTACCGTAACTACGGCAGTTTTAGCAGCAGCAGTTTCGGGTTTGCTGAACCTATTAGCTTTTTTATTATGAAAAGCTACACCGGGGTGTTTGAGTTAGCCCAAATTATCGAAACAATGCTACGTTTAAGCTACTTCATACGCTAAGTAGATTTTTATTAGCGTAATTTTTCGAACCAATAAAGAAATGGGCAACACGTACACATTTCAGGGACAATGGTAATGCATTAATGTTCAGGGCTTAGTCGTTAATACAGCTATGTTGGTCTTCAGATTGAGATGGACAACGGACACATAATAAATTTACGTTTTTAATATTGAATTTAGATGGCTGGCACAATACATTTCAAGCTACAATAGTTTTTAAATGTATCATATACCCCAAAAAAAATCATACTTTTTACCGTAATACTACACAATAACATGATTCTTTTTACTTTGAAAATAGACATAATGGTGATAGTTACTAAGCTAACAAGATGTTCCTTATATACCTGAACCTGCCTCGCGGTACATCCATTATAGTTATTTCATAGGAAAAATTGCAATTTTTAATGATCATGCTTGAATTTTAAATTTTTAATTTATATAAATTCCGATAATTTCATATATAATTCTATAATTACTTTATAACTAAAAGCAATCACATATTTACGTCATTCTCTAAGCTTATAATTCAAACAACTTCAATTTTCAATAAAAAAGTCTACCTTTGATGCGCAAACTTTTGCATAAACGTGTTGAGTTTAGGAGAAAATAATTAAATTTGACAACAATAGCATAAGTTGCCAAAGCAACTTGTTCACCCCGTTTGAGTAAAAAAAATCTTTAAACACATTTCAATTAATCCAACTGTTAAATAAAGCACATAACCTGGAAATGTGAAACAAACAATTTTAGAAAGTTTAATTTAAAAAATGAAAAATGCTGAATATGAAGTTGAGATTCTGATTCCATCATGGAAGAATGAAAGGATGAGACAACACGCTTAGTGCCCCAGTAGGGGCAAAATTTGCGATAATAACTATACTTCCAACTCAGTGGAGTTTAGGTGCATGACTACAGTATTTCTTCCTAGAAAACATGTTTCATATAAAATTATTCAAATAAGTAGTGAAAGTTTGAAATGACAAATGATTTTCTCAGCAGAAATAACATGCTGGGTTTTTCGTAAATTCGCATTCTATGTTTGAACAAACTTAAATTGGCATCATTTACTGGCACACCAAGGTCGTTATGACAGTGTACTTATGGTACTCTACTGTTGTTGATAACATACTGAAGACATGGATTGTTCTTGCCAAAATGCAGCACAAAGCACTTATCAACATTGAAAAGAATCATGCATTCAATACCACATAAACATACTGAATTTAAATCGTCTTATAGTTGTCAAGTTTGTGGAAGTGCATTGCTGTAGGTAGATCTTCGTATCATTGGCATAGAAGTAATTGTTGCTGTTTATGTGAAACTGCAGATCGCTGGACTACACTAAAGTATACCGAATGTGTGTATTCCTTGGTCGGTAAGAATTACCAACAATGAGGTCTTGAGAAGAATGAGAAAAGAGCGTAAGTTATAAACACGTAAGGTACCTGCGGCAAATAAAGCCCGGCGGCTAATAAGGCCCAGTAGCTAGAATTAAGAACACAATGCACATTCTTAAAATCCGGCAATATCAAGTTCCTTCTGACTACCTATCCAGCGTCACCAGCCGTTGCAATATTGCGAAATCTGAATAGTGTTAGCACAATCAGTTGATATCGGGGCGGTGTGCGGTGTGGATCTCCAACTACTACAATTTATTTACTGTATTTCCATAAATAATTCGTTTGTTAAGAAAAACAAAATCCAGTATATGGTGCCTTGTGTTCTACATTGTATGGACTATATTTTGCTATAAATACATGCACATAAAGGTAAGTGACGCTCTAAGATTTTTAATTTTTTACAGCTAAGAAGCATTTCGGGTAATAAAGCCCAGTAATATTCGGCTAAAACGGCCCATTAAAAGGTATTGCTTTCTGTATAATAAAAACAAACAGTTAGATATGCGGTGCTGTGTGTTGTATTGGTTTTACAAAAGACGATACAGATGACTATATTTGCGTACGTTGTGCTTAATTTTTAGTTGTTCATTTTACCAAGAATTTCATTTATGTTATTTTTATAAAAATATATTTTGTGGCTTATTTAGTATGAAAAGTGATGCAAAATAACGTAAACTTTACTTTTTAGGACGCAAATATTTTTACTTTTTGCCCTAGATTAATGTATTAGTCTTATTTTAGGTGGGCCTTAATAGCCGACAACAATTTATCTCGTGGGCTTTATTAAAACCGAATGTTCGGGAAATAAGGCCCATTCGTATTTTTTTTTAAAGCATGTTCAAAGTTTCACACAAATTTAAAACTGCAAATCTAGCTTTAGTTGCGTTTACGATAGACCGAATTAATATAATCTTGATTTTGTTAATTATTTTTTGCCTTTTTCGGGAATTAAAGCAGTTTTTTTCTTAAGTGGGCCTTATTTGCCGCAGGTACCTTATACAGCAACGTAGAGCAGAATATTTCAGGTATATATGCGCACAGTCAAATACCGAATGTTGCAGCTTATCCAGTAGGCAGAATAGAGAAAAAAGAAGAATTTAACATGTCGTGGTTCAGAAATTAAAGAAATTGGATCGGCATAGAAGTTCAGGATTTATTTACTTTAGCCAGAGATAGAGAGATATAGTGACTTGGTCGCTAACAACGGTCGTCGATAGCACCCGAAGAATAAGAAGGGTATACATGCTATGAAAAGTAAAGGCCCTAGGACAGACCCCTGCGGCACGCTGTTGCGAATTTGTTTTCGTTAATAGTATAGTTTTGAAACAAGATCAATATATTGCTACTACCTAAGTGTTTTTATTTATAGGTTAGGACTCTGAAACAGTTCGTTATTTAACAACATTCAAAATGAAATCAATCACACAGTTTTCAACAATTCTATTGACTTTCCAAAGATTTTTGTTTTTTATGCAGAACAATGGACCTTATAATTTAGTACAGAAGTAGGCCTCTAAACTAAAATTAAACTCAATAAGATATTACAATTGTAATTTTTGTGTAATGCTAATGTGTTTTATGGTTGTGTTTAGGTTCAGCAATTTTGGATTTTTCAATCTGGCACATATACTTTCCTATTCAATCTTGTATTCTCTAACCCTAACCTTTGAAGGCCTGTATGTTCCATTGATATAGTATTTCTCGTATTCGAATGTTGTTCTTCGTTGAACGGATTAGTTTTGATAAGTATTCATAGGTTTAAATACCTTTCTAACATTAGACCTATTTCCAATTCGTCCAATTTTGTCAGACATGTATATTACGGCTGGATGTATTACGTATAGTTAATGTGTTGTATTTTTGAGTGTCATTTTTGTGTACCTCTGTATCATTGTCTCGTGCATTGAAAATGCCCCTAGTCTCCAAATAGTCACTACCTTTAAAGATATACCTATAATACATTTTGTCCGTAAAACTTTGGCTCCAGCGTAAATGCTTTTAACAACATCTGCCTTTATGTTTGGTGATGGTTGGTGTTAAAATGTAAGCACATACCTATTAGTGTTGGTTTTTGGTATCGTCGTTCGTGTGATTAGTGTTTCAAGAAAAGGTAACTTATTATTCCGTTCTGTTTCTAAAGTGAATTTGATAGAGGTTCACTTACCCTTAATATGTTCTAGAAATTTGTACACTTGATCAACATTATGCGGTCAAATTGGAAAAACATCATCAATACACCTCCACCACATAATTAGTTTGCTTGTATATACCTGTTATTGCTCAAAATATACGTAAAAAAACAATCAGTCGTATTCGCTGCTGCAGCCGAGGCCACAGTGAAACATGGAGCGTTCGGGCGAGTGTTCGACCTACGGTGCGGGCGTTCTAGTTTGACTTAGTTAAGGTAGGAGAAGTGATGTCCGGACCACTTGAAGTAATGCGAAAGTAGTTCCACTGGGGACAGCAACACTTATATGAAAGAAAAACCTATTTAACAGAGTTCGCAAAATACTAGAAACGGTTGTAGTAAACACTTGTATTTATAAAACACCCGTCCCTTGATAAAATGTAGTCACCTTATATCAGCGCTTGCAGTCAAGTAATTGCAATTACGCTGATCAACTTCTTGCCTACTCAAAGCAGAGCTGATAAATGTTTTATCCTGCGAGTATACTTCCTATTTTAAGCTCGTTCAGCTAAATGCATCTCGAAAATCTATAATTATAATAACACTAGAATCTACTATTATACCTCAATGTGTAATTGAAGGCCGGAGAGAGTTGCGGAGGCTGTACCTGGGTGTGATCCACAAGCAATTCGTGCTATTATGCGACACCTTGCGGTACTGACCGTTACAATATGTACAAGCGGTTTCCGCAAATTGTGGGTGGCCATAACGCCTATGGCGTAGCACAGCTCTTGTGCGTTCGTGTTTGATGCTTCCTCGAGATACAACTCAACCTACGTAATAATTGTTAACGTTAGAGTGAAAGTTGCGTGGCTAATGTGGAATTGGACGGCTAATTGCAATAATCAAACGATCTTAACAGTGGCATTACTGGAAACGTCTTATTAGATAATGTTGGAATAAAGAGGGCAACGGCCTGGAATGGATTTCCACATATGTGCAATAATTTAAAAAAATTAAAATTCTAACATTGCAATAAAGTTACTAATTAATTTCACGCGTTTTTCAGTCAGAATTGAGAATACAGTAAAGAATGATGATTTTATCATTCTTACTTTCTTTGAAAAGAAAAATGGTGACATATTGTAATTTTAGAAAGCTGGTTAAATTAGGTCCATGGAAAATTTGGTAGTTTTACATTATATATTAATTATTAGAAATATATAAATGTATACGCCGAGTCATGTAGTAATTGGTCATTTTATTTTTTCTCTACGAGTATAAGCGCTGAGTTACACAACGTGCTATAAGTGGTGCTAGATGAAACGGCAACATCAATTAGTACAGATCTAGGTACGAAAGAATGCAAAGAGGCCGCAGATGTATATGGTAGACGACTTTAGAGCGGTGGATTAGGGTTGGTGGGGGACAGTCAAAGATCGCAAACAACGGAACATTTTGAGGGAGGCTCACAGAACGATGTAAAGAGAAAGAGACAAATAAATTTGACCGTTTCAAGGTGGTGAACCTAAGAAGTGAAGAAGTATCTAATAGTACCTAGCAGTGCCCATATTTTCATTTAAAACACAAATAGGAAATTATCTTTCTGCAGCAATACACAACAATCAATCAAGATGACTAATGGGTATTGAACAAATAAGTTCAGGACACTAGAACCTACAGTTCTAATTTAAATTCCACATACCAATGCACCCTGCAATTTTATTGTTGGTTAATATACAATGCAAGAGCCAGCTCAATTGCGACGCTACTAGGAAAACATTGAACCACATAAACTAGTTCTAATAGAAAAGAAGGTTAGTAATAATATTATCTCTTTGCATTATAAAACGTTAACGAAGTAACGGTGAGACTGCAGAAAGCGCTCTCCTTATCATTCACTCTACAATGATGCAACCTGACGCAGGAAGCTTGTCAGCAGAAAAGCAACAAAGGTAATTATAACAAAACTATTACAACGCATTTGTTTACGAAGGTATTGTATGCAAGACGTCTGGCTGAGTGTACAGTGGGAGTCACGCTGATTGTATGTTCAAGAAAATGCCGAGTTCAATGGCTGGCAGGCGTCAATATTGATAAAACGTTCGTTCACCGGAATTTAGTTCCACCCTGCCTACCTATCACTCCGTGTACTAAAGATTAAGGTATCAATTTATGGGGCCCCACACTAACTCGGATAAAAAGCGCTCGCTAAGGGAGAGCATCGTCTGTTAACAAAAATGACAAGATTTGTCCCTTTTGTAAGTACCCCAACGATTTGCTGTCTCGCCACCTGCCTGCGTCCTATTATGCTCGAGCTACCCCACCTGGCTTCGCCCTGCTCGCTTAAAACTACCCCCGGGGTAGATACGCTTCATATTATAAATATTTTGTTTAACACAGCAGTTTACACCGTCATAGCGGTTTAATTTAAACGCTCGCGAATTTTTTGTGGATATTAAAGCGAAATTAGGTTTGTCTTAATTTCTTTGTAAACAAAACGCTCCGCCATAAAAGAGTGTTATTAATAATTTACAAAAACGAGGACGCCGGCCTTTGAGGGACGAATTGTTGAATTTAAATTAAGCTAGGCAATTTGCTTGAGAGAATTTTGTTGTGGTAGTCATGGAAACCATTCTGAATTGGAGTGACCCGCATTCTGGAAGTTGTGATGCATCGTTTCATGTGCACCTTTGTTCGACGTATGCCGCTAGGCCAAGCAAATTAAATGTGAAATATTGATCAGTTTGATAGCGTGGACTGCCCATACTGTTTAGGAAAATTAGAAACCAAATACATACCGCAGGTCCACTGGAGTGCGTACCATAGAAATAACAATGCTAATAGAATTGAAGATCGCTCGCATAATAAAACGTTGGCATTCTGGCTCGTCGCTTCACACTAAACAAATGTAATTTGCGACAATTTGTTGCAATTGTGAATTTGTTTGCGACACGTATAATACATAGTTAATGAAGTTTGATCATTGTTCGAAATGTAGGCAAATATACAGTACTAGCAAAAATTCAAACTGAAATTGATTTTTGCAATGGAAACAGCCAGGGTCGTAACTAGGTAAGCTCATACCACATAGGTGGTCTTATTCCAACTAAAATAATTTTTGCATTTTTAAAATTGACTTTTAGATAAAAACGTTACCAAAGAAAATGTTTTCAACGCCTTTAATACAGAAAGTATGCTGCAGGGAAAACACTTTTGATAGATCGAATTATGGTTGAAGAGTCTTCAAAATTATCTAGAAAATAAATAAAAAACAGCTTAATGCTGCTAATAATATTGAAACGCTTAGCAATGCGAATTATATGAATTTGGAAAAAAAACATTGCAGACAGTGGGATTCCAACTCCTGTTCACTGATACATACATATGCGTATCGTTGAGTTATAAATGACGCAGGTACACCACATGTTTATATATAGGGATTTATAAAATGTTGTACTGACTACATAATAATATGTACTTTATACTTTCCTCTTCTAAAAGACGAAGGAAGTATTGTAATCGCGAAAAAAATCACTTTCCCAGGTTTTTTCAGATCTTCACGTTTCAGAGTCCCTAGATGACGAAAAACAAGTTTTCTCAATTCCGTCTCTCTGCCTGTTAGCCGTATAACTCAAAAACTTAATTGTTGGAGGAAGATGATATTTTACATGCAAATTATATGCCTTCCTGGCACGAAACCGAGAATATTTCGGTAAAATATATACAGGGTGAGCACTTTCAAAAATTAAATTCTTTCAATTTTTGTTTTGACTCCAGAACTATTAATTACTTAAATGAGAGTAATATTCTGCACATAACTCAGGTTTTCATCCTTGACGAAAAAGGGCATATTGTGGACCCAACATAGGGTGAGCACCAAAAAAATTCCTTTTTTATTTATTTTTGCTTTACACTAGAAATAGATAAAAGTAATAATTTACACATAGTTCAGGCTTTACACTTGACGAAAATGGGACCCAACAGTTACAGGGTAAATGTAAAAAGAGTCAAAAAGAGGCAAGATTAAGTGTGTCCAGTGGATCAGACGGATAGAAGTGACATAGCATTCGCATGCACTGTAGTTCGAATCCCACTACCGGTAATGTTTCTTATTTGAAAATTGATATAATTCGCATTAGCAAGTGTTTTATTGTTTCAGTATTATTATTTTCCTTTGCTTTTTAAAATTGTTTAGTGTTACAACGTCCACTTACAAGGGGAAGTTCTTAGTAATGCCTTTTACAGTTTCTTTATTAGAATTGTGTTTTATCATCTTGTGTTCTGTTCCTAGTCTATTTGTGCTGTATTTTATTATGTTAACATTTAGTTGCTTATTTTTAAAGTAATTGAATTAAAAATGTTGGATTTATTTTTGAATACCTACCTGTGTGTTTTGAATACATTACATCATATATCCCGAAATAAATGTAGAATTCACACAATAACTTTAGTATTTTTGTCACCTCTATCGTTAGTGTACTAAGGGGCGCAAAAATGTTGACTTGCCTACAATAAAAGTGTGTTTAGTTACGGCCCTGGAAACAGCCAGAGGTATGTGGTGAGCCTGAAGTCAAAAGATTTAACGTGCGAGCAATAACAGCACTAGTTGATTTCTATTAGCATCGCGTTATCCCTACCCTGCGTACTTCTGCGGATACACGGTATATAGAAGCAGTAAAAAATTTATAATTACTGTATCAGTTCAATTTGTAAGAAGGTTCATGTAAATATTTACGATTAAAATAAATAATTAAAAGTGTATCTTGACCAACAAATTCAACTAGTTATTACTTTCATAACAGATAAGTATGACGGCTCTCGATAAATACCGAGATCATACATTTTGTATGTTAACGTATTAACCATGTAGTCGACGTGATTTGGTTGTTGCGTTATTGGAATGGATTCGTTTCGAGTAGTTTGAAAATGTTAGACAAAACTCGTGTTTTTTTCTCGTTTTCCTGCCGAGCGGTGGAAAATTGAATTATTGGGAAACAATTAGTATTGCTAATTAAAATAGTAATTTTTGAGTACAATAAATTGTTTTTATGTTTCTTACTCGAGCACAATTATACTAAGAGTATGTTTAAAATTTGAAAATTCCGAGAGTCATCTCATTTGACAATTAAGTCAACCGATACAGTACGCTAAACAACGCTAATAAAGCAATAGAATAAGAAGAAGTTGTTAAAACAAATGATTACTATATAATATAATAACATTAATAACTAGCTTAACAGGCCCGTCGTAAGACGGACCTCCAGTCTTTCAATTCTTCTACCTTTCCACTGTCGCCTCTGCACAATCCATCCAGGCCGAATTCTTCAGTTTGCTTTTACTAATTATTTGGAAGATCTATTTTGGTATTAAAATGACTAAATAGTCGTTTCACAATGATGTAGCAGTAAAATTTGTACCACTAGCGTTAGCAGGCATTAAAGAAAGTAAGCCCGATCGGTGACGATGTTGCGTGACGGACGCAGCTTCAATCGCTTTAAGGTAGTTTTTTTACTTTTTAATTTAACATCTAATGTAGTATTGCCATTACTATAATATGTATTTTTAAGTAATAGTAACAACTGATAAAAAATCAACCGCTCATTTAACAACTTTGTCAAATTATAAATGACAGCTAATAAAAAAAACATAGAAACAAACCAGTGGTTTGGCTTGGATAATAGTTACACATACACCCGTAAAGGGCGGTGAGTGGGGGACCTGTAAAAAATTTTGTAAAGTCGAATTGGAAACAAATCTAATCATAATTAAGCCAATCGTAGATTCAATATAATTTTCAGTTGATTTCTGTTTTTCCCTGAAAACTTGAGTCTTGTCCGGAAAACGCATTTCTGGAAAATTTAAAATTCCTGTTCAAAGCATGCAAAGCATAAAATTTGTCCAAATTTTTGGCTGCAAAATTAATTTTAAATGGTCTGAAGTTTATATTATGTTGTTATATAAGACGAGTCGAAGGCTTAATTAATAAAATAGCAGAATAAGTAACATCTCTCACTTTTTAGAATCATGGAGGATAAAGGTTTACAATTTAACAATTTATCGAAGACAATGCAAGTAAATTGCAAAAATTTTATACTAAATATTGAATCTATTATATAACAATTAGGGTTTCCAAGTCCCGGGACCAAAAGTGTTTTCGGGACTTACGAGCTAAATTTCAAGTCCCGGGACTAGTCCCGAAGATCCCGAAAATGGTCCCGAAAGGAGAATAGTGTTCAGGTGAAATTTCCGAATGCAATTTCCACAGAAAAGCAAGTGTTTTAAATGAAATAAAGTATTTCTGGGCTGATAATCTGCATTGGGGCTCGTCTATAACTTCATTGCTTTCTTCTGGTACTAAAAATGTCGCTCTTCATCTTTTGATTTTGTTTGAACTGAAAAGTGATTGTGTAATCCCTTCGTCAAGCTGCCTCGGATTATGTTAATTTTATAGGAACAAACTTTACATTTCGCCAATTGTTTATCTTCAATATATAAAATTGTTGCCATATTGACTTCAAATCGTTAATTTTTTAATGTAGAATGAAGGTAGGTTGCAAATCGGAATTCATTCTAATTGTAACGCTTTAGCAGACAAATAAGGAACACATTTAAAACCCAAAAATATAAATTATTCAGCTTCTTCGCACATAATTTTAAAAGTCTACAAATTTGGTTACCTTGGTTACCTTACTGTTACTACGTACACACACGACTACGCGTAAAATATATTTAAATCCAACAAAAGAACTAGACAAATACATAAATAGAAGAAGATATGCAAATGTGGCTGAAACAACACACAGGTTTAATTCTAACCTACCGAAAATTATACCTCTCCTGAGTCTCCTGAATACGCAAAAGGCATATAATGCAGAATGTACAAAAAGCATGAGTAATACGCCGGACGCCGGTGAATACCCGTCTTAATTCTCTGATATGGAGTATACGCACGCATGTTAACATGGTCCCGGGACTTCGCCTGAGCTGGCTGTGGTCCCGGGACTCGGTTTCTGTGGTAGAATCCCGGGACTGTCCCGGGACCGGATCCCGGGACTGGAAACCCTAATAACAATATAATTTTTGGCTCAAAATACGGATTTCCATAAAAATTTCAACTGTATTTTTGTCTGGTTACATATTGGTAGTAAGTGCCCCTATACTAACGAATTAAAACTTTAGATCTATCTTTTTATTAAGACGTCAAATACAAATATAAAGTTAATCGTTAGCACATTCAGAAGTTTTTATTACGGGTATTACATTATTTATATTCTAAGAAATACACTATGTATCATTAATATTGCTTTTACTACCTTTACCATCCCCACTAATTTATTACTGAAAAGACAACTACAGATCTATTATTTACATAATACTCAACAGTCCTACATTATTTTTAAAAAAATGAAACTTTATTATAGTATAAGAAAGTCCTTGAAGTAATATAATTAAACTACTACATTTTTAATACCAAAATTAAAGACTTCTGTTCAACTTAATAAAAGTGTAAAATGAAGTAATGTAGGGATTAAAAAGTTAAGGGGTTGATTTGATCTGATTACGGCATTAACATTTCCTACCCGTAACCTGAGATTATAATTCTTAGAAAGGGTTGTAATTCTAAATCCACTTTAAGTCCTTTATTTGAGGCTTTAGAACAGTTGTGACGGTGCGTACTTAATAGCTGAAGAGCAAGGAGGTCGTAATTATTTAATAAGTTCAAGTCAGAATGTTTGTCATGCAATGCAGCTCTGAAAAGTTATCTCTTCCTCAATTATTCAATTTTATACTCTTGAAATATACGCTGCCTATAACAATTCGATTTTTTTATTACGTGTCAACAATGGCTTTGGAGCATTAGCTTCATACTTTTTCCATTTTGGAACTTTAAACTTTTAAGTTTTATTCTGGGCCAGAAACTTCAATTCTTAGTTTTAAATTTTGACTACTTGTTAAAATATGCCATTTTTATGTTAACGAACATTGAACTATAAATGAATGAGTTGAATAATAATAATAATAATAATAGCGACCACAAAAAGCATTTCAGAGATCATGCTGCAGCTATACTTGAAAATTGTAAAACAACAAATTCCACACATACAAAATATGGAATGCAAATACAGAAAGATATATAGTCTACATAAAAAATTCTAATTCAGCTATTAACTTCCCTGCACGACCATTCTGTTTTTATTGGTAGTTTCGTCGAAGCAATTTTAATTTATGGGACTGCAAGGGGTAAATGTAACACAGAGATAATATCCCCTTCTGTCTAAAAAACAATTTAAAAATGTTCCGAATATAAATTCTAAATTTTAACGCCACTAATTCAAAATATGTTGGTCTTAATACCACGAATATACAGGTTGAGGAAAAGACAAGAAGCATTGGCATAATGTCTAACGCTATACAATACTATTCATACTGCCAACGCTTCTTACTTTTTAGTGATTGCACGTATGTATATTTGACAAGGATTAATCAAATTTGATTGAATCACAGCAGCAATCTTTTATTTTCTCCGTATATCTTGCTTCAGGCCGTCAATAATTTCCACCTTTCTCATAAAAGACCTAGACCCCTAAACAAATCCCGTGATGCACATAATTTATAAATCTACAAAACGGCGGCTTGTTGACTTGTGCCTTTTATGTTTGCCAGGTGCTAATTACAAAATAACCAAAAAGCTCCCTAAAACTGCTGCGTAAGCTTCGTACCTTCTCCACCTGAGACCGCCCGGAGCGCAAAGTGCGTGTTCATGTCTTCTTAATGAACATTGTTTTCCGCATGCTTGATATTTGAACAACATTGTGTTTTGCACAGCACTTCGAGCTGATCTAGCACAACTTCGGGCAACTAAAACAAGAACTGACGTAGCAGTTGTTAATTTCCAGTTTGATTGTAGCAGTTCAAACTTTCACTCGGAAACTTAGTTGACGCAAGACCTTTGGTAATAGCATTGCGAGGTTTATATACAAAGGCGGTTTTTGGTTTAGGTTTCCTCCAGCGAAAGGCGCTGGTGAAGTTGCTCTAGAACTAAACTATAACTTAGTTTGTCTTTTCAAGAACTGTAAGTTTAAATTAAGGATAACGAATTTTTATGTAATGGAACTGTAGACCATAATAGCAATATCTTTAATAAATAAGCTAGCTCTTTCAAATTGACAGAAATTATGAAATCACTACTAATTAAAAAATTAACACCAGAAATCATATATTTATTTACTAAATGTACTCGAGACAGATCTTCCATATAATTATGTCTTACAACTATGAAGATCGCAACTGAACTGCTTAAAACCAAACATCAGTACTTTGCGTTCACTTGGGCAATCCAAACTTACACAGGGTTGTCAGTTTTCTACTACACCACAATAAGTTACGGTATAGATGCGCACAAAAAAGTTCAAACTTTAAATGCTGCAACCGTTGCTTTTTCAGGTAAATCCACAATTTTGAAAAAATATTATTTTAAAATTATTTCTATGCTTTATATGATTACTAAAGACCGGAAGTTTAGACAACATGCCCAAAATTCCTGAAAATGCTTATTTTGGTTGTTTTTCAACAACAAAAATTCGGTACAAGTGCTGGCAGGTGCTTCTATTTTTAAAGCAATACATCTTGGAGGTGCCAAATGACCGTCTGAAAGTACTCCATTCGATGGGTTTTATCCTATAAATGCTGTTTTCAAGTAAATAAGACAGAAATTCCTGTCTCGTATTGTGGTGAATGCTTAATAAGAGCTGAACCCACCCTTGGAGGTCACAGTTCCTACCTGTATGGAAGTAATAAACCATTCATTAAAGGGATTGAATTATTGATTCAGATTATTATTCACAAAACCCCACAATTTGCTATGAGTTTCTACCCCTAATATTGGAATTCAGTTTAAGTTTGCTTTAGATATTTGTCGTGGTCCTGGTATCAGTAATCGTGTCAAGCATACGTGTCTATGTTTACTGCTTATGTTGTATTTTTAGAGTGCTTTAATTATTACAATACTTCCTCTACGACAAATAAAAATGTATAAGACATGCCAATACAATTACTCAATCCAAAATATGATAAAAATCAAATATTAGCATATATTGTACAATTTAAAAAATTAACTACACGTTTTCAGCTATTCCTTGAGAGTTTTAAGTAGGACTTGCTTTAAAGCCTCCTTCGGAAACATATAAGAAATTACAGACTTGAATTAGTATTGCGTTTAAATTCTCATTAAATCAGGTACCTTAAAGCAGGACGTTGCTTATTTTATTGATATGCTACTATCGTCGAACAGCTACAGTTACATATTGGATATACTCGTACTCGAACTCATGTAGCGACTTAATACTTTCAGTTCAAGCTTCCTTAAATAATATTGCAATACTCAAGTGTGACTAATGTCATTAATGGCTTAGGTCTAAATCATACCTAGAAAACCGGCTGTACTATTCTAGAACCAATAATGTGGATATAAAACGGACGGTGAGTAGACTAATGAATAACAGTCTTTAACTGAAAATCTTGACAAACAAAAAAAACTATGCACACGCACGATACGAATGTAGATGTAGATGACTATAGTGATAATGAATTTATGATTGATATTTTCGGTCTTTCCATTATTAAAGTTAGCTTTTACACATAAAAGTAGGCTAATGCTATACGTATCTACATAAGAATTCAGGAAAAACATTTTAATGGTTATTGCCTACATGCATAAACATGATATTTATATATTATTTGATTATGTATACTACATACTTTCCTGTTTCCATAAAAAATGTTAATGCGTAAATCTAAATATTGTTACAAGAAAATTACTAAATATATGTATGTTATCAATAAGCATGCTTTCTATTGATGGCTCACTCGTTTTTTGGATAAGATAAAAGGCCAAAGCAATTCTTTTCGTCCTGTTAAGATTTTAAATAAAATAATAATAATAATACTTTTTCGCTTATTTGTACATCACAACTATAATCAGTGTCTGTGTACTTGCCATTTTTTTACTTCCGTCCTTGACGTTCAAAGCAAGCTTAAAACGAAGGTTGACCTAATATGTTCAAACCTAGAACTATAATTTTGTAAAACTAATTTTAAACAATTTTTATTATGTGTCAAAACCAATAGTTATAGTTTGATTTGTATGAATATATTTCTGTAAAAAAACTGTTCACATTTAATTTTTTCTACATGTATAAAGTTTGCAGATTTCATTGATTTAATTTCTTTGATACATTTTCAGTTCAGATTATTGACCGAGAAAAAAGTAACCATATTCAAATGCGAATTTGACGCAAAATCATCAGCACGAATTCCCTTTAAGTGAAATATTTACTAAGCACAAACGAATATTTTCGTTTATCCACGATCCTGTTGCAGTATGTATGGTTTTCGATTTAAATTTATCCAACTTTTGTTGAATGTACTTATTCGTTGTTGTTACAAATACTCCCCTCGTGGCATCCGTAGTTGAAAAATCGTGTTCCTCCTTGTATTTCACCACCACAGAGGGGAGCTGCACCTAGCGCGCACCCCCAAGTAAAATAAAAGTGATTCATTCATATGGAGAGGATCTCGCAGTAAGGTCGGCTGCTTTCCGCAAACATAAAGTTAAATTAATTTAATTAAATGGACGCGATTCGATTTTCGATTGCCCAAGCATATGGTAGGGGTGGAAATTAACGGCATGAGTCAAGATTACAAGTATGCAGCGCTAAAGTTGCTTATGTACTTGCACCCCAACCACCCCAGATCTCTATTAAACATATGGTTGCAGTGCGCCCTTCTACTTCTACTTAATTATGACCACGGATTTACCCCCGTGGCCTCTGCAGCTCGTTTTGTAACGTGTGAGCTAGGTGTATACGGCGTTACGCTAGAATCGCCAAAGTTTTTAAAAGGGTAGTATTTAACCAAGCACCAAAGAAATATTGATGTCATGTTCAAATTAGTGATGTAAAAAAACGCGTTTTTTAAATCGAATAAAAACCTAGAAAAAAAAACAGAAAAAAAATTTTTTTTTTCTATTCATTTTTGTAATTGGCTGCATGTTTTGGTAGGTACCCACCCCTATTGGAAGTTGCTTTAAGCTGGACCCAGCTCTGAAACTGTCGACCTGTACGACGAATCAAGTTACGTTAGCGATTCATCAGACAGTGACATGGGAGACGTAAACTGCATGGATACTGACTCCGAGTCAGTTGAGGAGTCAGCCATGTCTGTTAGAGAGTAATTTCTGCATTATTATAATTTCTACAGGGCGTTAGGGAAGTCGACGGAAAAATTTCTAGGGGTGAATCCTTGTCCCAAAATATGATGATTTAACTCAACTTACCTATATACAAAGTTGCTGAGTTTAGCCGCTAGAGGGCTTTAAAAATTATTAATAATAATAATGGTGAGGCACTAACACCCCATGAAGGAGCTTGGCCTGCAAGGCGAAAGGTCAGAGCTTCCATATTCTCGCTCTCACACCCGGCTGTCGCGTGTCAAATTCATGACACGTGGTGATGTGGTGAGCATCACGCATTAGACAACCGCATTATTACCCATTATTCCTTCGAACGCAGGTCCCCAATTATTTAAAGCGACTAGCTTTTTTAAATGTTTTAACCCTCTGTATAATCACTACCAATTTTTTTTCTGGACAGTTACTTGAATTTAGAAGCTATTCACTCCCTTAAAAATTTTTAGTTGGGTAAACGGTGTAGCCACAAAAAAATATTTTCTAAATCTCTACAAAAGCCTAGTGCTAAGTTAAAATTACTGATTCAGCCTTGTAGGATTTAGAAAATATTTTTTGTGGCTAAACCGTTTACCCAACTAAATTTTTTTAAGAGAGGAAATAGCTTATAAAAGTATGTAGCTATCCATAAAAAAACATTAGATGGATAATTAATTGTGACAAAGTTTTTAAACACCCTGTAATTTTTGAAATTAGGGTTTATGCCACAAAATGCTTAAGTTTACTGGTAAAAACGCATGGCCAAAAAATGAATAAAATCCATCAACGATTTTTCGACTTATTTGAAAAAATAAAAAAAAGCTAATCATCTTTAAAGCCCTCTAGCGGCTAAACTAAGCAACTTTGTATATAGGTAAGTTGAGTTAAATCATCATATTTTGGGCCAAGGATTCACTCCTAGAAATTTTTCAGTCGACTTCTCTAACACCCTGTATATCCACTTTGGATATGTTTCAATTTTTCTTTAGAAATATTTGCTTTTTTTGGTTATTATAAATTCTATAATTCACTTTACCTACGAAATGTATTATTTTTATTTAAAAATATCTGTTTTTTGTTTTTCCAAACAAATTACTTGTTGTTATTCACTACACTTTAATTCTGAAAAAAAAACGCATTTACATAAAAAACCAGACCGCTTGGTTTTTTTACAAAATTAACAGGTTTTTAAAAAAAAAACGAACGGTTTTTTTTAGGTTGCTTCACTAGTTCAAATATTTTTCTTTTGCCACCAAAAATAGTATTTGAGCCCCAAGATTGTAGCCTCAAATTATTTATAATTCATGCCCAAAACATAGCGTTTGGTTGTCTATTTATCAGTTTGAGTACCAAATATTTAATTTCGTCACCAGAAATTATATTTGAGCACCAAAACTTGAACATCAAACTACATACATGAAATTTATACTAAAAAATATAAGAGTTAGCCTTAGAAATACTATTTGAGCACCAAATCTGAAAATAAAATTAAAGACTATTTTCCCACGAATTAAAGGTAAAATCATGTAAAACATAGGTACGTTATATTAGTAAATAATAAACGTGTATGTAAACGTTTTGTATTATTTAGGACAAATTGATATTGATAATGTTTCTGCGATCATTAATTATTTTGCGAAAATAATAGTATTGAATGTCCAACATTATTTTCGGAGATCCCTTATTATTTGTAGAGCTCATTTATTATTTCTGGTGCTCTTTTACTAGGTTTCGCCCTATTTAATATTTCTGGCGATAAAGGTAGATTCCGTTAGTGGTCAAAAAATATTTTTGGTGCTCGGCAAAAATATTTATGACTATTCAATTCACCTGTCATCTGTCAAAAAGTGACCAATGAAAATCCAGAATTCTGACGTTTCTTGGCCAATCAAAAAAATATCAGTGGATATATCTTCCTAGAAGGTATTCAAGTGACTATTTTAAACAAATGTGATTTTTTTAGAAAAGTCAATATTAGTGTTCTGTTACTATAGAAATTGCGTAGTTTGTTGCTAGATTTACTGAAAACTAATTTGACAAAGTAGTTTGGTTCATTAAATAGTCCCTCGAATACCATCTTAGTCAAAGTTAAGTAGATTATTTTTGCGGTGGTATCACTACTCATGTCCATTGCGCTTGGGATTAGGACTCGTGCTAGCGCACTCGTCCTAATCGTACCAAAGCGCAATGGACATTCGTGACACCACCGCAAAAATAGTCGACATAACTTTGACTACTCATGGTATTATAAGTGATAATAGAATTCTGGTGCTCATTTATTATTTTTGGCTCAAGTATGATTTTGGTGGTAAATAATTAAAATTACAGCAGGAAGTTGGTGCCTCAAAATTAATTTGCTGCTCATTTAAATTGTTCTCTTTTTAAATATGATGCATGTACCCCAAAGATATATACTGTTATATGCTTGCAAGAGCGTAAGATAATATTAAAGCGCGCAAATGTCTTGTGCGCTACATTTTTGTCGAGTTTTTTTTTTGGGTTTATAGGATATGTTAAAAGCTCAATTTATATAACCATTTTGAATCTGCATTCATTTTGAAAAAACTCCAGATATGGTACGACGGCAGCAATGGTATTCTAATTTATTGACAAAAAAACTGCCAAATTTGATTATATCTGATTGAGGCTTTCGCGGTTACTCGAATTATTCTTCATAACATAGAATTTTGGCTTAGACCGCGTAGTATTTGTAGATGAACACCCAGCATTCTCTGGCTTAATGTGCCCTACACCATGTAAACTCGAGCAAAAACCCGACGATGGCCATACTGTTTGGTGGCTCGTGTTGTTTTAGCATCTTGAGAACGAGGATAATTAGGCAGATTTGGCCGTTTTGCTGTTTGTGCATCCATATTCACTAACGTTTCGCTAGACTTTGCAGCTTGCATCATTAGAGTGAAAGTTCACAAGATGCAAGGCACATTAAACCAGAGAATGCTGGGTGTTCATCTACAAATACTACGCAGTCTAAGCCGAAATTCTATGTTAAGAAGAACAAATTTGATTAGTTAGCTTTAAAAGTTGGAAATAGTGGTTGGGCGAAGATTTTCAGAAATGGGAAAAGTGAGCTTTACTCGCTGACTAAATTAATGCAGATATAGTTGGCGCACTTGGGGATACTGATTCTTCCTGTCAACTAGTAAAAAAATTGTCCCGGGAGTTCAAATGTTGTGGAATCTGCGAACATGCAAAAGGTTCTGATCGGCCGCATTTGGCTTGTAGAAAACATTGATCGTCTGAACGGCGTAGTCAGAGAAGATTGTAGGCTGACAACACTGTTCAACATTAGTTACAAAACTCCGTTATAGTATTAAAGAAAAAAAGAAAAGAAAAATTGTCACCAGGAATTCTCCTACATAACGATAACGCCCCGGTTCATAAGAGCCTTAGTTCTCTGAACGCAATTCGTGATATTTGGTTTGAAATTATGAAGCATCCACCCTATTCCCCTAACCTAGAACCTACATCATAGCAATTCTCATTTAATTTCAAAGTGAAAAGAGAATCTTCAGGGATCAAAATTTAGGAACGATGACACTGTTACAGCAGCATTTTAGAAATTCTTCTGTGATCAAAACTTCGATATTCGACTTCATGTTCAAGGGAATTATGTTGAAAAATAATGCGATGTTCTGTATTATGGACAATACATATTGTACATCCCTCGTATGAGCATATTGGAATAAATCGCTCAACTTCCTAAATCTATTTGGGATATTTTTAATCGGATATATTTAACGTATCTAAATTCGAAGATAACTTTACGGCAAATTAGGCCTACCAAATAAAGGTTAATGAACCCCTTAAAGGTTGTTTGAACTTTAATGGCATATATTTTAGTAGCAGATATATAATCCAGTAATAATATGAAATTGAATGTAGTTGGTCTCATCACAGATTTCAACTTCTTTAATGATTCAAATTAAAAAGGTCATATTTTCTGCAGATTAATGATAAATTACTGGCCAAAAAAAAACTATTGGTTGCATAATGCAAATTTTCTGTACCACAACTATTTTCTACTAGCAATAACCACGGAAACGCTTAGATACTAATTGTTGCTTTGTTTATTTTGCTTCTCGGAACATCTGACAATTTCTGAAATAAAGTATTTATTAAATTAAAAATCACCGAAAACTTGCTTACATAGTACACATAATTTTGAACTGAAAATTTTTATAAAACTGTACTCAGCTAATTACAAAAATTGAAATTTGTTCATACAAAGCCGTGTCTAACTTGAATGCGTTTTAGATATTGCGCCCAATTTAAGACCGCCCACTTTTTTAGTCTATTATACTAAACTATAAAAAATTACTAAGAAGCTCTAAAATCAGCCATTCATGATCACCCTATACTTTAGCACGTTTATGTTCTAGAAAAAAAAGAAAATCGAGAAGAGGCGAAAAGATCGGCGAAATATAGCAAAATATTAGGAGAACACAAAACAATAACTCAATTTAATTTGGGTTATTATTAATCGGGTAGGAAAAAGCTAAACTATTATTTTCACCTCATTCTGCCCTCTTATTACTAGTTGCATCAACTATATAGGCACCGTAGCTTAAACCATAGGCCATAGGCGAATAAATATATATAATATTTATTCGCCTATGCTTAAACTGAACACATTTTTTGAGTATAACTACAACATTAAAATTCGCATATTACGTGTACATATCACATTTTGGAATTTTTACACCCTTGACAATTTTTCAATGACTCAGTGTATGTACTTAAACATCCTATTGCACATTGTGAATACATTTTAAAGAAAACAAGTTTAACTGTCTATTTAATTTGATCACTAACACACTACATCAATACGTATATAATTTTAACTGGACTCCAGAATAGTATATAAGAAATTTAAAGTATTCGAGGACGTATGCAGAGGTGCATTATCGTAGTGTAGCAAAATGAAACGCAGATCAGTTTTTCGGCGACCACAACACATTTCTTCAAAAACTTCAAAATGGCAAACCTCTGTATACCAATCAGAAGTTATAGTCGATCATCAAGAGAAATTACTGCAACTGGGTCATTGCGTCTGAAGAAACCAGCAATCATTTTCTTCTTGCACTTTTACCGCGTATAACTTCAAAACCCCAAACTCGTGATTTTGTTATTTAGTCTCGGGATCAGAATTATAGATCCAAGACTCATCCCTCGTAGCAATAGTAAACACATGCTTTGATTTTTTATGGAACTTTTCGAACATAAATTTGTACCAGTCTACCCGTGCTTGTTTGTGTTCTTCGGATAACACATGTGAAATCCACCCATTTGCCAACTTCCTCACGCCTAGCTGCTGCTCTAAAATGCGGATGATACAATACCAATCTCTGAGTTACATTCCTATTTACCTTAACCAGCTCTTCGGTAGCACTAATGTGTTCAGCACAAAGTTAGTACAGTAAAGTAGTGTTATCTTCATTTTATCTGTGTGAGCATTCTAGTGTTTGCACTTCCATCTATCATACAAGATACTAACTACTCGTAATATACGCCTAGAAAAATTAAATAAACTGTAATCAGCTTAATTACACTTGCTGAATACAAAAAGATCTTCAATCATTGTCACAAAATTTATTTAGTGCTAATTGTACATTGCTAGTCTAGAATTATTACCTGAAAATTTCTTTGCTTTCCTGTTTAATCGTTTACTTTACCCATTTTCATATTCGCCACTGGTGTACCAAGTGGCCCAAGAATTAAATTTATGTCGGTGGAATAGCAAGCAGCAGTCTCATTGTTATTCTAGGTACGACACCCAGCAAACACTTAAAATAATAAAGGGATCAAGCAATCGGGTCTCCGTTTTAATTCCTTTCAGGAGCCGATAGTTGTTTATATGTAAATCACCTCCAATAAAAATTATAATTTTTAAAATACTTCCGAACTCATCTCCGATTCAGGCCTTTCCGCCGAGCTCCGGGGCCACGGAGCCAACTTTCCGACCAAAAGCACTTCAGCTGGAACTCGTGCATTACCACAACTCGTTCATTAGGAGCTTAAAGCTCTAGTAGTATCTTTAAAAGAAAGGTGCATTTGGAGCTTAAACACGATCTGCACAAGCTATAAAACGAGCTGGAGGCTACCATGTGCACTTTCCGCAGTTATATCACGGTGGTTACCCTAAGCTTCATTTCGCAGGAAGTGCAAAGGTATTAGAAAGGATTACATTTCCTGTTCCTCTAATACTTCGTATGTACGCACAGCACGCCACCGTACGAGCACATATTGCAGGTGTTTGTCCCAACTATATATTAGCGCCGGGTTTATAAGTAATCCTATCGAAAAGTACATAAAGGGCCAAGTTGGCCAATCAATTTGTTTTAGTTAACCCGCACGTAAGTTTGTTATGGGCAAGTTATGGGCTTATGAGTTGATTAATAATCTAATTATTAACGTGCAAACGCTCAGGAAACCCACTCTCCAGGCCAATTTTGGAAGAATTGCATCGGGCCTGGGCATCAAGCGTTTTCTAAAACCTCCGGCAATCAATCTTTTTAGATTGCGAGTGTAAAATATTCACAAAGGAAGCCCGTAAATTAAAATCCGAATTAATCAGATTTATTCCTTGAGGATTATACAAGAACAAAGACTGTGTATTCGTGAGATTAATTTTAAGCCCACCCTAATATAATTCCTTGTGCCAAAAATTTATGAGGTTATCTTGGTAAGGCAGTGGGCTTTCAGAACTAAAAATCTGCTTATGACTTGTTTGCAAAAGGAATTTTACTTTAAAATATGAGCTGTTTGGACCACTTCAAGATCATTCAAACAATCTCAGAAATAAAATAAAAAATACCAGAACAATGAAGGAATTGAAAAAATCAAATGAACTTCAATGCAGCAACTGAAAAAATGTTGTTAACTACAAAATCCCTTTCTATCAAATGTAATTGATCCACCATAAAATCTCTTAAAAAAGTAGCACAAAATTATGTGTCAGATATGTGGCACGCACTTTTTTTGTCAATTTAAAAAGCATTCTAGGAGAACATGTTGAAGTACATGATTACTTACAGTTTATTAAACCGATTCCTGGATATTTTATAATTCGTTTCGTGATTGCACACTTTCCTACTGGATTCATTGTATTACTGGAGCTACAACCTGCTTCTAAGAAGCATGTGACTATCACTTAAAAAGCATTGAATCCTCTAGAAAACTCTGTGATGACAGTTGTATGTATACTGAATTTAATTGCAAAATCTAAAGTATGAAGTACACAAGACACCTCCCTAATATTGTTCTTACTTCTTTGTTAAATTAATAATTAATTTAATATATGTTAATTTAAGGAATGTACAGTGTTAAAAAAGTTGCCAAAGGGGCAGATAACTCTATTTTCCACAAATATTAAGATAACATTTTAAACATGCTACGCAATACACTGCATACACGGTTATCGCTTTATTTTTACTACTATTTAACTTAAAATCCAATTTGATTGTTATGATTTTTAAGGCTGCTATTTATTGGGTCACTATTTTTAAGTTTTTTATCAGTATTTTAAATAAGTGATCAGTAGTTATAATAAAATATCAATACGTCGTATTAGTGGTCAGTATCACACCGATTAATGCAATATCCGCCAGTGCTTTCATTAAAATATTTGTAAATATAATAATTTGTCAGTATTTTAAATAGATAGCCCGTATTTATAATAAAATATCAGCATATAATCATAATAACATAAGCTGCCAGTAAAGGATGATGCCGCTAGAGGATCTACGGAAATTGGTTATTAAGCCGAGAGCGCGGCAACCTAACGTAAAAATAATAAAGTGGGTCACATTACTCATATATATAGTGTGTAGTGTAAAATAATTATAAAATTAAATTGTTATCGCAATGGCATCAGATATAGAGGTAAATACAGAAGCGGTTTTAATTTCTAACAAAACTCGAAAAAAAAATGTAACCCGAATGGAACATGGTTTTAACATTTAATAGTAAAGAAGAAGAGAACAGCAATGCAATGCTGGATTATATTTACTACTTAACAATAACAACGAAAGCATAACCATATTTAGAGCAGAAGAAGAAAATTATGGAAACTTACAACAAGCAAGGAAAATTGAAAAAGATTTGAGTTCCAAATTTTAATTGAAAAATAATTGAAGCCTAAACACAAAATCTAATTTTCTATATATTTAGCGCAACTAAGAAAACAAACGTATGGACTAGCTGAAATAATTCTTGGTGAATCTGGCTGTGGTTTTACAAACAACTCATTGGAGTCTTTTAATATAGACCTCTCGTGAATGACTACCTATGCGGGGATTTCTTCAGTAAATCAATAAATTCGTAGAAAATTGCTCAAAAGGATACCTATATAACCAATAGTCGAATGTATAAAACTTCGACTCTAATTGAATAAACTGCATAATTGAACAAACGATTACCAGTGGGCAGAAAGAAACGTCAACGTAAAAGAAACAGAACATTGCTGAATTGGCCCTAATTATTTTAAGAAATGTATAGCAAGTATGTATATAATAGGCTTAGCCATAAGTTCAAAATATGTAAAACCTTCCCCAACTATTAAATAAGTACCAATATGCAAGGCTTTTAGTTGATTAATTATACACATTTTCTACTGTAACATTATATTATATTTATTTATTTATAAACAAAAGCCAGACCAACGGTGACTGATTCAACAGCCATCTAATAATAGGTCGGCCCTACATTAAAATTGGTATAAATGTAAAAAGGATATAGGCCTACTTGCGCCCTACTCATTTGCGCCAACCGCCATTTTTGGCCCATTTGCGCCCTAGAAAAATATCAACAGTAATTAATGTCTGATTTGCGCCCAGGCTTACAACCCATTAGTCATCACAAGATTTGAAGTTGAACGACGCCCTCTCCTACATACAAGAAATTATTATAAAAACACTAAATTTAACAATCTTTGGAGTAGCTGTCCTAACTTCTATGCCTTTCTGTTCGTACTTTAATTTTTGTGTTTATTTTGGATTTATTTTAAAACCGTAAGAGTTGTTACACTGGTGTCAAATATATTGATTAATATTTCATATAATTCATTATTGTAGATATTATAGCATTTTATCAGCGTGTTTGTAACACCTAGTTTTTTTAACATAATTTTATCAGAAATAAACGTAATACTAACTAAACTAACTACCTTTTAATATTTTATAGTCTTCATCTACTTTTAGAAAAAAAAAAGAGAAAGTTACTTAGTAGCGGACAGGGCGGATAAGTTGCTATCTTAACAAAATATAAAAGTTGTATTATTTATAACTTTTTTTTATAGTTATTGTCAAATAACGTCTTTCTATTTTATACGGGTGTTAATTACAATATTTTTTATATTCACAAAATTATTTGCGGGTAAAGTACTATATAAATTGATAATTTTATTGTCAAGCTGAACTTCGCCTGTATTTCATTTAGTACACTCGGTACTTTTTATTGAATCTAGCAAAAATTACTAAAAGCTATAAAGTCGGTGGTTCATTTTTATCAACTTTTATTAATTATTAATCAATAAATTTGACACCAGTGTAACAACTCCTAAAGTTTTACAATAAATCCGGAATAAACACTAAAATTAAAGTAGCAACAGAAAGGCAGCTATGCGAAAAATGGATAAATTTAGTGTTTTTGTAATAACAGATTTGTATGTAGGAGACCACCTCACTAGTCGACCAACTACAAATATTGTGATGACTAATGGGATGCAAGCATGGGCACAAATGGGACATTAATTACTGTCGACATTTTCAGAGGCGCAAATGGGCCGAAAAGGGCGGTGGGCGCAAATGAGCCGGGCGCAAGTAGGCCGACACCGTGGAAAGTAGAATGTAAATCATAGATACCTATTAATTATTAAATAATATTAAATATTAATAAACAAATAAATAAAGTCATCTAGGAAATCAATCAAATGCTAATTTGTTATGACAGAAGGTGTTTCAAACTTGAATCTTTGTTGTTTTCTAAATGGTATTGATGGGGCCTTTTTACGTGAATTTGCATAATCTCTGGGGTGGCGTAGCTTGAACAAGCGTCCACGTTCGATCAGTAGAGTTAAGCAACGCTCTTTCTGGTCAGAACTTGGAAGGGAGTTCCACGGCTGCTACTCTCGGCGCCTCGTGGTACGGCTTCCACGGAAATAGTTGATCCCGGATGTCATAATAACATCATGACAGTCGTTAGTGGGGTTGGAAGTCCCCACAAAATGTACAGCGACGCCTATAATTGGCCTAACGGCTGTTGGCTGAGTACCAAATAAAATAAATTAAAATAAAATAAACGCATTTTGTGTATGGCTATTGCTCGTGGAGTTGTAGAGTAGAATATCGGAGAAGGCTCCATCATTAACACACTTAGAAAACAACGATAATTCAAGCTTGAAACACCTTCTAGTCATAACAAATTAGCGTTTGTTTTACTTAATTCCTAGATAACTTGATTTATCAGAGCAATGATAAAAAAAGAAATCCTCTATAACTAGATAACGAAACGTTGAAAATAATGGGTTTATTAACAGTTTTTCCTTATTACAGCATCCCATATCACACCCTAAGTTTGGACCACATCTTTGAATCATCCTGCATATATGTTATATATTTAAATTGTGTAAATACAACTTTTAAATGTAAGTAGTATTCTGATTTTGAGATTCTGAATAGTGCATACGCTCATGTTGTAAGTGTAAATTACATAATTGCTAGAAATCGCAATTAAGCAATAAGGCAGCATTTAATTGACTTTTAAAAGACTAAAACACTCCTAAGAACAATAAATACATTTGAAAACTTAAACACCAACCTTAAATATCACAGCTAACCCATATCTAAAACAAATGTGGATAGCTTATAGGTCAGTGGATATTAGATTTAATATAATAAATATGTACCTTTAATGCAACTCTTATAGTCATAAAAAATACTTCGCATATTACGTATCTATAAAATAATTAAATCATCCCGAAAACCTATCTAAATTGGGCTGTTGCCCCAAATGACTACCACCTAATAGCTTTTAACTTTCACACCAGGAATAAGTGCAACATAAATACCGACCCGGCCAGCACAAATAAAAAGAACTAATTTACCCAAACTCGCCTTTACCCTTTCGAACCAAGCAGGTCTCGAGCACATACCTGAAACAAATAAAATCCGGTTAGTTTCCGAGTTTCCTTAAATGCCACTAGAATGTTCTAGAGTCTGCGTGATAGACAAGCAGCCGATAAAAAACTAATAGGAGAATCGAGCACATGTTTAATGTTTGGGAACGGGAGAAAAATCAAATAAACCACGTAGCCATGTGTGTTTGGAATGGGAGAGATATCTCGGGATATCTTAATACCACAAAGCATTTAGCTCAGACTAAAGGCTATATGCTGTCGGCGCCACTTTGGAGTAAATCGGAACAGCTTCCTTAGAAAAACCAGAACGTCACGACAAAAATAGTTCCTGCTGTTCGTGTCTCATGGCAAAGCACGACAATGGAAATTTGGAAAATGTTAATGGAGGGTTGCAGCCAGATAACGGTTTCGTCCAGTGTATTCTCGACTTAATGGGTTTGGGACTTCTGCCTAGAGTAATGATACTCTATCGTTTCTGAAAATTTCGAATCTGGAATTGTCTGGGAAAAATGACACAAAATATTTTTCAAAAACGTTAATTTCGTTATTAAAATTTTTTAAACATTGTAATTAATTAAATAATTGACAGGAGAGGCGCATGACGAATCTGGCTGACAATCAATGATGTATTCCATTAATGTCCAATTACAGCAATAAAATAACTAATTAAGTAATGTCCTCAATTAATTAAACTAAAATATTTCTAACATTCTTATTTCAAATATACTGATATAACTTAATGAAATATCGTGTTATCAATCAAAAACCGCTTAATACTAATACTAATTAGTATTTTATTCTCATAATTTTATTAATGATTATTAAAAACCGGATATTGACAAAAATCCGCTACACTCAAGCAGTAACAAAGTACCTAGTTTTTACAAATGATATTTGTGCATCCCCTAGTGTAAATACAAAGGACAGAAACCAGAATCTGTACTTTATAATCAAACACAATTTCCAACAATTATGAGGAGCCGACCATGCAGCATTTAATGATTAAAATGCGCTGTAAGTATGGAGTTTATTTAAAATTACACGCCCCTGAGTATGATTAAGTGTAATTAGGTAGACGTTTTTGTTGTATTGGGTTTATTTCACGACTGACTGCTTGGCTGTTGTTCAGCAAATACTGGAAATATCGGCGGCATGGCATTAAAACCGAGCAATTTCCTTTCGTTCATCAGCTTAATTTATTCTCGACAAAACAGAAAAATGGTCGAATTACAAGAAGCGAATTGCCTCGGTAGACATAATGCCCGCGAAGTCATTATTTTAACTAACAAATTCAAAAAACTGCCTGTGCGAGGTTAGAATTAAACAATAATTGAGCAATAAATCATGGCCAGTTAATTTCCTGTCGCTTAATTTATGAGCTCATGGAATGCTAGTTCTTTCGCAGCTTATTGGACGACAGCTGCATCTTAATTGTGTAAATATAATTAGAGAAATTCCAGTAATTGCACATGAAGAGTTAACTTGCGATATGTCAAGGAAATTCGTTAACCCGCTGACTTTGGGATGACGTGCCAAATCTGTTATGTTAGTATAAAAAGCAGATTTAGTGTCCCACACTAATAAATTTATTATTCTCTGTTAATATTCTATAAAAAATAATATTCCTGAAAATGCAGTAGTACTGATGGTAAAGGTGGCCCATTTGAGTCCATTGGCTTAGATTTTTTTGTATTAGTACTATAAGTCGATTCCATTAAATACTATTGGCTTACTCGATTTCTATTTTTCGGTTGAATCGGATAAATTTTATTGTCTTTGGCTACAAATGACTAGACTATATTCAGCACGATTCGATTTGACTACTCTCGTTTGTTCCCTACTTAGTTGAGTCGGTGCAAGTTTGTTGTTGTATTTAATTAAATTCGATGTGTTTAAGCTGTATTCATTTTCCTAACGATTCGACGATTAGACTAGTCCACAGTGACTTTTTTATTTGATGAAATCACTAAATCTTACTGATTTAAGAAATACCAATTCGATTTCACTTGATTGCATCTCATCGAATAGTTTTTTGCTTTACAAAATTCAATTCAATTCGATTTGATGCTATTAAATTCGAATTACGTCGATTCTATAAGTTCAACTATAAAATTTATTGCGATTTTGCTGACAAACTAAATCGAATTGTCAGTCATCACAAAAAAACGCATAATCGACAATTCTACAATAATAAATAATACTCTTAAAAATATATCAATCCAATAATCATTAAAAAGGTATCTGGAAGCAATCTGAACATTTGGTTTCAATTGAAAAGTTGGTTATTATTAATAGAGATGAGATGTAATTTTGATAGAAAAACTACGGTGTTTCCTCCAGACGTAGCAGCCAATTTAATAATTAATTTTCTTGCCAAGTATATTAAGATATAAAATGTTAAATTTAACGTTTTGCTACATATGTAGCGTATTCAAAAATAATTTTAAAAAAATAAAGCATGATTAAACATATGTTAATTCACGAAAAGATGTTGAGCTCAAGAGCACGTATCTTTGAGTTAATAAATGTTTAATTCACGTGGCGTATATATGTTTTTATTCAAATTTGACGAATTTTGAATAAAAAATTAGAAAAAATATTTAAATTAAGACATAAATTATTTTGTTTAATTCTCTAGTGAATTAAAACACTGTTATTTTACTTGTGAATCATAGACTGTTTATGAAGGTTGTTATGGAGTTTAATGCCACTTTAAACTGTCAAAATTGAATAAAATATATTATAAAATTAGATTGAATCGCTAAAAGATTTTCACGTGTTATACACTTGCAACAAGATCTTCGTTCTTGATTTTTAAAATTGTTATTTATTCGAGCTTGTTAACTATATGTGTAGGTAAACATTTATGTGATCCATAATAAAATTATTGTATTTACGATTTTAAAATCTAAATTAGTTTCAGACAGTCCCAGGACTTTTTAACAAAAACTGATAGATGACGACGTGCAAGTTTTCATTAAGCAAACTGCCAATGGATACAATCTTCCATATTTAACTTTTTTATTAGTTAATATTTATATTAAAAATTGAAAATTAGCTTTTATATAATATATAACAAGTTCAATTTTGTTTATCAATGTCTGTTTTATAATTACCTGAGTTGGGTGATTTTTTAAATGTATACAGGGTGTCTCAAAAAGAATGGGACACCGATTAGTCAGAGATTTCTTAGGTTATAATAAATCGATTAAACCTAATATACCTTAGTACAAAGTCCCTCCAGTAAAAAGTTACAGGGCCTTGAAGTTCAATTTTTTATTTCTTATTTTTATGTTATGTTCCGCAAATGTAGAGATATAAATTTAAATTTTGGTATACATGATTACTATTATGTAATGCACTAATACAAAAATTTTCATCAACTAGACTTAACTGTAAGAGGCACTTTACCTATCTTAGAAAACTTTTTTTAGCTTTAACTTCGGTATCTGTAACATTTTTTGAAATTTTAGGTTATTATCTGAAAGGGAATTAAAATACACAAAAATAATGTACTCTTAGTTTATAAGCGTAAAAGCAACCGTTTGCCTTAAAATGCTCATCAAAAGTTTTTGGTTGTCTTAAGACGTGCAATTATCAAGTAGCCATGATCACAAAAACAATGGTCATCTATTAAAAAAACAATTATAAATCAATTAATGACATAAGAATTTGTTCTTTTACGTTTAAGAAAATGCCGTTACATAACGAATTCTCCAATGCTGCGAGGTTCGTTATGTTGCAGCATTTTCGTAAGGACAAAAGACAAAAAAATGATAACACCAACGTCATTAATTGCTTTCTTGATGTTGTTTACTAGATTACAATCATTATCCATTGTTTTTGTGATCATGGCTACTTGATAATTGCACGTCTTAATGACAACCAAAAACTTTTGATGGGCATTTTAAGGCAAACGGTTGCTTTTAGGCTTAAGAACTAAGTGTACATTATTTTTGTGCTTTTTTATTCTCTTTCAGATAATAACCTAAAATTTCAAAAAAAGTTACAGATAACGAAGTTAAAGCTAAAAAAAGTTTTCAAAGATAGGTAAAGTGCCTCTTACAGTCAAGTCTAGTTGATGAAAATTTTTGTATTAGTGCATTACATAATAGGAAGCATGTATACCAAAATTTAAATTGATATCTCTACATTTGCGGAAACTAACAAAAAAATAAAAAATAAAAAATTGAACTTCAAGGCCCTGTAACTTTTTACTGGAGGGACTTTGTTCTAAGGTATATTAGGTTTAATCGATTTATTATAACCTAAGGAATCTCTGACTAATCGGTGTCCCATTCTTTTTGAGACACCCTGTACAATACATTCTAAGAAGTTTTTTTTGTAATGTGATTCTGTATGTAGTATTTTTATTGTATTAAAAGTGAAATTATGTAACTTATCTACTGCATGATCTCAAAGTACTGTAGTATTTGGTTTCATTGAGGCATTTTTGCTTTGTTTTTATTAATTGTTAATGTTGGGTTATACCTTTTTTAAATATAGTTGTTATAATTTTTTTTGGTGTTATGGTTTTTAAAGGCAGTCTTTATATTGTTTGTTTTAAGTTCCTTTTTATAAATGAGGTATGTAAGGAATTGTTGTATACATTTGGTTATCTATTGGTTATTATTAAAACCTTTATTTATATAATTTTTTTGGGTGTGAACTAATTGACTTTTTTCTATTTTTAATGGCATTTAATCTTTTTTCTTTAAATGCTGTTTTTTAGGAATTCTATGGGATAGATTTTCCAAAGGATTTCTGTTATGTGAATTTTTTGATGTGATAATAGCCCGATTTTAATAATCCTATACTTACTGTTTTTGTGTGTGTTATACTGTAGTGCATACATTGACGTTTAAATATCTACTAGTTTTGAGTTGAGCTACCAATTTTTACTAATCTGTCCATTATTTGCTCTTACTATCGTCATATTAAGTTTATTGAATGGAGAACGTTTGTATTTTCTGGTTGAGCATTTTTCTGCGCTCATTATTATGACGTCGACATAATGTTGGTAAAAGGATATTTTTTGGTTATGCTTCAATATCCATTAAGTACCTATAATTAGCAATTCTACATGAAATAACCGATCACATTGGGATACCAAATTTTAGTTGCATTATTAAGAAAAATATGTATACCTATTCAAGAAGAAATTTTAAGAGGATTAAAACTTCCTGTTTAGGTAGGTATGTTTGTATCTCTTTAATTTTCTTCCCATAGTTTGCAACGGCTAGTGCAAAGTTAATTGGTATGTTATTATACAGTGAGAATATTGTAAGACTGTACATGGCTGCATTATGCAAAATTAGACATAGAGCATTTACTTCATGTTATTTCATTGTAATTTCAAAACCGACAATTGTTACTAGCATGGGTAAATTGACTAATGCTAAAATAAGGTTGCCAATGTATAGTGTTACATTATTCACACGGTATAAGGATACTACGAACATAAAACATGACTTTTTGGTAATTTTATTTTACCGATAAATTTTTTAACTTATCTAATAATTTGAAAATGTGTGTAGCAAAACATCAAATTTTACACTTTAACATTTCAATGACTTGATTTAGAATATTAATTAATAAATTGACTGCTACATCTTCCCGAGGAAAAACCGTAGTTTATCTATCAAATTTAATAAAAAAATCACCAGCGGTACTGTAGTGACCTGTGCTCATTGCACTACATAATAGCTGGTTGCAATGGTAATATTAGTTTGTTATTTATACAAATGTAAAACACATTAAAAATCATTCGCCAAAAAATTACATTTTTACATATTTAACCTAAGGACATGGATATTCAATTACTTTAAGCCCTTACAGTAACTATATACACCAGGAAATTATATGTAATATGTATATACCATAACACGTGTTTTTAATTTCTCAATAGGAAGTGTAAAAGATTAATTTTATTATTGCTCTCATAATTTAGTAGCAACCTATATACGATACTTGGCAATTAATTAAATGTAAAAATAAGTAGATGAAATAATACACAAACTAAAACAAGAGCGTGTAATTACAAATAACCCTTTTATTTTTCTTCTAATCTTAGGCGTCATCGGCAAAAAGCATCGTTATTATATATTTTCCGCTGTCAAATCCCACTTTCTCTTGGTACTTTGACGAAAGTGTTCGTATAATCTATAAGTAGTAGGTGTAATTTCAATAACCTGTTTGACTCGGAACGTATTATCGGTACATCTTGTCTTTACTTCTTTTTTAAATATCATTGTTATTGTAGCTACCTTCCAATCATTGGGTACTGTCTTTATTTTCCAGTATTTATTTAACAGTGAAAGATATCCGGTTTTAGCTTCTATACAGGGTGTAAAAAAAGTCTGGAATATAGCAAATATTTCAGAAACTACCGGAGATGAATTTTTCAAAATTGCCACACTTATATAGGTAAAAACGACGCATCTAGGAAGGACAAAAAGTTTCTGTAACTGTACAGGGTGAGTCAGAAAAAATACCAACTTTTGTATTTTAAATTGGACACCCTGTATATTAACGAGGAATCAAATAGTCCTTCAAAAGACAAATTCAACGATATAGGGTTTGACGGATTTATCTCTCAAAATGACAAATGTGGGGTGACCTAAAGAATAAGGTTTACAACAATATACCGGTTAATATTGAAGCTTTAAAGGATCATATTAGAAAGAAATACGTCAAATTCGATGGGATACTGTCTTTAAATTCTCGTAAGACGTTGTCAAAAGTATCCCATCAAATTTGACGAATCTCATTTTTAATATGATCCTTTAAAGCTTCAATATTAACCGATCTATTGTTGTAAACCTTATTCTTTAAGTCACCCCACATTTGCCATTTTGACAGATAAATCCGTCAAACCCTATATCGTTGAATTTGTCTTTTGAAGGACTATTTGATTCCTCGTTAATATACAGGGTGTCCAATTTAAAATACAAAAGTTGGTATTTTTTCTGACTCACCCTGTACAGTTACAGAAACGATTTTGTCCTTCCTAGATGTGCCGTTTTTACCTATATAAGTCTGGCAATTTTGAAAAATTCATCTCCGGTAGTTTCTGAAATATTTGCTATATTCCAGACTTTTTTTACACCCTGTATTTGCATATTTTATAAGTTCAGCGTTTATACTATTTTCTACGGTTGCTTTCCTGTTTTATATTTTACTTGAATCTTCATTTAGTTCTTTCAGTTGTACCTGGTCTATACTCCTGTCTTCTTCTTCTTCTTACAATTTTCCTGCATTTTCAAAGTTTCTTTAGTTGTTCAGAATTTGGTATAGTATTCTAACAACTTTTCTTTGCTTATATTTTCAATAATTCTCGTTTTCAGTTTTATTTAAGTATCTTGTCATCTTGTCATTTCAGGTGTTTTTAATCTCCCTTTTATTTTGGCAGCAGTATAATCCAACTTACGAAATATAATTTTTTAAAGTTTAAGGTATGGAGTGTCAGTTTTTAAAGGGATTTTTGTTATTAATGACTAAAGCTCAACTGAAAAACAACTGAAGTATGGAAGCGTACTAGACTAATATTTTGGATAGACACTGAAGAGTGTCATTCCCGAAAGTTTCCAAAATTTATGATACCCCTAATGCCCGCTTAATTAATGAACAGGGCCTATCAATTAAAAATAACTAGCTTCCTCCCAGCGTTGGCTTTGCATGCATTAGTCTTTATTTTGCTTTAGGTGTCACCCACATTTAGCGTAGCACCTGGCAGCTCGACGAGCACATACAAGTACGGTAATTTACGTTTGACAGAAGCACTCCGTAAAATATTTTAACTAATTATCCCTAATTGGGACTGATGACGCGAGTCACGCGCTGCAGCTGCGTTTGGTGGGCGCTGGCAGAAAGCGTACCTGTCCGAAAGCTCGAGCTTTGTGCGAGTTGTTTACAATTTTCAGCTGGCAGGGATGCGCTCCTCGGTTTCGAGCAAAGCCCTTTTGAAAGAGAGACGAGCGGGCCAGGCATTGAATTCTCTTTGTCGTTTCCGCCGTTCAGGTTGGCTGCTCGGAGCATTGAGCAGTTCGGTTTTATGAGGATAAAAAGCCAAAGCTTGTGATCGTTCTAAAATTGGAGCCACACAAGGATGAAGAATGTGGATAAAATGAATCCCTTTATATTTGCGCCTGCTTGCATCATGCTCGCACCGGCTGCACGTTTCATGCGCGTTTTATTGCGGCTCTCTTCGAGAACCAAGAACCGCTTCCTTTTTGGTTACAAGTTAATTAACGAGAGATAAGCAATTATTGCGGCCGTTAAGTCGTTGGTGGTCCTCCAATTGGGTTTTATTCATGTTCGGGAAATGCTGGGCCTCATATCTGAAGGATGATCGGCACGGTGATGTATGGTGCATTGTTGCCGAACTCCGTCTTCGATAGAAGATGGATCAGTTTGCTAAGCTTTATATAGAGTTTCATCGATAATAATTATTGTGATTGAAATTAAACAGCCCCATATAGCTGCTTTCATCATATTCATCTTGGTTGGACAATCCATTTCAAGTATTTTAACCATGGGATGGTCACTTGGGTTTCGATCTGGTGCGCTCTCACACCAATCTGGACGAATTGATATTTTTTCTTGAAAATATTTCCGTATAACTTCGATGTGTGGCTCGGAGCTGAGTTCTGTTGCAAAACTGCTTCTGATTTCCAATTTTAAAACCTAATGTTCTTTCACCAATTGTGCGTATTTATGGCTGTTATTCATTCTTAGAAATGTATGCAGTCTTAAAATCTTAAGAATAATTGGAAAAAGTACTTGATTTAGTAGGTAGCTCATCTAATTAAGAAAATTCCCTATGAAACTGAATCACTATTATGAATAAATGTAGTAAACATATTAGTTTCAATTCATCTTTCAGTTACTGTTTACATTTGTGGCTGGACGCACGATGTTTTTATCCCATTTTTACTTCCTTTTACAATAAAGGAAGTATTGGATTCACCCCAAAAATTCGAAATTGAGTTTTCAAAAGATCTTCACGTTTTAGAGTCCCCTGATCCCAAAAAACATTTTTTTCATTGGTCTGTCTGTGTGTCTGTCTGTGAACAGAATATCTCAAAAACGGAAAGAGGTATGGCGTTGAAACTTCATATATAAGTTTTGTGTACTAGGTAGATGCGACAGCAAGCTTTTGAAGAAAATCGCATAACCGAAAGTAGGTGTTTACTCTTGTGATTTTTCATTTTTTTTAGATTTTTTCAAAAACGGCTCTAACGATTTTTTTAACTTTACATTTTTATTACATTTTTAATGTGTATTGATGTGAGATAGGTGATTTTCCAGTTGAATACTTCTAAAATGGGTTTTTTTATTAACTATTTTAAATAGAACACCCGGTATATTATTACATTTTTGAATTCAGCTTAAAATTCTAGAGAAAATTTGTCTCTTGAACTAACACTCTATTCTGTACCGTTTTTGTAAAATTTGTAATTTTTGAAATTTTTTGATAAATGTTTAAAATTTTAAAATCAAATTTTTGGCTTATTATAAGATCACTGTAAAAGGAAGTTGTGTGCGTGTATCACACCAGATTTTTAAGAAAAGCAACATTTTAAAATGTGTTAAGAACGCCTCGAGTTTTACTAAAAATTGATCGGATAATAACTGGAATAGGGTTTCCAAGTCCCGGGACCAAAAGTGTTTTCGGGACTTACGAGCTAAATTTCAAGTCCCGGGACTAGTCCCGAAAATCCCGAAAATTGTCCCGAAAGGGAAATAGTGATCAGGTGAAATTTCCGAATGCAATATCCGAAGATAAACTAGTGTTTTAAGTTAAATAAAGTATTTCTGTGCTGATAATTTGCATCGGTGCTCGTCTACAACTTCATTGCTTTCTTCTGGTACTAAAAATGTCTGTCGCTGTTCATCTTTTGCTTTTGTTTGAACTGCAAAGTTTTTCTGTAATCCATTCGTCAAGCTGCCTCTGATATGATAATTTTGTAGGAACCAACTTTACATTTCGCCAATTGTTTTATCTTCAATATATACAATTGCCGCCATATTGACTTCAAATCGTTTTTTTTTAGTGTAGAAGAAGGTAGGTTGCGAATCGGAATTCATTCTAATCGTAACGCTTTAGCAGACAAATAACGAACACATTTAAAACTCAAAAATATAAATTATTCAGCTTCTTTGCACATATCTAAATCCAACAAAAAAAAACAGACAAATACATAAATCGAAGAATATATGCAAATGTGGCTGAAACAACACACAGGTTTAATTATAACCTACCGAAAATAATACCTCTCCTGCCTACGCAAAACGCATATAATGCAAAATGTGCAAGAGGCATGAGTAGTACGTCGGACGCCGGTGAATACCCGTCCTAATTCTTTGATATCGAGTATACGCACTCATGTTGACATGGTCCCGGGACTTCGCCTGTTCTGGCTGCGGTCCCAGGACTCGGTTTTTGTGGTAGAATCCCGGGACTGGAAACCCTAAACTGGAAGGAGACTAAATCCCGACTGGAATAATTTTATAAAACTAAAATCAGGCAGCACTAAAAATGCGTTAGAGCAAAATGTACAAAAATCTAGTAAATAGATTGCGAGTTTAGTGGCGCGTTTAAAAACGCAAAGATAAATTAACCCTTAACTGGTAACGTGAAATTTTGGAACACAACTGGTAACGTGCAGTCTGTGAGACTGGCACACCTTTGAAGCGAAAAAAATTATACTGTTTTAATTATTTGTTTAAATATATATATAGAGGTTTGTTAGGCATATATTTGTTAGTAATAATTTTATTTAAAATAACCGAAAACGTAATGTAAAGAAAAAATAATAAAATAATTTTCAACTTGAACGCAAATTGGCAATGTACTTTTTACCAGATCAAGATAACAAAGGAAAACTTTTGATCAAAAGTAATTTTATTTATTTTACGATTAATAATAAGTAAAACAATGCATTTGTAAAAAAAAACTTAAAGAAATATTGTAATTCACAGGGCCTGCCATGCCTAGAAGTGGCAAAAAATTCTCACGTAAACCGTCACTTTTGAAGCGAAAAAAATTAAACTGTTTTAATTATTTTTTTATATATATATATAGAGGTTTGTTAGGCATATATGTTTTAGTAATAATTTTATTTAAAATAACCGAAAACTTAATGTAAAGAAAAAATAATAAGATAATTTTCAACTTGAACACAAATTGGTAATGTACTTTTTACCAGACCAAGATAACAAAAAAAAACTTATTTTATTTATTTTACGATTAATAATAAGTAAAACAATGCATTTGTAAAAAAAAACTTAAAGAAATATTGTAATTCACAGGGCGTACCATGCCTACCAATTGAAAAAAATTCTCACGTAAACAGTAACGTGCCGTCTCACAGACTGTACTGAACTAAAAATAAAACACATCTCCAGCGTTAGTTACCCAAATTTACCAATAATTGTGCGATAGGTGGGGTACCAAGAGGAGAAAGATTAGATAAGATCATTTGGCGAAAAGCGGTACTCTTTTGCTGAAAATTTGAGATTAAAATTTGCTTGCAGTCTCACAGACGGCACGTTACCAGTTAAGGGTTAAACACCATGCCATCTCAAGGTGTTTATTTATTTATTTATTTATTCCGCACTCCGCCAACAGCCGTTAGGCTAATTATAGGCGTCACTGTATATTTTATGGGGACTTCCAACCCCATTAACGACTGCCGTGATGTTATTATGACAACCGGGACCAACTTTTTTCCGTGGCAGCCGTACCACGAGGTGCCGGGAGAAGCAGCCGTGGAACTCCCATCGAAGTTCTGACCAGAGAGAGCGTTGCTTAACTGTGCTGATCGAACGTGGGCGCTTGTTCAAGCTACACCACCCGGGACCGATAGAGTAATGCTGTATACATTGGTGAAACATGACGTTTAGTAAAAGTACGTATCTCTGAACACCAGAATTGCCTCAGGTCGAGCCCCGTTTCACCATCAGCGCAACACCAACGCGATACCGGCCATAAAATACATTTCAATACAACTTCTATTATCTGCGAATCCTCAGTCTTCTTCAGCAGGAAGATTCGCCAAACCATTGAACACCCTTATAATCTCAATCGAGAAGAAGACTATTCCCCTCTCTCCCGTGTGAAATCGATCATTTCTAAACCCCGCTCATCTTCCTCCCCAACCGCGACAACACCTGCCTTTAAATTTTGCTTTCCTCCTTCCGATCTTTAGAATGGTTTCGCCTCTGGCGTGGTTCATGCATTGAGTCACTGTGCTATTTTGCTTACCTCCCTTAGGAAAGTGGCCGAAAAGTCGAGTCCAATCCCGGAAATCATTCGTTACACAATGTAAAACCTGTTGCATGGTGGATAAGAATTAAGAGCAATCTTAATGGAGTAACTGTCAGTTTAGTGATATAGTTGCTTCGTCAGCTGGAATCGAACTATTATTTTCTTCTTTTGGGATAGTTCACTCCAAAAAAAAAGACATCGCCAAAAAAGCGTCGAAACTAGTTAGCACTTTTAAAACTATCTTTGGTGTATTGTAATATGTATAATACTCAGGTCAATATGAACAAAAGCATGCATTAATAAACTATTTATATTGCATAAATAGATCCAAACCTACACACCACGCATATTAGTATTTAGTTTTTCTGATCTAGTTATTGGAATTTCTAAACATGTATTAACATAATTAATATAAAAAATATATTCCGTTTTCATTTGCTTCAATGGTTTATGCTCATATATTTAACAACGCAAATATAATTATATACTCTAATAGAAACAACGTTACAAAATAACAACTACAAACACGTACAAACATTTTGTGCGATTATTACCATAGTAAGAAAACAATAAGAACGAACTAAATACAAAATACAAAGTTCTATTTACAAGTTTTATGTGAGAAAATTTACATGACTAACTTCCGGGTTTATCCCAATTCCATCCTCTTTTTTTCGGACGTTTAGCGTTATATTTTTTACTTTTAATCTTAAGTCCATCAGAACCATGATGCTAATATTGTAAATTCCTACTCTAGTTTGTTTAATTGGAAATTTTCTATATTCTTCCTCTGCTGTTATTTTTATTGCTGATGATTTGCTATGTGATCTGATTGTTTAATATGCTAAATATACTACGCTTCATCGCAATGATTACAAGTTACCATATGTGGACTATTGTTCTATTTAAAGGCAGATTGGTGTAAAATATCCTACCGGACTAATCTTTTAGTAGCTCATTTTTTCTTATTTTGTCATCTTTATTTTTTATTGTTTAGTATATAAAGAATTTATTTCTTTAGTTTTTCCTTCTAAACAAGAATAACATGCATTGAAGAAATCACTGAATCGAACCATTTTTTAAATGCTATTGAAACTATTACCAAAATATCGTCGAAGCATTCCGATACAGACTATTTTGGAATCAACATTTTTGAAAACACGACTCTTATTTCTTCTAACTTCAGAGTCGTCAATGCTGTTTCAAAGGAGATAGCTAACATCATAAAATTCTAAAGACTACTAGTATGGAAATTCAATCTACAACCAGTCACACTCTTAAAATTTGTTTGCAATAAAACTCTAAAAAAACACGAAACGCTAAAGTGTGATTAACCATTTTACAGCTGAATTGCAGTCAACGTTTTTAAACTTAATTTAAAGCTATAATATATGATCGAGTCATAAGTACTAAATGCATTTTAATTGCACACGATATTAATAGATACTAGTTTATATGGATAACAGAAGTTATATAGTCGTGCATCAAATAACCACAGACTATTTCTACAATCTTAAAAACCCCACATATTAATATTTGGAAGAGATGTGCATTGTATACAGAATACACGGTACAATTTCAAATATTAATTTCGAGTTAGAGGAAAATCAATTATATCAAATAACTTTTTACCTTAGATGTACTTATACTGATTATTATTAACCGTTCAAACACCATATGCTATATTTTATTTCAAGCCGTTGGTCGTTTCCTTTCTGTTGTAATTAAATATTAAATTGTTTAGGAAATTCCATTTAAACGATAATTTTCACATGAATCCCACTAAATTAATTGTAATAGGACCCTTCCCTTTGTATATAACATATTGTTGATTTATCTATCGTGTAAGTACATTAATTTGAAGGCGCTTATGTTTATGTCCCATATTGATTTCCCATTTTAGCCAAACAACTTCTAACGTAATGACATAAATAAACCCAGGGACTTAAACAATCATAAAAGAGAAAGAAACGGACGCTTTGGGACAGAGTACCCATTTACAGAAATTTCAGATAACATCGATAAGGTATCAAATGACTAATCGCTCCAATATCCATAAAACGTTCGATTAACCACATTCTTGTAATATAACTCCCAACGGTGCAGTTTGCAAACTGACATCGACTTTAAAAACTGAAACGTGTCCTAATGAGGGCGTTTTTGTCCTCATTAGGAGATTTCTCGTCATCGTAATATTCTAACGACGTCATTCATGAGCCTGAAGTTGTCCTCTTATCTGAATAATAGCCATTTCGCTTTCTTTAATTGCTGTTCACGTGGACATCAGTCGTTTAATATGCACGTACCGAGGTACGGATACTGCCAGTTGTACCAAATCGTGTCGTTGCCGATACTTGGGCAAATCGCGGCCCGCAATTAATTTTGATTAATGAGACGGTGGGCACTTATTTTAAAAGATGTGCTAGTCATTCCCCTTATTAAAATGTGCCAAAGCTGAGGAAGATAATTGTGGCGGTACCAGAATTAGCTGGTGATTAATGGTTTTCCACGTTGATGGCGATATTTTGTAATTGCTGGATTCATGGGCTTGTACATAACGCCATGTCATTATCTTCCCCACGCAGTTTACTTAAATACCTTATCTTGGCCAAACATTCTGAACCGAACGGAATTATTAATCTAATGACAAGTAATTTTTCCGATGGATAAATGTTATTTATGGCTAAGATCAGCAATGCATGTTTATCTAGAGCTTAACCGCCTATGTGCATCACTCCTCTAGTTTATGAAATAGCGCCATTGCCATAGTTATTATTTCAATATACGAGGTATGAATAAAAAGCTCACAGCAAAAACATAAAAATTACTTATGTATTTTAATTTTTGTCTACTTGATGTTATCAGTTTCCAAGCAGTCAGCTTTGGCACCTACACACTTATTACAGCGGGGTTTCCATTTGTGAAATAGTGCTGCACCGCCATTTTTGACAGGCTCTTTAAAATCCTCGTCGTTTCGCGTTTTATATCCTCTATGTTTGGCATAGGGGTATTCACCTTTGGGAATAGGAAAGTCACACGGGTCTAGATCGGGAGAGTACGGAGGGTGGTCGTATAGTAACACTGAAACGTGCAAGAAAGTCATGAACATGGTATTCTCTCCCTACACCACTTTCAACATATCGATAATCTGTGACGCGCTTTACCCGAGTTCCACGAAAATGCGTGCTTTTTCAAAAGATCGCGACAATTTATTCAGATTTCACTTAAAATGTTACTATCGAGAGATCCAAAAAAAAACTGTTCCTCAGCAGGCTGTGGAATGAAAAGTCACGTCTTTACTTGTGTCAGCTGGAATCCACTACATAAAATCGTTGATCTCTTTGTATCTTGGTTCGTTAGCTCCTCCGACGATACTGGACCGATTAAGTTGTATCATGGCTTAAAATGTTGCTAATTGTTAAGACTTAGATCGTAGGCCGGTTTTTATTTTCAAAAAAGGATTTAATTAAATTGGCAAATTAGTAAAACTTAGCGTAGCTCAGCTGATTCATTATATACCACTACAGCAGCGCGAAGTTCAACAAAGTTCCGTAGCTCAGTGGTAGAATGTTCGCCTGTCACGCGGGCGGCCCGGGTTCGATTCCCGGCCGGTGCATCTTTTTTTTAAATTTATATTAATGAATCTCTTCTAAATTTGCGAACCGAAGCGTAACTCGGGTGATTCACTAGTTAAATAAAAATGAAACGTCATTTTTAGGAGCAGAAATCTTTTAACAATCTGCCAGATTCGTAGAGAAATTGACAACTAATTATTATCCGACACAAATAGACGTGACTTTTCATTCCACAGCCTGCTGAGGAACCGTTTTTTTTATCTCTCGATACATATGAACTCGCCTCTCTCGTCAGAACTGCCTCAGTGTTGCTAATACAAGGAAAAAATGTATTCTACCAACTCTTTGACCAGATCTCGTATATGTCGTCTTCATCTATTGAAATTTGTAATATTTATAAACAAAATTAAACCGTTTACGAAGAGAGTTAGTAATATGCATTTCACTAAAATCACTAGTTAAATTTTAAGCAACTTATAAAAGGCAAAATACTTTCGTTCAGGTATTGCAATAATCATATATTATTTTGTTGACTTTTCGTGAAATACTAAAAAGCTGATTTCGTGTGTCCTTTTTCTCTGAAACTAAAAAAAAACACAATCGTTTGTAATAACTGTTTTGGTTTTACCATGTCACTTCTATTCGCTAAATTAGTTCTATTCATATTTTTTGCTTAGCCGTGACGATCTGATGCAGTATTTCCTCAATTTTCTGTCAAAAATAAAGCTTCTGAACATACCGATGGGGTTATAATTATATATAGCAACAATGAGATAATATGAACAACAACAAAGTAGAATGCTCGAGTAAGAAAGAGATAACCATACAAAAATTATTTTAGTATGCATGTTTAGTTGACATATTTCATAATGAAAATCAGCGTCAAGCCTAGTTCAATATTTTCTTCTATGTTCATCTCTTTCTTGTTCAAGAAATTCATTCTATTTTCTTGTTCATGTTATCCGATGTTATCTCATTTATGTTATACAGAATAGCGGTGGATAATGTGAACATAGACAGTCAAATGAGCTAGAATACAGTTTATAGGTTTTGTATACGTTAGACAGAAATAGACATATATGATTTTGAAATCTAGTATCCTATAATTCAGTGTTTTCTAAACACAAAATACATTGATTCTGCGAATACTAGATGCCCATAAATTGTATTCCAGCTCACTTAATTTTGTATGTTCACAATATCCATCACCAATCTGTATATAATTTTGGCCCCATCGGTATTTCTCAATACAAAAATTGTTAAATTTTTATCAATCACACCTTTTATCATTGTGTCTGCACGTTACCTTTGTGAGGATTCAGGGAAAGTGTAAGAAAACCAAGCACATACTATAGTAGGTGGCTGTTATAGTAAGTGAAAAAATGATTTGACAGCATTCCACGAATATACTAGCCTTTTTTAAAATACTTAATCGATTAAATTCAAAGAACAATTAAACTTGTATTTTTGTGAGTTGGTAAGTGTACCTATCTGTTAGTCAAGCTTTTGCACATCAAGGAAACTATCAGTACTATATCACTAACGATCAAAGTATGAAGTCTCACCTATATCTTTGGGAAATATATATCGAGCATTTCTTATAAAGCGGCCGTAGCACAATCTATGCATTGTTTACCGAATAATAGCTATTTCTGCAACAAGTGCTAAAAGTTGATGTTTATGCACGAGACATGAAAATTATGAAACAAAGCCGAAGGCTGAGTTTCATAACATGTCGAGTGCAATAACCCTTTTAGCACGAGTTTGCATACAATATTTGTTCTCCGACCTTAAATTTTCTGTTATTAATCCATAAATGTCCATTTAACAAAGGTTTGCATTTATGACAGTTATAATTTATGTCATAATAAAAAGATGGCCTTGACGCGCAGGTGAATGTTTGTAGAGCCAGTACCGTCAAAGTCAGTTATCAAAGGTAATTATAATAGTACACATCTGACTTTATTCATTACATAACGCTTTAATTATTTAAAAAACACTTTACCTCTGACGCAAGAAGTAACTAGAATAACTTTACAACCTCACTTCCAGTTCGAAATTGTAGTTTTATAACCTCACTTCACTTTATAACACATGTGCTAAAAGTAAACAGCTGATCTCATTTTAAACACGCTAAATTATAAAACGGCGCTTTTAGTGAAAAAAGATAGCGCTAATAGGCCTACTTTTAGTGGTGGTCGTAGAAAAAAATAATTAAACAACTCCCACAAATGTATGTATGCACAAAACCGGCTTCACACGCTGCAAACTAAGTACGAGTAGTTTGAGCTATACATGCGTTTGTTTGTGATACGAGCTTTAGAAGTTCGACCAATAGAAAAAGTTTATTCAAATGTTGTACGCGTTTGTAGAAAGTGGCTTAACTACTTCTGTTTGGTGAACGTGTATGTAGATCTCAAAATTACACTCTCTTATTCCTACAAAATATTTTCTTACTTAACAGTATTTGTACCTATAATAATCAATATTCAGTAAAAATAAGTAATTCGTATAAGCAACAACCAACATTATTTTGCATTAATACAGAGAATGGATAGGTACTTAACAAATACAATATGTCCAGATTGTCCATTGTCTATCTAGAGCTGTTCTTTCAATGTAAAACTTTCTTATGGAATAAATATAATAAGAGTTTGGAGTTATTAATATATTTTTACTGCACGAAAAAACAACAAAATAATACACTATACAGTTAATGAAAATATTCATCAAGCTCCTGTATTTTAATCGTATCACTCTTAAAAAGAGTGAAATTTTGTACTGAATAACAAATTGCGTACAACGTTCTACTCACAGATATGCATAAATAACTTTAAGCAATCTATAACGGAGCTTCTGCAAGGACGTTGCTAAATTAATTTAGTATCTTATCTTTTTCTTACTCGTATTATTGCACTAGTTTTGTTGAAATTTATCATCCTACCCTGTTTATGCCTCGATAAGGCTCTGTTTCTATGAAAACGAATGCAGACAATAATATATATATACGTAAAAACTTCTTCATAGTTATTGATGTGGTTAAGTCACACTACGAGTACGGATTTAAAACGGTTGCAAACGTTCGTACAATAACACCAACATAGTTTTTTAAAAAATATTTTCAACAGCCTATCCTGTTTGCTATCGTTTGTTCTTTTCAGCAAACGATGTATTTTTTGAATTTCAAATACTTACATGGCTTTATATTCGCTGAGTTTTTTTGTTGCAGGTGAATTAATTTTCAATAAGTCAAAATATTGTTTCATCGAATTGCACAGTTCCAAGACTTTTAAGATTTAGTAAAAAAAATTACATCTTAATCCAAAATAAGTTCCCATTAGGACTAGTAACTCGTTGGAAAATAATAAGTAATAAACTACTGCAATCTTTTTCAATATAAAATAAGTAATATAATTTTGTATTTATAATATTCAACTTGTGTAAGTGAATTTCCAATATTTTGTAATTTGGTTTTTTTTATAAAAAGCAAGTGGCAGGCTATTATTATCGTTAATTCATTTTAACAGTTTTTGTGCGACAGTTGCGTACAAATCTGTTTATTCTTCAATGCTGAAACAATAAAATGGAGCCTAGCAGCATGTAATCGATCCGCTCTTTTTAACCACTACTGCATTTATTACATTGCAATTGTATTATTTATTTGCAAAGAACAAATAATAGCTACTTCCGCCTTCCAATGTTAAATCGCCACATTTCAAATGTAAAAATGTTCTCGTCCTAAAAAGAAACCAATAAGTTACTATGTATCTAATTTGAAATTCCTTCCAGTAGCAGTACGAAGACACGTCGTTTCGAATGCCAACACATCGTAGAATGTAGAACATGATGTATGATGTTTCCTGACGGAACTACAGGCTAAAGCTTTTATTTACTTGCATTGATCTGGGTATTGCACATGAGAAATGAGCGCGCGAGTAGTTGTTTGAATTGGAGTTTTACTACATGCAAGGCTTAATTTTCCAAACAAACGCGAGGAAAAAAGAATTTTATTGTTGCAAACACGATTAGCAAATTGCCTTCCTTGTTTCTATAGGTAACAAATAGGTTTTTAATGGCAAAGCGTTCTTTTAAAAATATTTCTATTTTGTTATTTACGTAGAATACTACAAGCATCCGAGTACTAAATGGCCCTTTATTCTTGGTTTCTCTTAAACAGTTTTGATAGAAATATACTATACATGATGAGTCCAAAAACGGATTAATTTCAGAATTGCATCCGCCAAAACGACAAAACCACAAAATATGATATATAATTCAGGAATCAAATATGTTAAGTGGCCAAATCTAGAACTGTGAAAATGGGGAACGTTGGAAGTCGAATAAACGTTGTCGAAAAAATGCACAAAATTCTCATTTAGCTAAATAATAATAATAATAATAAATTGTTTATTCCTGTACTATTATTACAAACACAAGTAGTATAGATATACCGGGTGACAATGAGACTAGAGCGATGCTTATATCTTCTTTATTTATGAATCGATTTGGATAAAATTTTATACCAAGATACTAGACATAATTTCTTATTGGCTGATAGATATACTCAAAATGGTTAACTTCCGGTTTTACCGGAAATGATACTAACTTTGTTTTTTTAATGGAAAACCCTGTGTATTTTATATTTTTCTGCATCTACGAGTCAAATTACATATGATAGTCAATTTTAATTTTTTTTAAAACAAAAAAATAATTTTTTTTAAAACAAAAAAATTATTTTTTTATTAATTTTCAGTTTCAGATAAAGATAAAGTAGTGCATGATGCATATCGTTAGATTGGTAATTACATTTTCTATCTAATGGCAAAATGGCCCTTAGTAGATGCCATTTAAAAAAGTGACTTTTTCTTAAAAAACGAGTTTAGCAAATTATATTATTTTATTAAAGGTTTGTTATTGACCTTATTGATAAAATAGATATTATTAAGAGTTGCTAGAGTCAATTAGAAAACGTTTTTACAAGTCAAGACCTTCTATGGTAAAAAATAAAATCTGGAAAAATAATTTTTTTGTTTAAAAAAATTGAAATTTAGCAAGACTATTAGCCTATATGTAATTTGACTCATAGAATCAGAAAAACATAAAATATACATAGTGTTCCATTTAAAAAATCAAAGTTGGTATCATTTCCGGTAAAACAGGAAGTCAGCCATTTTGACTATATCTATCGGCCAATCAGAAATTATGTCTAGTATCTTGGTGTAAAATTTTATCCAAATCGATTCATAAATAAAGAAGATATAAGCATGGCCCTAATCTCATTGTCACCCGGTATTTGGGAGTAAATACGTTATACAGGAATCACAAGGCATTTGTACAGGCGCTGAATGGTTTGGTAAGGCTAGTATGTTAACAATGATAGACGCGAACTAAATAATGTGTAGTTAATCAAAAAAACAACAATGTTACCACAGCATTAATGGTAACTAAAATAAAGATTTTACACATATTAAAAACATCAATTTTTAAAAATGAATTCTAAACAAATAACATACCTATTCCCTTAGGAGATCAGTAATCGCTCTTATTTTATATAAATCATTTGAAAGAACGGTAATACACAGGCCGGCCATTTTCAATCCCATTGTATTGGTAACGTTCTTAGTAGGAATATAGGTACAGAATTCAACGGCGTTCGCGGGGAGCGTAGAAGCTAGTAGCCTACAGGGTCTAGGAAATTCACCGCCAACAATTCACCGTCAGCAATTCACCGGAATGCAATTCACCGCCACCACAATTCACCTCAACAAAAATTAACCGCCGCAATAATTCACCGCCATTATTCACCGCAACAAAAACGAATTATTTTTTTTAATTAAACTTGATGTCCTCGATTCCTTGAAAATGGATTAAGTAGTTTGTAAAAATAACTCCCAGTAAAAGTTCAACAAAATTTTTGGTATGTTTCTAAATTTTTAAATTCTTCACAAATAAATTAAGTTTTTGTCGCGGTGAATTATTCTAGTTTACTCCATATATTTCTATATAAATTTGATAATGTTCCTATATCAACATGTTCTAAATTGTATTATTTGCTGGTTCTTATTAAAGTTTTTTAATAAAATGTTTTAATTTTTATTTTATATAACTAAATGAAACAAGTTCAACTAAATTTTTGGTATGTTTCTAAATTTTTAAATTCTTCACAAATAAATTAAGTTTTTGTCGCGGTGAATTTTACTAGCGGTGAACTGCTGCCGCGATGAATTGTCGTAGCGGTGAATTGTGTTTCGATGAACTGTTGGCGGTGAATTGTTGACGGTGAATTGTTGGCGGTGAATTTTCCGGCACCGGCCAACAGCCCTTGCCCCAAGCTGCATATCGCCATGTGGCCAGTTTAATAGAAGCGGCTGTTTGTGGGTAGCACAAGCCGTCGTGTAAACTTCAAGGAAGAGCCATTTTCATTGTGTACAGGGTAAGTCCTCATTGAGATACCATAAATATGTTTTTGAAGCGTTTCGTGGACGTAACATCAGTCGTCATCGCGGCAACACAATTAACAGCCAGGGTATTCCGCATCATGTCTGGTAAATTTCCACGCATCGCACGGTTCAACGTATGGTGACGCAGTTCAGGGCGATTCAATTCGAGGGCATGCTGGAGTTCTCATGCCCCGATTTGTAGGTAACTTAATATGGAAAATTATTGCAGTTACGCTATAAGAGTTCACGTTCATGGCATTTGATGCACGAAATCCGATAGCGGACTTTTATGCAGTTTAATGCTTGAGCTTTTATTTGGGCGCATATTTAATATGGTTTGAATGTACTTGTATGGCAGATATAATTATCATACGCTTGTAAACCTAAATGCGCGTAGCCCCAAGCTATATCAGCCTTGATATCGCCCGTAGAATGTACATTTGTGTTTAGGAAGGGCCAACCATGCTAGGTTTTAATTCTATTTTCTTTGGTTTTATTTATACTGTTTATCTTCATCAGTGTTGTTATAAACTCTTAACCAAATTAATTTTAGTATCGTTAAGAACTTCATTACCGCACTCAGTGCGGTAATGGATATTACCGCACTCAGTGCGGTAATGGATACATATTACCGCACAGTGCGGTAATGAATATTACCGCACTATTTTTGTATGAAGAAATACATTGAACCAGAATTTATTGATGAAGATAAAATATTGAACAATACACGTTTGCTTATGGCACTTAATGATACTCGTTTGATTGACGCGAAACTCGGCTCACCGCCTCGTTTTTGACAATCAAACTCGTGTCGTTAAGATGCTCATAATCAAACTTGTATTGTTAATATCTATTTTATGTGTGTTTTAAAGTCAATATAATTGTGTAAGCAAATTGGCTTTTCTTGTGTTTGAAGTCAGTTTCAGCCCGAGAATACCACAAGTGCAGGCCAGCTTCCTGTTTGTTTGGTAAATAGTTCACTTTCGTAACCACGACTGGAGTATTTTAACAGTTTCAGACTGAGCTAGCGAGGTAAACAAACAGAGCAAATTAATTATTAAAATACTAAGACGTACGAGATGTCTCATTTGAATTTAATGTCTCAATGCAAGGGCTAAACAATCGCATGGTTGGTTACCACGTTGGGCTAATATCCGGGTCAAAATATTTTGATTAAGTATTGTGCAATTATATACAATTACGAGACCACAACTACGGGGTGTTCCCGAAAGGTCTGTACAAAATAATAACACATTCCTGAGGCCAAAATAGGACGATTTAACGCAACTTACCTCTGTTCAAAGTTGCTTCGTTTAGCCGCTAGAAGGCTTTAAAAATGATTAGCGTTTTAAATTTTTTTAAGTCGAAAAATATTTGATAGAGTTTATTCATTTTTTGGCCATGCGTGTGTACCAGTAAACTACAGCTTTCTGTGGAATCAACCCTAATTTCTAAATAACAGGATGTTTAAAAACTTTGTCACAAGAAATTATCCATCCATATCTTTTTAATCCCCGGTATAATCACTACCAATGGTTTTTTGTAGATAGCTACTTTAATTTAGAAGCTATTTCCTCTCTTACAAAATTTTAGTTGGGTAAACGGTTTAGTCACAACAAAATATTTCCTAAATCTCTACAAGCCTGAATCAGTAATTGTAACTTAACACTAGGCTTGTAGGGATTTAGAAAATATATTTTGTGGCTAAACCGTATAACCAGCTAACATTTTTTAAGAGAGGAAATAGCTTCTGAATTAAAGTGACTATTCAAAAAAAAAATTGTAGTGATTATACAGGGGTTTAAATTTTTTTAAAAAGTTAATCATTTTTAAAGCCCTCTAGCGGCTAAACTAAGCAACTTTGTATATAGGTAAGTTGAGTTAAATCGTCCTATTTTGGCCTCAGGAATATGTGTTATTATTTTGTACAGACCTTTCGGGGACACCCTGTATAATAATTTCAAAACTAACGTCGAATCATCTCCGATCATTCAGACCCTGTATATTACCTAAACATTTTTTTCTATTCCTTGACAATTATAGAATACATTAAAATCGTTCATCCAATGGCAGTAAAACTCGTAGCAAAATTCAAAACCCGCAATTTTCTTTTTTATGTGCCACACCAGGTTCAGTTTAAATTGTAAAAATTATGAAGTTGCAAAAAATTACAGCTTGGCAAACCGGAAAGAAACATTAATTGCACCTTCCATTATGTTATTATGCCGGCCAAGGACGCTACTGTATTATTAGCTAGTGCATTTATGCTTTTCTTATTGATGAGATACAATGCACAGCACAACTCGCACATGCGAGGTACCATTAGCTGAAATCGAAAACTTGTATATGCATACGTCAATTAGAAGCAGCATGTATGCCCGTGTTTATTTAACACTAACACTAATGGTTTTCCGCTCAGTCAAATGCCGTCTTTCGCAAAATTAATAGCCCTAAATGAAAAAAATTGTCGTTGCATTTTGTAAGTTCAAATGCATGTTAAATTTAACTTTTAAATATGCACGTTTGGGTCTATTTTGAAAACAACGAGGCATAAACCCAGTAGTCAATTATCGCCGGATGCTTATACGGCTAATTTGGCGAAATAGCGTCACGGGTTAAATTTTAATTGGGTTCTCGTTTCCTAATTCATTTTGTGTGTTCGTGTGCATTTTTAATAATATGCAGTGGGTGTACGTCACAATACCGTCGTCCAATTTAAGACAGCGACATATAAAGCTCGACTTTCTACTTGCTTAATAAAGAACCACGACTGGGATTTCCTTCACCAGTCTTGTGCCAACCCTGGTTTATCACTAAACGAATATTATAAAGTTAAGAGTTTTATTTTTAATATGCAGTGCATGCAAAATAAAGGGCGTTTTGTGTACTATTCCGTTGTTCCATTTGCAAATAAAAATATTAATTTTTAGTACAATTAACTTCATGATGAAATCCATATCCATCACTCATCAGAGTCGAATCCATTAATAATCTCAGTAAGCATTTTCTGGAAAACTGTTAAATCTATCGAGTAAAATCAGAAGCGATATACTAGTAGTTTAGAGTTTTATTTGGCCACAATTTTTTACTGATTAAGAGCAAGTGTACGCTAGTATTTTATGTATCAGTTTATGCCGGTTTATGCTTTTCGGTGAAATATATTTGGAAGATACGTGAAATACTAAGGAACAGATAGACGTGCACAATTTGAACTACTTTTAGTACTACAAGAGTATCAAATTCGCTCTTAAAATCATAAGCTTACTATTATTCAAAAACTAAATTGGCGTTTTTGTATTAGATACTAAACGATGGGTTGTATTCACTTAATAAGAAAACTGCAATCCATAATTTACTTCTTAGTCCTTAAAAAATCCGGAATTGACGATCCTTAAAAATAATACTTATGCATTAATAAAATTAAATGTGGATTTCAAGTAGTAGTAACGGATTTGATGAAAAGTTATATCTATGAATTTACAGAGCTCCAAGTAGTAATGTAGAATTAAAAAGCCATCGCAATTTTCCTTAAAAGATTACAGCACCAAAATAGCACTTGACAGTTATTATTGTCATTATCCCTAATTGCCAGGAAAGTGCGTCACTTATGCAATTTTTAATTATGACAGTTTGGCCTCGATTAACTATAAAATTGACATTTTTAATACCCAATTACGTCCAAGGTTAATTGTAATAAACTAAGTTATTAATTTAAAGCGCTCTAATCTTCTACTGTGTATTAATTATATATCAATGTGGTCGATGCTTTTTATGTTACGTAGGTAAGTAAATAAATAATGACGGAAATAAAAATGACAGTTATTTCCATTTTTTAATGAACTAACGGTAGATTCATTAGTTTGAAGTATCATTGGTCACGCCTTTTTTGTTATGCAACTACAAGTTTAATTGATCGGCAATAAAATAAGAAGTTATGTTCGCTGTAAGTTCAGTAATTGGTGAATCATCCAATTTAAAACCTATTTTTATCAAAGTTGCTCACTGACAAATGCACAGTTACAAAGCTTACCGGTTTGTCACTGGAGAATAATTAGAACAATTGGTATCATATTACTGTTGTTATTTTTAAATTGTCGATAAAAACAGCCTTTAACATTCAACAGCACTTAACTACAGAATGATGCACGGCGTATAAATAACATGATAGGTACTCAAAACAATTGTGATATAAACAAGTTATACAAGGTAATGCAAAAGAAGTCGAGTATTATTTGGAAGCAATGAATATAGTCGGTTCGGCCGACCCTGCAAAATTTCCTAGGGCAACTTTTAAGTAAGGAGGGATTAACAGTTGAAATACTGAACATCCTCTACCTACATGACGGATTCAGTTAAGTAGGTGGCCATAAACAAAAGTCTTTCTAGATGTGAATAAGTCGATGTAAAATGAGCTTAATTTTTTGTAAGGCCGTAATTGTTTCGTTTGAATTTTGCAAGGTCGACCGAACCGACTATACTAATGATATAAATAAATATGCTGTGCGAAAATATTATTTTTGAGGCCAAACAAAACGACTATATTATAAACAAGATAAAAATGGCAGCATAACCACGATGGTGCAATTTTTAAATCAAATGGTAAACCTAAAGCAAAAAGTTATTAATAAAAAATTAGAGGACATGATTTATGTGAAATGAAATTAAAATTTGTTAATAGTTTTTTCTGCACATCTATACAATAAATACGCATTTATGCGTTAAAAAATGCTTGTTATTACTTCCCTAAAAGCCAAGTAATCCTTGATACACATGTGAGTGTGTACGTAAAGCCTTCCACATATTTATAGGTAGTCAAAATCTACGAATCAATGGAAAACATAGACTAGCAAACAACATCAAACATGGGGGCATTAGGTACGAAAATATTTATTTTCTTATTACCGAGCACATCGTCTTCGTAAACTATGTTGGCACTCCTATATTTCCTGGTTTCAAAAATTAAAATACGTGTAATGAATACACTGCAAAAATAAAAATTAATAACAAAATTTGTATTGTTATTATTATTGTCGACATAATTTATAATTGATTTTAAATGCAATCCCACTTCAATTTACTACAGCATCAATCGATTTACTATTATCAACTATAAACGTGGCTACGATTCGATGGGGAATTTCAGATAAGCTCCAGGAACACGAAATATAACAGAAACATAAATCCGATTTTAGTTGCTAAGTTAATAAATTAAATTTTCTACTTGGTGCGTGCTTAAAATTTTAAGATCAAAGTTCCGTGGACTCTCAGCATAAAGTTTGGGACTTCTGGAGTTGGGGTTTCATCCGGCGGTTTTCTTGTGCTCAAAGCTTCACACCTTTGCTTAATTATTGATGCTTAATAACTCAGGTACACGCATCAATTGCTTTACCTTTTGTTGAAACTATTGAGACTAAGCGGCTAATTGTAAGTATATTGTAATTAAGAATTATTTCTTGTAAAAGCTACCCATATTATTTATCTTGGCTGTTTTCTATCCAAAAATTTCTCACAAATAAAATTAATTGCAAAAATTATGATAAATGTTTAAAGAACTCGTGTATAAAGCACATCGAAATATATACCGTACAACTACGAACTAATGTAATAAAAAAATAACCACGACCTGGCAAGTTGTTCAACTTCTTTTAATTAAATATGTAAAACACCTACGAAGGTTAATTAACTGGATAACATTACTCTCCACAATTTTTCGACAATTATAAATGTATATATTCGACATTTGCATACAGGGCTATTGTAGCTTTCTCTTATTTCCTTAAAACTTGCTGTAGTAACATTTCCAAACCCACAGCATTCGCAAAGGTTCAAAATTTGCTAATTTTAAATGCCCACGTGCCTAATATGGAACTTAATAGCAAGCGCGTGGGACACCCTGTATAAGGTCGACGGACAATTTAGGCTGAATTATTGTTATACCGGATGCCTTACTGCACAAGACGTGCTATTCTCATCACTTCCACATACTTAGTTTCAATTACTCACATTCCGTCATGCCAGAAAAAGAATCTCATTTATTTTTTAGGTGGCACTCGGTTTTGGGATTAATCTCGGTGAATTTCTTGAAAATTGGATTATTTTTCAGGTTTTTTGGGAAAAGGTCTTATCTTATTATATGTGTAAAGATTTATATACAGGATGCGTATAAAGTATGGAATAATTACTGATTAAATTTCTCTTTTAAACAAATATTTTAAATAGTGTTGATTGAAATTTAGGCTAATTTTGGCGCAATCTCGGCGCAATCATATATATTTTGTTATGCATTTCAACATTGACGTTTCCCTGTAGGTGTAGCGTTTCTCCAATAGTTTAATAAATATTTTTCAAAAATATTGTTACATGCTTGTGTTTGAAAAACACAAATATTTACGTGTTTTCTAAACTGTGTTATTCTAACACAATTGTCTTTTGATGACTCGTAGAATAGTGTTATTTATTGTAAATCGTGTAATCGAGTTGTAATTCTAGGCTAAATAGACATTAAATATAAAAAATACTTGTTTGCGATACTGAAGACAATTAAAATTCATTACAAATACAGTGAAACCTCTCCATAATGGCAGTGTCGGCTCGCTACAAGAGTTTTTATTTCGAAAGAGACATTTTTTTGTATTTATTTTCATCGTTCTCAATTTAACGCTTAAACAAAGGATGAGTAATTATTATTTCATAAATATTAAATGTCTATACGATTAGCGCAGCTTGCTTTTACGGATCCAAGGAGTGGGCTCCTCAGTTTTTCGACAGTTATAGACTACATCGGTTCGCAGAGCAGCAAGAACTAAGTTAAAAGATAAGGATATGTTAAGATTCAATGAGAGCCATCGAAGCGAAGGCTCAAGCAGCGTCAGCCTCAGTCCGACCGAACCGCTGCGATAACGCTTCGTCGATTTCTGATGAGGCGTGGAGAATATGAAGGCGGTCGAGTGTAACATTCCGACAGAAGAGACGTTGGTATTTTCCCAAAATAATTACGGTATGATCTACTCGTATGTATTTCATTATACTCATAATAGTTATTATTGGCCTGCAAAGCCTGGTATATTGTTTCAGGGATTCCAACTTTTGCCAACCCATATGCGAAATATTTCTATCTCGGGATATCGGAATCTGTCGTTGTGAGGGGTTGGAAAATTTATTTTACACTGGGTGGCTAGCTCTACCATCAAAATTCTCCACGAGCCGCCACTGATCTGGGATACATTAGTAAATCGTTTTAATTTTTCAAATTATGCCACTGCATAATTATTGACATCCATTGGGAATCATCTGATAGTCGGTTGTAGAGAGGTGCCCGTTATTCCGAGGTCTTTTTATGATATATTCCCTAACGCTCTGTACACTAAAAACCGTTCGTTGTGTAGAGATATCAGTTAAGAGAAATTTATCTCTATATATACACTAACATTTAAGAGCATAAAATCAATTGCAAAAACGCCAAAAATTATCAAATATTTGCATTAGTAGTTATTGAGTGGATACCAATAAATGATATTTTTAATTTTTTCAATTTTATATTAAATATTTTTAAGATAAAAGAGTCTACAATTTACAATGCCGAAAATATCATTATTTGGCTATTTTAAAATCCATCAACAATAGTTATTTATGTATCAGAAGTACTAAGTTCTATTTTTCGGTTGAAAATGTAGCTGCAAAACCAACACACCGTGCATATGAAATTGTTTGGACACTGTTTATATAAACGAATGGTAGTTTTTGTCCTATAGCGAAAAAGTAACTTTTTTGCCCTAGGTCTATAAGTGAAATTCAATTGACATGCAAGTTACGGACATTTACATGGCTGGTAGTACAAAATAGCTACGTTATTAGCGCGTAAGTTAAGGCAACCTGTAAAAACAAATGAAATTATCTAAAGTATCATCTACAATTATTTTCATCTAGTATGGCAATGAAATACTTCCTAATTTATGAATGCAACTACGTTTATACTTAAATGTCAAACCTGCATTCATAAATTAGGAGCTATTCCATAACCGTATTAGATAAAAACAATTTTTGATCATACTATACTATATTGATGAATCATACCAAATTATAGAAGGAAACATACAGCCTTGTTAAGAAAAGCGGTAACCTGTCAAATGCACCAAAAGAAAAATAAATTTATTGCACGAAAAAGTAGTAAATTTCAATTAACACTATTTGTCAACATCAGTTTTTTATAAAGTGAGTATTAAGGTCAGTATTAACCACTATTCTGTACTTTATACTCAATACTCACCCTGTATGTAGGTACACCTGCTTTACTTAGCAGTAAAAAGTCTAGAAAATTAATAGGACGTTTAAATTATGGTGTTTTCTGAACAGCGCTGACAAATTTTACACTCTTGGTATAGTGTTATGATCAAAACATCCGCTTTACTTTAAAAACAATGTAGAGAATTTCAAACAAAAACATAAAAACAACCTGCATGTAGTGTCTAAACGAAATGGTAGCTCGGGAGTTTTGTTTTGGCTAGGACGCGACACTAACAGATGTTTGGGTGAGTGCTAAATTAGAGATAAGCTTCATGGCTGCATGTGTGGTAGTAAAAACAATCCAATTTTATTTATAGTAAGGTAGCGGTAGTTCATTGATGCTGCGGCATGACCGAAATATGAAAAGCCACGTGGGAATGGCGGAAACCAAGTCGGCTTCCCGTTTAAACTTTCTCGACTATTTCGGAAACTCACCTCGATGATGCCTAACGTGGTGATTTCCGCTTGCTCCGCAACACGGCTGCTCTAAATACATAATCCAACTATTTTCAAACTCTGCACTAACTGTATGCGTTTGAAATACGTTCACATCCAGCAGCACGGCTGCCAGGTAGAAAAACTTGGGCCACATTTTTGAAAAGTTTGGCTCGGTGGGTCCTATTCTTCGGTCCTAACTACACATCCATGGGCATCGTCATTATTGCTTTTGCTTTTAGGTTGGGGTCTTCTCGAAATGTTTACATCAGAAAACAATCACAAACGAAAGCGCAGGAGAGGTCGCCCGGAAGCTCGGCATCGTTCAGGGGCTGCAGTTAAGTCGAGTTGAGGCGTGAACCGAAATAACTGCAAAACGTAAATAAACAAAGTTGTTTACGCGAAGTTCGGCACGAAAGGGCCATACAGACCCTCCTGCAAGTCGAGGTCGAACTGATCCGTGCGGCAGGAATTTCAATCGTGGTCTCCTCGAAGTTCTCTCGTTCGGTTGCGCTTTCGGCAACCGTCGCCTGCGCCATCGCCGCAGCGTCTAGTGAGCGTCTGCTTCGCCGATGCCGAAGCTCCCGAAACGGCCAACGGAATGGCAACAATGTAAAAGGACTGCGATGAAAATGCATCCGTGAAATTGAAACGAAACCTGTGAAGCTGCGCACCTCTGTGGAAACTGTTTGCCTCAATTTCGTTTGCTCGTTCTAACTTCCATATTAAAAGCATGCATCTATGACTCTTACGAGCAATAATGGTTCTAAACTTTGAGAATGTTTTGATAGAATTGGTTATCAAATGCCTCATGTAAAAGAGCAAGTGACAATTACAAAATGTTTTATGTAAATACATGGTATTGTTTGAGTAGGAATGCATTCACTCAGGACCGATCGGAGTAGGTCGTAAAAGTATGAGATTTTTCAAAGAGCAGGCCACAAAATGTTTCTGTGTTTTACAAGTGATAATAGCCACGATTCTTCTTCATCTTTCAGATTTTCTTGTTCCGATCCATCTCTTCATCGGTTGTGCTCTTGCATGATAGTGATATAACTGTTGTTACGATTTGCGTTCTTTAATGAAATGAACTATGTAGGAATATACTGTACTTTAGTTAGCTGTAAGCCATCTGTATAATATTTTAAGGTAAAATTCGTAGGAAAAATGTCATATTTAAATTACAACAAGCGGATGTTTAGAAACGTGCCTTTCGTTTGGGAAGCTGGAGATATTCCAATCTCACGAATAGATTAGAGTAAGTTTATGCAGGGTTTACTTCATAAACCGAAATATTGAGTGATGTATATGACCGGTACGTGATTAGAAGAAGCAACGGTTGCAACTCGATCATAAAAATTATTTGCAGCTGGGACCAAATGCTTTTAGTAGAATTGTAATCCTTTATAGCGGTAATTTACGAAGGGTTCGAGCAGGCCACATTTCACCGTGGGAAAGCCTCAAACTTATAAAATTCATAGAACTATTATGAACTGTCACGTCCGTATGTACGTGCCAAAAGTTCAAAATTTAGACCAGCTCTGATAAGTTATTGGGAACTTTGTAAACGCCCACCGAGCTTTCTTGGTCAGAATGGACTTAGAATTAAGTTAGTTAATAAGAAGATGTAAATACGTAAACTTAAGAAAGAACGGTATTAAACTTAAGTGTTCTGTAAATGGCAGAAAAATAAATGCAAGTATTTGTACTTAAGTGTTCTTATTAATCTCGCAACAGTAGCTTTGGTCTTCGTGTCCGAGTGTGTTTTAACTAAAAGGATTGCCAGTCACCCCGACTTTAGGCGTCTCGCAATAGTGGTGATCAAGCGGTGTGATTTATAACTTATTTAAATCGCACGACAAAAGATTTCTTTTGTTTCGAAGTCGGTCCAAGTGCAAGCGTTGAAACATACAAGGGGAAGCACGTGAACAGGACAGAAAAAGCATCTAATAAATTGAGGCGGTAAAACGGGAGCGGTCATTTCGGGGTGCGGCGTAGGTAAAATCCAGGAGCGCCGAGGAGTGAATGCAGGAAATTCCGTCGTCCAACGGGAGCGGTCAATCCGGAAACGGCGTAGAGGACTGGGGACGGCGTCACGTAAGAGTGGAACCGTTGGAAGACCAGCAAGCTTCGAGGAGGTGACGGCAAGGAATCCGTGGAGGTGGCCAAACAATAGGAGGGCGGTCATTCGAAGGGGCGGCGAGGCAGCATTCTGGGAACAACGTCAGTAAAACTGACAACGAAGGAAAACCAGTGTAGTGCAGTAAAAGCCAGTAAAAGTGTCGAAGTGAGTGACGGCGGAACCTCCAGAAAAAAAGTCAGGAAAGCGGCTTCAGAACAGGAGGCGGCGAGTCCAGATCTGTGGGAATAAGACGACAGCACAGCTGGGAAAACAGAAAATTGCAGTTGTGGGTAAGTAATACTTGTTGTTTGTTTCGGAATTATATGGTCTGATTATGCGATTTAGTAAGGTTGTGTATATATTTTTTTGAAATAATAGGATCAGGTATTGCTCGTAGTTGCCAGTAATAGTAAATTTTCGACGGGTTGTGAACTAGTTAAGTTTTTACAGCAGCGATAGGTAATTTACTGGTTACGCAAAATTCCTGGTTTACAGAATTTACATTTTATCAAGTGTTTCATTTAAAAGAAACAATGGTTTCCGAATACAGTATTTTTTCGGTGAACGAATTAAAATACGTTGCTAATCTGTTGGAATTACCGGAGAAAAAGAAAAAGGCAGAGATCATAGAAGAATTGATTAAGGCTCAACATTCGGTAGAGGACATTAAAGTAGAATTAGGTGCCTGGGAGGAAAACCCTCGGAAGGACAAGTGGGAAGAATTAGCTAGCAGGGAACGAGAATTAGCTGAAAGGGAACGAAAAGAAAAATTAGAATTAGTTGAAAAGGAGCGAGAAGAAAGATTGGAGGTAGCTAGATTAGATGCGCAAGTGAAAATTGCTCAGGCCCAAGCTCAAACGGCAAATGAAAATAATGTACATGATGTCAATGCAATTAGGAATATGTCCTTGAATATGACAAAACAATTGCAACCTTTCAAGGATGACGGTGACATGGGATTGTATTTAACAAATTTCGAGCGGGTTTGTGTGCAATTGAACTTCTCCAAGGAATCGTGGCCAATTCGATTGACGAGTGTGTTGTCACCAACAGCGAATGAGGTCGTGGCTCGATTAACAGAAGAGGACAGCAAAGATTACGACAAAGTCAGGGCTAGTCTGCTCAAGAAATATCAGCTAACAGCAGAAGTTTTTAGAACGAAATTTCGGTACGGGAAACGGAAAACTGGCCAGAGTTATGCGGAATTTGCATACCAACTAAAAACCAATTTCCAGGAATGGATCAAGAACGAAGAAGCTGAAGGAAACTTCGACAAGCTAACTCAACTGATGTGCTTGGAGAAATTTTATAGTTCGTTGCCAGGGGAGATGAAATTTTGGGTGGAGGACCGAAACAAGTCCAAGACGATGGAGGAAGCTGCAGATCATGCAGACACATACGTCACCAAAAGAGGACCAGGTACGGAACGGCAATATAATGGAAACTTCAAGACATCGAAAAATAAGTTCGAAACTAAGCCAACGACGTCGAACTTGAAAAATGACTTAGGGAAAAGTCAGGTGCAAACGGAAAGTGTTGTCAAGGAAAACTTGGACAAATGCAGTTTCGACAGACGAAGGCCGGGGAAGTGCTTTGGATGTGGTGCAGTAGGTCACTATAAAAGTTCACCGGAATGTCCCAAAACACAAGTCGTTTTAGCAACGATAGGCCAGAGTAAGAACGAGGAAGGTCTGCTAGAACCTTATACCATAATAGCGAAAGTAAATGGAGTGGAAGCAAAATTACTACGAGATAGCGGAGCCAGCTATGATATCGTGCACACAAATTTAATCAAAGGAGCCGATTATACAGGGAAATATGTATATGTGCAAGGACTCCTGAATGAAGAATGTGTGGCGTTACCAGTTGCGAAGGTAAAATTAAATTTGCCAGAAATTCAGGTGGAAACTGAAGCAGCTGTAGCGAATCGTTTGCCTCGAGATTATACGTATCTGCTATCGAATAGAACGTGGGAGATGCTGCCGAAGGAAAATGATGTGGTAATTCAACAAGTGCTCGCATTAACGAGAGCGCAGGCGAAGGCTATAATGGAAACAGAAAAGGTTCACGATGAAAATAAAGAAACGAAAGAAACGAGTAAAGAGTTCAGAAGACGGAAAAGATTCCGACGAACAGGGAGAAGAAGCGGAAAAGGAGATTTGGTATAAATCACCGAGCCTGGAAAAGGACGAACAAATTTCAATACCTAAATCGGATATCGACTACTCGGACATAACAAAACTTACACCGACAACCTTAAGAATGCTGCAATTAGAAGACCCAAAATTAAAGGAGTATTTTGAGATGGCAGAATCAAAGAAGGAGAACAATGGAGCAAAATTCTACATTGCTTATGGAATACTGCACAGGAGAATTACTGACAAATTGGGTCGGAGCTTTGAGCAAGTGATGGTGCCAGAAAAATTACAAAGCAAGTTGCTAGATATCGCACATGATAACATGTGGATGGGACACTTGGGTTGTAACAAAACCATTGACAGGATCAAGCAGAATTATTGGTGAAATCAGATGGGACGAGACGTGAAAAACAAGATCAAGTGCTGTGACGTTTGCAGGCGCGTAGGGAAGCCCACTGATAGAAAAAAAGCTCCAATGTGTGGAGTGCCAGTAATCACCGAACCTTATAAGCGAGTAAATGTGGATATTGTAGGACCTTTAGCGAAAACCGAGAAGGGAAACAGATATCTACTAACGCTAATTTGTAGTGCCACAAAATTTCCTGACGCGATCCCATTGTAAGTAGCAGATTCTGAAGCGGTGGTAAAAGGGTTATTAAATATATTTTCACGAGTAGGATTTCCATCCGAAATCCAGATGGATTTGGGCACTGTATTTACCAGCAATCTAACGACCGAATTTCTTGACCGATGTTGTATAAAAATCATACACAGTTCAGCATATCATCCGCAATCAAATGCAGTAGAACGATTCCACGGCGTATACAAGCGAATCCTAAGAGCGTTGTGTTACGAAAACGGAAATGAGTGGGATGAATATATCGATCAAGCGCTTTTCGCTTTGAGATGTGCACCGCACGCGGCACACGGATTTAGTCCCGCAGAATTGGTTTATGGACGTCAGATTAGATCTCCATTAAACATGATCAAGGAGTTGTGGGTTGGAAAGGAAACCAACGAACCGGTAGTAGTGTACATATTAAAGTTACTCGATAGGCTAAGGCAAATGCAGGAAATCGCGAAAACGGCGACTTTGGAAGCGCAAACCAAATCAAAAGGTTATTATGATCTGAAGGCGAAGGCTTCATATTACGAGGTTGGCGAGAAGGTTATGTTGTATCAGCAAGCCAGGACCAACAAATTGCAGATGCAATGGACTGGACCCAAAGAAATTGTGGAGAAAATTTCCGATACGAATTATATAATTAAAGAAATTTCGGGAAAACGTAAACAAACTCTTGTCCACGTCAATTTGTTGAAACCTTATTTTGAAAAGGCTGAAGTTATTGCGATAGTAATCAAACAACCTGGGAAAGAAGGAGCAGAACTCGATCTTCCAGAACTGGAAATAGAAGACACCGAAATATTAAGTGCTTCGGAAGTGTTGAAACAAGCCAAAGGGGTAGGAAAACTCACGGAAATCCAAATGAAAAGCTTGGAGGAATTAATCCAAGAATTTCCAGGGTTATTTTCAAATCGACCCGGAAGAACCAACTTAGTGGAACACGATATTGCTCTCAAGGAGGAAAAAATTATCCGAACTCGAGCGTATTCACACTCACCGAGGGTACGCGAGAATATTGACAAAGAAATCGATAAAATGTTAAAATTGGGAGTAATTAGGCCCACTAACAGAGAGTATTAATTGCCTATAATGATTGTGGAGGCTGAAGGGAAAGATCCAAGGCATGTAATCGACTACAGAGCGTTAAATGCTATTACGGTGCCACAGCAACATCCTGTTCCTAATATAGAAGCATGTGTCGAAAAATGCAGCAAGGTCAGATACCTGAGTCTAATCGATGTAGTAAGAGCCTACTGGCAAATAGGGATGACTGAAAGAGCAAGTAAATATGCTGCTTTCATAACTCATCGTGGAGTTTTCGAACCAGTGACGTTAGCGATCGGGCTGCAATCTGCTCCATTTTCGTTTCAGCGGCTAATGGACACCATATCGGAGGGAATGGACGATTTCGCAGAACCATTTTTGGACGATGTGGCGGTACATTCGATGACTTGGGAGGAGCATTTAGAACATCTACGTGCGGTATTCAAGGCAATGCATCAAGCAGGCCTAACGATAAAGGCTAAGAAGTGTGAGTGGGGAAAGGCCGAGGTGATATATCTGAGACATAAAATAGGTCAGGGATTTAGACAACCGTCGGAGGTAAAGGTAGCGGCCATACAGGAGTTTCGACGTCCCCAAACCAAACGGGATATTCGATCATTTCACGGGATCACTGGGTATTACAATCATTACGTCCCGAACTATGCAGACATAGCTAGTCCACTTACAGACGCATTACGGAAAAATGCGAAAACAAGAGTAGAATGGGATGATCAGAAAGAAGTTGCATTCCAAAGATTGAAGGACGAATTAATGAGCCGTAAGGTGTTGAGAGCTCCAGATTATTCCCGCGAATTTATAGTACAAACCAATTGTTCGAAGCGAGGAATGGGGGTGACTTTATCGCAACGAGATGCTAATCAAGAAGAGCATCCGGTACTGTATCTCAGCAAAAAACTTACGGATAGGGAGCAAGCTTATAGCGCAAGTGAACTCGAATGTGCAGCTTTAGTCTGGGCAGTCGGAAAATTAAAACCTTATTTTTTTCTGAGCCATTTTACAGTAGAAACAGATCACTGTCCTTTGACCTGGTTACGGCAGATGAGCAATAAGAATGGCAGATTACTTCGGTGGTCATTAATTTTACAAATGTTAAATTTCACTGTTCTCTATAAACCGGGAAAGAAATGCGGAAACGTGGATTCCTTATCTAGGTATTTTGTTTAGTTAAGTCACCGAGAACCAAAGTATTACTGCCAATTACACCAGATAACTGATGTTAATTCACATAGGTTAGTTAAATTAGGGTAAGCATGATGAGACCATATAGTTCTGAGATTTATGACTGGTATTGCTTAAGTGCGAAAGAAGAACGTCTTGTGGTGTAAAAATCGATAGATTTAAACCCCAAAGACTATTTTAATCCGGGGGCAACTGTTACGATTTGCGTTGTTTAATGAAATGAACTATGTAGGAATATACTGTACTTTAGTTAGCTGTAAGCCATCTGTATAATATTTTAAGGTAAAATTCGTAGGAAAAATGTCATATTTAAATTACAACAAGCGGATGTTTAGAAACGTGCCTTTCGTTTGGGAAGCTCGAGATATTCCAATCTCACGACTAGATTAGAGTAAGTTTATGCAGGGTTTACTTCATAAACCGAAATATTGAGTGATGTATATGACCGGTACGTGATTAGAAGAAGCAACGGTTGCAACTCGATCATAAAAATTATTTGCAGCTGGGACCAAATGCTTTTAGTAGAATTCTAATCCTTTATAGCGGTAATTTACGAAGGGTTCGAGCAGGCCACATTTCACCGTGGGAAAGCCTCAAACTTATAAAATTCATAGAACTATTATGAACTGTTACGTCCGTATGTACGTGCCAAAAGTTCAAAATTTAGACCAGCTCTGATAGGTTATTGGGAACTTTGTAAACGCCCACCGAGCTTTCTTGGTCAGAATGGACTTAGAATTAAGTTAGTTAATAAGAAGATGTAAATACGTAAAGTTAAGAAAGAACGGTATTAAACTTAAGTGTTCTGTAAACGGCAGAAAAATAAATGCAAGTATTTGTACTTAAGTGTTCTTATTAATCTCGCAACAGTAGCTTTGGTCTTCGTGTCCGAGTGTGTTTTAACTAAAAGGATTGCCAGTCACCCCGACTTTAGGCGTCTCGCAATACTGTATAGGAATTTGTAATTCCACATTTTAGATTCGTTCTATCTGTTCTATCAATGTACAGGATTTTGCCATTGCTTTTCACCATGTAGTAGTTGTGTTTCACTTTATCTCAAACGTTTTTCCCTCTTGTCAACAATTGTCAATAGTAACAACTGAGAATGACATTTGACAAACAGTGAAGCATAATTAATGCTATGTGAAGAGCAATAAAAAAACCCTATATCTTCGTCTTCTGCTTTCTCACACTTTAGACTTCAGTAGTCTGTTAGGTCAATCTTATTGTTTGCTATATTATTGTCTGATCCAACTACCTTTTCTTAGGTCGGCCCAGGGCCACCACGTGTAGGTGCATGTGCAAGTTGTTCATCGCGGCTAATCAAAGGGGCGGCACTTTGATTGATTGTATAAGGTGGATACATTTCGATGTTTTTATAGGGAATCTCGATAACTATAGGAGATATAGAAAAATGGACCCCCCATTCCCCTATCGTCTTTTTCAAGAAAAGCTTAATGATACAAACCAAAATGGGCCACCGTATTTTGTTTTCGAGGTATAAACAAAAGTTCGATTTTTTAACATACCGTTTTGTGGCTATATCTCGCTTATTTATGAAAATAGAGAAAAGCAATTTGCACGTTCTTCAAGCACCTTTTTTAGAAGAATGCAGTCGCGTAGTCAGTTTTTCAAAACGGTTTTGAAGTTCGAGTTATACCATAAAGTTGTATTTTTTTATATGGAACTCATAGTTGACTATGGCATCATGGAAAAGAATATTTTTTCTCATTACAGGATGTATATCACAATACATAATACCATTGACTATAAACAGATTTTTTAATAATCAATGATAATACATAGTGTCAGTCTTAAATTTGGGCATATATTGATTTTTTTTATTATCCATTGATGAGATAATGTTATTTTCATAAAAGTGTTTGCATCTTTTCCAACTAAAAATGCGGTTGCCAAAATATAAATATCTCGTATACGAGAGATGAAAATATGAAAATGGCTCAAGAATAATGTATCCTTATTTTTACTGCCCTCCTCTGAAAGACAAAGAAAGTATTGTAATCACGAAAAAATCACTTTCCGAGATTTTTTCAGATCTTCACGTTTCAAGGTCCCTAGATGACGAAAAAGAAGTTTTCTCAATTCCGTCAGTCTGTCTTTCTGTCTGTCTGCCTGTCTGTCTGTCGGTCCGTCTGCCTGTCTGTCTGTCTGTCTGTTGGCAGTATAGCTCAAAAACTATTTGTCGGAGGAAGACGATATTTTGCATACCTACATATTATACTGATGGGGCCATAATTATATATAACAGCAATGAGATAACATAAATAACAAAATAAAATGCTTGAGTAAGAAAGAGATGGCCATACGAAAAAATTATTTTAGTAGGCATGTTTAGTTGACATATGTCATGATTAAATTAAGCGTCAAGCCTACTCGAATATTTGCTACTATGTTTATCTCTTTCTTACTCAAGCAATACGTGTTATATTCTTGTTCATGTTATCTTATTGCTGTTATATCGAGAGATCCAAAAAAAACTGTTCCTCAGCGGGCTGTGGAAATTCAACATATGAATAATATGTTGGTGACACTGTACGTCAATGTCAAATTCGAGGTTATCAGGTTAGGTTTTCCGTCAGTTATGACACAAAATGACGCAAATCCTAACCTGCTAACCTCGAATTTGACATTGACGTACAGTGTCACCAACATATTATTCATACGTTGAATTTCCACAGCCCGCTGAGGAACAGTTTTTTTTGGATCTCTCGATATATAATTGTGGCCCCATCGGTATATCTACCTCGCATGAAACCGGTACAATTTCATACAAATATATACAGGGTGAGCACCTTAAAACTTAAAATTTTGTTTATATTTGCGTTAAGTGGGAAATAGATTAAAGAAGTAATTTGCACATACAACACGCCTTACACTTGACGATATAGAACCCAACAAATAAAAGATAAGGTCGCAAAAAATTCAAAAAGTTTCCACAATAATACCCTTCGCTTAAATACAACCGCGCGACGCACACATCAGCGTGTTTATTTTTCATTCCTAGTAATAGATACAAGTAATAATTTGTACATAGTGCAGGCTTTATTCTTACCAAAAATAGGAGCGAATAGATACAGAATAAATGTTTTACAATACAAAAACGAGGCACAAATTAGCGGTTACTAAATATAGCTGCGACGGAGAAATTGCAGAAGCCTCCGTGGCTCAGGTAGAAATTGCGCGTTCCCTTAGGATATCGCACTAAACGTTCGGGCTGCACATGCTGTCCGCCTGCCGTTCGAATTCGACCAGCGGTACCGTTTTTTTTTTTTGAAAATTTATTTAATTTATTAGAAACGTGAAGATATTTTTAGTCCTAACGTAATTTGATTTTTAAAATTATTTATTATCACAATGACGAGGGAAGTTCTGGGTAAAGCCTTTTACAGATTTTTTAAAATATTGTCACATTCTTCTGTATTTATCTTAATCCGTCCGTTCTCCTTTCGTACCTTTGGTCTTACCACTTCTCTTGCAGCAGGTAGACCTTTTAAATAGTTGATTTCTGAGGCTTTCGGGGCCATTGTCATTAAGTAACTCAGTCGAGTTTCGCCTCTGACGTGGTTCACACGTTGAGTTACCGTGCTCTTCTATCCCTTCCTTTGCCAAGAGTTTCGCCTCTGGCGTGGTTAACACGTTGAGTTACCGTGCTCTTTTGCTTTTTCCTCCTGATAAAGCCCCTTACAAAAGTGGGCGAGATGTTGAGTTCTTTGATCTCAATCATGACACGGTCCAATCCCGGAAGTCGTTTGTTACTTTTAAATAGTTCTTTAGCGTTACTGTTCTTTTTCAACCATTTTGATTTTATGTTGACATTGGCACAGTACGTGGTGATCTCACCCAACATCAGCACTTTTGTATACCCGTGTATCTTCAATAAGTTCGGAACTCTTGTCATTAGCTAATAAGTAGTCGATTCTATAGATATGTCCTATACCGGACCATGTGTATTTATGTATGTTGTCGCAAATTCGTCTAAAGTCGGGGTAACTGGAAATCCTTTTAGTCAAAATACAGTTGTACACAAAGACTAAAGCTACTGTTGCGCCATTATTAAGACACTTAAGTACAAATACTTGCATTTATGTTCTGCCGTTTACAGAACAACATTACTTATTAACTAACTAAATTCTAAGTCGAGTTTGCTCAAGAAAACTTGGTAGACGTTCTCAAAATTACTAATAAGCCTATCAGAGCAGCTCTCCATTTTGAACTTCTATCACGTACGTAAACGTGACATTTCATAATCGCTATATTATGTATTCTACAAACTTGTAGGTTTCACAAGCGAAAATTTGTCGACACCTCGCAAAGAGTATCTAATAAATTTTACAACTCTTCTAAAGGAATTTTCTCTAGCCGGCCTTTTTTACCTAATTTTTAAGACCGAGATGCAACAGTTGAGCTTCTGATCACGTACTAATAATCTAGCTTCGCCCAATTTTTCGGTTTTCGAGGTAAACTCTGCAGAAATTTACTCTTAATTATTCCGTGAGATTCGGATATTTCCATCTTCCCAGAGAAAGGTACGTTCTAAACACCGGCTAAATACTCGCCTGTTGTAACTTTAAGATGACCATTTTGCCTACGAAATTCTACCTTAAAATATTTACGATACAAACTGCTTATGGCTAACTAAAGTAGATTATGTTCGTACAACCGCGTACTCAAGAACGCAAATCGTAACAATGTATTATTTAGGCTTAAAGAATATGTATTCATCATCTTTGTGTTATTGTATCAAACGAAATGACCCATTTTCATTTAGAATAGCTTCATTATGCTTATTATTTGGCTGATGCGCGTTCTTCCTATTGGGGCATTGAAGTCACCTCCTATTAAGACATATTCATTTTTACTTCCTTTTACTATAAAGGAAGTATTGGATTCACCCCAAAAATTCGAAATTGAGTTTTCAACAGATCTTCACGTTTTAGAGTTTCCTGATCCCAAAAAACATATTTTTTTTCATTGGTCTGTGTGTCTGTCTGTCTGTGTGTCTGTCTGTCTGTCTGTGTGTCTGTCTGTGAACAGAATATCTCAAAAACCAAAAGAGGTATGGCGTTGAAACTTCATATGTAAGTTTTGTGTACTATGTAGATGAGACAGCAAGCTTTTGAAGAAAATCGCATAACCGGAAGTAGGTGTTTACTCTTGTGATTTTTCAGTTTTTTTCGATTTTTTCAAAAACGGCTCTAACGATTTTTTTTAAACTTTACATTTTTCTTACATTTTTAATGTGTATTGATGTGAGATAGGTGATTTTCCAGTTGAATACTTCTAAAGTGGGTTTCTTTTGTTTTTTTTTTCAATTTTTTTTATTAACTCCTATTTTAAATAAAACACCCGGTATATTATTACATTTTTGAATTCACCTTAAAATTCTAGAGAAAAATTGTCTCTTCAACTAACGCTCTATTTTGTACCGTTTTTGTAGTATTTGTAATTTTTGAAAATTTTTGACAAATGGCTAAAAATTAAAAATTAAATTTTTTACTAATTATAAGAACACTGTAAAAGGAAGTTGTGTGAGTGTATCACACCAGATTTTTCTCTGTATTATCCAACGTTGTTTGTAGTAGTTGGAGAGCCGGCCCTAAGAATGTTACATCAGAAGGAATACAATACTTTGTCGCTCAACACAATCCTCACATTAACAGTCAACATTTTAAAAACCAATATAAGACGTAAGCTTCAAAAATAATCATAAGGTAAACTATAAAATATTACAAAATGCCAATCATGTAGATAAACTACTTTCATCTTCATAATGAGACCAGTATTAAAAATATACAGCATACGAAATGTAAAGTCCTCACAAAGACGAAGAAAAAAAATAAGAAGCAATTATGGGATCTAGAGGAAAAAATAATGGACAGTGCTGACCATAAACTAAAAAAAGAAATAAATGGGAAAATATTAGAAAATACATAAAAGAAGAGCATTTAAAATGGCTGAGACACATACATAGAAGCTATTAAAGTCGTTGCAAAATGAGTGAAGTGGAGGCAAGAGTAGAGGAAACCCGAAAACAGGATGGCGGGATTAAGTGGCAAATGATCGAGAACATATGAAAGATAGGAATAAGTAACTGAAAGAAAAGAACACAAAACAGCAAGCAATGGAGGTATATAATCAAAGAAACAAAAACAGCTATGAAGAAAGAGCGGGAACAGAGGAAATTGATCTTCCCCAAAAAATCGATTGCCATGTATTTTTTCAGGGCTAAAAGGCTTAGAAGAATAATAACCACTTTCATGTCCATTTACATATAGACCGCTGAATGGTTAAATCGCGAATTTAACAAAAGTACATATATGTTTTAGATTTTCTGGGTTTCTTCTAGAATTTCGCATTTGTTTAGAAGGTTATGTCTCGTCTCAGAATTTAATTTACAGATGTTATATAAAAAAACATGAACTGTTGTGTGCCAATTACCTAAATAAAACTTTATTTTAATTTTAGTTTAGGGATCAAAAATAAATACCTTCATCTCTTGCCTCCTAGTCCTAGTACCCCTAGTCTAGGGGCAGAGAGAAGATAAATCAATTCATTTTGAATGATTTTTTCCATGACAATTTTCGGCTGATCCACCTACTCTCAATAAATGTTCAAATACAACACTATCAAATCCGACAATTGTTTTAACAAGCTTTAACAATTTTTGTTGTTAGGTGCATATAGTTTATCAGATATTCCATGAAAGGGCAAACGTTGATGACTTAGAAACTGGACAATGGCAATTAGGCGTTCTATTATTCTCCTCCAGTTCCAAACTTTTGGATTTAATAATATTTGTGGCATTGAATCAATTGTCTGTTCTAATTTAAGTTTGTTTAATCAACTCCTGTTATGGTTTTTAAATTGTTCGTGTTGATTAAACTAAATGTACATATAAGTGAAACATTGTTCAGTATAAAAATTCAGCAGACAATACAGCCGTTTTCTCCTACTAATATTCTATAGTTTACCTCACTTTTCCGCATTTGTGCCGCTCCAAAGAACTTGCCGCTCCGTGCAAATACACATCTTACGTTTTGAATAAGAGAACATAAGGAAAAATTTGTCAAAAGCATTAATTAGCCTTTTTAGTACTAACATTCATATTATCGAATTTGAAGTATATTTCATATACACATTTCTGAAAGTATTTCACTTATTTTCAACAAATTCTACAGACAATTTAAATGGCCAATCTGAGGCTCATGATATACAAAGATAATCGGCTGTCAAAATCTTGTTGTATAAAGATGTTAGACGATGGTATATTATCTCACCTATACTTTTTAGTATCTACAACAAATATGTCATGACATCGGTAGGTGGAGTACGACTAAATAAACGGTCAAACTATGGATCATACATAAACCATGGAAAACTAAATCGAATAATCGAATACAGAAAAAGCAACAACAGAACATGTAGTTAAGTTTTCTTCATACGGAAATACAAATGGCGAAATTCTATTGGCAACAAGCATTATCACCAGATTGAATTGTGTTGGTATATAAGCTTCTGGTTATTACGAGTATTTTTACCTAATGCAACTCGAAATGTGAGGTTAGGTTTAATATTGACTGGTTGACATCATAATATGGTACTTGCAAAGGTTAACAGTTTTACAAGAAAACACGTTTAAACAAAGCCGAATGGCATACATTTCACTTTAAAAGAAAAAACAATGAGATTTAATCCGTATGATCCGTATGATGTAATGTATTTAAAACAAATGGGAGTGCATTCGAAAATTAGTACATTTTTAGTTCAACCATTTTAAAAATAAACATCTGCTAAAATAACAAATAAAATGAGAAAAAAACAAGAACACAATTGTAATGTAAAAAAATCTGTAAAGGGCTTTACGGAACTTCCCTCCCAAGTGGAAGATTTGAAACTAGAAATTTTAAAAATATTAAAGAAAGGTAGAAAGAGAAAGCAGATAAGTAAGTACGCAAGTGAGTAAAAGAATATATATATTTGTTGTTTACCGTCTATCTATTGAATCAATGTACCAATTTTCATCAAAGATAAAAGCTTAAGTTGTGTGCAAACTATTATTTCGTTCAACAAATGTGAGATAAAGCAAGAATAGACAACATTTAATGTTTTTAAGATCTTTACCATGTATCGGTTGCGTTGAAAATATACCTATTTTCGACAAGCGTAAAATTCTAAGCTATAGTCTATACAAAATTAGAATTGTCAGATGTTAAGGACGAAGAATAGGACATTTGGAAAAAAATCATATTCAGTTTTCTCAAATAATTTACTATGTAAAAAAATAGTTACTATAGTTAGGAACTTAAAAATATATTAAGAAATATGTAAGCGTTGCCTCATAAGGCAAGTTGGGCCTAAAAAATTAATTCAATTTAATTTAATCACCTTTATCTAAATCTTCATCGTCTTTTTCGCTAGACATGTCCACATTCGTGTAAACGTTTTTCATTTTCTTTTATTTCTTTATAAAATTTTAAACATGAAACATCGTTATAATTAATAAACTAGGCTCATAATACCTCAGACACTGGAAATGCTCAACTTATTTTTTTTTTGTCTACTGTTTGCTGATCGTAGAAACTATTCTTTCTACATTACAATTTTGGAAGCTACTGTAAAAATAATTGACAAACTTCTAATCATAAATAATAAATCTGGATGAAACCCAACAGTATTTGTTTTAAAATATTTTATCCACTTGAGCCAGGTAATAAAATTTTTAAAATGTTCTATATTGAGATCTTCTTCTACAAATACCTTAAAATTGTATTTTATAGTTTTTTGATATGTGCATCAAGTGTTTGTGTAAAATTTAAACCTTAAATAATTAAAAGTTGGCGAAACTGAAAAAGAAGACAATCTGAGTATATATAAAAAAAAGAAAGAGAACAACATAATTGTGTTAAAAAGAGAACGCCTATGCAAAATATTATTTTAAGATGTCCGTTGTGTATCTGCTTAGTCTAGAATATACCTATTTGCAGTAAGGCTAAAAACCTAAGCTATGCGCAAAATCTGGAGATTTGAAGCATTCTTAGGTTTATTACAATACTTCCTTCTCCGGAAGCGAAGAAAGTAAAATGTACATATTATTATGTAGCCAACAGAACATACTATAAATGAACATATGTTAAGAGGTTAAATAGGTAATATAAATAAAACAAATAAATCAAAATTGGAAGACAAATAAGATAATGGGAACTTGAATAAGAAACATAAAACGCAATTCTAACAAATCAGTACATAGTATTATAATTTGAAACTTGAAAATTTATATACCTATTACCTCACCTTAAAAGTGTAATGGATAGATTTATTTGCTTTTTGTGCCGCAATTTCTGAAATATATGGTTCAAATGGGATGGTTTGTGAGAGGCCTATTGAAGCTGCATGAGACATTTTGCCTAGACACTTAGTCGACCTTATAAAATTCTGAATTAGTTTTAATTTAGAAAATGATCGTTCGTATAGAATGCAATATGTAGACCAGATTGAGCTCAATTCCCTTTGTTTATGTAGCATTATTTCGAATAAAATTGTTAATATTAGATGTTTTTTTTAAATTTCCTGCTAATTTAGTTTTTGCACCCCTTAAATCCCTAGGCAGAGGCCTACTCGGCCTATACCTAGTTACGGCCCTGGACCACTAAAACGATGGACAAACGAAAGAGAAAGCTAAAGCCAACACTCTAGTCCACCAAGCAATATCTAGTATCAAACGAGGAAAAATGGCTATTATAAATATTATAAAAACAGTCACAAACAACAACCGACAACTCTCCTCCGTCACAACTCCTCCGTAAAAAGAAATGCGAAGAAAAAGAAAACCTCTTTACGAATCATCACTCTTAAACAACGTTTGCAATTTTTTTAATAGCAGTATTTAGAAACTAAGCGTTCTATTGTCTCGGATGCTTAGTATTTTATAGCAATCTGATAGTGGAACATTGTGAGAATGTTAAATAGTAAAATACCCTTGAAGATGGCACAAATATAAATTTAAAATACAAGTATTAAATTGCTCTTACTTGAAAAACCTAATAGGCTTGAAATTAACGAAACTAGCTACTCGAATAATCAAAAAAGGATGTGAAAGCATTAAGATCCACTGCAAACTAGTAGCTGGCCCGGCCATCTAATTTTAGTAAATTTCCATCGTTTGAAATCCCGATTATTGCTGCAGCTCCGAACATAGGCATGGCCAGACGCGATTATTAGATAAACCAAAGAGGAATAGAAGGTAAGTTCCTTCTTTAGCCATCACCTGTCGGTTGGTCTTCTGGCCAAGGCCGGCAGCTGACGTTGGAGGGGCGTGGCCAAGTGGTTCAGGTAGTTTCATAGACGCAAATTATTGACGGATTTAGGCTAAGAAAGTAATTATAAATGGCACAAGCACGCCAAAATGTCTTCATTAGCGGACGCTGCGCAGGACGTTGCCTCGCGTTTTTAGGTGCTCGCGCATTTGATTTACAGCGTCCTTTCATCCGAGCATATTAAAGCGGAGAAGTAGCTACACATAAAAAATATACTTTATTATATTATTATATCCCAGGCTGCGAAATCGGCAACTCGTTATAGGATTCCGATGATTTGCGCAAGGTTAAGTTCAGCGCAAGCGGCGCTTCTTTGAGAGCAAATTGTTTGAGCGCGCGGCTCTTAAAATTCAGGCAATATGGCAGGCAGGGCGATGCAAAATGCTAATTCGATACAAATGATTTAATTGTTTTTAGATATATATGGATGTCTTCATTATTAGATAAGTATAAAACGCTATAATAAAAAGTTATTGGTAATCTATAAATTGTGCAAGCTGTCAAAAATAATTAAGGAAGCGTCCCATCGAAAGGCGATTCTTCTTCCCATTATGTAAATAATATTCTTAAGAACGTAATCTGAGAAGCTTGATTGCATTTTTTTCAGATTTAAAGTATGGAGCAGTAGCGAAACATTGTGCTCTGGTGAACGGTGATTTATATTCTAGATTTTATAGTTAATATGAAAGCTAGTAAAACTAAAGGGTGAAAACATGAATTGTGAATTATATATAATCAAGGGAAGGTCAAAATTTGAAGATGCCCTTTCTTAAGATCCTAAATTAAATGCATTTTTCTTTTATTAAAAAAAAGAAACATTGGATTTTACAAACAAGAATGCGAAGCTTTGCGTCGGTCGTTGCGAGTCGATCTATTATTACGTTATTGACACATTATATCCTTTGATTTAAAATTTTAATATAAAAACCTTAAAGAGATCGTTGAAAAGCCACGAAAGCGACGGAAATGCCAGAAGATGACAGTTACTGCCAACATATTTACCATAAATTATTTATAGAAGAGTAGTAGTGTGCAGCTTCAAACGTAAAGTGACAGGTTTTTGAGCAGAAAAGTCGAGTTCCATTCAATAATGGCAACAAAAATCTAGTGTCAACTCCTATACTATAATTTCTGTCGTTGGCAACCGTGAGGTCTTAATATCTAATACCTTCTCGAAGATCAGAAGCTGATGGTCCTACAGTGGCGATGTGATAACAACGCTCACAGCAACAACTTATAGAGGAAAAACAGGTATGTATTTAAAAGGACGCCGATATAAATTGTTACAGTGTTGAAATCATTTAGATGCAGTCAAGAATTGTATCGTATAATTTTTTGCTTAAATACATACAGATGCAGTTTATAGGTTTAGAGTGACCTGCAGTTCCTAGGTGTGTGTTTGGTTGCATATTCATTTTTGCATTTTTGGATGATTTTGAAAAACCTTGATAGTACGATTTCCGGCGGCCATTTTATGAGACTGATGTCGTGAGATTATTTCCTCCTGGGGCTGCATGTGATTTGGAATTTTCACTTTATGTGGATCAAGTAATTCCAAAATTATTGGTGAATTCTGTGATCAGCCTTAGGAAATGCTGTGTGAAATTGCTGGAATGAGGCCAGTTATACTGGGATAATTATATATTTCTGCAAATTACTCACTCGATGCCATCCAACAGCTCTGGTATGTTATTTGTGGTTCCGTTTTAACATCGAGTTCGATATCGTGTAAATTTAAGGTCTCCTAATTGGTACGCTTAGTACTCCTACTACGTTTTCCGCCTTTTCGGGTTTAATTACGCCTGTAGCATTGATGTCGCTTGCCAAAGCACCTCGAGCACCAACCCCCACGCTGCGCCGTTCTGAGCAACCTTCAACCCATGTGGTATTCTTCAAATGCACGACTTCTCCCCAGTGTGACAACCACAAGGTTTGCACCCGTATGAAAGTTAGAGAAAAACCTGTCGCACTTGAGGTTATTTCCAACTAGTGGACAGCATCTCCGTGGAACTACCCTGCATGGCTGCTATGATAAAGCTGCGCTACTGTGCATCCCCAGGTATCTGCTAGCGTTAGTCATCTCATTGTTTAAACTAAAAATATCATTCGGGCTAGTTTGGTGAAAGCTTATGCGATGTGCCTACCTTGTTTAATGGTAATCTGCCTAAGCGATGTTACCGGGAAATTAAGAAATTCTGTGTAGCTATCTGCGACGTTAATTTTATGTATTCAATATCTTCTTCGGTTGGCAATGCTGCCTTTGTTAGCAATTTTGGTCGCGTTCAGTAACTCAACATTTTGAAATTTAACAAAACCTTTGCGAGGGTTTTCGGTAGGGATGCACCGATACCGATACTCGGTATCGGCATATCGGCCGAATTAGGGATATATCGGTATCGGTCATATCGGCCTTCCTTTTGCCGATATATCGGCAAAAGTGAATTTCCTTTCAATATTTAATATTTTAATATTTATTATAATGAACAATAAAATGTAAATAATCATTGTGGAGTATAAAATATAACTACATACTATCTAATATTGAAAATTCATTTTTTGTAAATTATTATGTAAAAACATTAGGCTCTCCATCCAGTGTGTTGCACCATGCAGCGAAATATCTTCCAGCTTCTGGAATGCACTGCATCAGCAAAAAAGAAAAAGGTAAAGGTTCAGGGTCGTTTAGATTCCCCCAGCTGGGGGCCCCTTGCGTCCCTCTTCAGCCAATAACGGGAATATTTCATAATGGGTGGAGAATGCAAGAGAGGCCAGGAAAGGTGGAGAAGTACTGCCCCGACATTCGCTTCAGAGAAGGTACTCTGTTGACTCAGGAAAACCACCTAAAAACCTGAATCAAAGAAGGCGGCCAAGGGAATCAAACCCACGACCTCTCGAATACTAAGCAGACGTGGTAACCACTAGTCCACAGAGCTCGGTCCATCAGCAAAAACATTCGATCAGGCGATGCCATTTTAAGGTCTTGCATCATCAGAAGTTGTTAGCAATACTAACTAATAGGTCAAGAAAAAAAATGACTGTGTTAAATTGCGTTATTAAAACGAAATGATAAGAAGACAACTCCATAAGCAAACCTAAGCTAGAGTTCGTATTTAGGGGATTGCCCCGCCCGAATCAAGCAAGCAGCGGCGCACACGTGCTTGCATGTAGTCAAAAAGTAGTGGAGAGAGCAATGAGAATATATCGGCCGATATATCGGCGTATCGGCCTCGATTATATCGGTATCGGCCGATATATCGGTATCGGCCAAAAAACCCGTATCGGTGCATCCCTAGTTTTCGGAAGCTTGAATGTTGCAGTTAACACCTTGTGAGCGCTTCGAATAGATCGCGAGTAGGTAAATTAATTGATCGTTAAAGCGATTTATTGAGAACTTGAGAACTCCCGTATTCCGTTATCGCAGTTCTAATGTTTGAGTCACTACCGTAGAGTTCTGTTTTTGAATTCAAATTATTAACAGAAAATCCTTGTACATTTTATAAGTAAAACTAAAATTACATCTACTATTCCATTTATAAACAAACTATTCTATCACATATTTGTATTGCCTTTTTCAAGTATGGTGCAGAGTTTGTATGTGTACATACTGTAAATAAATAATTAGGTTATTTCAAGCTATGGTATTTTCTGTCTTTTATTATTTTTGTGACACAGCTAAGTGGTTTAGGAACTTACACGAACACCTGTAGGTTTTCTGGTTTGAACCGTTTCGAGCCACTGGCGCTTCCGGACAACCCCCCATTCCTGCTCAGGAACTAGCTGACGAAAATTTGCTACACTACTAGACAATTCCTAAACCGCCGTGTTGTGAAGTATATATTATTTTCTTTTTCTTTTGTGTACAAATAAATTCCCCGTGTAGCAAATAACACCATATGAAAAATCGAAAAATCGCACCAAGGGCAAAAGATTCTATTACTCTCCTTATTTATGAATTACTATTTGTCTATTTATATTTGAACTATTATCTGTTTTTAAATTATTATAAATTTAGTCAAGATTTGGTTCAGGAATTCCTTGTTTATAAAAAGCAAGAGAATCTTTACCGTGTTCCTTGGAAAGGGGTGTGTGTGGGGGGGGGGGGGGTGTAGGAAAGAAGTAGTACTGTTTATGACACAGTTTTACGACCATAAAGTAGGTCTTTATCATACTGTATGTATGTATTATCTGTTACCTCTTTCTACTTATTGGTGTAGAGGCTGGTGCTTTGTATGCTTGGATTTGGCGGTGCAGTGCTCAACTTTCCCAGATTTGGGTTACAAACTTGGAGCGCGCGTTTTGTGTACGTAACAACCATTATGTTAGGTGATGTGTTGACCTTCTTAGGACCGGTTGCAGAAAGCAATGTTAAGTCTGGTGTTAGCTAACATCGCGTCAAAGTGAACAAAATCGCATCAAATTTTGTTTACTAATGTATTAGTTACCATAAGCATTTGAGATTTGATTCGTTTTTGTTCACTTTGACGCGATGTTAGCTAACACCAGACTTAACATTGCTTTCTGCAACCGGCCCTTAGTCTATCTCTTAGGACTGCGGTTCTGAGTAGATCACAGTTAATTTGGTCTCCAACTGCGAATCTCACCGAACCCGATACCGATCGCCAAGGCTGCGAAAAAATTCCTCCCACCGTAGATTCGAACCTAGGACTTCCTTAATGCAAGCCTAAAGCTCTTCCAACTGAGCTATTAGGCTTCTTCTTTTTATAATACTAATAAAATAAAATAAAATAAAACTTTATTGTACTAGTTTTATAAAGAGCTACTTTACTGCCGCAAAACTATATCTATCAATTTTTTTTCTGTCAGAGAATAGATGTCAAATTTATAAACTCAATTTTTCGATTTAATCTGTTTTTATTGACTCGTTCTCTTTATTGACCTCACTCGCAAAGCCCACTTGGCCATAAAATAGACTCGTCCAATAAAGCCCTAGAGTATGTATATGTTGTATCATTAGTGATTTTGCAATGCTGTACTAAACCACCAACTTTTTAGTTATCATTATGAATACCAAAATGATAACCTTTTTTACCGGTAAAAATACTTTTATCCAACACCTCCTAGTTATAATACTGTTATTAGATCAATTTTAGACTCTAAAGTGACCCATAATCCACTAGTGAGATAAACCATAACCCACTAGTGAGATAAAAAAACCAAGTCCCTCACTACTGTATTGGTGCTAGCACTTTCAAGCTATCCACAATTTGAAATTTGCCGGTTAAATTTTGTGTCAATTTGTGTCAAATGACAAACAAAACCTAATCTACTAACCTCGCATTTGACATAGACTACCAATACACTTCAATACTGCCAAACGTAGGTGTAACACGAATCACAGGCGACTTTAATTATATATGTATTTGATCTCTTGGTACCTACTTTCCAATTTGTCATTACAATGTTTCACGGCTGTCACTGCAAAACTTATGTTTTTTAGATATTTATTAAGTTGACTTTGCTCTCGTGGATTATTTGTAATATAACACACATACTATAAATAACTATTTTCAAAAACCATTTCCTAAAGGAGGCTATTATTTGACATATGTCAAAAGCGTGTTGTTGTTGCATACTATGCAATAAAAGTATTATCTGTCACTTTATTGCACACTTCTGTCAAAACTGTTTAATAAATGTGGTGAGTTTTCAATTTAAAACAATGACAGCTTACCTAACATGATTTTTAATGAATTTGAAATGACGTTGACGTTTTGTAATCTCTTTTAGCATAAATATGTGGTAGTCGAAAAAATTATGTAGACAACTCGTACCTAGAGCTTCTTTTTGGACTTGTGAGATTTAAAGAATTCGCCTTCGGCTCATTCTTTAAACTTTCTCACCCGTGCAAAAAAGTGGCACTTTAGCTACTCGTTGTATAAATAACTATTTTTAACGTTGCCATTGATGACAGGAAAAGTACTTTTCTTACTTTTTGTATGTACACATTGCAAAATGTGTGTTTTTTTCACTCGTATATGTGCAACACCTACATTATACAACTTGTTTTATAAATAACTATTTTTTCGACTTATTTTTCATTAGTAAATAACTCCTGTTTATAGAATTTTTTGATCGTCAAAATTAAAAATACTTCTCTTTTAGCTGTGATCTTTATACGAAGTGTACTGTAAGTTTGAGACTATAGGTACAGTATTAAATAATAATTTATTGTGTGATAACTACGTTCAAAATACAAAAAAATACGTTGAGTACATTCTAACGAGAACTAAATTTAAAAATCAGTTTAAAATGTCAAACCGCAATTGCAAATACAAATGTGCCTGCTTTTTTTCAATTTCACATCATTGATATTCTTAAAAGTAACAGTTTTAAGTTTTACGATAAATCTATTTCCAGAAAATGTTAATCGATAGTATTTATGGATGCAGTTTTTCTTTCTGAACAAGAAAGTTATTTATTTACACTTTAGCTCTAAAATAATTGTGGGAGCAAATAATTTAACATTTAAATCGATACGCTGCGCCGTGTAAGTTTTCCCCGGTATACTGTTATTTTCCTCTTCTTCCCAGTTAAGTGTTCAGCTGAAAGCTTTTGACGTTCTCGTAATTACAATGTTATATTAAAAAGAAAATTAAATAACCTATAAAATATAAACACAGTGTGTCCTACTTAAGTGTAACACCATTATATTTTGTGCAGTTTTTAACGGATTTCAACCGAATCCTCCTCAAAGATAGCGCACATTATGGTCTATTTGTGGCCAAAAACCAATTCGCCTATTTCAAACGTAAAGCCACCTGCGATTTCAATATAAATTTTATCTACGACCACTACTAAAAGTAGGCCTTTTAGCGCTAGCTTGTTTCAGTAAAAGTGACGTTTTATAGTTTACCGTGTTTAAAGAAATCAGCTGTTTACTTTTAGCACACGGGCTAAAAGTGAAGTGAGGTTATAAAACTACAATTTCGAACTGCAAGTGAAGTTGTAAAGCTATTCTAGTTGCTTCTTGCGTAACAGGTAAAGCGTTTTTGAAATAATTAAAGCGTTAGGTAATGACTACAGTCATATGTGGAGTATCAATAATTACATTTCGTACCTCACCTTGACAGCACGGGCGTGGCCAAACAATCGCCCGCGCAGCGTAGCCTATTGTTCATTATGACATAAATTAAAAGTGTCGCAGATGCGAACCTTTTTTAAATCGATATTTATGGATTAATAACGGTAAAATTAAGGTCGTAGATAAAATATTGTATGCTACGCGTGCTAAAAGTCGTTTATGCGCGAGACATGTTATGAAACTCAGCCTTCGGCTTCGTTTCATAATTTTCATATCTCGCGCATAAACGTCGACTTTTAGCACTTGTTACATAAATAGCTATTAGAACATTTATCTTCATCGGTGTTGTGATAGACTCTTAACCAAATTAATTTTAGTATCGTTAAGAGCTTTATTACCGCCTCGTTTTTGGCAATCAAACTTGTGTCGTTAAAATGCTCATAATCAAACTTGTATCGTTAATATCTATAACAAATCGTATTAGGAATTTTTTATCGGAAAACGTTGCTACTAAAAGTTTGCACACGAAGATTGAATCCAAACTTTGATAATAATTAAAAAGGATTGACACTTAGTTTAAAATAACTTCCGAAAATATTTGAATGGGTTATAAAATATTTTTTCTACGACCATTACTAAAAGTAGACCTTTTAGCGCTAGCTTTTTTCACTAAAAGTGACGTTTTATAAATCAGCGTGTTAAAAGTGCTGTTTACTTTTAGCCCATGCGCTAAAAGTAAACAGCTCGTGTGGAATTTGGAATTTTGAACTGGAAGTGAGGTTATAACGTTATTCTAGTTACGTCTTTCGTTAGAGGTAAAGTGTGTTTTAAATAATTAAAGCATTATGTAATGAATAAACTAAACATTTATAATTACCTTTGATAATTAACTTTGACAGCTACTGGCTGCAGAAACACTCACCTGAGCGCCAAGGCCATTTATTTATTATGACATAAATTATAACTGTCATAAATGCAAATCTTTGTTAAATCGACATTTATGGATTAATAACAGTAAATTTAAGGCCGCAGAAAAATATTGTGTGCAAACTCGTGCTAAAAGTGTGTATGCCCGAGACATGTTATGAAACTCAGCCTTCGGCTTCGTTTCATAATTTTCATGTCTCGTGCATAAACGTCCATTTTTAGCACTTGTTTTATATATTTCTAATTTGTAAAAAATTGGTCGTAACATTCAAATTATGTTCAAAATGAGTTATTAATGTTTTATTTTTAAATTGTGGAAAACAAACAAGGTATCAATATTTTTAAATCTTGATTAAACTTGGAATTGAAGCTTGTCAGGGAATTCTGAACAAGTTGTATTAGCAACATTTTGCAATAAAGAGATTCCTAATATGATTTTTAAATTTTTTCCATTTATTTTATAAACCATTTCGTGTTGCAATTTTTTGGAACTCGTAGTCATTCACAATTTAACATTAACCTGAGAGCTCGAGAGTTACAATCGTTGATTACACATCTATTAAGAATATTTTTACAGACTATGAAATAAACTTCAAAATTGGGACAGATCGGTAATTTTACGATTAAAATAAGATGTTGCAACACGAGTAATTTATTTTTTAAGACACAAATAGGATTACCAAAAGTACAATACAATAAGCTACATTTATGGTGTTGCATTAAGTGATGGAGATAAGAAGTGTTGAACATTTTTATGATGTGAATTAGTTAGGGACGTACGCTCATCATGTCGGATACTGCTTCTATGGTATTCTTGGTACACAACTTATGCTTAGCATTCTTCTGTACTGTCATGTATAGAAGGTTTGACGCCGTTTGTTCAAGTCGTATCTTTAAAGCGAATTTCTTTTAATAGTTTGCTTAAAATAATATGATTTAACTTTTAATTTTTGCTAATTGTTTTTCTAGCATAATCAGTACTAAATATTATCTTCTATCTTATTTACATAATTTATACACTGTCGTGACGTTTTAACTTATACTAATGCAGTTGATAGTTCACATGGTTACCATTAATTATGCAATAGCAACTCTTGTAATGAATTAAATATTAACCGAATTATCGTCTAAATAATTAGTAGTTTAGTAAATTTTGTATAACTTGAAAAAGTATTGAACTGTCTATTGATATGCTTAAATTAATTTTTTATCACAAAGCTACTGAATGTTGTAGAATTACACCAGTCGCAGTTAAGTTCTTTTCAAATCAATGGAAGCAACCATGATGTCTGTGATAGGCGATGCTAAGTTATTTTGTATAGTAAGTTTAGTCTATACATAAATGTTTGGTAATATATTTGTTATTTACAAAGAGGTAAATCCGGCAGGTCATCGTTTCAGCGGCATTTTCGTGACCTCCTGTCCAATATGCGTGCAGACGTATGGGCAGACAGCGTTGCAATTATTATACATGGTTCATGCGCTTGGGTAAATAACAGATTGCATTTTTCCGACTCAGTCACGCAGGTATTAGTAATAACAGGTAATTACGACAATGCGGCCGATTTTTTACTAGATATCGGAAAAGCCAAAACCAAAGCGCAGCCGAGTCCGATCCGAAGACGGGAAAAGTCCAAGAAGCAGAGGACCGTCATCAACAAAAATTAATCAGCCTGCATTAGGGTCCATGGCAATGGACTGAAAGGACAAATAGTGCGTCAGTCAACAAGAACGCCACACAGACGGACACCGGAAGAACCCCACTGCCGCCCTTTTCCTTCCTGTTCCTTCTGAATCAACCCTAAACGTACGAGGCGAAGCTTTTGCCTGATGACTTCTCCAGCGTGCCACTACAAGTTCATTCGCCGAAATAAAGAAGCGAACTTGCCAGACTCTTTGTGATTAAATGGCGAAAATATTAGAAAGTTTATTGGCCAGAGCCGTATTGGCTCGTAAAATGACTTTCGTATTTTCAATGTACTTTAGGAAGCGATGTCAAAAACTGGAAACTCTTTGAGTGCTTAGTTGCTTTTTGTAATTAAATATACATATATTTAAGACACAAGCAGTTCTCTTTGTCGAATTTATTTGCCACTTTTACTGCAGCAATTTTTATGTATTTTTAATCAATGCTGGTAACATGTAACTGAACGTTTTTTTTTCATTTCATCACTAATTTTAGACTAAATTACATATGTAAAACGTAAACTTGTTCACTTTCATCTATTTATTATGTCAGAAAGGTAATGCGTTACAATACTTAAGTTAGTAATGGCAGAGTATTTTAAAATAAGCTAAAATAAGCTTAACAGTAACCTCTTTCAAAAGTTTTTGAAAATTCGTGAAGCAATTTTGAAATACTGGGTTTAATGTGTAAATAATATTTTTAAAATCAATCTTATACCCTACCTATTGCAGATGCGACGCATTTATAGAACTGTCAATACAAATAATAATGTTAATACCTAGTCATCTTAAAATGTTCGTTTAATATCAAAATGTTATGAGGGTTAATCCAATAACCGATGGTGTAGTACAAGCTTGCTGGAAATTGCCCTGTGGCCATGTGGGGAACATTTTCTGTATTTTATTTGTAAATCCGGTGTCCTGTAAAAACAGCATGGGGTGAAGTAGACGGTTAAGAGTGATACGTGAGTAAACCAAAAATCCTTTCTTCTCGGCTGAGATTTTAGCAGCAAAAACAGAGGTCTATTGAAAGTTCTTAGACTGCGAGCCGCTGCTTCGGGCAAAAGAAACAAGCTTAAAGCCCACTTTGAATGTAAAAGGATATCAAGGAAGGAAAGCGCGATGTTGTACGTTAAATAATGTAAACAAGGGCATCAATAAGTAACAAAGCCAATTTTTAGTGTAAGAAAAAAAAAGACGTAGAGGGACGTAATCCGATACGTGCGTTGGAAAATGATACATTTTTGATTGCGTTTGGGAATTGGGAATTTAAAAATGGAATAATCGAGTTGCCGTTATGTATTTTTTCCAATTAAATCCAATTTAAAATCCTAAAGTAATCAATTTTCTGGCTTCGTACATTTGTAAGGAGTAGAGAGTTTAAGGAAATAAAAAAACAAGTGGTTTTTCCGCTAAGACGAAGACGCATTGGTGGAATCAATTCTCGACGTGAAAGTGCATGGGACAGAAACGTGGCGTTTAGAAAAGCGGAATAATTTTAATCCGTGCTCGCGGTCCTGAGAGTAAATTTCCTGCTGGATGCTAAATTACGACCCGATCAAAGAGGCTCTGCCCTGTCTTGATCAACCCCTTTTGATGCCCTGAATGGTTAAAACTCTACCTATGAACTTCGATTAGACTCAGTTTCCTTTACTTCTTTTATTCCTTTGGCTCTTTTAGTTTTATTGCGAAAATTTTCTTAATCAAATCTAACGTCGTACATCAGCCGGAAAGTCTCCAGTGGGACATAAAACCCTATGATCCTATAAAAGTTGTCTGACTCACAATGTTCCACGAAAACATATTTGATTGGAATATTTACAAAACGTTTTATTTACCGTGTTCGCTTATTGCGAAAAAAGGATATAACCGACTTCGAGTTTTATTATTGCATCTGAAAACACCCTAAACCACTTCCGTATAATCTTCACGGAAAAGCTGTTGGGCGAAATTTTATGAAGTTGCTCTACAGATCACCACTGGAATTTGTAACTCCTATAAAAAATTTACTTTATACCTACTTTACTGATACGATCAGTTAACTACTTATTGAAAATAGTAATTTATTATGCAAGACGATAAAGTTAAATTTTATCCACGAGTGAATCGTTTAATGTCGAGACAAAGTCGAGACGTTAATGATTCAAGAGTGGATAGTAATAACTTTATCGTCGTGTATAATACAATTTTTTTTTCTATAGCAAGAACTTTAACAATTTCAAAAGAAAATAAGGAAAGTCAATCGCATTTTAAAATCTCAGTAGCTAGATTGGGTTGCAAGGATAATACGAAGCTGTAATATTTAATTTAAATAAAAGTTAGAAAATTAAATTACGTTATCTACCCTTGATGTTAAAGTGCTACTTTATCTACCCTTGCTATTAAAGTAACACTTGGCCTTTTGTTTTAAGTCGATTAAAGCACACTTTTACATTTGCTATAGAAAAAATTGTATTTGTATGATGAATATTGGAATTGTAATACAGTTAAAATTAAAGAAAAATCATGCAAATAAAAGCACAAATTTAATATATATGACATGATCAGTTGCCTCTACACATTTCTTCAACATAGACGAGCAACTTTAACAAAATAAATTTAACGTTGGACTGTAAACATGTACACGATTTAACTTACTAGAAGCACTTGAAATTTTCTCAAACAATGATTACGATTAAATAGATCAGCGGTTCTTAACCTCGTGATCTAGGTAGCTAGGGTTGTTTGCGTGGTTCGGGGGTCTCCACGAAACGTAATAAAACCGCAAAAAATGTTCTAAAATTAGTTGTTGTTCTAATTTTCTCATGTTACCTACTTAGAAATCATATACGCATACCATGTATAAGTGCTACCTATTTGTTCAAACATTCAACGTAGGAATAATCACTAAGTTCCTTTTGCATACAAATATTGTTATTGTTGGGTGGTCCTACAGAATTTTTGGATTTTTAAAATTGAATTGTAGATAAAAGAGTTACAGAATAAAATGTTTTAGTCTTCTTTAAGTGGGCGCACTGCAAGAAAAACAAGTTTTGAGCGTCGAAAATTATGTACAACATGGGTAAAAGGAAGTACTTAGTAATAAGAATTATATTAAGTTATAAAGAAAACACACCGTGCATCCGGTGAGATTTGAACCTGTGCTTCCAGATAGAATTTGATTTGTAGGTAGACGCCTTTTGCGCTACACCAGGGCTGTCAGATAAATACACATGCTTATCGTTGCGTTATAAAAATGCGGTGGCGGATTAAGAAACTATTTCCGATAGCCGACGAAGTGCGCCCGATTGCTGCCGGTGGAAAAGTGACGCAAAGACTCAGGCATAGCATACATTTATATATAAGAATTATAGTGACATCTGCAACCAAATTACATATAGCCGATGTTCAAAAATAACTATAAATATATGAAAAATACTAAAAAAACATCACAATCAACCTCAACAGGACCCCATGAGAATAAAAGTTCCATAAGTTTTCTGCAACCATTTACATACTAATTTACGCATAGCTATAAACAATATGCCTTAATGTCCGATATCTATTTTCTGCAAATACTGCGAAATTAATGTTCAGTGCTATCTGCAATTTTTACTTTCAATATTGCAATGCAATACTGATATCATTGTTTATCATTAATATCAGAATGATGTTTTGCATGTTAGCATAAAACAACTAGGATCGCGGGCTTCAAAATTTTTTAATTTAGGTTCGCCGACCAAAAATGTTAAGAACCGTTGAAATAGATAATTATATTGCAAAAGTTATTCATAAAATATCCCACACACAAAATTTAGTATAAAATAATTTAACTTTTCAAAGACATACACTTCATCGAAGAGTTTCAGAGAAAGTCCAAGCAACATGGTGGCATCAAGCCTTCGATTGCTGCATTACTTCTCTTCTACCCTAAGAGGTCCGGCTTCTTAAGAAAGTTAGTATATATGAATGTAATTTTTCTCATAAGAACGAAAAAATAGACAAAGGTGTATTTCTAAATTAGAATTTGCTTTTAACTTTGAAGTTATTTTTAATTAGAATAGCAAAAAGGTCTATAATAATTAGAAAAAACAATAATTATTCGGATATTTGTACGTTTCAAGTATAAAAATAGACTTATGTATGAATGCTTACAGCATCTAAACAGCAATCTACGACAAATCTTCATTAGTTTTTCTAGGAATGCAAGAATAGATATCTAGCTTAGACGTTATTATTGTTCCTGATTGCATACTATTTCAGCTGCAGAAATGTAACAATTCCTATCACCCATTAATTATAAAATATGCAGACGATGGAGTTAATACCTGTTTTGTCTTGAAATGGAAAGAATTAATTTCATCTCAATGGTTTGAAATGCTAGTTGTTTTTACATTTATATTAAACCCTACATTTCCTCGACAGCTGAAACTTAATTATCAGACAGTTAATAAAATCTCAGCGTAGGGTAAACCCGTGCCGCTCTGACACTTAGCAACTTCTTATTGATCTCTTGCCGTTTATCCCACTTTTCAAGGACGATTTAAGTATTCAACAGTGGCGACTACAAGTAAATGGGTAATTTATTCAGCAGAAGTTTGATCTTCTGGAGAGACCGTGACTACTCAACTGAGGCATACCCTACGAAATTTATTATATCGAATTGATCGAAACAAAAGGGTTTGCTCCATCTGGAGCGCTGCAAGAGGGAAATTGACTTTGATAAGTTGGAAATGAAAATGATTTTCCTTTATTTGAACTTCCGTAAAGTTCTTGAGGTTTGTAAGCGTTTGGTGTGGTCGATATAACTCTATGGGCTTATTTCGGCACAAACGTTGTTGCATTTGCTTTTCTCTGGTTTTAAGTAAATAAGAAAAGTAAAATAATGCAATAAAAATTTCTAATTATTAGCGATACTTAGGAACGAGTATACCTTTCAAAGCATTCGTTTGCATAGCATACACATTTCCTGTAATTAAAAAGAAATATTTGTCAAGTATGTTTGCTATACTGAATGTATTGTCGTATTTCATTCTCAGAATCTTTATTATGGCATCGTAACTATATATTTGCCTGTTCCACTACTATAAAAAATTAAAATACTAAGAAATTATTATTGTTACATTAAAATATTTACTCTCATTAAACCATACAATTTATATGCTTTTAATTTTAATGATTTATTGTCATACTTTGTTATACAAGAATATTTTAGAACCGTTTTAATAGGAATCCCTTCATTGCGATAAGTTCATTAACGGTTTATGTCAACGGAAATTTGATCTTGGTGACCTGCCTTATTTTTACTTCCTTTTACAATAAAGGAAGTATTGGATCCACCCCAAAAATTCGAAATTGAGTTTTCAATAGATCTTCACGTTTTAGAGTCCCCTGAACCCAAAACACATTTTTTTTTTCATTGGTCTGTCTGTCTGTCTGTGTGTCTGTCTGTCTGTCTGTCTGTCTGTCTGTCTGTCTGTCTGTCTGTCTGTCTGTCTGTCTGTGAACAGAATATCTCAAAAACGAAAAGAGGTATGGCGTTGAAACTTCATATATAAGTTTTGTGTACTATGTAGATGCGATAGCAAGCTTTTGAATCAATCGCATAACCGGAAGTAGGTGTTTACTCTTGTGATTTTTCAGTTTTTTTCGATTTTTTTAAAAACGGCTCTAACGATTTTTTTTAAACTTTACATTTTTAATGTGTATTGATGTGAGATAGGTGATTTTCCAGTTGAATACTTCTAAAATGGGTTTCTCTTGTTTTTTCTTCTATTTTTTGTATTAACTCCTATTTTAAATAGAACACCCGGTATATTCTTACATTTTTAAATTCAGCTTAAAATTCTAGAGAAAATTTGTCTTTTAAACTAACGCTCCATTTTGTACCGTTTTTGTAGAATTTGTAATTTTTGAAAATTTTTGACAAATGCTTAAAAATTTAAATCATATTTTTGGCTAATTATAAAATCACTGTAAAAGGAAGTTGTGTGGGTGTATCACACCAGATTTTTAAGGTACTATTGCGAGATAAATAATTGGTTGGGCAGTTTGTTTCTATGTAAATACAACTTTCATCAGTGGCTTGTATGGTGTAATAGAATAAATGCACCTCGATACTCAAAAGGATACGGAGGTTATGATTATGAATAAATGATGAAATATAAGATCTGGAATTGTCACTCTCAAAGTCTGTGGAAATAATAAAATAATAAAATGAAATTCTAAACTTTAATAGCTTTAATATTTTAATACATTTTAATCATTTACAATAATAGGTTGACTGTCTGTTGTGTACACACATATACTTATGTTTATATATCTTTTATAATTAGTTATTAAGCTCTATGTAGATCGCCATACGATAAATAAATAAATAAATAAAATTATAAAAAACAAACTCAAGTGCACTTCTGAAATTGCGTCATACTTATCAAATTTGATATTCAAGAGCACTTCAATAGCCAAAGTTTTTAAAATGTTATGTACTTTATAAAGCAGCCATATAAATTATTTATTTCGCAATTGTACATATTTGTGCAGAGTGTGACTATATTGAGTATATCTGAACTAACTAAAATAAAACTTTTATTTGAAATCGGCATTAAAGTACCTCGATATCGTCATTAAAATACGAGAAATTGGCATTAAAGTAATCCATTGTTTTACGACTTTTTTGTAGGTGGCAAGGCGACAGATAAACGTCAATCGACCGAACATAACCTACAAAAGTTGGTTAAAATGTTGTAATTTCACGATTCCTCGATTTCAAATAAAACATAGTGTACAGGGTGTCCCATTTTCGATGATATTACGGGGTATCTCACTTACGAGTAAAGATAGAGAGTTGCGGTTTTCGCAATACTTTGCTACTTTTTTGTGAAAACAAAGATGGCCTAAACAAAATTTTCATAGCCCGCTTCGTTTCTGAGATACAGGGCGAAATTGAAAATATTGCATTTTGGGACCCTCTCGTATCTCCTTTATCCTTTAACATATCGCAAAGATAAAAACTGACTCTTATACAGTTTTTTACGTAGAATCCAGTGGAGTAGTCAGATTTTTGCTGTGAGCCGTCAATTTTTAGTTATAAATTAAACTTATGTTTTTTTAACGAAACACTCTGTATATATTTTTGTAAAGCTTATAAAATTTCCAATCAAATGAAAGAAAAATATACAGGGTGTCCCGTTTAAAAAAACATATGTTTGATTTATAGCTAAAAATTGACAGCTCACAGCAAAAATCTGACTACGCCACTGGATTCTACGTAAAAAACTGTATGAGAGCCAGTTTTTAGCATTAATATATGTTAAAGGATAACGGAGATACGAGGGGGGTCCCAAAATGCAATATTTTCAATTTCGCCCTGTATCTCAGAAACGAAGCGGTCTATGAAAATTTTGTTTAAACCATCTTTATTTTCACAAAAAAGTAGCAGAGTATTGCGAAAACCGCAACTCTCTATCTTTACTCGTAAGTGAGATACCCCGTAATATCATCGAAAATGGGACACCCTGTACACCTCGGCACTGAAGTTCGTTTTTATCCCTCATGTGGTTTATTTGCCTTGGCCCTACGGGCCTCGGCAACTAAATCCACATTCGTGATAAAAAGTTATACTTCAGTGCCTTGGTATCCAAACTACTATTATTTGAAATCGGCATTAAAGTACCTCGAAATCGACATTAAAATACGAGAAATTAGCATTAAAGTAATCCATTGTTTTACGACTTTTTTGTAGGTGGCAAGGCGACAGATAAACGTCAATCGACCGAACATAACCTACAAAAGTTGGTTAAAATGTTGTAATTTCACGATTCCTCGATTTCAAATAAAACATAGTGTACACCTCGGCACTGAAGTTCGTTTTTATCCCTCATGTGGTTTATTTGCCTTGGCCCTACGGGCCTCGGCAACTAAATCCACATTCGTGATAAAAAGTTATACTTCAGTGCCTTGGTATCCAAACTACTATTATTTGAAATCGGCATTAAAGTACCTCGAAATCGACATTAAAATACGAGAAATTAGCATTAAAGTAATCCATTGTTTTACGACTTTTTTGTAGGTGGCGAGGTGACAGATAAACGTCAACCTACGTTAATATAACCTACAAATGTTGGTTTGTTTGTTTGTTTGTTAATGGACAAGGTCTAGGCATGCAGAGTACCAGGTACCGTAGACACCGACTGCTATGGTCATATGGTCAAAGTCCTACTTAGAATTTTGCCGAGACTAAGGAGTTCCAACCCTAGCAAGGGATATTTTACATGCTACACATCGTAGTAGCATGGGACCCACGGCTTTACATCACTTCCGAATGATGGCATTCTGTAGAGGCTTTCATCTGTATTTTTTTTATTTTCGAAAACTTCACCGGGACCGGGAATCGAACTCGCGACCCTACGATCAGTAGCCAGGATGCTTACCACTGAGCTACAGACCCCGGCACAAATGTTGGTTAAAATGTTGTAATTTCGCGATTTCTCGATTTCAAATAAAATATAATGTACTTGCCCTACGGACCTCGACAACTAAATCCACATTCGTGATAAAAAGCTAAACTTCAGTGCCTTGGTATAAAAACTACTATTTTTTGAAATCGGCAGTGAAGTACTTCGAAATCGTCGTTAAAATACGAGAAATCGGCAGTGAAGTAACCTATTGTTTTACGACTTTTTGTAGGCGGCGGGGCGATAGGTAAACCTCAACCGACGTTAACATAACCTGCAAACGTTGGTTAAAATGTAGTAATTTCACGATTTCTCGATTTAAAAAAGTCTGTCAAAGGCTTTACCCAGGCTTGCCTCGTCGACATTGTGACAATAAACAATTTTAAAAATGAAATTAAGTTAGGAGCAAAAATATCTTCACGTTTCTAATAAATTAAATAATTTTCAAATAAAAAATCCATTACCGGAGGAATTTGAACCGCGGCGCTTGCAACTGCGAATAAATGCTACCGACCAATTCCTTAATACTCTACGGAGAACTGTTGGTATCGTCGGGTTTCAGCTGGCTTAATCTTCACGCCGGGCATGTCTTAAGAGAATTAATTATATTTTTTACATCAATAAACCAATGCAGATAATTCTTTCACTAAACATTTCTTTATTCATCTTTTAACATATCATACGCAGAATGTATATATTTATGTGCAATAGTTTTTACGATATACGTCGTTGCCTCGCCCAAATATGCGTTTCCCGTCTATTTCAAGGTTTGGGATTTACGCATTGATGCGGTTTGCGGCCTAAAAATTAAAGGAAAATAGAGGTAACAATATCTTAACACTTGCTTATGCAAATTAAAGCAATTATCAAATTTAAAAAATTACCGGGGAGGGATTCGATCAATATCATCTGCGGATACAATCGTCGATAGTCAGATAGATTTAACTGCGCTATGCAGGCTCGCTGATGTGTGTGAAGCGCGGGTGTATTTAAGCGAAAGGTGTTATTGTGGAAACTTTTTGAATTTTTTGCGAACTTTACTTGTATTTGTTGGATTCTATATTCGTCAAGTGTAAGGCCTGATCTATGTGCAAATTACTACTTTAATTTATTTTCCACTTAACGCAAATATAAACAAAATGTTATTATTTTAAGGTGCTCACCCTATATATATAAAATTGTACCGGCTTCATTCCAGGTATACATATAATATATATGTAAAATATCGTCTTGCTCCGACAAATACTTTTTGAGCTATACTGCCAACAGACAGACAGACAGACAGAGGGAATTGAGAAAACGGGTTTTTGTCAGAGTGCCTATCTGAAACGTGAAGATCTGAAGAAATCTCGGAAGGTGATTTGTTCGCGATTACAATACTTCCTTTTAGACGACGGAAGTAAAAATCATAATGTCCTCCACGACACTGAAGTTCCTTTTTATCGCTCATGTGGTTTATTTGCCTTGGCCCTACGTGCCTCGGCAACAAAATCCACATTCGTGATAAAAAGTTAAATTTCAGTGCCTTGGTATACAAACTACTATTATGACTAACGTATTCGATTCCAAGTGGAGTGCCTTCAGAAACAACCGAACGCTGATTAAAGACGTATGTAGGCAATCAAGTTAACAGGAGTTAGTATTACTGTAACATTTTGTTTTCGTGGCAGTGGCGTCCGAGTGGGTACTGGGGGTAAACACTTTATTATGTTACCATTTATTAATTTCTCATTCAGTGAAAATAAATAGAACTCCTAGCTCTTATGAAAATCATAAAATTTTACCCCGCAAGGAATAAATTCAAGTAAATCGAAATAATCTTATACAATACATTTTTTATTATAAACATTTTATTGATACAAAATTTATTCAAGTGGAATCTCCAAATTCAATCACATCAATTTAATTTTCAGTTAGTTTTAGGACAAAATAGTGCATTTTACTTGAGGTAGCCAATTCTACCCTAAATTAGGGATGTGTGGTACAATCCGATATTTTGAAGTAACGGTACTTTGTTCTCTGATACTCGATATTTTTTACCGTTATCTCAATAAGCGATTCTATACGATACGATTTATTTTTGGACAGTATCGCCATCCAAAGTTTTTGCCATTTGGGTTCCAGTAACGCATCTTTTGTCCATTAATTTGATTTTTTTTAATTCTTAGCATAAAAATTAAAACAATCTCAATGAGGTTGTTTGATATTTATATTTAGTATTTTATGGAAGTAAGGGCGTGATGATCGAACGTCGATAACTTTCAATAAGTAATTTTCAGCTTCTACAAACTCGCGAATAAAAATCAAAACAAAATAATTTTGTTGGGTTGCTATATATAAAAGAAATAGGATTGCCTCAACACGACTTTCTTTTACTGTGTAATTTGCATACTCAAACTTCAGTTGACTTTGACTCAGATTATAAAAATATATAACGCCAGAATAAATAGTATTGTTTCTCTCCACAGATATAAAACTGTCTATCTTAACAAAATGTACTGATTTTTATAATTATTTTCAAATTCAACTGAAAAACTAATAAATACCGAAAGTGTTGCAAAAGAAATAATATTGCGATTTCAAAAACTAAGTATACAGGGTGATTTTAAAATGTTTCGCCAAACTTCGGGGTATTGTTCTACACACCAAGGCAAGTAAAAAAGTCCATGTAAACATGTGTCCGAAAATCGCGCGTTTCCGAGTTACGAGCAATTTTTGAACTTGGGAAGTAGTCCAGTCAAATGGTGCTCAAAAAGGGCGAATAGGGGAGAGGTTTGGTGGAGTTCCGATATTTGGTTCCTATATGTTTTTTGGGTCGCTGTACACGAATATCAGGTTTTCCAACAAGAATTTTGACCGGAAACACGTTTTTTAAGGAAAAACCGTGTAAATCGTTTTTTTAGTTTTTCTAAAATTACTCGAAAGCTATCCAATTTCGTAAATATTAAACCTATATGAAATAAAAGAGAGTAAAATTTCTTACATTTTATGTATTAGCGGTTTTTTCTCCGATCAATCGTTCAGCCGCGAGAGCGCCGCGAAGTTATTAGGTGTTAAAAGGGAATTATGCCAGTTTATTTCATAGTAACTCGAAAACTATACATTTTTCGTAAATCAACAATGGTATATGAAATGAATCTTCATAATTGAAATGTTGCCAAACTCGATACTCGCGTACAGCGACCTAAAAACCATATAGGAACCAAATATAAAAACTCCAAAACTTTCCCCTATTTTCTACCATTTGACTGGACTATAATTTTGCGGCGCTCTCGCGGCTGAACGATTGATCGGAGAAAAAAACCTCACATACATAAAGTGTAGAAAACTGTGTCCTCTTTTATTTCATATAGGTTCAATAGTTATAAATGATGGATATCTTTTGGGTACTTTTAGAAAAACTAAAAAAAATCGGTTTTTTACAAGGTTTTTGCTTAAAAAAACTTGTTTCCGGTCTAAAATTTTATTGAAAAACCTGATATTCGTGCACAGCGACCCAAAAAACATATAGGAACCAAATATCAGAACTCCACCAAAACTCTCCCCTATTCGCTCTTTTTGAGCACCAATTGACTGGACTACTTCCCAAGTTCAAAAATTGCTCGTAACTCGGAAACGCGCGATTTTCGGACACATGTTTATATGGACTTTTTTACTTGCCTTGGTGTGTAGAACAATACTCCGAAGTTTGGCGAAACATTTTAAAATCACCCTGTATATTTGATAAAAAAAGCTTTTAGCAAAAGTTATAGATAATTACGTAACGTGCCAATATTACATGATAAGAAAATTATATTATTAATTTTTGAACTTTGAGAAAAAATAATTTTGCGTTTTTTCAGAAACTACACTTTTCCAGAAAACGGAAAAACATAACAGTAAAGTACCACTTCCGGTTGTATCACCTTAATCATGAATTGCCCTGTATACTAAAAGCACGACCTAACAGCTTTCCTTCGTGACAAATACCTCAAGGTCAAGCAGGTTGCGTTAAACATCGATTTACATGGGAGCAGATCCTGGAGAGTAGATAGAACCTTCAAAAATATTACATCCCTATCTACTACTGCTTTTTTAATTACCCGTAGAGCTATTCACAATGTGTATCGTAGGAGTCATATAAAATTAACATGTGTTGTTTCTTTAGTGGTTTGCACTACTGGAACTGATATGTTGTTTATTACTGTGGAATTAAGTTCAGTAAAATACAACCGTTTGTGGAAAACAATAATATTCTTTTTATTACTTTAGAACGCACACACAAAATACACCATATACAAATTCGTTAAAATTAATTTAAAATACAAATAGGAATTGTGAGTACCCTGGTTTTCGATACTGAATTATTTATTAATAATAGACCTTAGAAGCTGACTTTGGTCCTCGACTTTGTCCAAAATGGAACAAGTCGGAATATGCAGAAGATGTGATATTAAGTCAAGTGATATTACGCGAAGTGATGAAGTTATCTGATGTTAGGTAAAAGTTAAAGTGATCTCGAAAACTAAGCTACTTGCGTGTAAATAGGGTGCGCTTGAAAGGAAGGGATATTCCCTATTCTTTTGAGTACAATAGGATTGTCCAGCTAAGCTTCATTTGCTCTGCTGTAGCACAAGAGGTTGAAATAACTTCCATCGAAAAGGACTTTCCCTTTTCGAGCGTTTACGACTGTATTGTCCACCCGGGTTGACTTTCCCTTCTCGCCTGGTCTATTGTTAGTTGGGGCAAAAGGGATTGTTGGTCGATATCTCTGCATTTATGACATAGCTCCGGGTGTGCTAGAAATTGCATCGTGACGTTTAGACAAGTTACCAATCACATTTGACATTACAGATGTGTCTTATTGCACGCGTACGTAAGTACGTAACGCGAACTCCTCTTTTACTAGCTGATTTAGTACTGCACTTTAAGTCACATTTTAGTTTATGGGCCTTCTCTTGCACTAAATACGTTTTCAGGCCATTCATCACCGCTACGCTACACTTCTAATACTTATCTAATCCAAAAAAGAGTTTCCCAGGGCTGTGTACTGACGCGACTTGTGTTGGAGAACTACGATGGTGACATTACAGTTGGTGACCAAGAAATATTTAATCTGAGGTTTGATGACATTGCCTTGTTAGGGAATAATATAGAAGAACTGCAACAGATATTGCGGAGCTTTGAGCAAATTAACGAGGATTATAATTTAGTAGCATACTTTGGCTTGTAATGAAAACTGAAAGCGTTGAAATACAGAACGCATAATGAAACACAAAACATCAATCGTGATATAGTTTTTCAATCTTCTTAATTAAATGAATTTCAAGAACTTCTACCTATTTACGCTGCGTTGCTAAAGCAAATTGACTAACTAAAATCAATTGAGGTTACAGTATGTTACAATGTAAAAGTACTTCAAGGAATAATAAGAGATGACCTGAAAAATAAGAAATATTGTTCGACCGCCTCTCTTGATATGTCTCAAGCCTTTGTTAAGATTTGGAACGTTGGAATTGGTCTAATACATAAAATTAACAGTAGCCTATTCCATTCATTCTGCAAGGCGGTCTTACCTAAGAATTAAATATTTCTTACTGAAGTACGGAGGTGCTCACACCTCCTTGGTTTCAATGCAATCAGCGCCTCCACGGGGCAATGTATTTAGCCCCACTCTATATGTTATATACAGAAGGTCTCTCAACATCGCTCCAACAACTTTTGTCGACGACACAAAGTCTAAAAAAATACTCAGCAGTATCATTAAATAATACTCTTGCCCCAAAAGGAAGATCAGATATCTAGGGTTTTGCCTAGAGTCTAACATGAACGATTTCAGTCCAAAAATGATGTAGTTACTTGGCCGTAATAATCATATAACTGACTTGGAATACTAAGTTTTCGCATTGAGGTATAATTGTCAAAACAGTAATTTTGTTTTTCTTCAAACGGCAGTAAAATATGGCATTATACTGCTCACTTTATTGCCAAGCGGCAGATAATATTATCTGCCGCTGACGAGATCAAGTAATTTTCTTCAAATTTTGTTCACAAAGTTGTAAATAATTTGTTATAAAAACGTTTGAAGAAAAAATACTATATGTTATTCGGAGCAAAAGTATCTTTATGTGGCTCGGCTGTACTTATCTGCCGAGCTTGCGACCCGTCCAGCCTCGCCACATAAAATATAACTTTTGCTGCTAATAACATAATATACTATTAGTAAATGATTTTTTATAAATAACTACCATACTTTTCGCACAGTTGAGATACTCTACTACGATTTAAGAAATTTATTACGAAAAACGTAATAGTCTGGTACTTCGTAGGTAATTTTTCTACCAGCAAAACAAGGTTATTATTAGATAGCTCTCAACAGCACGATTTGTATTGCAGACAAGTTCTGTATTTAATAGAACTCGAGCAACTGTTCATTGAAACTAAACTACCGGCCCTTGTTGATCCTTATATTTATTGTTAGCGTTTCCCTATGTTCGTATTTCGTCAGACAGACTGTATACGTCCTAAGGTTGAATAGAAAGGTCGTTGTCTTGACCAGGAAAATACACTTGATGACGAATAATTTTTAGCTAAAAGCTAAAGTTACATGTCTACAGAAATTTTCTAAGTAATAATTCTGAACGAAAATAATCAGTTGATGGTATTAAATTGTCAGCCAAACTTATGTTTCCTTGAGGTTGAAAGGTAAAATGAAAATTGTGTCCATTTTACGTCCGAAATGAATGTTTAGTGCTTAATTAGAGATAATAATAGAATAAAGTATTTGCTTGATATGGCTACCTTTTCAGACACTTAGTAATATCAGATATTTTCCAACGTTAGCTTGTTCGTGCTGTTGTTAACACACAAGTGCGTTTACCGGCCGTTATTGTAGGCTATAATTGTTGGGGATAATGACTTAATAATGGTAACAATGCCCACAGCATGAATGTTCCGTAAAGTGCCGCCGGCCTTGTACATAAGATTATTTCGTGGCTACTGCAAACAAAATACTGCAAACCTACAGAAACACCGGATAATTGCATTTGCCCGTATATATAAGTGACATAATTGCCTTTACGTGCTTGACTCCATCTAGGTGGTGTAATTTTTAAAAATAAATTTACCTTATAATTACCAGGATGGTACTTATGCTATTTGCATAATATATCTAGTTGGTAGAACAAAAAACATTTAAAAGCTGTAAAACATATTTTGTAAAATAAGCCGCTATTGTTTGCTTTTTATAATTTATAACATTTAGCATTATTTAAGCAATGTTAAGCTAATTTACTAAAACAATTCACATTTTTATAAAGGTAATCAATTGAAAAAGCTTAGTTTTGATAACGAATAAGCAAACACACTGAATAACTGTAAAAGTTCACCTACAGCAATTAAAAATAATGTTCTAGTCATCCAAATTTTGAGCTTTTTGGCAATTAATTTTAATGCTATAGCTTTTTGCATTAATTAATGAAAAGAGTATCCATTGAAGAGGCAATAAAAGATCCATTAGTGTCTACTTCAGTGGTCAATGCAGTATAATTTGCTGGCAACTCATAAAAATTCTATTATTAGGAGTCGACCTTAATAAAAATATTTTTATGGTATGATAGGAAGTTAGCAATCAACCCCAACTAAAAGAGAGTAAAAGGATTCCACAATTTTTATTACAGTTGATGTGTATCAGCCTTAATAAAAAAAAACTGCAATTTACACGTTATGAATAAATGTTAAAACCGTTTAAAATTGCGGCTTGCAGAAAATATACTTACATTGAGATATACATTCTCTAATTGATTATATTTATAATAGATATTCATGCTTTTGTCATTATTGTGCTCATGCTACAAGAGCATACAATAGGCAATCCATTATGGTCTTCCGCATATTGTTGACTTAAATTAATACAGTTTTTCTGTTCATGTTTCTACAATTAGAAGTACTTGAAGGTCCTCAAGAGAGGCATTATTCTTCAAAATTTGTTGTTGTTGGGATATGAATATTGCTGTTCAAATAAATAATTTGACGAACTTCATAAAACGAAGTCAACGTCAACTAAGTTTGGTCTACTGAGCGTTTTTCGGACATTTTAAATTTTTGTTAAATTGTAGGGAACGCTGTAAATAGGTACTGTCTAGAAGTCTGCCAATTCTAGGGTTAGCATTTTCAACTGGCTCAGTTTCCGAGTTTTGGAGTTTTACACTAAAAATATTAAATTTATAAACCTACTTACATGGTCTTAAAATAAACATTATTCTTGAGTTTGTTCTACTGTTTTTCAAAATTGCTCTTAGATGCTCATACCAAAGTACCACAATAGTACATGGTAGTAAAATCAGGCTTTCGTAGAATTAAGGTTAAGACAGTGTACTAAAAATTGGGTACAAGGAAGACTAAGCCGTTTAATAAATTTCGTCAGTGTTTAATTTTGCCAGACTACTGTTAATTCAAAACTTCGGTTTACCGGAATTGATAGATACTAATTTCGAACTCTTAACAGAACGTATTTCATTACGTATAGGTAGGTACATATAATCTTTTGTAAACAAGAGCCAGCATTTTTTTATTAACGTGTGATATGTTGTCAATAACGCTATTGTCGATCCAGTTTTCAAATTTTCAGGTTGACTACTTCAAGCTATACAAATTATAAAACAATGACATTAAGGTTTGCTGAATAATTTTTTTTCATTGCATTTGCAATAAAGATATATACATTTTTGTAAGACATTTAATTAAAAACTAGGTTTTGATGTTGGTTATAAATAAAGTTAACAAGATAACCTGGAACTTAAACTTATTAACTTACTTAGTTTCTTTTGTTAGTTTTATTGGAATTTTGAAGGTATATTTTGCAGAATCTTGTAATAACTTGAAGTGTTCAAACAGTTATCAAAAGTGACGTTAGTGATACTTTCAGGTAAGGTTAGTACAATATGAAAAATATTAATCACAGCAAAGATAAACTGTATTATTCTCGACAGAAGATGAAAAATGACTACACAATAACAAAACTTCATCTGATCTACTTTCTGAAATTGAAAACAAAGTTAGAAATTTAACTGATACCATCCACATGATTTCCCCTTATTATCAAGCATATACAATCTAAGAAGCTAAATAGTGCAATTGGTAGAGAGTGAGGCTTGCATTAAGCAAGTTCTTGGTTCGAATCCCACGGTGGGCGGAATTTTTCCGCAGCCTTGGCGATCGGTATCGAGTTTGATCAGACCGTTCACAGTTTGGCACCAAATTAACTGTGTTTTACTTCGAACCACAAACCTAAGAGATAGAGTAACAAGATCAACACATCACCAACACGCATACCTAATACAATGGTTGCTACGAGGTTAGCAGGTTAGGTTTGGCGTCAGTCTGTGTCAAAACTGACGGAAAACCTAACATGCTAACCTCGAAGTTGACGTAGACTTACAGTGCCACCAACATATTATTCATACAAATATTTCAAAACCAAGCTTGATTTCATTTTCGTTTGCTCACATGTTATATCAAGAACCCAAAAATAACGCAAGAAATATAGAGTGGAAGGATGCGATCAACCAGCTAATAAGCTAAAGGCCACCCACCCACACACACACACACACACACACACACACACACACACACATAGATTAAATGATTTTGTTTTTGCAACATTTTAAAAAGTAAATTTAAATGTCACCGGAACAACACAAAAGTGGTAAAAGAGCTGATCGTTGAAAAACAGTTCGCACAAACGAAATGATAGAAAAAGTGAAAATATTATATTCTCTAATCTTTCCATAACATTAGAAGAATATGCAAGAAGAATATTGCTAATATTACAGAGAATTGTTGTGGTTGTGAAACTTGGTTTTCATAAAGTGTGCGTGGATTGGGTCGGGCGAATATTTACTGCAGTTTCTTAGACAAGTTGTGCAGTTCACGTGGATTTATTTTGAATCCGCGGGATTGCGTCACCACCAAGAGGTTTCAAATGTATCCCTTCGGCTGAAAAAATAATGGATACTATTTTCTGGCAAATATAATTTTCATGATATGATTACGGATCACTATATAAGTGACTGTTATGCTTCATTTTTATATAATTAAAGAAAGCCATCAAAGTTAAATGACGAAGAACTTCGGCCAAGGAGGTGTGCACCTTGAAGACAATGCGCCAGTTCACACAGCTCAAACAGCGTTGGCTGCTGTGGAGCACTGCTTGTTTGAACTTCTTCCTCGAGCTCTTATTCAACAGTGTCACAAACGACGTTTTTTAAATTGCCAAAACTAACTAAGAGAAAGTACAGAGACGTTGGACTAAGTGTTAAGTGCTTGTAGGTGACTACGTTGAAAAATATTTTTTAAACTTACCACGTTATTGTTTATACTTCAGCTACTATTCACCCTGGTATTATAACAGTTAGGACATGTAAAAGTTGAACACATGCAAAGCATGGCAATCATCAATATGTGTGAGAATCGAATTATCTCGTAGGTTTTGTTTCGGTTGCCACGAAAGCAATTAGTACCTATTCACATAAATCCCTGTCAGGGACAAATGCTTCAAACTGAATGCACCCTAGAGTACGGGGTTGCTGGTCTCGGAAAAACTAAATCTGGCTGGTGTCCGCACGACTGGTCTTAGAGCAGACCTCGGTGACCACTGACGCGTCTAACGAAGGACAGATTTCCACATGACGCTCGAGTTTCCAGAGACCGTCATTACTGTTCGAAGGCTGCGGCCATTTAAGGTGGTTAACAATTACTCGGCATGCGGCGCAAGAGCCGGCAATAAAATGCACCAGCAGCCGTAAAAGCAAAGGATGCAGAAACCAAAACCGGAGAAAGTTGCAACCCCTGATCGAACCAATAAGAATCGGGAAACGTGCGAGGAATGCATAATTTTACGACTTGTGGTCCGCGGCATTCGCTTGTTAGAATCATAAATCATTATTGCGTTTAGCGAATCGGAGGAAACTGGACAAATAGAAAAAGTTCGCGGCTCGATTGAAATTTCGAGTAACAAGTTCCGGTGAAATATGAAGAAATTTGCTTCTGGTAATAACCGAATTGCAGCCGACAGCTCATTGTAGGCGGATTTTATATTGGGAGAAAAGTTACTTAGTGGATTTTCCTTTAACGATCACGCCCGATTAGTTTTCCTTTGAGGCGAATTTGATTTTCATAATTACGAATAATAACTCCTCAATTCTAGACGCTATTTTCGTATTGGGGTCTCTTTGTGCTTGCTTATTCAAATGCTATTTAATTAATTCGTCATTCTGCATTGTTATTTCAATTTAATTTAATAGTTTGTACAATTATTAGACAACAGTAATAAAAATCAGTAATAAACCGGATATATTGGGACAAATATATTGTAATATGAATCGATAAGAAATGACAAAAGTGACTGCGATTGAAGTCATACGACATTTGAATGTGACGTCCTTGCAAATGCTATGACCTTCTCAAGAAATCGGACGTGCACGATAGACTATTGAAGTATTGGCAGCTAGTAACTCTAGTAATTACTTAATCATCCTGCTATAATAGAACATTTAGAAAATACATTTATTTTTATATTATAACTGTTTATACAATTTCTGATTTCCAAATACTTTTGCAATCTGTTGCTTAAAACAGAGATGTATACGTGAATATACAAAATTACAATAATTAACATATTAAAAAGGCAAAATATATGCAATAATGTCTGTCAAAAGCTTTCAATGGAAGTAGTACAGAATATTATAAAAATAAAGTTGTAGTTGTAGTTATATAATATTAAATTATGAACAGTTTGAACATGCTCCTATATTCATTTCACTCCTTTTTTGCAAATCAGACGATCATGGGAAATCTGCCAGTTTAGCTAAACTCTGTTCACATCTTTTTTCATAAAGGTTGGCCATGACAGTTTCTTACTTAGCTGTGCAAAATTAATTTTTGTGTTTAAACGAGGTTTACATTTGGGGTCATGGTTATCAAATGCATTTAGGTTAGAACACGTGACAAAACATCTTGCTATATTTAAAAATAATAGAAAATAGAACTTTAGTACTTTTTATGTACGCATCCAGTTTTAGTAATTGTGTAATTGAAGACATTTTGAAGTAAGTACATGGAAGGTCTTTCAATAGTTCTCCACAAGCATTATCAAAATAAGCAGTCCATCTGGCAACAATATTCTATTTTGTCAAATGACAGTGAATTTGTTGCAAGTTATACAGGTTAAACAACAAACTAAGAATTACGGTTCTGTTCATGTGTCACTTAAAAACAAAAATTTAAGGCCAACCTTCATGCAAAAAAGAAGTGAATGGATTATATGTAACTATACTTTGGGATATATAAACTAATCATATAGGTAAGATTACGTTGTCGAAACACTTTTAGGTTAGAATGCTTGTATCTGTCTCCAGGGCAATTAATATCTAAATTAATTCTACCTAAACGGAGAGCATAAGACTCGATAATACCCACGCAAGGTAGAAATTCGCACAGGGACTTACCTTGGAGGGACATACAGGATGGCTCATGTGGGGTGGCACGTCGATTGACCCGTGACTCCAGGAGCACAAAACGATAAACACGAGCGATTACACAAATAACGAAAAACGGGCTCAGTTGACCGACCGTTCACCAACTCGTCTTAGGTTCATCTCCTCCTATGTGGGCCACTGACCCAACATTTAGGGGTGGCAGGAGAGGGGACAGTAAGCCCCATAACTCGACGTTCCACCAATAGTGGGTAAACTTACCGCTAGGTAGAATTACAAACAACACTAAATTTATGTACAGCTATTTACTTGTATTAAGAATTACGAATGAAATAAACTAAACTAACATGATTAAAAGCTAAATACCAAACATTCCGCCCACCAAAAAGGCCATGCATTTTTCTATCCGAGATCGGTGATGGTTACTGGGAGGGCAAAGGGCATAATTTAACCACCGGGCGCTGAAAGCTACCACTGGTCGTTTTAACCGTGGCTACTCGCACCACTCCATCCATACCAGGATGCACCTTTTCCACCCTGCCGATACGCCACTGCAGAGCCGGAGCGGAATTGTCTTTAATCAGCACGGTCAGCTTATGATTTTTGGGCAATAGAAAAGGGTGTTTACTGCCATAGGAAATATTAGCATGAGCTAAACGACCGCCCACCCTGACAATTCCTTCGCAATCAAGAAATGGAGCGAGTGTTCTAATTGGCTTGGAGCATTGCTGATTTGAATTCAATCTTCGAATATCATCACGAAACGATATGTGCTGAACATGCTTAATTAATAGATTTAGGGCCCTTTGTTGTTCACCTACAGTGATGGACCCGAATCGCCGTGTAGTAGCGTTGCGGCAGTTGTGCACGAACCGCATGCAATAGGAAATGATCCTTTTTATTTTCCGTAACGATGAAAATCGAGACAATAATTGATCGCAATTAAATGGATCAAATGGCTCATCGTTCACGGTTGTTGCCATCAACACAAGTTTGCGTTCTTCGCGTAAAACTGATTCCATGTCCAAGGAGTTTTGATCTTTTAGGGTAGGCCATTCGTCAGAATTTTTTGAAAGCCAAGAAGGGCCGCTCCACCATAAGGGGTGGTTCAGCAATTCTCGAGGAAGAAGTCCCCTGGATGCGCAATCCGCGGGATTATCAGCGGAAGGAACATGGCGCCAAGAAGTTGCTGGTACGCGTTCTTGAATGTAGCTAACGCGATTGCTAACAAATGTTTTCCACCGATGCGGAGACGAATGAAGCCAAGCTAAAACTATCGTAGAATCAGTCCACGCATAAATTGCGGCGAAGCTAACAAACGACGAGTAGGACGAGTAAATAAAAGAAATTAGTTTGGCTAGCAATTGCGCCCCACATAATTCCAATTGAGGAATTGGTCGCCGTTGTAAGGGGGCAACTTTGGTTTTAGCCATCATAAACCTCACTACTGATTCATTCGGACCGATTACAAATCTAAGGTACACTATCGCGGAGAAACCGGCCTCTGAACTGTCAGAAAACCCGTGCAACTCACAGTTGACATAATTCGCAGGAATTAATTGGCGATGAATTTTGATGTGAGCTATGTCCGCTAATTGCGACTTATATAATTCCCAACGATCAATTATTTCCGAGGGAGGCAATTCATCCCATCCTAATCCTAGACACCATAAGTGTTGTATAAGCCGCTTCGAAAAGAACGTTAACGGCGCTAAGAAACCGATGGGATCGAAGACCCTTGCGACTTCCGATAGGATGTGCCTTTTGGAACAGGGACGATCAATAGGTTCAACCTTGAATCTAAAACTGTCACTTGATGGGGACCATTGTAAGCCAAGGATCTTCAAAGGGGAGCAAGGTTCACCGGAATCGAAAGATACCATATTCTCTACCAGATGCGTGGGGTCTAGGTGGTTGGTTAACGCTGGAGAATTACTAGCCCATTTCCTTAATTCAAATCCGCCACAACGCAACAATTTTATCAGTTGATCCTGTAGGATTAAGGCCTCAGCCACGGAGGAACATCCAGTGGCAATATCGTCGACATAGATATCTCTTCGAATGACAGAAGATGCTTGGGGAAACCGGTGTTGCTCGTCATCAGCTAATTGAATAAGAGTTCTAATTGCAAGAAACGGCGATGAAGTAACTCCATATGCGACCCTATTCAAGATATATTCTTTTATAGGCTGATCTATGGAAGAGCGCCATAGAATACGTTGAAAATCACAGTCTGTAGTCGAGACGATTATTTGGCGAAACATGTGCTTAATGTCGCTAGTTATTACTACATTATGAGCGCGAAAGTTTAATAACACAGAGACTATGTCTTGCTGCAACTTTGGCCCAGAATACAATGTGTCATTTAGCGATAAGCCATTTGAAGCTCTCGAGCTGGCATCAAAAACTACACGGAATTTTGAATTCGTCACACAATGATGTGGAATGTAATAACATTTATCGGGACGAGGATCCGCCGATGCGAGGACCATATGCCCTGTATTAATGTATTCGTCCATAAAGTTGACGTATTCCCTTCTCAAAGAAGGATTGTGCATAAGGCGATTTTCGAGCAATTGCAGCCGCCTTAAGGCGATATCGCGCGAATTGGGAAATTTTGGATTTTGCACCTTGAACGGCAACGAAACGACATATCGACCAGTACTATCACGGGATACCGTAGATGAATATAACGACTCGCAAATGGCATCCGCGGCGTCGACCGTAGATATCTGCGGGGGTTCTTCTGTTCGCCAAAACGCTTTCAATGTGTCATCGAGGGTTGGAATTTCGACCGATGTCAGATAAGCTTTAGCAACTGCGTTCGACGCGGGACCAACGCATCCATTAACAACCCAACCGAAGACCGTGTTAAGTGCTGCGGGTTCATTTTGGGACGTACTCAAAATTGCGCCAGGTTTAATCACGTGTGCATATATATCGGCACCTAGCAATAAGTCTACTTGACGGGCCCGATAAAATTCGGGATCAGCTAATACTAAGCCAGAAATATGATTCCATTTAGAAGGGTCGATGGAACTCGCAGGTATATTCCCGGCAATTTGAGGGATTACATGGGCCTTTATGCTAAATACAGGCACCGGCTTATTGCTGTAACAAGGACGAAGACAACATGTTGCAAAACCTGCAGAAAGCAAGGCCTTTTCAGAGGTTTCTGAACCAATACCCTGAATAACGGTTTTAAATGGTGTAAGTGTTAATCCCAAGCGCCTTAAACCCTTTTGCGTGATAAAGCTACCCTGTGAACAATTATCAATGAGACAGCGCAACTTCTGAAAATTACCGAGAGCGTCTTGAATTTCCACAATAGCCGTAGAAAGTAAAACCGATTCGCACGACAATACGCTCGCACAAGCGGTTAGGCTCGTTTGCACCTCGGGGGGTGGAACAGTTACACCGACCTCAGCATTCGCCGAACTTTGGGATCTTGCCGGAAAATGGAGCATCGTGTGGTGTTTATTGCGACAGTTTCTACATACTGATTTTGATGGACAAGAATTACTCATATGGTTAAAGCGCAAACAATTCAAACAAAGACGATGCGATTTGACCATTTCAAATCGCTCGTGTGGCGTTTTTGCCGCAAACACAGGGCACGCATAAACTGTATGTGCCAATTGACAAATCAGACATTTCGAAGTGTTTTCGCTACCTGAAGTAAGTTTATTATTCGAGGATTTATTTACTAAGAACGCCGATTTAGTAGACGGCTTTGCAAACAGGTGTTTGAACCCTTTGTTGGCTGAGTTATCAACACTTTCCAAGACGCGACATTGACTTTCAATAAAATCTTCTAATTGTTTTAGCGTTGGAATGTCCGATGCCTTAGACCTAATCTCCGATTCAAATAATTTTCGCGTATCTGTATCAAGCTTATCTAAAAGGATGCTAAACCACATAAAGTCCTCTAACGAATTAGCAATGTTTAGAGCCTTAAGGGCCAAACGATTCTCTTTAACGTGGTCAAAGAGTTTTCGCAGGTCTTTCGCGGATTCTGCTTTCAATTTTGGAAAATTATTAATTGATGTCCAATAGTGATTAGCTAATCTACGCTTATCATCGTAGCGGTCGACGAGTGTATCGTACGCGATTTTATAATTATCTCCTGACAAAGGCAACGACTTAATAAGATTTAATGGCTCATTTTGTAAACAACTCAAAAGGTATTGCAGTTTTTGAATGTCAGACAAATCAGATCTAGTATGTATTGCACTTCGAAATAATTCGATAAAACCGGTCCATTGACTATACTCTCCGGAATAAATCGGAAGTTCCAGTTTCGGCAAACGGACGTTATTAGAATGATTGAAGCTACGATTCGAAGAATTGTCATTAAGATTGCTAAAACTCGGGGACGATTCATTATCAGGAAACAAAGAAAAATAAATAGCTTCAATACTATTAAAGGCATCATCAAATTGTTTCCTAATGGCCTCTTCGGATGCTAGGTCCGGATTAGCTTGAGTGGATATATTTTGAATAATTGCGCGATGCAAGGGTTGAAATTCATCATAAATCGACTTTGCCCTGTCAAGTCGCCGTTTGAATAACGGACGTAACGCGGTTTCTTCCTGAGATGAAGAAGCTAGGTCACGAATTTCCAATAATTGATTAATTAAAGTACTGCGGAGTGCCAAATTCATTTTAAGCTGATTGGCCATGATTTATTGGTAAGCGGCGGCGGAAACTGCAACAAAGGGCTATATCCAAAATTCAAAACTTTGAGGATCGACAGCCGCCTGCAGTACCACAGCAATAAAAGCAAAAGCAATAAAACCCAACCGTTCTACGATGGTCACTTGTTGACCATATGCCCGGCGCAACCAAACTAGGAAATTCCGAGAACGAGCGACAATGGATGCAAAGATGCGGACCAAATTAAGCATAAAATTAATATGTGGGACGGCGAAACGTAACGACATACGCAATATACACGAATCAATAAGTTAAATCAATAATAACTCGTAAATAGCTGTACCTGCGCTGGAGCTTTGAATTTGGAAAATAAACGATATCAAAATTTGGAAAATTCGACAAATTTCACGCGTTTCTACTACACAAAAAACGGATAATCTCAATTGATTAGATCCGGCTCGAAGGACCAGAAATGTATCTGTCTCCAGGGCAATTAATATCTAAATTAATTCTACCTAAACGGAGAGCATAAGACTCGATAATACCCACGCAAGGTAGAAATTCGCACAGGGACTTACCTTGGAGGGACATACAGGATGGCTCATGTGGGGTGGCACGTCGATTGACCCGTGACTCCAGGAGCACAAAACGATAAACACGAGCGATTACACAAATAACGAAAAACGGGCTCAGTTGACCGACCGTTCACCAACTCGTCTTAGGTTCATCTCCTCCTATGTGGGCCACTGACCCAACATTTAGGGGTGGCAGGAGAGGGGACAGTAAGCCCCATAACTCGACGTTCCACCAATAGTGGGTACACTTACCGCTAGGTAGAATTACAAACTACACTAAATTTATGTACAGCTATTTACTTGTATTAAGAATTACGAATGAAATAAACTAAACTAACATGATTAAAAGCTAAATACCAAACAATGCTTGACAGATGCAATATTCTCACATTTATACAAACCACAAACTATTTAGCTCTTTTTGTGTTTAAACCTTTAATCTTTGATACCTGTTCATACACGGATTAAGAATTAAATACCCACTGAAGTAACATATGGTAAACCGTTGTAAAATTTAAACTAAACCACATATTCTGTGCTACAGATTATATTATATTGATTTTATTAGATTATTTACATGTACATATGTATATTGTGTATCTAGCGGAAAATGCCTGAATTGAATTAACTGCATCAGGAAAATAGAAAATCCGTTTGTCTTTAACGTCAGCCAATATAAAGTTTCCACCAATCTCCCTCTGTCCATCAGCATTGAAGTAATTAGTATCAATTTGCAAATAAAAAAACCTGTGCATCTGGTGGGATTTGAACTCGTGGAATTCGATTGCAAACTCCAATGCTTTTGCTTTACCATCTGGACCACAGGAGCTTATGTATTAGATTCGCTTACGCCTGGACTATAAATGACGCGGTGGCGATAGAACCATGTAGGGTGTTCACCCTGTATCTTTGAGGTTCAATATATACATATCTTCATCAAGGGTAAAAACCTAAGTTATGTGCAAAATGCAAAATGCCAAGAAGGCACATACTCCGCATGCAAAATATTGTATTTTTTCAACAAATAGTTTTGAGGCTATACCGCCAACAGACATATCAACGTATCAAACAGACAGTCGGAATTGAGAAAACATGTTTTTCGTTATCTAGGAACCCTGAAACGTGAAAGATCTGGAGAAATTTTGGAGAGAGATTTTCTCCCGGTTCTAATACTCCCTTCGTCTTCCAGATGATGGGAGTAAAAACTTTTTTTTCAACTGTTAAGTCCGGCTTCAATTTAGTATTGCATATTCAAAGTAAAAGTGATGGGGAGGATAACAGTTACGAAAATTCAGATTTCATTGTTTCATCTTAACTTTGAATATGCAGTTGTCAACAGGACTTGCAGTAGAAAGTGTCCATTATTGCAATTTAGAAAGACAAAATGTATAAAATTCAGACTTGCTAAATTAAAATAGAATTTTGATGCAAAACCGTCTCTGTATCTAGTTATCGTGTGTACCTTAGTACCTGCAGACAATCTGTATAACTTATACTGATGTTACTGTCGAAATCACAGGAAAATAGTAAAGCCGCCATAACGATGTAACTCAATTTCTGTTATATTTTAATTATAAAGCAGACGTTGTACCTGTACAGGCATTCTTCATTCATTCTAGTGCATTATTAATTACAACAAATATATTTTATTTTGTCGAACTTGGTATCAGATACAATTTTGCGAATGAAATTCTACAATTCGATTTATGTCGAATGCAATTTCACTTATACGTTATTGCAGTCAACCTTCATCTTGTCTGGAGATATTTGGATATTATTATCCGTCCTAGTTGTAGTAGATGCAAGCAATTCCATTATAACGTTGCAAAATCTAAATTATGCAATATGCTTATTTTCACCAGTTCCAAGGAAACACAATTTTACCAATTGGGACACAGAGTTCTTATTCTGTCCCATGCAAATCGTTTTGCTTTCTTTGGAGTTTAGAAATATTCTCACTGGAAGAAAATTGAATTTCAAGCTTTGAAAACGACTATCAGATTTCAGTCCATAGTTTCTCAGACTGTCTGCTAATGGAGTTACTTTTAAAATACTGCCACAGAAATCCTTGTTGTTTAAGGAGCGGAAGAGCTGCGTCTGTAGACCTATTATTTTTCTGTGACCAATACAAATATACACTTTGGGGAAGCAAGTCTGTTTACGGGAATTTCATCAGCGTCCTCTGGCTGAATTCTAAAATATAGAATTTATGTCGGGCAGGGATTTTACAGTGTAAAAACCATTCGAAGTTACCATTCACCAAATTAGAAATTATGCATGCAAGTATTGAAATAATAAATATATATTAATCACCTGTTTCCCGTTAATTTTTAAGTTCCCCAACCAAGGAGAAAGTGGGTTTTAACAAACTACAAAGATAGCACACATTTATATGGTGCATGTAAGTGTATAGAGATTAAAATTATATTTATGATTTCTGATCTCATTAAATTGAATTCAGAAACATTCTTCGAAATTCGTGGACCTGCTGTTAATATAACATATTAATCGTTTGAGCACGAAATGCTGTACTGTGGACCAAACTACAAAATTGGTAGTTAAAATATAATAAAAAATGCTATTAGTACGATGCGCTTAAAATCAAATTTATTTCTGTTTGAGTATATTAAGTACAGTCCATCTTAAAGAAACTTTTTCCACTAATATGCAATCGAAGTAGCCTGTTACCGATCTGTTAACTAAACGCCGTGCTTAGCGTATGGAGGCATGCAGTTACTGGAGATTGTTATTGCATTTCCCATTTACGGTCATAATTTACGTTGATATGATATTACTGCAACAGCGGCTGTGCCTAAATTGCCGGATGACGTAAATGCGCAATAATACCATAATTGAATTGTAGGTATTTAGTTGCAGGAAGGTATTTGTGAGCGACTCCAGTTCGAAAATTAACTAATAGCTTCCGTGCATTGCAAGGTGAGTAATTAAGTCCGACGTAAGCAGAGGGGCGCAAGAGCGCTTTTCTGAAACGGGGAAAATTGAAAAGCTCTCGGCAATAATTATATCTACTATTCTTTATCTCGACAAAGCCGAGAAGATACATAGGAGGGTGGAAAAAGAACATGAAGAATGAAACGCGGCAATAAATCTGTCTAGATGCGCATAGGTAATCCCCGATTGGAGGCAGTTCTTTCGCACCTTCGGCTTTGTCTGATGGTACAACACTTGTATGAATTCTAATAAAGCTTAACCTTGGCGATGCGTAAGAACATATTTCACTGACAACCGTTTAAATCGAAGAAAGCGCAGCTTATTAACAGTGATAACTGGAATTGCGTTAGCAGCAGATTTATAGAGTCATAAAGAACTCGCTATTTCCGTGCGAGAGAAGTGTAGACATAAGAACATAAAAAAATGACAGACTGAGTAATTTTTATGGCCTTTTCTTGTATTACGAGCTGTATTATCACTGTTTGCCCTTATTTATTATTTTAGCATCACATATTAATAGTCGCACGTAGACACTTAATTTTATATTTCGCCTTTGCCATTATTGGCATCAACTTGTTATTACAAGTTTTTTTAAAATTTTAAGACACTTCGCGAGTTGAACTATGCAAATATAGTATGATCAAAAATTATTTTCATCTAGTATGGCTATGGAATAGTTTCAAATTTATAAATGCAGCTATAACTCACTTAAAAATCAAATGTCAAGCTGACATTTAAGTATAAATGTAGTTGCATTCATAAATTAAGAAGCATTCCATAGCCATACTAGATTAATTTAATATTTGATCATACTTTATTTTCGGCGGTGTCTAATAACTAACCGATTGCATCAAGTTGTTATATTTGTTTTTCTGAAACTGCCAAGTAATGTAAAAAATACAAGACTGATTTGACATGTGAAAGTTTATGATGCCCTACCTAGGATGATACAATTTTACGAGACGCTTATGTCACTTTCTTATAGCAGTTTCAGGAAAATTATTAATTTTGTCATGGGCTTTTGCTTAACCACCTAGATTTTTTATTTTCATTTAAACTAAAACTAATTTTGTTGTTTTCTTTTTACTATATACAGTAACCATTACAACTAGCTGGGGTTTTTTAGTTGTGTTAGTTGAGCAAAATACACAATAAGAGACAACTGAGAATAGTTTCCTCTGGCACTACATGTTGACGTTCACTAATACTAAGTTTTAAGTTTTAACAATTGCATTGTTAATTTTATTCACTGTCATCACTGCTTGATAGGAATATATCTTCAGGTACTCCTTACTCAAGTTGGGACATGCATTTTTAATTATTTTTACATTTTATATTATATTATATATTGTAATGATATACACAGGGGTATTAAAATTAATTTTACAAAGGATTAAGGGAGTACAATGGTTGAAAATAATCAAGCTCTATTCAAATATGAATTGGGAATGTGAATAATTATTATGCAAATAGAAAGTAAAAGAGAATTTGTAATTGAGTGAGTATGGCTGTTTGAAAGGCAGATGGATTCAAAAATAATATAATATTTTAAAAATTAAAGTTTAATGGGAATGACAAATACTTAATTGTAATAAATTATAAAATAGTAAGTATAATAAAATATTATGAGATAGAGTGTAAAAAGTAGAACAATGCACTTTGTTTCGATTATTAGAAATAACAAATTTTGAATAATATATCTGAAATAATTTGGTGTAATTAAAATATTAAAATAAACCCTAATTTTATTGAGAAATGTTTGGATGATAAAAAGGGTAATATACTAAATTGGCGTGGTGAAGTTAAAAAGGAAATTTAAACCGAGAAGTATAATTAAGATAAAACTAAAGAAGATTACAAGTATGTTCCAGGAAGTTGGCAGATGCAGTACTGGAAGTAGGTAGCTGCATATTTGGTCTGTTTGGTAGCATACTGTGGGGAAGGTTTGAGTTGCTGATTCTGGACAGTTGGGACTTCTTGTCTGTCAGTGAGGCCTTTCATTGCTGCAAGGTGCTTAAGAGGTTAGATCAGTAGGCGAAGAGGAGCAGGTTGGTTGACATCCAGAACATTGTTGAAACCAAGTAAAAGATGGGTGATCTTGAGTAGTAATATAATTACTGGAAAAGGAAATAAAGACTAAAAAGGTGAATTAGTTATTAAAGAATTACTTACTGTTTTTAATATTGTTGTGTACTAGTAAAACAATCTGGTATTTGTCATTTAAATTTCAAATCTATTTGACATATAATTGACATAAGTTATTTTGACTTATGGGAATGATTAAGTAACAAACGACTTCCGGGAAGTCGTTTGTTACTTAATGACAATGGCCGTGAAAGCCTCAAAAATCATCTTTTATGGGAATGATATTTAAAATTGGAACATCAAATTTCAGACATAAGCAATCTAGATAAAGGAATCCACCCCTGATTTTTTAGGAGCTAGTACAAATGGTTATTTAACCAACAAGTGTGTTAATAAAGGTGATTAGTAATCGAGAGATTTTAACGCGTGAGCGAGTGGAGCGAGCGAACACGTTAATGAGCGAGATTATTAATCACCGATTAACATAAGAGTTGGTTACAAGACTTTTCCGTCAATCGTACGTTTATTAAAATCCATCAAAAATATGTAAATATGTTTTGACATTTCAGATACATTTGACGTTTAGTAGGTACGTATGGTTGCCGATGCCGGAGTGGATTTTGCGGCAATTAAAAGACTTGGCGGTTGAAAATCCGCCTCTGTTGCCGAAGGATACATTGAGAACTCGATAGGAAATAAAATAGAAACTGCCACAAAGATATTGAGCGAAGCGTTTTCTAATGTAAATATTAATATTAATAAATCCACGGAGTAATTTAACCTTTAGTTTTGACATTTCAGATACATTTGACGTTTAGTACGTATGGTTGCCTATATAAAATCATTGCGAAAACGGGTCTATTAATGAATGATTTTTTAGACAAAATCATGCATTAATGAGTCGATATATACACGATTGACGGAAATAATAATTATTGATATTCTAAACATAAATAGGGCAACTTTAACTTGATAAAACAAAAATATAATTCATAGAGAGATTAATATCACTATACCTGAAGGCATTTAACATATTTAAGGCTCATTGTGATGGTTACTGACACTTCAGTTCAATATATACATACCTTAATAGTTCATCAAATCTTTTACGTTAACAGTTTTGAAGAATATGATTTCTTATGTATTTATGATCATTATTAATCAGGAATTAAATGGTTTATATAATAAGTAATTGTTACGTCTGGCGAACGTCAATAAATAATACTTTTGTTATCTTTAAATTGTAATTTAATTATAAATTATTCAATCGATTGTGATTGAATACAGATAAATTGAGTTACATTTGAAAATTCGTGTTTTCTTCATTTCAGGAAAATAAATCGCTGTTATTTTTCTAATTCTCATTTTCCTAGCACCTAGCTTGGTTACAAAATTCCATTCTAACAATTGGTTATTCCTTATATTTGTTCTTTATTTACAGGTTACTATTACACCTCCCGTTACTAGGATGAATATAAAATAAAGTGACTTGCCATTTCTCAAAGAAGAGTAACTATAATTTTAGTTTCATATTTATTACCATTTATATCGCAAGTTTTATTAAAGTATCAATTAAATTCAAATAATATGTTAATGAACTTATATGATTATTTATCTATTTATTGTAAACACAGGAGCTGTCCTTATTTTTATTCTACAATTATTTCCTTAAGATCATATGTTTAAGCATTCAGCCATTGCCTAAGTAGCATTAGTCAGCTAGTATGCATTTGGTTCACTCTGAGATGAATATTAAAATTAACTAAATTATGATGTAGCTAACGTATATATTAGGTACTATAATTCCTCAAATTTATAATTAAGCTGTCCTAATAAAGACTTGCTCAAACCGACTGCCATATAGTGAAACATAAATCCCCGATTTGCATGTTAAAAAGCGTTCGACATTTTTCTATGCAAATGGAGTTCGTTAATTTGAAACTACATACGTTCGGCCGTACGGTGTGTTGTAATAAAGTACTGAAAAATGTTGAAAATATGTATAAATTCGTTATTGGACTCTAAATTAGAATTTGTATCTGGTTGTTCATTAATTCCAGTTATTGTGTAACTGATAGCAATTACCGAATTTTCCGAATGAATATTTATATTTCAAATTAAAAAATGGCCTTTGCAGAAAAATCTCCCGATCTAATTAACATTACCTTCATATTTATAACTTAATGTAGGTTTAACTAGTGTAATAGGTTTTGCAACTAGAAAGAACTAGATTTATATCTAGGATGTAATTGTAATATAAGATTATTATTATACTGCCAAACGTAAAAAGTTGTTTTCTTATTATGTACTCGTATATTGATGAAAGGAGGAAAATCGTGGAATAATTATATCCACCGTCAGTTAAATAAGAAGCATGATGTACGAATATACATAGGTTGAAACGAATAACGAGTAAATTTGATTACTATTATTGTGGGTTAGAATGATTAAAAATGCAGGGGGTGAAAAGTAACTAATGAAAACATATAGTTCTCTTGGGCATGTCCTACCTGTAGACAATTTTTCGAAGTTCCATTGCTATTGCCAGATATGAAAACACGATGCGTACGTTCAAAATTTGTTTTTGGAGAAATCTCTTAAATAATTAAGAAAGTGATTTTTGCAAAGGCTCTCTAGCTAAAGTATTTCCACATATAAACAGTAGTACGATAGAGTAAAGCAGTAGTTAATCAGACGAAATCCAACAAAGACTAATGGGTTACAAGTATTCATACTTTGCGAGGAGGTTATTTATAAAGAGAATTCAGAAAAAATACTCTGATAAACTGCGTTTCTCAATCTTTCTATTTTTATTTTGTAATGTTTTTGTAATGCTACGTGCGAGTTCAAGAAAGCAGCAGCACTGCGAAAACAGAATAAATTGGCAAATCTAAATGTTTTAAAACTGACTTTTGTGCCAGTGATGCCACAAAACGAGAACCAGATCAAACTTCTAAAAGATTTCCGCTTTCGGGTAGAAAATATTCAAAATGTAAGTGCAAGTTATTTTCAAAATATCCGACTATTAGAATTACATATATTGTTCCAGGTGTAAAGCTGCACATACATGAGACTAGGATTTTCCAGTTGCTTTAAAAACGCTGTGGTAGCGAAATATGACCATACTATGTCCAGGAAAATAATTATTGTCCGCAATCATAGTACACTGCTTTAATAAAACAATGTAGATACCATTTGTATTAAAAGGTTGGTTGGCAATACTTTTGAAATAAATCTCTTAAAAATTAGAAATTAAAGCACAAAACTTTCTTATACAGGGTTAGCCGATAGGTATTATTTGTACATATATATTTGTTTTTGTTTGAGCCAATTATGTCCACCAATAAGCCTATAATTTCCTGTCAAAAACCATTTATACCTATTGGCGGGCTATGTATAAAGAAAGATGTAGTTTTCGTTATAAGCAAATCATTAATATTTTGCTTCTAAAAATCACTCTAGCAATTGGTATACACGTAACATCTTCAGAGAGTTTGTTATGCATTATTAATCGGATGCAAAAATTGTATATTTTATGGGACAAGTGGTTGAAATAAAATTTCAGCGTTGAGAGTGTTTTTTCAACGAGCGAAGCGAGTTGAAAAGAGTAATTTATACTATTTTTTCTAGGAATTTTAACAAATTATTGCACTTATAAAAAATCTTGTGTAATAAACTCACACAACTTCCTTTTACAGTAATCTTATAATTAGCCAAAAATTTGATTTTTAATTTTTAAGCATTTGTCAAAAAATTTCGAAAATTACAAATTCTACAAAAACGGTACAAAATAGAGCGTTAGTTCAAGAGACAAATTTTCTCTAAAATTTTAAGTTGAATTCAAAAATGTAATAATATACCGGGTGTTTTATTTAAAATAGGAATTAATAAAAAAAATAGAAAAAAAAAACAAAAGAAACCCATTTTAGACGTATGCAACTGGAAAATCACCTATTTCACATCAATACAAATTAATAATGTAATAAAAATTTAAAGTTTGAAAAAAATCGTTAAAGCCGTTTTTGAAAAAACCAAAAAACTGAAAAATCACAAGAGTAAACACCTACTTCCGGTTATGCAATTTTCTTCAAAAGCTTGCCGTTTCATCTACATAGTACACAAACTTATATATAAAGTTTTAACGCCAAAGCTCTTTTCGTTTTTGAGATATTCTGTTCACAGACGGACAGACAGACACACAGAGACAGACAGACAGACCAATGAACAGAAACATGTTTTTTGGGTTCAGGGGACTCGAAAACGTAAAGATCTGTTGAAAACTCAATTTCGAATTTTTGGGGAGAATCCAATACTTCCTTTATGGTAAAAGAAAGTAAAAATTAAACATAAAGTGACTTTTCTCTTGTCAACAATTTAATGTCAAAGAGTTTGAAATCCCGGTAGTCCGAACATTTCAATCTCTAGTGGTTGAAATGCGATTTCAACCACCGGAATCAATGTCAAAATGACTGATTTCAATGTCATGAGTAGAAAAATATATTTATTTACTAGCAACATGATATTGTTTATTTTGGTTGTAGATACAAAACATGAAGAGTCACTCTCAAGAGATTTTTCAAATTATTTCTCCCTTAATTTCATGGTAACCATGCAACTACAAAAAACTTCTTAGCAACCATGCATTCAGAAAATCCTTAATGTTAGTTACACATTCTTATTTTAAATGTACTTAATTACATTTTGAAATTTCATACTATTTTTACTAATATGCTAGTAAATAAAATATTGTATGCACCACTGGAAATATTCATGTTTTTTTTACCTTCGGTGGGCAGATGCCAGCGGTCTGTAACCATGTCAACCTCAGGAAAAAAACATATTCATATCTCCCTTAATGCATAAATATCTATTAATTCAACATAAAGTAAAAATGATGAAATAGTATTCTGGTGGAAATAGTATTCACCAGTTAAATGCCATTTTTTGAGTAAAACTTAGTAATTAACTGAAGCCATAAGGCATTGACAAATAGTGTAAATCGATATGTTTATTTAGATGATTCCAAGAAATCACTGGTTTTCTTAAAAGTAACATTATTATTTTTCGATTTATTCAACTCTTGGAAAGTGGAAAATTTTAAACTATAGTAGATACTAGATGGATAGATATCCACAGTATGTTTTCTTCTTTACAAGAAAGTTATTTATACTTTAGCTCTAAAATAATTAGGAAGGCAAATAATTTAAACTTCAAGATTTAACATTGAAATCGCTATACTCGTATTCCATCGCAAGTTACGTCCAATATAAAGTAATATTATATTTATTATTTAGATTTTCGTATCACAAGGCGGTCCAGCACACTGGCTATGATGCGAAATTTTCTGTTAAACCATTGCTAGAGACAGTAAGTTTTTATAACTTTCAAATATATTTGACGTTAATAAACTATTTTGACAAGACAGTTCACATCAGTTGAAATAATGCCTTTGGAGTGTTGCATTTCAAGCTGCATCAAATAAACTACGCTTCATATATTAGCGTGTTCAAACTTCCGCTGAATGAAACAAGGGCACAAAAACGGTAACAAAATTTGAATGGACAGGCCTGGCGATTTGGAAAGATTAGTGTTGTTTGTAAAAAGTACTTAAAAAGGCCGATATGAAAGTTGATAAGATGAAGCGGCTTATTCCGATTGCAAAATCATTAACTTCCACAAGTTATTCTCAAGAAATATCTGTTTTAGATGAAGTGAAAATTAATAGGGATTTACTTGCAATCAAGAATTAGGTACTTATCCATTAGGAATTGTTTTTAAATCGAATATTACGATAAAGTGAAGAACTACCATGTAAATAGCAACGATTTTAAAGGTTTTCTTTTAACTGGTATGTATCAGAATGACAGCGACAGTGCACTGACAGATTGTTCATTGAGGGCCGGTTCTACAAACCAGGGATAAAGTTATTCGGAGACTAAATACCCTAGAAACGATTGGTGTAACAGAGGAAACTATTACAATTATACCTGGGATAGCGTATTTTAGGTATATACTTGAATTGTAGAATCGGCCTTTAGTGACCAAAACTAGTAATTTTTTGTTAAAGGTTGGTGAAGCCATGTTTCCAGATTGTTGTAGGTCAAAGGTCACTTTCTAGACCCAGTGTCATGACCTGGAACAAAAAAGACCGCCTTGGTTATCGCTATTTCTTTGTTTTGTTTGCTAATTTTGTGTAGGGTTGATAGATAAGTAGAATTATTAGATATAGTTATCAGTTTATGAAAATGTTGCTACATGTTACATAGTATGATCAAAAATTAATCTCATCTAGTATGGCTGTGGAAGTGCAAACCAACGCCTTTAAAATTGGCTTACGTACTTATACCATGAGATAAAAAAAATGATTCTGAGCAGGCCTTGATATGTGTTATACGTTTGGCAGTACTGAAGTGTATTGTCAGTCTATGTCAAATTCGAGATTTGCAGGTTAAGTTTTACGTCAGTCTGTGTCAAACAACAAACAAAACCTACCCTTTTAATATCGAATTTGACATAGACTGACAATACACTTCAGTACTGCCAAACGTATAACACATATCAAGGCCTGCTCAGAATCATTTTTTTTATCTCATGGTATTTAATTTAAACTGTCAAATTTTATTATGAAATATTTTTTTATCTATTTTATTACAATATTAGATAGACACTTCATCCTAAAACTAACCTAAAAATAAAAATTATGATAACCAGTTTATTTACTAATGAAACTTACATATTAAACTACAGAAGATGTTGGAAATGTCTGCCTTCTTCTTCAATACGCAGTGCAACACGTCTCTTCATGTTATCAAACACTTTTTGTAAAAGGTGAGGTGTAATTTTATTACATTCTTCTACGATACTTTGTCGTAAATCTTCCAGAGTAGGTACTGGTGTCTTAAGTATGGTGTTTGTTAACAAGGGAAACAGGAAGTAATCGAGGGGACTAAGATCACAGGATCTTGGTGGATAACGATCGTGTAATATCAATCTTTCATTATAAAAATGTCGCAAGAATTCCAAGGTAGTACGAGCCACATGGGGCCGAGCGTTGTCTGGCTGAAAGTAACCTTGTTGCAGTTCCTCATCATCCAACTGATTGATAAATGATTGCAGAATGTTGTTCTGGTATCTTTCAGCAGTGATGGTATCTTCAAAAAATATGGGACCGATCAACCTCCTTCGCGAAAGAGCTACCGAAATACCGATTTTAGGGCAATGCAAGGCAGTTTCTTTCATAAAATTGGGATTGTTTGTACTCCATATTCTTATCAGTTGCGAATTGACGTATCCACACAAGTAAACCCATGATTCGTTTGAGAAGAATGTCAAATCCAAAGCATTATCATCCAGATTGTCTCGGAACAAGGTACAGTATGCAACTCGTTTATTATAATCTGGTGGCAGCAATTCCTGATGAAGTTGTACTTTGTAGGGATGCAAGTCTAAATCTTTTTTTAAAATGGTTTGACATGTACCATAACTAAGATTACTTTCCTGCGACAACCTTCGAAGCGATAACGTAGGTTCCTCTGCCATCTGACCCCTTACTTGTTCGATGGTATCATTCGTTCGAATTCGTTTCCTGCCAGCTCTAGTTCTGTGACCTACACTACCAGTTTCTTCAAAATTGGTAACAGTAGGCTTCAGTTGACGTAGGAAATTATCTTCAATTACTGCTACTTCAGGAAAACGCACTCTGAACTCGTTTAAACACAAACATCGATCATGCATTCATTCACCATCTTCTAGATGCGAGTTTCGATAAATTTTTTGTTCTTGAGAAAGCATCGTTATAAAAAGCTTGAATAACAAATAATTATAACACAAATACAAAATGTGTCAGTTGTTAACTGTTTTGAAGTAAATATATTGGACCTAGTTTTAAAGGCAGCAATTTCTTCTTTCATAGCCATACTAGATGAGATCAATTTTTGATCATACTTTATTTTAGTAAGCAAGCTGTACCACAAAGAAGATGCTTTTAAGCCTAAAGATAAACAGCTATACTCGTAAGTTGGTATACAAATAAGTTTGTTACTTTAATTGCTCGTGTAACAATGTTGGTACAGTATACTAAACATGTAAGTATATTTTACATAATAATCTTTGAAACTGTGAATATCAACTCTATCTTTTTAGATTATCATGTTCAGGCAGTCCATTTGCTGTAATACCACGGTTATGAGTCGTAAAGTCATAGAAAATAAACATAATATTATAATAAGAAAAGTTTGCGTTCTGTTATAAGCACTTATAATATTTCCACTCTTAAGTGAGAGCATTAAGTGTGGAGAGTTACAGCTACCGCTTCTGAATTTTAAATTGCTGGCGTTGGACGACTCCGGGCGAAAAAAACCTGGCAGTATCTGTTAAAATCTCCTGAACATAAAAAGCTGAACTTTATAGTATGTCACTCGTCAGGTCGGGAATTTGCATACCTAAACAATTAGAGAAAAATGTAAAAAGCATTAGACACAAGCGTAGGAACGCGCAGTCCGATTTGGTCGTCGAATAAAACAAATATTTTATTAATTCAGGTTGTCAAGTCACGGCTACCACAGAATGCCTCAAGAATTTTTATTTGTTTCTCTCGAAGATGAACCTCCAATCAGTATGTAAATTAAGAAATAGAAGCAATAAATAAACCGGATTTAATTGGTACCCGTGGAAGCCGCTGGTTATAATCAATGCCCTCTGATTGAACGTTTGTCATTAAATATAAAATCTTAATTGTGAAGACGTTGTATAGAAAAAAACCGGCCGGATGGACGAATGCCTGCGTTGGTTTTTTATATGAATGCATGCCCGCACAGGTATCAAAATTAAGAGACTAATTTTCGAGATGACCAAATATGAACAACGAAACTTCTGAAGCTAAAAGCCCTAGATTCCCAATTAAGAGTTAACGTATTTGCATGACAGCATTAGTCCAGATATGATCAAAAAGTCTGCACAATCTAGCAAATCATAACACAACTCGCTTAATTCGGCAGCAGCTTTACTTGTAGTCGCAACTTGACAGAATAAGGGAGAATTAACGGAGAAGTAGGCGGTGGCAGGAACTATTATTACAGCACAATTTAACTTGTGCAAATCGTTCTAATTAAAAATTAATTTATTCACGTCCTATAAATTATAGGATAAGTTGTAGCGAACATGTAATTTGGGAACTTTTCGTATAAATTACGACGGCTTGTGCATTTAAACCGAGCAGAATTTTCTGCGAAGTCTAGAAAATTATTCAGTGATTACTGCGTTCGCCTCTGTCGAAACACTCGCGGCTCTGAAATTGAAAGCGACCTGGCTCTGGTTTCTTTGTGTTTGATTTCTATACGAAATTATTCTTCCGTATCGATTTGCGAAGGAGACAATAGAGTATTTTTCTATTAAATACAACTATTTTTTGCAATTAAGTAATGATTGTATTAGATTGTCGTACTTGATATTGGATTCTCTTAAGCGAGAAATTAAAAACTAACAAATTTGCAGTTTTAAATAATAAGAAACTAAGTTGGAACAGTTACGATTTATCAGCTCTAATCTGGTATACCAATCAAAATACATTTTAAACAACAACTTTTTAAGATGCGGAAAATAAAAAACAATTAGTACAATAATGTTGTTCTAGTTGTTATATCCATTTTGGAAGTCTGGTTGATTAGGTGGATGTTTTTCGGAAAGGCGATAAATTTAAACTCATTGATTAATTTAGGGTAAAGGTTATTGAATGCATATATGCGTATATTTTGATGCGGGCAAGCGTCATGTAAGTCGCATGCGACGCATTACCGCCGCTACATCTTCCGTTTAGTGTGAATAGTCTTCTGTGAATCTTTAAGTACGCGTGTTACAAATAAATGTAAAAGCATGACCATTTTAAAATAAAAGAAGGACTTAAAATAATTCAAATAAATACATGTTTACATAAGAGGATTCATACTTGCCACTCTTATATTTTTTTGTTATTTATGTATATAGAACAAAATTGATTTTGTCGACGTCTAGTAACCTTAAAGTCTTTGAAATGGGGAATTTTCGTTTTCTTGCAATATTAAACACTAAATCTACTCTCGAGAATTAGGAAATTCTCGAACTGATAGTTTTTATTAAGAATTTATTCACCTTTATCTCTTGCTGGTGTTATTTGAAAACACATTGACCAAAAACCAACACTTCCTCATAGCATTTTTGTTTCCTTTGAAAGGCTGCTAGATTGCCGAGACACCTTTTCGGATTCTCCAAATGTCTATTTTTTTTAAATGGCAGTATATTTAAAATTCGACATGATGCATATATATCGCAGTATCCATTGGTGGTTTAAAACTAAGTTAAATAAACGGTGACTTTCTTTTAAATTGATTTTATTTCTTCGTGATTGTATTGGATCGAAATTTTCAAACAATCTTAAACTTTGTGACATAACTTTAAGGTCCCGTGTGGTGTAGCTTGAACAAGCGTCCACGTTCGATCAGCAGAGTGAAGCAACGCTCTCTCTGATCAGAGTTCCACGGCTGTATCTCTCGGCGCCTCGTGATACGGCTGTCACGGAAATAGTTGGTCCCGGCGGTCATAACAACATCATCACTGTCGTTAGTGGGGTTGGAAGTCCCCATGAATGCACAGCGACGCCTATAATTGGCCTAACGGCTGTTGGCTGAGTGCGAAATAAATAAATAAATAAATAAATAAATAATTGCTAATCATTTTCTTTATATTTAAACTAAAACAATGTTTTCCTTCTTATACCATTTACATTGCAGTACATCACAGAAGCTGATCAAAACATCAAACTTGCTTCTAATACCATTGATATACGCTGTATGATTATTAAATATTTCGAAACATAATGTTTTTTATAATACTGTGAAACGCTAAGAACTTTAACAGATTAGTTTATAATCTTGTAAATTTTAATAGTTATTAACGACATAAGACAGTTAGATGCGAAAACGGCCGTATGTCGTTGAATATTTTTCGTAACACTTACAAAAATTGAAATTTTAGCGCAATTTAAATGAAAAAAGTTGAATAGTATTAGTAACGGGTGTTAGAAAACTTGTCTTATCAAAGTCACCTATGGAAAAAAATACATTTGGCAATACTGAAAAGTATTGTTGGTGACAGTGCAAGTCAGTTTTGACACAGACTGACGCAAAAACTCACTTGCTAACCTCGAATTTGACACAGAATTGCACTGCCACCAACAATACATTTCAGTAATGCCAGTGTTCATGCTGAATAAATATTGAAAAAATTGCTGTTCTGTTATTTCTTAACGACCTACGCTGTTAAATGTATAGCAGTCATGGCTGTTATCGGGAACTTTTCAGTCAGGTTGACAGTTCTGTTATTGTTAAATAACAAGTATAGGTGTTATGAAAATATTTTAACGAGAACAACATTTAATAATCCGTTATTAACTTCAAATGGCAATAAATGACGTTTTTGAAATATCGTCTTGATTAAAACAACATATTCGGTGGCTGCTATGGATACAAGCGGTAAAAGAAACTGGTAAAATTCCAAGGGAAAATTTTGTTTTTTTGCCACTATAAAAACACGTAATTGAAATCATTTGATTGGATAATAAGAGATGCGGGAAATAGTCTATGACATTATTCTATTATATTATTCTTGAGCCATTGGCATCTGCTACTACTTCTACTATCCACGGGATTAACTATCTGGGAAAGTCCTACTTGAAGAACCGGCCATTTAAAAGCAAAGTTCTTGTAGTAGGACTCAATCCGTGTGTAAACGTACTGCCGGACACGCTTCCAGCAGAACACAAGTTTGTACGTTTCATCATTAACTACCAAACCACATTCAGTTGAAACTTCCAACTAAAATTATAAGGATTTGAAAGCGTCCTCCTCCTTCTTAAATACATAAGTTAACACTTTCATGTTATTAAAACATTTTCTTAAATGACTGGGCGTCCCCTTCGTCTCAATTGAGATTACTGGAGTGTTTGTAGATCTCAATTGCTATAACGCTGGTGTTCATAGACACAGGTTTTATTGAACGTCCTGTTTCACCAATGTACACAGCATTACATGAGCAAGAGAGTCTGTAAAGACCTTTTGATAACGTGGCATTCAATCTATCTTCAGGCGAAGAAACAATTTATGAGATTTTGCTCGGTTTAAACACCACTTTGATGTTATGTTTTGGAGGAAGCTTTCCTGTACGATCTGCAACTTGCTGAATATAGAAAAGAACGACTATTGCTGTGGAAGGATTGGTTTTCGGAGGTTAGTGAGGTCGTGGATAAAGATGGCGATTAATGGCGGAATGTATAATCCCCAACAACTGCGTTGAATGATGATGGGAATCGGTAGGTAGACATCAGTGTGGGTAGGTTTGCGATATAAAGAATGTTGGAGGAAAATATGTACATCCAAAATCCGTTGTTTAAGAAGATCAGTAAAGATATGTCGTCAAGTAACAAACAGTTATTTATGTCTTTTGTAACGTTTCGCCCAGCGCGAACGCGATTCTATAAATTAAAAATTAATTTGCGCGTCACGGCAAACGATCGCATTAACACCACTGCGCACCTAGACCAAGAATCCCCGCTCTAGCGATCCGATACGAACCTCTGATTACGCCCGCACCAAGTATAAAAGGAGAAGTCGAAGCCCCAACAAGACAGAATTTTCTAGAATTTTCCCAGTCCTCTCTCCTTACTTACGCTCTCTCAGGAGTGTCTCCGGACTTTTCGAGAGGACCCCGACCAGCTACATGAGCTCCTGGACTTTAGGATTGTCTTTAGACTCTCCAACGTCGTCCCCCAAGCACCTGGACGTTCGGATTGTCTCCAGACTCTTCAACGTCGTTCCCTCAAGCTCCTGTACGTTCGAATTGTCTTTAAACTCTTCAACGTCGTCCCCCAAGCACCTGGACGTTCGGATTGTCTTTAAACTCTTCAACGTCATCCCCCAAAGCACCTGGACGTTCGGATTGTCTTGCGACTCTTCAGCGTCATTTCCCGAGCACCCAGTGACCTAGAAAGCAGTCACAGTCCCGACGACGAAGACGTAGAACACCTGGGTACAAGTAGGGTTTTGCCGAACCCGCCGACGACGCCCTCCAGAATTTGGACACCCGGGAGGCCAAATCGAGCTCGCCGGTGACGACTCCGTCCGTGAATCAAGTTTCCCGGCACCAGGACAGCCCCGCCGAACGAGCCAGAGGCCGTTGCCCATAAACAGCGCATATTTGATCGAAATTCACTCACCTGGGGCAGTAAAATAGCTGGCAGGTAAAACAAATTAATTTCGTCGTCCACCAACTGAAAACCTGGAGTTCCACCGTTAAACACAATACGCACTAGGTATGCATACAATTTAGTTTGATATTGACCACAGTTTCGTATATTTAACAATTTCATGACCGAGTGTATTGTTATTGTCCGCCATTACGTAGCGATTCCCTAACCTGTCATATTATTTGTTCAGGTCCGACGCAATGCCTACACGACACTGGAACTAATGTATATACAAGCTGTCCCGAAATAGAGCGTCACCGCCCGATTACCAGCGAGCGAAACGCCCCGTTAGAGGAATTAATTAATTTTTATAAACATCGCTACATTTTATTATTTCATGTGTTTAATACAATTTAATTTAATGTATTTAGTTAAAGATTATTATACAATGGTAGAATGTTGGTCTGTTTTTCATTCCTACGTTACTAACTTGGTTTATCACCTGGATCTTGGCATTTTGAGCTAACCTTGGGAAACAAGTTTCAATTTGGCAGTTGTAGCAATTAAAGTAAATTAAACTAGCCCGTCAGGCTACACTTTTCAAATTATAATTTGCCCTTATTGTTTCTATTTTGCAACCATTATTAACTACATGTAAACCACTGATTTGTTTTAAAACACTGCATACTTTTTTCAAAAACTTATTAAGGTTACCAACTTATTTCATTCTTTGGTTTACTACATCGTTTTGTTGGAAATTAAACAGTGAACGCCACTGCCCTTTTTAGCTCTTGGATTCAAGCTGTTAAGAGTTTTACCTTATCATTTAAAACAAGTTGTATCTTATGATTCCTACGACCTTTGTCCTATGCTAGATTTTGCTTGTAGGTTCACCACAGCTATTACTATATTATTTATGATTACCTTCAAAGCAGATCATCTTTCAAATTATCTTGTATTGGTGATTTTGCACGGATCACATTGCAAGGTATACCTCAAGGCGCAATTCTTGGCCCACTACTCTATACTGTATATATATCAAATATTTCTGAATTTGTTAAACGTATCATATGCATATGTACGCTGATGACACGCAGATTTATTGCTCATTTCTACCGCCCGATTTTAACCAGCGGATGAAAGAAATTTCTAGGGACTTAAACAAAATATTGAAATTGTCAACCAAACATTGTCTGATTTTAAAGCTATTTAAATCCTGTGTTCTCCTTTTTGGAAAAAAGGTTGATTGCAAATATCTGAAATTTATAGTTCAAATTACAATCAATGGATCAGTAATGCCATTAAAAGAAGATGCCAAAAACTTGGGCCTTGTCTTGTACAATAGTTTTAGATACAGAACTCATATAAGCAAGTATATACAAAAAGCCATTTAAAGCTACTATATCTACATATATTGTATCTGACTGAGGATCAAAATAAAATTCTGTCTGATGTTTTAGTGCTCCCCCAGTTCTCATATTGTCCAGAGATATACTCACCTTGCTTAGAATGCGATTCTGGTGAAAGGGTACAGATAGTTTAAAATGCCTGCTTAAGATTTATTTATTGTATTCGTAAATTTGACCACATTTCACACACATTAATAGAAGCTAAAGGGCTAAAGATGGATAACAGACCCTTACTACAGACAAGTTCATTATATCACAAAATAATTATTAATAAAAACCCGCCCTATCTATATAGAACATATAGTAAAATTCGAAACGAGTGTACATAATTTAAACTGAAGATACAAGGGTCCTATTACACTGCCTTAGCACAAACTTTCTTTTTCAGTTCTGTATGTCTGGGTATTTATAATTTTAAGTTACAATTGAAAAACAGTTTAATTAAACTGATTTTGCTTTGAATATACTATATATTGTTTCTAAGCATGCTCTGATTAACATGTATTCTTGACCAAAATAAATACTTCATTATTATTATTTATAAAATGTATTTTATCTACGATCACTACTAAAAGTAGGCCCTTTAGCGCTAGCTTGTTTCACTAAAAGTGACGTTTTATAGTTTACCGTGTTTAAAGAAATCAGCTGTTTACTTTTAACTCTAGTGCTAAAAGTGAAGTGAGGTTATAAAACTACAATTTCGAACTGGAAGTGAAGTTGTAAAGTTATTCTAGTTGCTTCTTGCGTTACAGGTAAAGAGTTTTAGAAATAAACACTCAGATGTGGAGTATTAATAATTACATTGCGTAACTGACCTTGACAGCACTGGCTTCGCAAACATTCGCCCGCGCAGGGCCTACTATTTATTATGACATAAATTAGAAGTGTCGTAGATGCAAACATTTGTTAAATCGATATTTATAGATTAATAACGGTAAAATTAAGGTCGTAGATAAAATATTGTATGCAACGCGTGCTAAAAGTCGTTATGCACGAGACATGTTATGAAACTCAGCCTTAGGCTTCGTTTCATAATTTTCATGTCTCGTGCATAAACGTCGACTTTTAGCACTTGTTGCACAAATAGCTATTACCAAACAGCTCCGTTAAAAACGGATAGATGCATTTGAACTTTTACTTTTATACAGCACATGTAGTTACTTTTTATTTTAAACTTTTTATTTCCAATAAATTCATATCACTCACTTAGGGAAAATATGGCGGCGTTGTCCATGTAGGCTTTCATTATTCTCCTAAAAGTTCCATTTCACTGCAGAACAGCTTTAATGTTCTCGGTAACGATTGAGCTTTTACACTTATATAAAACCTTCTTACACTAAAATATAAAACATCTAGAGAAAATGAGCTTGTATTCGAGTATGTTAAAGTGCAGATTAAGACTTCAAGCACGGATTAAAAGGGAGTAACTCTAAAAATGTAATACCGCGAATTGAAAATTCTTTCTGCTGAAAGGTAGAGGTAATAGCGTCTTCACAACCTTTGATGTTGAGTCATAGCACGAAAATTGAATTTCTTCAAAGCGTTTTACGGCTATGCATGCCTTTAGTTCTTGCGGATGATAAAATTTGCGATGGCGCGACAAAAAATGCAAATAAAAATTAGGCATCGCAAATTGTACTTTTAATAAGTTCCCAACTCTATTAACTTACGCTTATCGCGGCCGCATCTTGTACGTACCTGAAACAAAAAATATTGTTAGTATTATAGTTAGCAGCATTTTTAAAAAACTGTTATTATTGTTTAGCGTTTAGCGCATCCATCATGAAGGTTATCAGCGCCTTAGCTTTGATATACAATAATTAAATATAGGTGCAATTTCAAGTTTATCTATTTTACATTTCCAGTGTCCTGTGTTTGATTAGATGGCGATAGTTTACATCAATATTTTCCACGGGTATGAAGGGACGGCAACAAGAGTGGGAGCGACAGCTGCTGTCATAATAGAATTGACCCACTTAAACCGCAAATCTGGTCATGACTTGTGGTTTACGGACAAGCAGTTTCGTATAACAAATTTGCTGCACACTGTACTGCATAATTATGAGGTAAAAGACGCAGCGAATTGGTTGAGGCTTGTTGACCAAAAGCCATATAAATTGCCAAATCCAAAAAAGTACGAAGCGATTTGTTCTTGGATTTAGCATTTACATTTAGATTCAGTAGTTTTAAATGGAAAATAATTGGGTCTCTTAACTCCGTTAAACTGTCGGAGGACAGACGTGCGATGTAGAAACTGACTGGTCTACTTTTAAGTTCTAAAGCTGATGCATATTTATAAGTTTTTTAAGCGAACATTTATGTCTTCTTCTAGGAGTTCTGTTAATGTTTGTGAATAATTTCCATATCAAACAACTAGCAGTTTATGCAAATGATTTAGAAGTTAAAACATAAATACGAATGGCTCATGGATAATTATAACTTTTACTTAAAACGAAAGGAGGAGGTATTTAAAATTGAAAATAAATTTATTTCTTCTTAATTTTAGTTTATTAGGTATTACGAAATGCAAAAGGAGTTTGATTAATCGGGTCCTTTCTGTACCTATATTTTTTATCACTTCAAATGTTCGAATTGTATTAGTAGTAACTTTAGTAGTGGTACGTCTTCAGAATGATGTGAGATGTTGCGAGTACATGGTTTCGCTAGTTTGTTGAAAAGTATTAAAGCATAATGACAACACAGCATGTGAGTCGGCTTTTTACTAGTAAGTAAGCTGTCTCGCCTTAATGTCTCAAATGACCAAAATTAGAAAAAAAAAAGTTTTTGATTTACACCGATGACTCTTTTTTTGTAAAAATTTAATCATCATTAACATAGTATTACATGTCGTAATTTTTATGATTTGGGATAGCTATTGTACTATATGTCTTTTCACATAAAAAGTGATAACAAAATTGTGTTGTACCTTTACATTTAATTGCTACAGAGGGAACAAGGAGGATAATTATGTATAAATATAAAAAATCAAAAACCAGAAAACTCAAACTTTATAGAGGATTATCTGAGGTATCATCCTTGCCTTTTTCGAAAGGAGCTATCCTTGGAAAACTTTACAAAAAAGGCTCCATCTTTTCTGATACAGTTTATTTATGGGCTTAATTAAAGTATAGAAAATATTTAGCAATATGCTCATGTCTCGGATCTGAGTTGGCGATATGCAGCACTTCTAGACTTTAATATGAGATCAGGTGTGTATTTTCGCGTTGAACACACTGCGTAATCATTGAAAAATTGTGTATTTGCTGCTCTTTCGAAATTTGAGTGTATTTGTGACTGAAAATTAAGTAAAATACAATGAGTAGTGAGGAAGCTGGTTTTTATTGGCGAAGGGCGAAAAGTAGTTGTTAAAAAATCTGTTGTGATACAAGCACACAACTTCCTTTTACAGTGATCTTATGATTAATCAAAAATTTGTTTTTAGCTTCCCTACTATATTATACATTATAAAAAACAAAAAAAGGAAAGTTATTTTCGTGGTAGGTATTCAACTTTAAAATCACCTATTTCACAACAAAACACATTAAAAATGTAATAAAAATGTAACGTTTGAAAAATTGTTACACCGTTTTTAAAAAAATCGAAAAAATCCTTCATTTTTAATTTTTGGGGTATTTCGAAAATCCTTTAGTTTTAGGGGATTCTATTGAATTTTCAAAATAGATTGCTAGTATGATTTTCGGCGGCTATTTTATGGCACTGATTTCGTGAGATTGTTCCTGGGTGCTGTGCCTGTGATTTCTGGGATGTTGCCTTATGCAGATTAGAATTCCCGAATCATGCTGAAAATCGTCGCTCACCCTTAAGAAATTCTGTGTGAGACTGCTAGAATAAATGTGGTTAAACTGGGATATAAATTTATTTCTGCAAAATCACCTACGCGTGGCCACATTCAATCTTTGGTACGTTTCTGTCGTTCCGTTTTGCACATCGATTTCGATGTTGTGTTATTTTAGATCTTTCTCGTGCCCCTTTGTGACTCGTTAGTGCACATGTTCTGCATATGTTCCCTATTGGGCTCTGACGTCGCCTTCTATAGAACCTAGAGGAGCAACTCCTACCCAGTTCTGAGCCTCTCCGTTACTCATATGCTCCTGAAAATTGATACCCACACGGCCTTCCCTGGTACAATAACTGGAGAAAAGCCTGCTCCACCCTACTTTGTACATTTGCTTGGACGGCCTCTCAGCAGGAACCCCCAAGCCCGCAACCCTGGATAGCTTCTGCATGGACGATGCCTGCCCTATTCTCCCAGGTACCTTCGGTGTATATAACTCAAGTTTTGAGTCATATGAGTTCTCAAATTGAAAATACGAATCCGTGTAGTTTTTGTAATACCGGAAGCGTTTCTAATTAAGGTTACGCTGGCGAATTTCTCGCCGATGGTACAGAGAATTTAAGAAATCTGTGGCCACGATGTATTCACTTTGAGAGTTTGGTAGTGAGAATTAGTTTAGTTTTCTTAATATGTATTATATACTACAGTGGCAGCTCTGTTAGCGTTTTTGGTCGAGTTCAACTCAAGAATGGAAACATTTCTCAACGTTTAGAATTAATACTTATGCGACGGACTACTGGAGCAAACTAGAAACTATTTATTAACGTTGAAACATACCAATTAAAGTGTGCAATATACCTTGGGCGCATGGTACCATCCGCGGGTTTTCGGGTCCAAACAGTTTCGACCTTTATGCGACTGTCTCCCGTTTTCTGTAATCGCTGCGCTTTTGTTTTAAGTCACTTTGATAGTTGGGTTACGTGTGCTTGAGACAGGATTGCGAAGAAAAATCGTAGAGTTTGTTTCTCATTCCATTTATTAAAATTACAATCATATTAGGTTTTACAATATTTAAAACTACTTAAGTTAAACTAATAATCCTACGACTAGTTTAAGATCTATAATGAATCGCAGATTCGCTTTTGCACCCTTAAATATCATACAGAGATGTACATACTGTAAATAAACATTTAGGTTACATCAATTATAATAATCAATAACTTTTGCTTTCACTGCCAAATCGCCAGTTGCTTCTGTCTCTGCTGTTTTCAGTTCCATATACTTGTGCTTCTGTAATACAGGCACGTCGGCGTCGCCAGCATAGCCTATTCATTGATGACCAGTACTAAAAATTGTTTTGTGTTTATTCCACTCTCATTTATTATGTTTTCCGGCGCCAAGCTGAACAGTAGCATTGACAGAGACTTTACCTGTCGTCTTAACCCCCTTTGCGCTTTGAATTGGTTAGATCTTTTGTCGTGTCTGTATTTTTACTATTATTTAGGTCTTGTGTAGTTTTACCATTTTAATTAGGGCTATTAATTTCTTGGGTATTTCCTAACTCTTTCATGCTCCTTCCATTGCTTGCTTGAAGTCCATTCCTCTGTATTTGGTACACAATGTTTTGTCCTCTTCAGATATATGGAAGTCAGCCTTGCTCTTGGATAAGCTTCTGGTTCCTTTTCTTCCTGGTTTCTATAATTATCCTTGTTTTTTTCGTAGTTCGCAGTTCTATTTGCATTTATTTGTCATCAGCGATAACCATTTTTTTCTCTTCCCTTTCAGAAAGCAATTAATTCCTCAAACAAATTTGCCATAGGTATCTAAGAACTCTCCATATGCCGGCCTACTACCTTTCTATATTTATCTTGTCAGTACGTGGTATTACCTTGGTGTCCCAGTTTTGCTTTCATTGTATCAAGATAACAATTTCGAAGTTTAAATAATTATGTATGTCTGTAATAATTGTTGGTTTTCAGTTCATAATAATTGTAGGTGACAAGGTTTAAAGGACCTGACTTGCCAATTAATTTGAGTTTTAATATACTGTGTGAGTCATTTAAAATGGAAAGTTAACAGGAAAGGACTCAAGAATGCTGGAAAGGCGGAAAGAACCTTTCGAGGAAGAACTAAACGAAGAAGAAAATGGGGATGAAAAGCATGATAAAGAAATAGCCTCAAATCTGTCAAAAATCGAAGAATTAAAACAAAAAGTGATATACAAAATAATAGATAACGTGGAAAAAGGAAACATGGAAGAAGAAAATGGCATTAACGCTGTTAGTGAAATATGGAGCCAGATAATTGCCCGAAAATATATAAACCAATAAAGGAAGTGTGGTAAAGTAATGCCAGAGACATGGAATAAAGCAGTGATCGCCCCAGTTTACAAAAAAGGAGATAAGACACAGTGTAAGAACTGTAGATGAATTGCACTCCTAGACGCAAAAATAATTAGAAACATGTTTCAGGAATATGCAGTGAACGTAATTGATATTTATATTACAAGATCTTCAAACCTGTTATGAACACAAAATTAACGTACACGCTATGTTTATAGATTTAGATTACAGACTTCGTTAAAAGAGAACAATTGCACAGAATCATGCAGGAATTGGACATCCTTCAAAGGTTAATAAGGTTAACGAAAATGGCAAACGGATTAATTATTAATCAATAATCAAGAAGAAACAAATTACATGATAATGAAAGGACACGTAAGAAGAGGGGAAGTAAGAACAAGAAAGATAACAATCAAACTAGAAGATGAGAAAAACTCAAAATAAACAAGGTACAACATTCCATATATCTCGGGGCACTAATAACAGAAGATGGTGGACAAACCAAAGAAATAGAAGTGAGAACAGTTAAAGGGGATAGAGGGAGATATAAGTGTAATATTAAAATAAAAAAATGTATGGCGAAAAACAAAGTTAAAGTTGTAGAAAACAATGTTAAGGTCGACAGTGACAACGGTTTTAAATAAAGTGCACAGAAATAGGTTGAAAGTGTGGGAGAAAGAAGTTTTAAGAAGGATATACCGGGTGTCCGTTCTCAAAGTCGAACATAGGCGATTAACATTGTATTGAACGTTTTTGCCGATTCCTGCTCGCTAATTCAACTTACAGGGAAGGTAATGGTATCAATGGAAAGATAAAATTATTCCGCATCAAATGATACCAATAATAATATTCAAGATGCGATTTTTATTTTAAAATACTCATTTAAAACTTGGGAACTTTTAAATATGCCATGCCTTGCTTTTCAAGTTCGATAGCATTTGTCAAAACAAATGGTAATTAGTTGGCGTAAATCAGATATTTTCCGTCAACGGCTGTTAAAATTATCTACAGAAAAATGAATTATTTCAATGAAAAACGAGTGAATGCACTAATATTAATTGGCTATGTTCGACTTTGAGAATGGACACCCGGTATATCTGTATGTGCGAGTAAATACCCAAGTTTACCAAAAAGTGTGCCCAGGGGATTGGTGGAAGTTTTCCCTTGTATTATATAGTTTTCGCAACAGGTAGAACGAGGTATCAACTGGTCAAGTGCAAGTCAGTATTTCGAAGTGATATTACGGAGGTCCAGCCAATTTTCATAGTGCGTATGTAAGATGCATAGGCGAGCACTGTACGTATGGTGCACCACAGCCCTATAGTGGGGCCCCCAGCTTCAGTAAGAGCGATCGAAGTTGCAGCCGATATCCAGGTGCGGTCCAAGTCCACATTCCTGCCTTGCTAACAGCGGTCCCGTAGCGACATCCTGTCCTGAGCATCGTGGGACCTTCAGCAAAGCGCAGGTAGCACCAAAATCATCTTAGAAGCCATCTAAAGGTCAGATTTTGCGAGCTAAAAATATCTTTTTGTGATTCTGTTCGAATAGCGTCGGTTTGCGTTTAACTTCCGGTAGTGGCGTCTCTAGAAGTGTTTTGTTTCGTAGCGTGGTATACTTTCTTCAATTTTTCTCGCACAGCAACAGCGTTTACTGCATGGATACAAACAATTTAAATAAAACACAGAGCTTGCTTATTTATTTTCGACAACAGAGAACCATCTTGGAATTAATGTCAATACCGTCAGGTAGAAATATCACGCTAGTAAATTCCCAACAGTTAAATAGGGAGCATACAGAGTGCGCACAAATAAATGTGTAATTAGACTTTAAATAATTCAAATTAGCAAAGAAGCAACTTAATTATGGATATAGCGACCTAACCCTATTGCGATAGACATATAATTATAAAAATCATAACAGTACATATACAGTGGCTTTTTTCGGAAAAAGACCGCTGAAAAAATAGAAGATGGATGTTTCCTATATATTCTATATATTAACAGTTTTGGTTAAGTTTTTGTGTTTAATTTGTGTTGCTGTTATAACAATAAAAAATTATTTTTTTACAAGAAAAGAATTATAGTTCCACTTGTGTAAAGACGTCTAATATTCTGTTTTAAATTATATCGAAACTGTGCAGTATACTACGCCTGTTCGCTACTGATTTTTAAAAATACTCTATTTTGGCCTATTAATGAAAGCAATTGTTCAAAATGTCTTGTCCCCGATAGTAACAAACATTGACAGTTCTGTTGAGTTCATGTAGGTAATGCAATTAGTTTATAAAAAAATCCAATCAATCAGTATTGTTAAATTAGTTCGTATATCCTGAGCTTAGTTGGTTTTCTATTCTTGCATTTATATATTGTGACATCTCGTAATTTCGTTAATTCTCAAACACGCTCCTCGCAAGTGGAACTGTAATTCTGTTTAAATATCCAAATCACATCTTTGCATCTGCAAGTAGTTAGATTTTAATTTGCTTCCCTTGCAGCGCGCGATTACTCTCTGTTGAAGCCAAGATCAGTTTTCGCAACGCTGTCTAGAGATGCTTGCAAAGCAACGACAAGATCACCTAATTCTCGGATGGAAAGACAGGTTGACGCTTTTTTATCGTACTGATTTTAGTAAGCCAGATGCTCGAGACAGTCGGAAATGGCAGTTGAGCTGAGTTTTCACATTACGTATTCTCGGATTAGAAACACTGCGGGTTAAGCGTAAGCGACGACTATTTCCTTGAGTGCCCGAGCAGATGCATATTGAATTGTGAATTGTTGGTAGCTGCAAACCAGGAAACTTCTCTAACTAGGTTATACAGCGTTTAAGCTCGCTTTTGCTCCATGCCAACTTTAGCCCAGGCAACGTAGTTTGTAGTTATAGATGAGGCATGCTGTAATTATCCTTAAAGGACGAGCCAAGCGCTGGAATTGAAGCAAAAACTAGGAGGCAGCGATACTATTATTCTTCTGGAGAACAGTTATCTATGAATTGAGCGTCATTGTTGACTTAAAGCTACAATTAATTAAAATTTATCTGGACACAACAAGTACTATTCTCCCACTTGCTAGATAAGAATTTTAAAATAGCTGCTACTTGGGTGGTTGCCTTCTTCACGGAGCGGGACTCCAAGCTTCATGCTTGATTGGTCTAGAATGCATTTCTCGTAGTTGCCACAACCTCGCCGTCTCGATTAGATACGAACGTGTGAGAATAAATGACGCTGCTCGTCGCCACTTTAAATATAAATTCCAGGTAGAACACAGACGTTGAAATTTGATGCACGGAGCCGGGAAAACTCGTATGGTGTTTGATGTACATTGGAAAGCTGCAAATTGAATTATTTACGTGACAAATTTCTATTTGTGTTTATTGAAGTCTATATTAGGTTTTACAGCGCACAACAGAGGTATTGCTGTTACGGTTCCAAGGCATTTGGCAAAATATTCGCCTGCAGTCTCAGGGGAAGTTATGACCAACCCGCGAAGTTCCTATTGCACGCCCTCTATCCTCTTTCCGTAATAGAATTGTTATTTAAAACGATCTCCCACCAGAAAGAATAAGTAGTATGGTTGTGAACGTTTTAGGAAAAAAATTAGTATACAGTACGTTCATACTAATCGTCATGGATGGATACTATTCACAGTGGTAATTTTATGGAGTATTTTAGTAAAAAAAACTATTACATTTTTATGCGGATTTCTATTTTTTTCTCTAGCACATTATAGCAATTAAAACTAATTGCGGATTTTTAAGATTATCAAAAATTAGAACATACAGGGTAAGTCGTGATTAATGTACCAAATTCCTGGAGTATATACTACACATAAATCTATTACTAAAAAACCCAAACGTTCTTGTTATCCGATTTTTACTTACAGCGTCTCAAAGGTTCAAGTTTAATCGAGTAAGTTGATATATTTTAATTATCGAACAATAACGTGGCAATTGTCAAACAAAAACCTGTCATTTGTGATAAACTATTAAGAGCAGACGAGCTAGAAAATGTCTAGTGAAAAATATAATTAGGAGATTTAAGCCAAAATATATATATTTAAATTTTAATTAAAGCATGCTCTTTTTAATAATTAATTAAATAAAAGTAGTTTTGTCGTAACATATTTTTATCAATTAATTTAATAATACATTTTGCCATTTTGTATGGCTTTGTCAGTTATAATATAGAAGTTAAATGTGTTTTAAATTTGCATTTCTTTACAATAGAGACATTAATTTTACTGAAATTACGACAGAGTTCTTCCAGATGAGCCCCATAAATAATTAGATTTAACGGATTTGTATAAGTCAAGTTCTATTTGTTGGGTGTTAATTTTCAACTGTAGTTAGTGATCACCCATTCAAAATGGACACCCAACAAATAGAACTTGGCTTCTAAAAGTTCGTTAAATCCAATTATGGGACTCATCTGGAAGAACTCTTTCGTAATTCTAGTAAAATTAATAACTCTATTGTAAAGAAATGTATTTTAAAAAAAACTAAATATTACTAAATTATAACTGATGAAGCTCTCAAAAATGCCGAAAGGTATTATTAAATTGATTTATTAAAATATGTTATGACAAAATGACTTATTTAATTACTTATTAAAAAAAGCCATGCTTTAATTAAAAATTTAATATATTCGTTTTGGCTTAAATCTTCTAATTTTACTTTTCACTTAAATGATTGAAATGCCACATCGTTGCTTTTAACTAAAGAAAAATGTCTAGACTCTAGAGGTCCATTGAGATCAAAGGTGCGTAATTTTCAAATAAAACGTAGGTATTTTTTAGACTGTTATTTACCATTCAAAAAGTAGTAATTATACATGACAATGTATTTTTTTTAATTTGTCTGTGTTTGATGAACTGTGATATAGTCGGACTACTTTATATTATATTGTAATGATATACACATTGGTATAAAAAATCAATTTTAGAAAGAATTAAGGGAGTACAATAGTTGAATATAATCAAGATCTATTTAAATATGAATTGGAAATGTGAATAATTATTATGCAATTAGAAATATGGCTAATTGAAGAACAGATAGATTCAAAAATAATATAATATTTAAAAAATTAGGGTTTGAAGGAAATGACAAATATTTAATCGAAATAAATTGTTATAAATAGTAGGTAGAAATCAAATATTAGAAGATAGAGTGTAAAAAGTAGAAAAATGATATCGTTAAGCACTTTGTTTTTTTTAGAAATAACAAATTAAAGAAATGTAGCTAACTGGTGTAATTAAAAATATTAAAATAAACCCTATTTTTTATTAAGTACTGTTTGGATAATAAAAAGGGTTAAATACTAAATTGGCGTGGTGAGATAAAAATGAAATTTAATCGAAGAACATGTAAAGGTATAACACTAAAAAACCTTACAAGTATGTGGTAAAAAAAACTAATGCAAAAGCAGAATTAATCTACAAATGTGAATAAATGGAGTAAAATACTATGTCAAGTTTATTAGAGAATTACATTTGACATCATATATTAATCGAATTGGATTACACCAAACTGTTTGGTGTTAAGGAAGAGTTCAAAAGGAGGACCATCGGTTGAGGAGGCATATTTCAGGAAGTTGGCAGATGCGGTGTTGCAATTAGCTGGCTGCAGATTTGGTCTGTTTGGTTACATGCTATACGGGAAGTTTGCATCACTAATTCTGGACAGTTTGGACATTTTGTCTGTCAGTGGAACATTTTGTTGCAAAAAGGTACTTAAGAGGTTGGATTCGTAGGCAGAGGAGAGCAGGTTGGTTGACATCCAGAACATTGTTGAGTTCGAGTGAAAGGTGGGTGATATTGAGTAGTAAGGCAATTACTAGAAAAGGAAATAAAGACTATAAAGGTGAATTAGTTATTAAAGAATTACTTACTGTTTTAATATTTTTGTGTACTAGTGAAACGATCTGGTATTTGTCATTTAATTTTCAAATCTGCTTGACATATCATTTCACAGAAGTTATTTTGACTTAAAAACAAAATAAAAAAATCAGAACATCAGATTTCAGAAATAAGCAATCTAGATAAAAGGATTCCACCCCTGATTTTTCAGGAGCTAGCACACATAATAATTATTGATATTAAAAGGATAAAACAGGGCAATTTTAAATTGATAAAATAAAAATATAATTCATAGACAGATTAATATCACTATACGTGAAGGTATAGCAATATATTGTTTTTTAACCTTTAACCTCATGTACCAAACAAGATATGCCGGTTTATGTTCTTTGTTGCTAATTATGACTTACTAACCTCACGTTCCTTGCATTGTGAAAGAAAAACAGCTTTTCGAAGTATTGGCTGTAATTTGGAAAGAAATTACAACTTTTGGGTTTCTTGGTAACAGATTTACGATTTGGTACATCTGAACGCCATCGACTTGGCGCTGCTGATTCGGAGCAGCCGATTCGGCGTTAAGCCAACTCGGTGCTCACGAATTTGCAATTTGGCGCCGGGATGTATGCAAACTGTTTTACAGGAAAATTATTAAAAAATTTTAAGATGTAGTATAACTGGTCAAAATGTGAAATCGAACAGAGGTTAAAAATGGAGATACAATGCTATGAAGGTGAGAAGTAAAACACACTGTAGTTTTAATTTTTTTATATAAAAAATAAATTTCGTAGTCCAGTTGTGTAATTTCCATAAAAATAATAAAACATTTTGAAGTGGCGTAAACACGAGCATACACATTACAGGATGCATTTTAAATATATAAGCATAGGACCAATGATTTGGCGCCGAGACAGATTTATGGTAAACTAAAAATAAGTGGTTTAGAATTAAAAAACACAGATATCCTTAAAAATCAGGATGGAAGACTAAGAGAAGGAATAAAATCAAAAACTATTTATCCAAAAAGGTTAACAAGTTTTATCTAATTAATCATTTTTTTTTCTCGTTTTAATATACCAACGTGTTTTACTGAAATCAACAAATTGACAGAATATCACCATTTCTGCTATAGTTTTGCTATAATTTTCTAGATAATCAAAAATATCATATCAGGCTTAACCTACACTAAAAACCAAGTATATACAAAAACAATTATTTGAGTGAAGAAGCCAATGACTGTCCATAATAAAGAACCCTTGTACAATAATTTCCAAAAGAAAAACAAAGAAGAAAAATATTTTAAAGTAAGTGAACAATGTGTTTAATGTGGTTTTAATAAAATTAATAACAAAAGTCTTGCAACAGAAAGTAATATAACAAGATCGTTATCTCGGTGAAACCCAATGATGTTGCACCTGACAAGAAACCAAAATCACAAAATAAAATAAATAAATTTCCTTATTTAAAAAGGTAGCAAAAAGAGGAATCATATTTATCTAATTTATATCTAATTTAAATATGTCTTATTTTTAGAAGTCTTGATACCTGTGTCATTTAAGATGTACTTGGCCGATTTTAATATGTCTGAAGAAGCTATAATAAATGTAGCGAAACTTTACCTACAAATTTGGTTGCTGTGCTTTTAATATGTAACCCTTTGACACAACTAATTTGTTAATTCTTAATAGTTAGTAAAGCAAGACAAATTTCATTATTTTAGCTGAAAAAATTCTTCTACTGGAAAGTTAAACTTTTTTTTTAAATTTAAATATAAACAGTACAGTTGCAATCAAAATTAATAAATCATTAATTTATATTAAAACCTTTATTTAGAACTTAAAAGTACATATCTTGGAAATTGCTGTGTGAAAAATTCAATCGTCAGGTAGCATTAAGCCCAGGCTTCTGGGAGACCAATTGATGTCGCCCCTTCTTGATATCATTTTTTCAGGCAAACATTCTTATGCAGCTTCTAATGTGGTCTTTGACGTATGGTTGGTGGTCCCATCTTGTTGGAACCAAAACCACCAATTTCCTGGAGAGTAGGGCCAAAAAAGTTAACGAAACATTGCAGCGTACCTCTCAGAATTTACAGTAATCCGTTGTGACCTTCAAAAAAGTATGAGCCTATTATGCTTTTCGAGGATATTACTGCCCAAATAGTGACCTTTGGGCTATGTAATCGACTTTAATGTTTCTTCCGGGCATTTTATTCAGAGCAGTAACGACAATCGGCGTCGAACTGCGATAAAAGAATTATTTTGTTGATAAAAACTGAAAATACAAAACGCACGTTGTTAAACATCAAACCTTTCCATTCTGACATATTTCCATTGTAGCAGAAAATTTCCAAGGCGTATCTTACTCAATGCAGAAAACCAAGCAATTATATCTCAACACGTTCAACAGCTTTCTATTTCAAAGATAAAAGTGCAAAACTCTTTGAGATACCTTCAAGGGCGAACTGTCAACATTTTTTTTTGGTGCTGAATCTTAAGACTAGCGGGTCAATTATTACTCTAACGTTGCGCACACAGCTCATGAGCCACCCCAATGCGCCGCAGATGAAACACTTTTCAGGAGTGCAAAGTAATTGTAATTTTGAAGAATCCGAAATATTTCTGTAGTGTTACACAAACTTAAAAGAGATCATTCCCGGGACTCGGAACTTACCTTATGTAAAGTAATAAAATGTATAAAATAAATTCTATATTTATGCTTCTTATTTTTTGTAATGTATGTCATTCCGGATGCTGTACGCAACCTACCTCGATAATAACCTAACCTATTATAATGATACTAGCAGACCAGTGAGACAAATGTCTCATTTAAAAAAACAAAAGAGACCGTTTTTCAAATAGAACGCGTATTAAATAAAAACTGTACCCAGACCTGGAAGGTGTCAAAGTGGTTGCCTAACCGATCGAGGTTTTAAGGCGCAGAGGGTCGCAGCTCCGTTTGGCTGCTGAAACAGTTTTTATTTAATACGCGTTCTATTTGAAAAACGGTCTTTTTTGTGATTTATCGAAAACCGGAAGTGTCACGTGACTGAAATTCGGTTCCTGACCTGACATGACCATTCCAAACATATAACTTTCATAACTTTTTTCTCTATCTCTTACGGTTTGGCTGCTGAAATAGCGTCCCGGACGGACCAGCGTCCCGGACGGACGGAAATCACGTGATTTCTCGAAAACCGGAAGTGTCACGTGACTAAAATTCGGTTCCTGACCTGACATGGCCATTCCAAACATATAACTTTAATAACTTTTTTCGCTATCTCTTACGGTTTGGCTGCTGAAACAGCGTCCCAGACAAAACAGCGTCCCAGACAGACGGAAATCACGTGATTTCTCAAAAACCGGAAGTGTCACGTGACTGAAATTCTGTTCCTGACCTGACATGGCCATTCCAAACATATAACTTTAATGACTTTTTTCTCTATCTCTTACGGTTTGGCTGCTGAAACAGCGTCCCGGACGGACCAGCGTCCCAGACAGACAAGTCTATTATATTTATGGATATTAAAAGAAGTGAAATTATTTTGGGCGAGAAGACCCTCTTTTTTCTTTGTACGTATTTGTCGATGTGCATTCGCGGTATCAGTAATAGATGTTAAGCCGTCACCTAACTAAGCTATCAGATTGGTATAGTAAAAACACTCGTCTACTATTTATAGAGCCTGAGTTTGAATATCGAAATATCGAACGGTATTGATAAATCGCTCGATTTTAAACCGATTTTCTCCGTCTAAGCTTCACAATTATTAGTTTGCGTCTCCTAGCGAACTATCGTTACCTCAAGTCGTAGCACATACAATATAATATAATAACGGACATACCGCATTTAAAGCACCGTTTTACCAAATGACGAAGATTAAATGTGTCACAAGAAGCGTCCGTCCCAAAGAGGGCATGGCAAAAGCTGCTGCATGCCAATAGTGTCTCAAAGTATCGATAAGGGGTTTGCACCGACTCATCTTGTATTATTAAATAAAATAAAAACAAGAACTTCGAAAAAAGAGATATGGGTATAAATATTTATATTTTTGGGAGAAAAAGAAAGACTATATATCGGCGTAACGTTGGAGGGGGCCACCGGTAATCGTTCGGTATCCCGGTGAGCCAGTCCGCCTCTGAATATCCTGTATAAACATTAAGCCAAATATGACATAGTAAAGTATTGCTTGGCAAAACTGTTTTGACGAAGATTACACTTGTAGGACTTTGTGGTTGAAATATATTGCAGTAAGACCTTGCATTGCAAACATAATCTGGGGATTTATTGAAAACTTTTGCAACTTCTACTAAGCATTCCTATTTGATGTTAACACTACTATAAAATCACCTGAAAAACTGCTGAGCTAAATATGGTTTTTACTCTAACGCCTTGTGTTACATTAACCAGTACCATTTTATTAAAGCTTTTGAGCCAACTATGTAAGTGACTTTGTTCTTTATTAAAATAATTTGTGCATTTTTAAAATTGAATTTTGCTTGTTGAATTGAATTCTAACTAAAAAAGTCTGTAAGGGCTTTAATAAAAAGGGAGCACTCCAAGAAAACTAACTTTTGCTAGATGGAATAAAGGTTGAAAAGTGTTCAAAATTATGTTTAAAATAGGAAAAAGTATGTTAATCTCTCTAATGATACGGAAATGTAAATTACATTGATTCGTAAAGAAAAAGCCTATTGCAGTCGGTGGGATTCAAACCTGCACTCTGAGGAGAATGTGATTGCTAGTCAGATGCATTAAACGCTTGGCCAATGTGATGCTTCGTAAGATACACGCCTATCGTTGAATTATGAAGAGCACAGTGACAACACGACGGCGCTTTACATTTTTATCTCAGGAATGTAAAATTCACGATGGCATAGTTTACAAATTCAAATTATGGTTTTCGGAAATGTAGTGATAAGTGTGTTGCCTATTTAATGTAAAACCATGGCAGTATGCGATTGTATATACAACATTTAGCGCAACCATTCTAAACTACATTACATGTTTGTAATATACTGACTGCCTTTATAACATATGCTAAATGTTTCTATATAGAACCAATTTGCCTCTCCTGTTTCAGAAAACAACGCTATTTCGATTGGTAACAAAGCACATATCGTAAACTGTGGAAGTGTGTCACCAATTCCAATTCAAATTGAAGCGTATAAAAAAGGACGATATCAAAATTTATTTGAACTAGTTCTCTGAAAGGCTCGGAAATATGCACTCGGAAGACTTTGACCCTTGTTAGATTCTTTGTAAACTTTAACAGAAAAAATCCGAACCACCACTGTAGCGGTACGTGATACAGATTTGAAATTCCCATGCAGAAGCCGGTGTACAAAAGCGCAGCAACTCCAGCAACACTAACAGCAGATTAAACTTTCAATGCGCCTTTGTCAGATCCAGCCTTGCCAACAGTACACAAATTGCTTAATTAAGTGTATAACCAGAATAAAGAGATTTCAGCGATAAGCTGCTTTGGAGAATACCCTTTGATAACATTTGTTATAAAAGGACGCAATTTTTATGAAATATGCCCCTTGTTAAGGCTCTTAAATACACAGCCCGTGTAATTATTTAATCTGGAAATTAAAACGAGCATTCTTTCGCGAATTACTAGAGTAATGCTCATCGGACGAGATTTTACCAGAGAACACATGAAAATAAGGCATTTCGTTCATACAAATAGTTTTTTATTACACAATAAGAACGGATTAGAATAATAAACTTGTACATAGATTAATATTACTTCCTCTCAACCCATTAAACAACTTTGTAGCTGTAAGTACTGAAGGATTACAACAAACGCATCACTAAGTATACTGCAACGTTACGCCACCAGCAGAAACGTCTTATTAGAACAAATAAAATACCTCCTATAACCGTATAATGATGTAATCTCGGCATGTTATCGTAAATTGAACCTCGGTATTTGAATTGATTAGAATATTATAAGCAAATGTGGCTCAACGTTCGCTAAACAAATGTGGTTTCAATACGTTTCAATAAACGTTAGTAGAACAGTTGGGTAGATAGCGGCCATTTTGTGTTGGGACATGGCGGCCATCTTGTTTAATTGGATCAATTAAAAGTCAATTAAACCGCGAATTAAACCGCGAATCAGATGCTCTAATTAATGTTGCGGATTGACCTAATTATTTTTGATGTGTGCTACTGATTAAATTACGCATTAGCTTCCGATTAAATTACGCATTAGATTTTTTATTTTCTTCCGAAATTACGCGGCGGCCATTTTTAATTTTCGCGGGAATATTTGAAATTTGAATTTTTTCCGATTTTTTTTCTAAGTTCCATTATTTGAATTTTAAACTTCCCGGGTGTCGGCCATCTTGGTTTTAGCGGAAATATTTGAATTTCAAACTGATAGATCTATCTCGCTCTTCTGCCCCCTTGGTTGTCTCTCTCGTGCATTGCAGAATGGCTGTCTATATTTAAAAAAAGCTATTTGCGTCGGGCCCAAGTGGGATTCGAACCCGAGTTGCCTGGCCAGTATCCCCTACACCTAACCCCTAGACTAGCGAGGTGTCTTAGAAATTTAAGGTTTTGAGCGGTGTGCCATCCCGCTTGAGTACCGCTATGCTGTCATATTATAAAATTATTTATTTCCTGAAAATTATAATTAATAACAGATGAACTGCATTGTGCATAATTTAGAACCATAGTAATATTTTTAAAAGGCGAAATAATTATTTTAGTCCCTTATATAAATACACGCATTCTGACTATGCTAGCTTTCTCTTTCAAAGTTTTGACGTCATTGCATAGCGGGCTGTAAATTTTAACCGACAAAATGCATTGTTACCGGGGGATTGCGTCTGCTGGAGTTTAGACTTTAGCGCGAATATATGAGTGACTTAACAAATATTTGTCCGTTAGAGATTGCAGTACAGGTCTCGGCATGTCGTTATGTGGACTGAGTTTTAGCCGCTTATAAATTACAACAGCTAGTTTAAAATTAAATGGGCGATCGGTCACAATTATATATATATCAGCAATAACATGAACAAGAAGATATACGTATTGCTTGAGTAAGGGCCGATTCTACAATGCAAGTATATACCTAGAATAAGCTATCGGAGGTATAATTGCCATAGTTTCCTTTGTTATAACAATAGTTTCTAGGGTATTTATTCTTCGGATAACTTTATCCTTGGTTTGTAGAACCGGCCCTAAGAAAGAGATAAACATATAATCCGTTCACGACCTTTTTGGGACAGAGTTGGCTATTATTTTTTTCTTTTCATGTTGGACTAACTGATTCGGTGATGTAGCGGATGCAACTTTTTTTCTGTCAGTGTCTGTTCGACATTTTCTTGCCACCACATTGCCAAACTTATTATTTTAATATTCGTAAGAAAATAAATGCTTTATCAAGTGTGTAAAAGTAATTTTAATTTCCGTCAAAGGAAAAATCAAAATGCCCAATATAATTTTGTTACAACAAAAAATTTCCATTAAACGATGCTAGTTGCAGTTTAAAAAGGACAGACCAGATCTAAAAGAACACGAGTTGATGTCGAGACTAGAGAGAGATCAGGCAACAATGTACCTATTCAGAAAATATAACCTTAAACTGAAAACAACCTAACCTAACAGAAAAAGTGCCAGTTTGCATTAGGGAGTTTAGTTGCCGCAGAGGTACTGCCAACAAAATTACTAGATGGTCATAGCCTCACCTGACCCAAAAAGATCGTGAACGGCTTATATTAGCAAGTATTGGAGAAGGCTTGACTAATTTTAATTATGACATTTGTCAACTAAACATAAAATAAATTTGAATAAAAGCACGCAAAATTACGAAAATACGTAGAAAATTTATAAAAATCGGCACATTAAATTCTGCAAAAACGACAAAAAACAATATTTTTTTACAACTTTTATTGAAAAAATAGTAAAATTTTACGAAAATACGTCTGTGTTGACGACCAATGAAAATAAATTTGAATAAAAATACGCAAAAAGTATGTGTTGATCCCCAAAGTAACAAAAATTTGAATAAAAACGCACAATTTCGTTGAAAATCTTTACAAAGCGACTTTATAGTACCGAAAAAATGATGTAAAAAAGTATTTAAGAGTTATTTCTAAGCAGAATTTTGCAAACGTTTAACAAATAAACCGTTATTTTTTAAAGTACATCACACAATTATGAAATCGTAGTTCAATTTATATGAATTTTCGATACTTTGTATGTGAAAAAATAGCTTCAATTACTAATATTTGAATAAAAACATGCAATTTCCAAAGCATTTCGTTCAAAATTTTAGAAAATACGTCTGTGTTGACGACAAATGAAAATAAATTTGAATAGAAACACGCAAAAATTACGAAAAGACGTATGTGTTGACCCCCAAAGTAACAAAAATTTGAATAAAATCACGCAATCATACAGAACCTCACATAAATTTTCGCAAATATCGACATCATGTCACATAAATTATACAAAAACTGTCATCACGTCACTTGAAATTATACAAAATACGATATTTTTATTCAACACACGATGAAAATTGAACAAAAATCACGCAATCACACATCATATCACATAAATTTACACAAAAATCGACATCATGTCACATAAATTATACAAAAACTGACATCATATCACTTGAAATTATACAAAAAACGATATTTTATTCAACACACGATGAAAATTGAACAAAAATCACGCAATTACAAGCCATCCCACATAAATTTTCACAAAAATCGACATCATGTTACATAAACTATGCATAATTTTGCAAATGTTTTACACTTTTTATAAAATGCATCGCTCAAAATTAAAAGAAATAGCAATTTCGTTGAAAAATTTGCAAATGTTTTACACTTTTCTATAAAATGTATCGCCCAAAATTAAAAAAAATCACAATTTTTTAAATTATATCACGCCATTATGAAATCGTAGATTGATTTTCACAAAAATCGACATCATGTTACATAAACTATGCATAATTTTGCAAATGTTTTACACTTTTTATAAAATGCATCGCTCAAAATTAAAAGAAATAGCAATTTCGTTGAAAAATTTGCAAATGTTTTACACTTTTTTATAAAATGTATCGCACAAAATTAAAAGAAATCACAATTTTCTAAATTATATCACGCCATTATGAAATCGTAGATTGATTTTTTGAAATTTTACACTTTGTAACTGTAAAATAACTTCAAATACTAATATTTTAGCTTTAGATTTTGTAATTATTGCAGATTCGTGAAAAAACAAAAGCAGAGTAGAAATAAAAAACACAAACACTTTTGTAATAAACAAATATATTGTTCTTATTTCGTATAATACTTAATAATATAAATATAAATGTACACCAGAATGTCTTATTTCTAAAAATTCGCTAGCAATTTACAAAACTGTAGTTTGAGGTGCACGACATTTCAAATTAAAAAGACTGCAAGTAATAAAATCAGAATTTCATTGTGTAATTTTAAAGTTTAAGATGCACCCAATCTAGAATTCCCTTCGTTTTTGGTGTTGATGACATCTGCCTTAGAGGCGTTTTTCTAACGGCCCTTTTTTGGAGGCGTTTCCTTATCGGCGTTCTTCTGACTGAACCTTTTTGATGTGGACTTGGATGAGTAGCTGGTGTTTTTAATTTATATTCTAAATCGGACTCGCAGTTATCAGTTTCCATTTCGGTTTTTCCTGTAGTACCAGTCAGGGTTGGCTTCTTTTGCTGTTTAGGTTTAGCTAGCAGCACATTAGCAACGTTAAGGTGTTTGATGTAATCAGCAAACTGTAGGCGTCCGGGTGGATTAATAGTTTTTCGAGGCCGCAGAGTGTCGTGAATTAAATCGACTATGTTAGACGCCGGTAAAATTTCACCCTTTATAGTAACGGTACCCTTGTGATCCCAGCTCACATCGCTTGAGGTACTCAAAATGCGTAGGAAAACTTCAGCTTTTTTCTTAAAAGTTTTGGGAAGCGTAGATAAAATAACGGCATTTGATAGGCTGTCACTGGTTGTTTCAATAGGTATTTTGATTGGCTGCCGCGCCTGGTTTGTGAAGTGAAGGAATCGTTGTAACACTTGATTGTACTGGATCCATTTATCGTGATCAGTTAATTTGGACTTTAAAACTTTTTGCATTTCGTCATCAAGCTGTGATAATATATTTTTCTCCGCATCATCGCCAGACTTAAGACGTTGGACAAATTCCGGCGATACAATCAACATCTTCCGCTCTTTGTCCATTTTAGTCGAAAAGGAGCTCAGTCGTTTGTTCTGGTAGAGCCGTCGTGAATAAACTAGCTTAAAATCAAGGCTTTCATAATAAATATATAAAAAAAATATGACAGGTACGGGAATCGAACCCGTATTCTCTCTCGAGATCAGAGCTTAAATCTGACGCCTTAACCATTCGGCCAACCTGCATCCCTATATAAACGAGCACTCTCTGCATAATTAAGAAAACATATAGTTTAAAAGTCTTCTATTTGCAATTTCATACAATATTTCATATAAATTAAGCCATGTACAAATTTCTAAATCGGTTTTGATATATATTTTCTCGAAAGACTGGACCCTCAGCTACCGTTTTATTACTATTTGTCGTGATTCGTCATCGCTGAATTTTACAAGAGCCATCCTGTCTGCTGTGTGACGTACGCAATGTATCCATCCCTTTTTATTTTAAAATTCTATAAAAACAGAGGCCCGACTGATGCCGCACTAACACGTTTTAAACCATTGTACTCTGTTACCTGATGCGGCAGCAGTTTGGACCTCTGATTTTATAGAATTTTAAAATAAAAAGGTATGGAAACACTGCGTGCGTCACACAGCAGACAGGATGGCTCTTGTAAAATTCAGCGATGACGAATCACGACAAATAGTAATAAAACTGCAGCTGAGGGTCCAGTCTTTCGAGAAAATATATATCAAAACCGATTTAGAAATTTGTACATGGCTTAATTTATATGAAATATTGTATGAAATTGCAAATAGAAGACTTTTAAACTATATGTTTTCTTAATTATGCAGAGAGTGCTCGTTTATATAGGGAGGCAGGTTGGCCGAATGGTTAAGGCGTCAGATTTAAGCTCTGATCTCGAGGGAGAATACGGGTTCGATTCCCGTACCTGTCATATTTTTTTTATATATTTATTATGAAAGCCTTGATTTTAAGCTAGTTTATTCACGACGGCTCTACCAGAACAAACGACTGAGCTCCTTTTCGACTAAAATGGACAAAGAGCGGAAGATGTTGATTGTATCGCCGGAATTTGTCCAACGTCTTAAGTCTGGCGATGATGCGGAGAAAAATATATTATCACAGCTTGATGACGAAATGCAAAAAGTTTTAAAGTCCAAATTAACTGATCACGATAAATGGATCCAGTACAATCAAGTGTTACAACGATTCCTTCATTTCACAAACCAGGCGCGGCAGCCAATCAAAATACCTATTGAAACAACCAGTGACAGCCTATCAAATGCCGTTATTTTATCTACGCTTCCCAAAACTTTTAAGAAAAAAGCTGAAGTTTTCCTACGCATGTTGAGTACCTCAAGCGATGTGAGCTGGGATCACAAGGGTACCGTTACTATAAAGGGTGAAATTTTACCGGCGTCTAACATAGTCGATTTAATTCACGACACTCTGCGGCCTCGAAAAACTATTAATCCACCCGGACGCCTACAGTTTGCTGATTACATCAAAGACCTTAACGTTGCTAATGTGCTGCTAGCTAAACCTAAACAGCAAAAGAAGCCAACCCTGACTGGTACTACAGGAAAAACCGAAATGGAAACTGATAACTGCGAGTCCGATTTAGAATATAAATTAAAAACACCAGCTACTCATCCAAGTCCACATCAAAAAGGTTCAGTCAGAAGAACGCCGATAAGGAAACGCCTCCAAAAAAGGGCCGTTAGAAAAACGCCTCTAAGGCAGATGTCATCAACACCAAAAACGAAGGGAATTCTAGATTGGGTGCATCTTAAACTTTAAAATTACACAATGAAATTCTGATTTTATTACTTGCAGTCTTTTTAATTTGAAATGTCGTGCACCTCAAACTACAGTTTTGTAAATTGCTAGCGAATTTTTAGAAATAAGACATTCTGGTGTACATTTATATGTATATTATTAAGTATTATACGAAATAAGAACAATATATTTGTTTATTACAAAAGTGTTTGTGTTTTTTATTTCTACTCTGCTTTTGTTTTTTCACGAATCTGCAATAATTACAAAATCTAAAGCTAAAATATTAGTATTTGAAGTTATTTTACAGTTACAAAGTGTAAAATTTCAAAAAATCAATCTACGATTTCATAATGGCGTGATATAATTTAGAAAATTGTGATTTCTTTTAATTTTGTGCGATACATTTTATAAAAAAGTGTAAAACATTTGCAAATTTTTCAACGAAATTGCTATTTCTTTTAATTTTGAGCGATGCATTTTATAAAAAGTGTAAAACATTTGCAAAATTATGCATAGTTTATGTAACATGATGTCGATTTTTGTGAAAATCAATCTACGATTTCATAATGGCGTGATATAATTTAAAAAATTGTGATTTTTTTTAATTTTGGGCGATACATTTTATAGAAAAGTGTAAAACATTTGCAAATTTTTCAACGAAATTGCTATTTCTTTTAATTTTGAGCGATGCATTTTATAAAAAGTGTAAAACATTTGCAAAATTATGCATAGTTTATGTAACATGATGTCGATTTTTGTGAAAATTTATGTGGGATGGCTTGTAATTGCGTGATTTTTGTTCAATTTTCATCGTGTGTTGAATAAAATATCGTTTTTTGTATAATTTCAAGTGATATGATGTCAGTTTTTGTATAATTTATGTGACATGATGTCGATTTTTGTGTAAATTTATGTGATATGATGTGTGATTGCGTGATTTTTGTTCAATTTTCATCGTGTGTTGAATAAAAATATCGTATTTTGTATAATTTCAAGTGACGTGATGACAGTTTTTGTATAATTTATGTGACATGATGTCGATATTTGCGAAAATTTATGTGAGGTTCTGTATGATTGCGTGATTTTATTCAAATTTTTGTTACTTTGGGGGTCAACACATACGTCTTTTCGTAATTTTTGCGTGTTTCTATTCAAATTTATTTTCATTTGTCGTCAACACAGACGTATTTTCTAAAATTTTGAACGAAATGCTTTGGAAATTGCATGTTTTTATTCAAATATTAGTAATTGAAGCTATTTTTTCACATACAAAGTATCGAAAATTCATATAAATTGAACTACGATTTCATAATTGTGTGATGTACTTTAAAAAATAACGGTTTATTTGTTAAACGTTTGCAAAATTCTGCTTAGAAATAACTCTTAAATACTTTTTTACATCATTTTTTCGGTACTATAAAGTCGCTTTGTAAAGATTTTCAACGAAATTGTGCGTTTTTATTCAAATTTTTGTTACTTTGGGGATCAACACATACTTTTTGCGTATTTTTATTCAAATTTATTTTCATTGGTCGTCAACACAGACGTATTTTCGTAAAATTTTACTATTTTTTCAATAAAAGTTGTAAAAAAATATTGTTTTTTGTCGTTTTTGCAGAATTTAATGTGCCGATTTTTATAAATTTTCTACGTATTTTCGTAATTTTGCGTGCTTTTATTCAAATTTATTTTATGTTTAGTTGACAAATGTCATAATTAAAATTAGTCAAGCCTTCTCCAATACTTGCTAATATAAGCCGTTCACGATCTTTTTGGGTCAGGTGAGGCTATGACCATCTAGTAATTTTGTTGGCAGTACCTCTGCGGCAACTAAACTCCCTAATGCAAACTGGCACTTTTTCTGTTAGGTTAGGTTGTTTTCAGTTTAAGGTTATATTTTCTGAATAGGTACATTGTTGCCTGATCTCTCTCTAGTCTCGACATCAACTCGTGTTCTTTTAGATCTGGTCTGTCCTTTTTAAACTGCAACTAGCATCGTTTAATGGAAATTTTTTGTTGTAACAAAATTATATTGGGCATTTTGATTTTTCCTTTGACGGAAATTAAAATTACTTTTACACACTTGATAAAGCATTTATTTTCTTACGAATATTAAAATAATAAGTTTGGCAATGTGGTGGCAAGAAAATGTCGAACAGACACTGACAGAAAAAAAGTTGCATCCGCTACATCACCGAATCAGTTAGTCCAACATGAAAAGAAAAAAATAATAGCCAACTCTGTCCCAAAAAGGTCGTGAACGGATTATATGTTTATCTCTTTCTTACTCAAGCAATACGTATATCTTCTTGTTCATGTTATTGCTGATATATATATAATTGTGACCGATCGCCCATTTAATTTTAAACTAGCTGTTGTAATTTATAAGCGGCTAAAACTCAGTCCACATAACGACATGCCGAGACCTGTACTGCAATCTCTAACGGACAAATATTTGTTAAGTCACTCATATATTCGCGCTAAAGTCTAAACTCCAGCAGACGCAATCCCCCGGTAACAATGCATTTTGTCGGTTAAAATTTACAGCCCGCTATGCAATGACGTCAAAACTTTGAAAGAGAAAGCTAGCATAGTCAGAATGCGTGTATTTATATAAGGGACTAAAATAATTATTTCGCCTTTTAAAAATATTACTATGGTTCTAAATTATGCACAATGCAGTTCATCTGTTATTAATTATAATTTTCAGGAAATAAATAATTTTATAATATGACAGCATAGCGGTACTCAAGCGGGATGGCACACCGCTCAAAACCTTAAATTTCTAAGACACCTCGCTAGTCTAGGGGTTAGGTGTAGGGGATACTGGCCAGGCAACTCGGGTTCGAATCCCACTTGGGCCCGACGCAAATAGCTTTTTTTAAATATAGACAGCCATTCTGCAATGCACGAGAGAGACAACCAAGGGGGCAGAAGAGCGAGCTAGATCTATCAGTTTGAAATTCAAATATTTCCGCTAAAACCAAGATGGCCGACACCCGGGAAGTTTAAAATTCAAATAATGGAACTTAGAAAAAAAATCGGAAAAAATTCAAATTTCAAATATTCCCGCGAAAATTAAAAATGGCCGCCGCGTAATTCCGGAAGAAAATAAAAAATCTAATGCGTAATTTAATCGGAAGCTAATGCGTAATTTAATCAGTAGCACACATCAAAAATAATTAGGTCAATCCGCAACATTAATTAGAGCATCTGATTCGCGGTTTAATTCGCGGTTTAATTGACTTTTAATTGATCCAATTAAACAAGATGGCCGCCATGTCCCAACACAAAATGGCCGCTATCTACCCAACTGTTCTACTAACGTTTATTAAAAGTAGGTTATTTTAAGGAAAATATAGTAACAATTCTTCCTAATGTAGCTATAGATGCTGTAATTGGCACTGTTTAGGTATCACGTGTCGCTGAAATTCCTGAAAATATTTAATTTTGTAGTTTGAAAAGGACTATATCTAAGAAATAAAACTAACTGGCAAAATTTACTTTTAAACTTGTAAAACCGCGGATACGGTACGGTATAATACAATAAATAAATAAGTAAATCACATTACAACAAAAATTAATGATCGAATGCATGCATGAGATAGAGCCACGCCATACTTATATTAAATCAAAGTAGCAATTTCGGTTTCAGATATGTTAGTTTGACTCATGCGGTAACGTCAAGATTTTTTCACATTGTGACAGAAAACTGTTATACGTTACACTTAGATATTAAAAAGAAATATTCAGAAAAACTGAAAATATTTCTATTTAAAAAATTAATTCATCAAACCAGATCAAACAACCAAAACAATATTAAAAAAATTATGTGTGAAAGTAAGGAGAATGATTTTACTTCCAACTTTAAATATTTTCCTTTAATCCGATCTACCATATCGCCATATTTACCATCGCGCATCTTTGTGGAAATTCAGCTGAAAACTGCTTAAACTTATATAAGTACAGTAGTACACTTGTAAGGGTGAGCGAAGTTTAAATCTCCTCATAATATTCACAAAAATAGTTTTTAATTCCAAAATCCTTACAAAAAACTTCAAACGATTAGGTACGATTATAAAATCTTTAAAATTTAGAATTCCTTAATAATTTTATATCTTGATTTTATAATTAGAACTTTCTCGACTTCGATTGACGATGCATATGTAGCTAGAAATGCATTAAAATAAAAACTCATTCATGGTTAATAACTTTTAGAACAAAACAAAATTCTTGCCTAATAATAACCTTTATAAGTGAGGGGGAACTAAGCATTTTCAAGAACTTAAAAGCAAAATAGCCACTAAATTTAAAAAATGAACAAATTAAAAGCAAAAGAATTAAAACATTTAAAGAAAATTACTTGTCTTTCAATTTTAGTAATAATAATGGAAACGAGTGGATACAAAAGTTAACTAACGTCAAAATTTCTAAAAATGTTATTGAATTACCTAAGTATGGACACAAAATCCTACAGAACAATTCATCATTAACCTAGAAAAGAGTATTGAAAATTTAAATCAAAATAAACAAAATACAAGTAAAGCTAAAGTTGGTAATATAACAACTACAAAATAAAAATGTTGACAAAAAAAATCCAATCTTACAATAACAAAAAGCCAAGGTTTCTTAATTAAAACTAAATGAAACAAAATCGTTTAAAAAAAATCTGTCTTTACTCAGAACATTTAATAGTAGTTTATTTATCTAGAACGAAAAGAGGCATTTTAAAGACGAGAAAGTTGTTCACTTTTCGTTCGTGGTGAATACAACGGTTTATTTCATACTGCAAGTTTAATGAATTGTAAATAAAAAGTTGTAAATCATTTCAAATTTCATGTCAACAACTGACGTATAATTTTAAAGTAATTGAACTTTAAAATTTTACTTTAAAGTACTAGGACTTTAATGTTCCATTTTTTGTACAATAAATAATTTTTAAAGTACTTGAACTTTAAAATTTTACTTTAAAGTACTAGGATTTTAATGTTCCATTTTTTGTACCATAAATAATCCGAAAAATGTCATTTTTGACATCAGTATGAAATAAAAATCAAAAGGAAACTAGGACTACATATCTTCACGTTCCTAACAATACTGAAACAATAAAAGGAAACACTTGTCACTGTCAATTACATCAATTTTGAAATTAAAAAACATTACCGGTGGTGGGATTCGAACTACATGCCTGCAAATGAGATCTCTTGCACCTGTGCACCTTTGCGCGGCTGTATTAAACAGAACGCACTTGTTGTTGCCCCGTTTTGACTTTTTTGCATTTACCCTGTATTTTTTAATCACAATTTAGTGAAGTATAAAGCCTGAACTATGTGCAAATTATTACTTTTATCTATTTTTAAGTTAAAGTAAAAATAAACAAAAATGGGTATTCGCTTTGTATACGTTGGGTCTAAAAATGTTCCTCTTCTTCAAAGGTAAAAACTGAGCTATGTGCAAAATATTACCTTCATTTAGGTTGTAAGCAATAGTTCTTGAGTTAAAGCAAAAATAGAAAGAATTTTATTATTTTAATGTGCTCACCCAATATCTATTTTACCGAAATGTTCTTGGTTTAATGCCGGGAAGGAATATAAACTGCATGCAAAATATCGTCTTCCTCCAATGAGTTTTTAAGTTATACCGGCAAACGACAGACATACAGAATTGAGAAAACCTGTTTTGCGTCATGTAGGAACGTGAATATCTGAAGAAATCTCAGAAGGTAAATTTTTCTCGATTACAATACAATTTCATTCGTCTTTTAGACGAGAGAAGTAAAAATAAAAGGGTTCATTAGAAAATAGTTAACCAATGGCGATAAAACGCAAAAAGCGGCAATTAAGGTACAAGGAGACTATAAAACCAAAACTGAAACATAATTAAATGAGGGTGACATCTACAAAAAAAGAAAATAAAAACCTTACACAAATTATCCAAAACCAAAATAATAAATTAGTGAAACACAAATATGTTAAAAAATATGTAATGCGCTCAGAACTCCCCTCGCAAGTGGACGTTGTAACACTAAACAAATTTAGAAATCAAAGTCAAATAAGGGTAAAAATATCTTCACGTTCGTAGTCATACCGCAACAATAAAAGGAAACACTTGGTAATGCAACTTAGATCAATTTTCAAATAAAAAAATTACCGGTAATGGTATTCGGGACCTGAACTGTGTGGAAATTGCCACTTTTATCTATTTCTCAGTTGTAGCAAAAATTAACATTTTATTTTTATAAGGTGCTTACCCTGTATATGTTGGATCCAAAATATGCCCTTTTTGCCAAGGGTAAAAACCAGAGCTATGTGCAAAACATTTTTTTAAGTAATAGTTAAAGCAAAAACAAGCAGAAGTTTATTTTTTAAGGTACTCACCCTGTATATATTTTAACGACATTTTGTCGGTTTAATGCCACGAAGGTATATACTCCGCATGCAAAATATCGTCTTCCTCCAACAAATAGTTTTTGAGTTATACTGGCAACAAGCATACAGAGAGACAGACGGAATTGATAAAACCTGTTTTTAGTCATCTAGCGACCTTGAAACGTAAAGATTTTTTTGTGATTACAATAGTTCTTCGTTTTTTAAATTTTTAAATTGTCAGCAATATAAAAACCTTATTTGTTATAATAGCACACCTCCACTTATTTATGGATTTCCTAAATTATATAAACCAAAAACACCTTCAAGACTAATATGTAGTAGCATCTTACGTGAGCCCCAGCTATAAAAAGAAAACATTGACATACCCAAACAGGAATTATAATCCTCTTAAGTATTTGGTTTTGGTGCCCCAATGGAAACCTCCATTTTATGTTCTATTTCAAATTTAGTATTAATGAATATTAAAGAATTTTATTTAAAATAACCGAAAAATATTCTTTTGCAAGCGCATGAAAAGCGTCAATTACTGAATTCAATTTTCCATGATTTTAATAACTTTCACCCTAGATTAAAATTTATCATAGAAATACATATTACGTTGGTAAGATAAAATAATGGAAAGATACATACCTCGCTTAACTGCACAACAATAAAAAATGAACTTAAAAGAAACAATATAAAAATCCCGCAATAAATTACTTTATAAAAATCTCAAAAACAAAACTAAAAAAAAGTTCAAATATAGTTTATGAAACTTACTGTACCAATTGTAACCCTAATTGCGTAGAACAAGCAAAACAATATTTAAAAAAAACAATTCGTCAACATAATCAATAAAAACAAACATTTTAATCCCAAACAAACCAAATACAGCACTTTCATATCATGCAATAAATAAAATACATAATTTCAATATTCAATATTATACCAAAAATACTAAATACAGAGTGAAACTAAATTTTTTTTCTCAGAATGTATTGAAATAAAAACAATTCCAAATGAAACTAAAGAGCAGCTATTATAATATAATTTATAGGTTTATTTTCAATTTTTTAATGTAAATGCAAACTAACAAAAATTTAAGATATGGAAAATTTGACCTAATGACTATTTGCTCAATAAAAATGTGGTCTTTGTTTCGTGTGGATGTCTATAACCTTAATTTTAATATTAATTAAAATAGATCATAACCATGTGATCTAGTGCATACATTTTGGCATTAAAAAATGCATTTTTTGATAAGTAAAATAAAAAATCTTAAGTTGATTAGTCACATGTTGAGGAAATTTGTATCTGTTTACCTATCTACCTTTTAAACGTTATGTACAATAGTTTTAATTTTTACTAATTACTTTGGAAGATGCCACATATGTGGCGTAACGTAAAAGTAAAATCTGTAAAAGGATTTACAGGAAACTTTTCTCGTAACTTTTTAAGGTGTTCACTTTGTATCCCTGGGCTCCAAAATATGCTTATTTCCTTCAATGATAAAAATCTGAGCTGTGTAAAATATTACTTTTATTTAACTAATCGTTCTTGAGTTAAAGCATAAACATTTAATTTTTTTAAGATGCTCATCCTGTATATATTTGACCGAATTGTTTTCGGTTTCGAGCTAGGTAGACATATAATCCGCATACAAAATAGCATCCTCGTTCAACAAATTGTTTTTGAGCTATACCACCAACACACGAACAGACGAACAGACAAACGGAATTGAGAAAACATGTTTTTCGTCATCTAGCGACCCTCAAAAGTTAAGATCTGAAGAAATCTAAGAAGGCGATTTTTACACGATTTTAAGCGAAGAAGTGAAAATAAATACAACTACTAAATCAATTTTAACGTTTCGATAAACTTAGCTGGGACATCTTTACTAGGAACAACCAACGTGATTTTTTCTTTCTATCAAATTAATAGTATATTATATCATGAGGGACTAAAGTGCACCATTTAATCCCGCGAGTGGAGTTTGTTGCCTCGAGGGCGAAGCCCGAGGGCAACAACCACTCAAGGGATTTAGCACTTTAGTCCCGAGGTATATACGCTATTTGTTGCACTTTTGGGAACATGATCATCAAACATTTCCCAAATCTGGAATCTGTCTATTTGGAAACTGACAATTACAATTTATTAAAAACTGAATTGCAGCAGGTCCTGGATAGCCTGAATCAGTTGGCAGTACTGAAATGTATTGTCAGTATATGTCAAATTCGAGATTTGCGGGTTAAGTTTTGCGACAGTGTGTGTTAAATGACAAACAAAATCTATCCTACTAACCTCGTGTGTACATAAATGTAGCATAGTTACGGTATGATTTTTATTTTAGTCCCTAGGGATTAAATGAGCTACTTTAGTCCCTGTTTACAGGGACTAAAGTATCAACTTTAGTCCCGGAAGTGCAAAAACGTTTCTTTACATTTATATGTACTCTCGAAATATCATTTTTAAATCATAATTTTTAGAAGTTGATAAGGTAATTAAATTATGAAGTAAATTCCGTGAAACATCAGTTATCTTAGGTTTCTAATCAGATATTCATTCAAAACCATGAGATTGTTATTATTGAAGTTGGGGGAGGATAATGGCAACCTTATAATTAGCCAAAAAGGTCAACAAGAAACGTATTTCTTGCATTGTCGAGTGTCTGTGAGTATAACCAAGACAATCTGTCATAAACAGGTCATCCCTCCATACTCAATCCGTCATTACAAAAGTATATTTTGTAATTTTTGTATGAGATTGTCAGTATAACACCGTGGGAAATGAGATTGACAATATTTTTAAATCTTATTTGGTATCAGGGGTAGGCAGCCTAGTGACTTTTTTATATCATATGAACCATCTTTCCACATTGCGTTAGGAATCAATTACATGCAATTTAGTGATTGTATCTAGTTTCAAGTGTGGCTTACATAATTTTTCAAGGAGTTCGTTTTATATTCGCATTAGATTTCATGCTTTTCGTAGAAGCTTTACAATTGCTGTTATGCGAGTGACGCCAGCTCAATAACAGACATTTGTTCCAGTCATAAAATTTCCAGTATTTTATAAACCATGTCAAATCTATGTAATTGAAAAGTGCTGTGTAAGCATTAAATAACAAGCAGCTGGCGAGCTTAATTCATATTGTGGGTCTATTAGTAGATGAAGTCTTTCGTGTTGGATTACAAACTAATGCAATTTGCAAACATCTGTAATGGACTTTGTTCAGAACTTTTCTCGAGAGTGGGCATTGTGCCACTAAACTATTTTAAAAATGTGAGAAACTTGGGGTAAAAATATCTTTACGTTCCTAATAATACTGAAACAATAAAAGAAAGCACTTAGTAATGCAAATTACATCAATTCTCAAATGAAAAGAATGATTCCAGGCTATGGAATTTTAACAACATCGCCTACGAATGCGATTTCAACGCTTAGCAGTAACTCGCAAGCAGCCCATCCATTGGTTGCATTCGGCCACTAAATATATCGCGCTTATCGTTGCTCCTTTTTGAGTCTTCTACAACATTTACCATGCATCTGTTGGCTTTCATTTTCGTCAAGAGTAAAGCCTGAGCTATGTGCAAACTTTACTTTCACCTGTTTCTGAGTTAAAGCAAAGCTGTATATATTTAACCGAAATCATATTCGGTTTTGTGGCAGATAATAATCCGGTTGCAAAATATCGACTTCCTCCAAGAAACAGTTTTTGAGCTATACCACTAACAGACAAACACACAAGTATATAGACACACAGACGAAACCGAGACATGTTTTTTGTCATGTAGGCACCCTGAAACGTGAAGATCTAGAGAAATCTCGGAAGGGAATTTTTTCGATTGCAATATTTCCTTCGTCTTTTAGACGAGGAAAGTAAAAAATGTTGTTTTTTTCTATTTCATAAAGTACCAAAACAATTTACTCTGATTACGTTGTCTTCTCTTGAGAAAACTCTTATTAGATCCTCTATTATGACCTTTGATATGCTAAACAATGTAAATATGGTAGAACTCGAACAATAATGTAGTTGCAGGTATATATTATTTACAAAAATATATGTTTTAAATTCATGATTAAGTTATTGTGGTTAATTTTAAAATTAAACTGAAAATTAATCCTTTCAAAATAAGCTGCATAAAAGCTGAAAAGTTAATTTAATTCCTTATGATAAAATTTCGATTTACTGCTCAACATGTTATTTTAAGCAAATAATATAAGTAATATTTACGCTAGGATACAATGAAGTAGCATATATTATCTACTAAATACACACAATGTAGCTGTTTCTATAAGACTGGCGTATGTAGGTAGTATACACATTAAAAATGACTAAATATTTAAATTAGTATCAGAAATGTCTCTCAAATGCCTACTCTACTAATGCAAAAATATTTTCGCGACAAAGCAACATAAATTTGATTCTGAAAAAGTCCTATATGCAGCAACTTTTATGGTAATTTTTGTTTTAAAAAGCAAGCGGTCACATCATACTTTTCGCCGCAGGCAACAAGGAATTACATTTACATATTTGAAAATCTATAATGCCTGTCCCTCGTTTTATATCAATCTACATCGTCTCCCTTCTTTGATGTGGTACAAAGAAAATTTTGACCAATTTACATATTTATACGCACCCTTCTGCCTGATAATTTCATAAAATAACGAGGCGGTATACGCAGCAGATGAACTCCAAGGCTTTTCACCTTCTTAAGAAACTTGATCCCCAGGTTGATAAGGTATTATTTGAGATTGGAATTTTTAGGCATCACTTTGTTCTAAATGGGAATTCAGGGGTATAACTTTACTATTCTAAATCAAATAGACCCGAAACGTCAGTTGCGGCGCCTCCACCATTTGAGCTCCTCAATATTGCGTTCGCATTTCCTCGAGGCGTCACCCCAGCGCCAAAAAATCAATCTTTGCCCAAAACGTAGGCAATAATGCTTTTCACAATGACCTGATTAGAGATGCAGATTAGGATCGCAGCGCCTCGTCTCGTTATAAAGAGAACGCAGCCCTTGCAACATCTTGCCCGGAGCTAAACTCGGCTTACACTCGACAACTCCATTTCGTCATCACCTGACACCCTCTAATTATGTATTTTGTACCGCAGGAACTGACACGTTGTACCCCGCTTTGTTCTCCAGCCTCAGGGGCGTATAATAAATATGTAAAACTATTTCAATTTCGTATTGGAATTAATATTTCCCCGGGGATGAGGGCTTAATATTCATCGTCATTTTTCAATTTTCGCTGGCTTAATATGTACGTGATTTTATTATAGTACTGAAAACATTCCTGGGGAGCCATACTCTGTTATAATGTGCGGGCGATGGAAACTGCGGGTTTTATTTTATTTACCGAGGCCAATGTCGAGGAAAATTGCCTACATTTTAAAGATTTATAGGAGTCAGTTAAAAGGCGAAACTACTGATAAATTTTAAACTCCGGTAGTTACCGTTAAGTTCGGACCATTTTTCTGTTTGCCTTAGAATTTGACCGGCAAGTAAAATAAACAGCAAGAGTTGGAAGTAGGCTTTTGAGATCAATTAATTTTAATATTACAGCATCTAGAGCTCGCGCCATTAATTCTTTTTTAATTCTATTGAAACAGTAATTAAGTTCATCGATTGAACAGCAAACTAAGAAAAACTGCCTAATGATGACTTATGCAAATCAACTAGTATTTATTGGTAATGGGATGTTTTTACTGTTGTATTTAACGACTAGTTATAAATTGTATACGAATTACAAAGTTACGCTTGTGTATAAAACTATAAAGGATTATCAGAATTGGTTAATTTACAGGCATCAAGACTTTGTGATTTTCAAAACATTCAGTGCCGAAACGTTATGTTTTTCTATTCTTAGAGTTTTTCCAACATATGTTTTTTCCTGTGTTACAGCCTTTAGAATTTCCCTTTTGACTATTCCTTTTAGATTTATAAGACCATAAATAATATGTCTTCAACTTGATTTGTACTTTTTGAAAGGGTAGTTGTAAATATTATACCTGAGTATAGACAATAACGATTTTAAAGTTACATTGATTTATTTGCGTTTATGTGCAAATTAAAAAACTGTTGTCATAAAAATAAATAATAAAATGCTTGGAAGTCAGGCCACCTGGGTTAGAAATCTGGTTAGCAACCAGGTGGGCATGAGCCGAGAATTTTCTTGGAGAAGAAATGTATTTGAATTCATCAGTTAAGTTTAAGTTTAGGATGGTTGAGTGTGTAGTATGTTTGGATGCGGGGGAGCGTAGTGTAAGTCATGAGCGGCTTATTACCCCCGTTGCACTTCCCACGAGGTATGAATCGTCCTCGACACGGAAAGGTAAAAGAGGGTATAGATAATGAATAAATGATGATGAATGCTTGGAAGTTTATTTAGTCATTTGAGCAGCTGTATGTAACTCCTTAAAATGTCTTGCAATTCGAAAATAATTAATCTGGCACACTTCTTTACTCCACAGAATTTTAGAAAAAGTATTTTGATATAAAATGTTACATAATTTACCAATATTTAATATTTTCTATTTTTTTCTTTTGTGTCATTTCTAGGTTACGTAAAGCTACTAATAAGTCGTAGTAAATAATATGGCAACTAGCGGACAAAAAAAATGAGAATACGAAGTTCTGTCTTATTATTTTACAACGCCAACATACAGAATTGTACATTACATGCACATAGAACTTCACATTCCAATAAAAAATTATTATCAGGATGAAAACATGAATATGACTGCCAATATACTTTCTGTTTAGATAATACCTTGTAAATAAATGTAGGAAGATTAATGCTACTGTGCGGAATTGCAATGGAGATAATGGGTCGCATTCAACGTACATTAGGCTGTTCCGGGTTCAGATGTGTGTATGTACTGAATATGAATATACATATTCAACTTCATTGCGCATCATATATTGTGTTTGCTTTTGCTACTCTGCCTCTTAGACCCGTCCTGTGATGAGATCAGCGTTGATTGTATCCGAAAAGTTCAGTATTCATTCAGTGAACAACAGACGGATTGGAAAAAAGGCAACTAATAATATCGTGGAACAATATGGTGAAAATGTACAAAACAACGCTGAAACCCGGCTTACAAAGATCTGCGGACAATTAATAAACGATAAATTATTAAACGAGTACACGGACATTCACAAGTACTCGGTAACAAATAACGAACAAATTACGATCTATTGCCTATGCAATAATGCGAATAACGAACCAGAACGAAACCTATAGATGTTTAGAGAAATCAACTCCGCAAAGTGATAACGAAGAATAAGAAAACAAACAACCGCAGTATCCTAAATATAAAATACAAAGTTTTCAAGATGCATTAACCTCTTCCTTGTTTAAACTAAAACTGACAAAGAAAATGACGCAAAAATCAGAAGAAACCGCAGAAAACGTGCTGCAACGCTTAAAGAATACTTACTTGAAGTAGAAAACGAAGCACTGGAAAAAGAAGAATTACAGTGTATTCCGATTGTTTTTCGCCATGTCTTTCACTTAATCTCAAATGCTTTTCCCTCTTGTCAACACTTGTCATTATTGACAAATGGGAATTACAATGGGCAAATAGTGAAACACAATTTATACATGGTGAAAAGCAATCGAAAAACCCTGTAACAAAAGATATTCAGGTAAGACAACCTATAGGGAGTAGACACAATATTAATAAGATTTGTTAACGAAAACAAGCTCACAATTTCAAAATGTACGTTAAAGGAACAAGAAATGTGAAAAAGGTGCAAATAGACGAAATACAAAAAGTATTGAAAGAAACAAAAAATAACAAAGATTCTGGCTCTTGGAGTTTACTTATGGAATTACTGAAGCACTGCTCTCAGATAGTCCTAGAACCAATAGCCGCGATATTTAATTAGTTGTTATCGGTACGGGAGATTGAACTAGAATAGAAAATCGTTCATATTAATTGTATTCACAAAACACGCGACATACACAAGAAAATTAAAAACTATAAAGGCTTGAGTGTAGCATTGTATATTGCTTGACTGTGTCTTAAGAGATAGAATTGAGAAAAAGCCTGTTGACACCGAGAAATAAAGAGGGTGGCAGATCTTATGTAGATAACTTCTTTCGCGTGAAAAAATTAACAAGAAAAATGATTGAAAACGGAGGGGAACTGCTTTTCATATTTATAGACATAAAAAAGGCCTATGACATCGTACCTATGATTATTCTATGTAATGCAATGCGAGTGAAATTTGGCATAATATATTTATACACTATTGTTTGCTTACTATTAGATTGTACTTCCAGAGGATGGGGTCCATGCCAGCTACATGCTGAGAAGAATAATTGAAGAATATAAAGTATTGCGATTAGAAGTAGGCACGGAAAAGACAAAATCGATTATAAAAGGAAAGAAGGGGCACCACTTAAAAAAAGAAATAGGAACAACAAATTACTACCGACTACACATAGCTTGGCGTACTTTTCAATACCAAAAGAAAGAATGAAGACGATATATTTTTTATTACAACAAAATTAGACTCGATTTTGTATAATATAAATGTAACACAGAAAAATGAAGTAAGAATGTTTAGAGCCTTGGTGAAACTGCGTAACACGGAATAGTATATTGTATACCTAGGACCTAGGCCGTACGGTGGCTTTTACCGCCATGGTTTACATATTAATTTTTATCCTACACTATCAGAAAGCTAAATATGTTCAAAATAAACGTAGTTTTATTTAGAAGTAATACAAACACATAAATACATAAGGGGCGGCTGTGGAAATTCAAACGTGTGAATAATATGTTAGTGGCACTGTAAGTATATATCAAATTCGAGGTTATTAGGTTAGATTTTTCGTCAGTTTTGACACAGACTGACGAAAAACCTAATCTGCTACCCTCGAATTTGTTGACCTAGTTACACCCAAGCTCAGTAACAGTAATTGTAATTAATAATCTTTCGATTTCAGTTAAGTTTCGAACTGCCGCCAGTGTGCGTGTTTCCGTTATCTCTAAACCGCGCTACATAGTATGCAGTTTTCGCAAGCGTGGCCGGAAGTAGTTTGAAAAAGCGTGAAAGAAACATTAAATATGACACGCGGGTGCAGCAGCAGCGGCATTTGCGGCGCGATACTTGAAGAGAACAGGTTGTTTTTACGCGCTGCCAAATTAGACCAACGCCCAAAAAGTGTCTTTCAGAGCTGGAATTACATCTCGGCCTTGAAAAATTATTTCGAGCCAGATCCCTGAGTAATTTCGCGGGCTCTGAAGAAAAATTGGTTGTGAATACAAGTCGATAGTTGCTTCAGCGGTTCGCTGCAGTCCAAAAGCTACAAAACTTCCAAAGCTGACACTCCATTTTCGAGCCACGTAAGGGGGCCTGCTCCAGGTGCAATGACGTGGACGTGCGTACAATGGTCACCAATAAAATTGAGTACATTTAAATAGGTCTAGTGACAATATTTTAACATTTTCATATTCTTTAAAACGTGTCCATGCTCTTAAATTGCATTATATATATAAAACTGGCTTCCCAGATCTCAACTTCCATTCTTTTCTATGCTGCCAATCTTCATCTTGCAGTCCTCTTATTCTCATAAACGTGTCAATTCCGTTCTTCCAAGTTTTTCTTGGCCTTCCTTTCTTCCTTCTGTTTTGTGGTTGGTACATGAAAATTTTGTATGGCGATCTTTCATCATTCATACGCATTATGTGACCATACCATATCAGTTGTAATTATCGCTTGTACCTTGCTTGTTGTTTAATTGTTTCATTTCTAACGTATTCTAACTTCGATCTTCTGGATGCTCTCAGACAGTCCATTTCTACTGTTTCCAATCTTCCCTATTTCTATTACTTAGTTGCCAACGTTCTGCCCCATATGTAGTTATCGGCTCTACTATTGCCCTGTAGATTGTCAATTTTGTTTTAATATTTTATCTTGTGGACCAAAACAAGGAGCTCAGTTTTTGTATCGCTATTCTTTCTTGTATTATCCTGTTACCCTATTTCTTAAATTACAGTTACGATACAACGATAAGGTTATAATATAAATAATATAATTTACAAACCGAAAATGTATAACAACAGAAATTAAATTAATATTTTGTAATATCGTCACTGATTGCAATTACAGCTTGCACTGTATCTGTCGGGGAAGTTAGCATTAGCGCATGGGTAATTCTTTCTTTTTCGAATTCATTCAAAAGACGGGAAATATTTTCAGAGGCAATATAACAAGTAGTATGCCAATTATTGATAATTTTTTGATAAATATTATGAGTTATAATTTCAAAGCTGACAATACGAGTCCGTAAGACTCGTGTTTTCATGCATTAGGATTATAACGAAATGATATTCTTAAAAAGTTATAGATTACTAGTGAGTCACCCGAACTACTCTTCGGTTAGCTAAATTAAGAGAGATTCATTAATATAAATTTAAAAAAAAAGGATGCATCGGCCGGGAATCGAACCCGGGCCGTCCGCGTGGTAGGCGAGCACTCTACCTCAGGTCCACCGTAGTCCACGTCGACGGGCGCTCCACTCCGCTACTTAGAGGATTTAATTAAATTACAACTTTTTCGTACTTTTTTTGTAAATAAAAACCGGCCTACAATCTAAGTCTAAAAATTAGCAAAATTTTAAGACATCATACAACTTAATCGAGCCAGTATCTTCGGAGGAGATAGCGAACAAACATACACGCAAACACGCAAACATACGAATTATATTTAGGAAGAGAATATCCCTTTCAGCCCTGCATTTTTTAACAGTCAGAAAAAAAATATTTTGACACGAAATATTGTTTGTAACTACTATAAGAACTCGCCTGCAAAATGTAAACAAGTTTCCACCATAGATGTAGAAACCAGGAGATGGTGGCAATTGCCACCATTAGGTCTGCAGGGTACAAATTTACAATAATAAAAACAAAAGTTATAATACTCAGTAACATTTATTTCCCATGAAAATTCTTGAAGCAATTTTTAGTTTTTGAGAAATAAAGTGGAACCTGGCATTTCGAGTACTGCTGTCTGATCTTCATCAATAATGTTAGTGATGTCAGGCGAAACGTAAAGAGAATTTGGGGGTCAACAGTGCTCTCTTATCCAAGACTCATTAACATTTTCCAATTTCTTTTTTCCTTTTTGTTGTTGTGACAACTTCCCTGTCAATTCTGCCAATGGAGTAATGTCGTCGTCCTCATCATCGCCTTCTTCTTCTTTATTCTCATGTTCTATAGTATCGCCTTCTTTAATTTCGTCTTCATCTTCAATATCAGGGTCAGGAATTGCAGATATGGCAGGCTGTGCTTCCTCCAAAGTCACTGTCCCAGCTTCTGTCTTCAAATTTTTAGAAAATTTCATTGGTAGTATCCCCTCATCTGCAGGAAAAAGTTGCCATAAAACATACCGCTAACACCTGTTGGTGGCAATTGCGTATAGCAATTTGAAGAAACAATGTTAGGGATTTCTATTACATGAAACCTCAAACTATTTTCAGGTAAATAATTTACATGCATTTCACTTACAAATCACTCAAAGTAACATGTATGTATGCATCAATTGGTAAAGTCATTATTGGTACTTACCGAGTACATCGTTGGGTTGAGAGACGTCCATGATGGCGCGCACTTGCAAAAATGGTTGTAACCCATGTGCAGTTACAGATATTATCAGCCATAATACTACAAGCGGTATGATTATCATCGGTGATATTTTCGAATTGAAACCGAGGTGAGAATTCAACGAGTCCGAAGGACGAGTTGAATTTGCTCCTTCAGTTTCAATGAGAAAGAAGGAATAAAAATGTATGTATAGAAGAAGTTTAGACGAAGAAACCTGACAAAACAAAAACGAATGGTGTAAAGAATGATATAACGGCCATTGAGATCAAAAACTGTTGTACATTAGACAAATAGATATGAAACTTCCTTGTTTGACACTCAAACGTCTGTCATAAAATGTTAACTGTTCGTGAAGTGAAGAAAATGGAAAAGAATAAATAATGGTTCTAATTGCCAGATATTTACTTTTATACTATTTTAAGGTGTGATGTTTAGGGTTGGAGATTGGTAATAGTAATTAAATTAATATAGCTGTTGTAAACATAGGTTAATTTTAAAATGTATATTATATTATAATTTCTCGATTTTGAACAAATGTTTCCAAATGACAATGCAAATGCAGTCCATGTTGATAGTCGCTCGAAAATGGTTTCCTCGCACAAGATGCAATGCAGGTCATACATTTTCAAGCACCTAAGCCCTCGAGCTCCAGCAACGTCCATATTAAGTTACGATATTAATTACAAGTGACATAAGCAGACAAGTCTGGTGGCGACGTGCTCACGTGTGTCGGAGCCCTGAAAGAATTTAACAAAGACCCGGCCGTGTTAAGAGGTACTTCTCTAGAATAATTCATTCTTTACCTCGCACCTTTCAACCTGTCATGAATTTTTAAGGCTGGCAAAAAATAAGTGGCGTGTGAACAGCGGGTCGGGACGGGTCGATTCGCCCCCGGTTTACTTTTTAAAGCTTTGCCCTACAGGGCGTGCGAGTAAAAATCGAAGCCGATTACGGCAAATTCTGATCGTCGAGAGCAACCGTATTTTTTAATGGTGGAACCGTGTTGCAGAAATCCCTTATGTCCGCGATTTTGACAAGCCGAGGCTCGTGCGCGATGAAGGATTAACGATATTTAGGTCGGTTATATTTAGCGGTGCCAATAATAATTACGATTAGTACTCAGGGGGATTGTCTGGCAATTATCATAAATGGTTCTTGAAGCTAATTTGAAACAGTTCGCGAGCTTCCATCTAATAGTTATGCAGCTCGCTAATTATATTGACTGTCTGCGCAAATTTGGTCGATATCAGTTAATTTCACGTTGAAACCATCATTGTATTTGACAGCTTGAGAGTGATTTTAAAACATGCAGGAAAATGCTCGAACGGTTCATTTTGCTTCAGTTTCCATTAATTTTCCGCCGCCACAAGTGTTATTAACAAAACAGTTCGCTGTATTTGACCGGACTTTTTGATCGATCAAGCGCAATCAAAGTGGCTTTTTGTAATAAGAATGCAAATTGGACCGTGTTTATTGCAATGCCATCTCGTAGCATAATTTGTAGTGTTTCCTAGTTCTGATTTCGCTGCTGCAAGCAGCTTCATCAGCTTCAAGTTTCAAATGTTATCACTATCATACCTCTTTGTCATCATTCTGTTCACAGTTCATTGAGATGTCAGTTACCTTTCCATGAATGTTTAAGTAAATTTGACTCACTGTTACCTTAGACATAACCATATCTTGAAGTGAACAATCGCAGAACAGTTTAAAAATTCACATTATTAAAATAGAGATACTAATTTCAATGGCTGTTTTTTGCACTTTTTTTGTAAAGCAGTTTCTTTATTATGATGAGAACAGCGTCGAAATATTTTTTTTATGTTTTTAATATACACGTACCTAAATCATCGGTATAAATAAAAAAGAAGAATTTATTTTGAGCGTAAACACAAAATTGCTAGCAACAAATAAATTTTATGAATGTATTTTTATAATTGGTACCTATCAAAATTGAATGCCTTAATACGTTGAGTTGACTATTAGATCAACCTGAAACACGTTAAATGCAAATGAAACAGTTTTTCATGTGGCAATTAAGGTGTTAATTGTTATCGTTTTTAATTTTGTTGTTTATGTATGTACTTTATTTTAAATATAATTTTTATTTAGGGACTGCTTTCTTTATATTGCAGCTTATCTTATTTGCAACTTTTTTGATATTTAATAAACTGTCTACTTAAAACTTGCAGTTTCATACTATCTCGTTTACTCATATTTATATTGCACCAATAGTGTATTTAATATCAAATTAGTTAAGCATTCATTTCACAGTGATCCAATAAATATTGTGCTCGAATTTTTGCTCTGAGTATTGTAAATTTGGGATGTACTTTCGAATTCATTTATGTTTTACCAAAATATCATTGGAGTAAAAATCAATACAGTAGGAATAGATGAATAACTTTGTGTAGACGTTTTAACAAACTTTTCAGCTTAGTTCTGTATAGCTATAACTAATGTTGAGCGAAACTCAACCGTGAAAGAGAAAAATAATTGGATAATATATACTTTTAAGGAAAATAATTCTAATTAGGGTAGAAAGTACGAAAGTTACAGGTAGTAATTTTTAAGAAAAAAATGTGAAACATTTTTGCAAAACATATGCGTAGATAGTAACACTGAATTAGTGATCAGAGAGGAAGGAGCAACGCATGATTTTAGTTTGTTGGCTATGTCGCTTAATAAAGAGTTCTTTTTTTCATAAATTGCTGTACTCGGTCACGGTACCAACCTTTATTCTAAATAATGCATTACAGTTATAAGTTCGATGCGCATTTCTAAAGCAGTAGTTGAGAGCTACAATGACATCCAGAAACTATTATAGAAGATGTTGAGAGATCATACTAGAACCATTTGTAGAGCTTATTAGGTGTCTATCAGTATATAACAAAAAGGCAAATTTTCTAATCAGCTTGCATCTATAATAATAATAATAATAATAATAATAATAATAATGGCTTTATCTGGGCATACCCGTACTTCATTGGAATGATGGAGGCATTCGTAATCTTTTCCAATTAACTTATTGTACAATATTATTCACACCAATACAAGGCTGGGTATTCGGAAGATAAGAAAGGAAGAAAGAAGAGGGGAACATCGGAGAGAAATAGAAAGAGAGTCTAAACATATCACCAACCTAAATACTGCTATCGTAATATTAGAAAATATGATGCAGCTTTCTTGAATTGAATAAAATTTAACTGCTTTATTTCTGACGGAAGGGAGTTATATAATTTGTAAATGTTGTATGTAGATGACCTTTTAAAAATGAAAAAAAAGGTTCAAGACAGCAATAATTCCTTTCCATCGGATATTAATGTTTTGAACATCAATTCTACAAATAAAGTTATATTAGTAAGCAGGTGATTTATATAAGATATTATTATTATTATGATATCGAGAGGCAGAGTGGAGAAGTCGTCTTTTTTCCATATTAAGCCAGGGTATAATTTTTAATGTATGTGTAATGCATACATGCTTTCTTATTCCAAAGATAAGACGCAAGCAAGAATGTTGTACTACCTGTACTTTTCTGGTACTTTCTCTAGCGAGACATGGTCCATAAACCGCACTACAACACAATAAATGGAGAGAGGACAAGGAAACCGCATAGAATAATTTTTGAATGATACGAATGCAAATGCCTGATGCCAAAAGCATGTTGAGCAGACATTTTAATGAGCTTTATACCTTAAATTTATATCAATATTTAACACTAAGTTTTTAGCTGCATTGACCACTTGACTTTTGATATCCAATTTCGATATTTGTAAAGAACAGACTTCTTCTTTAGCTTTGCCGTTGTGGCACGCACCGTATCTTGAATTTTTCGAATTAACATTCGCGGAATGTTGGGATGCATAGATCTTCGTTTATATCAGTATTAGCTCTATTAATATTCTTTGTGTATTCGAATGTGTAATAAAGTGGTATATCACCGGCATAAAGATGATAGTAACAAAACTTAATTTTTTTATAATGTTACATGTGCAGATTGAAAACAGAAATGGTCCTAAGATGGACTCTTGCGGCACGCCACACGTTATTTTCATACAAACAGATTGATTACTATTATAAGCAATAATTTGGAGCTTATTTTGAAGTAATTGGACAACAAGCTAAGAGATTGATCATAAAAACCAGTAATATATAATATTGATAAAATAATGTTGTGGTCAATCCTATCAAAAGCTTCTGAATCGAGAAGAATCTATAGCAGAAAAAATATCATTGGTATCTTTTGATAAAGCTGTTTCACAACTGTATCCGGTTCTAAAGTCAGATTGCAAGTCAGGTAAAATTCTAAATTTGTCTAAATAGTCTTTAATTTGAAAGTATATTGCTTTTTTACTAATTTTCTGATATGTCAGGCAAGTTACTAATTGGTCGTAGATCTGATAAAGTTTGTGGAGAGAACATTTTAGCTAGAGGCTACACGATAGATGTTTCCTGGCAAGTTGGAAAACTAGATTTTTCAATGGAAATGTTAATAATGTGAGTCATCACTATTATTGTGCTGGGACAACACAATTTAAGTATTTGGAAGGATATGTTGTCAAAGCCGTACGCATTAGAGTGAAAAAACGATATATTTCTATAATGCGAAGTTCATTGGTCATTATTAAAGCGCGGAAAATATGCAAAGAAAATTTGAAAAATATGCACATATATATGCACTGTCTCGATCAAAAATATGCAGAGATTTATAAAAAATATAACCAAATATATGCAAGATATGCAACTACTTTTGTCTTCTGGAAAAAAATAGAAAAACTTGAAATTAAGAATATTTATTTGATTAATTAGATACATTACAAAATAATCTTACACTATTATAGTTATTTATTACTAGTAATTAGTATTAATTAGTAATAAAAACTTGCATATTACTAAGACATATTAAAACAATTGATAATCAAATGCCTCCTATCACTAAACATATATTTATATATAGAAAAACTTCTTTCTACATCGACAGATGTAATTGGAGCATTTTTTAGTTGTGTAACAATATCTGGACTTAACACTAACTCTGCGACTTCTCCTCGCAACACTTTTGCAACATCATTTAAAATAGCGTATCCAGGATTATTTTTGAGTACATTACTTAATTTTTCGTAAACTGTATTTCCAACTTTTCCCATAACTTTTGAACATAAATGATCACAATTACTAATTATTTCCGTAGATTCAGCTAATGGCATGGAACGTTTCTCTAAATCTGAAATAGCTTTAGGCACAAAACTATAATTGCTTTTTAAATAAACAAATTGGCAAGGCAACTCCCGAGATTCCAACAATTTTTTTGACTGTAAAATAGCTTGGCTACTATCAGTCAAGTCTAAAACGACTTCTTTAATTTTTGTCTAATTTTTGAAATTGTATTTGAATAAACACGTTTAACAAAACTTTTTCTTAAGGTGCTTTCATCAGGTATGTTGTATTTAATATACTTTTGAAAAAAAGATTTGAGGTTTTCATTATTCAGTTTCCTAAGTGGAATATTAGTTTTACACAAGTCTTCATAGAAGGTTTCTTGTTCGATATTCCTGGAAGTTGTAGTCACGCATTGACGTAGTGTTTGTTGGGATTTGGAAGATTTTCTTAGTTTTTCGCACTTGAAGATATGTGCAGGAGTTTTTGCATGTTGATTAATCAAAAACTTCTTGTTGCTCGATACCTAACGAAAAATATTAATATAATTCAAAAATAATTTTTCTAGTTCACCACAGAAAATTAGGACAGGAAGAAATGCCAAAATATTATTTAATAAATTTTAAAGTTTAAAAGTTTGACGTTATAGCCCTAAATTTTTTATGATTAAAATGGATAACTGTATGCCTCAGAATAATAATTGTCTACTTAGGGCCGGTTCTACAATCCAAGGATAAAGTTATCCCGGGAATAAATACCCTAGAAACGACTGTTGTAACAAAGAAAACTATGACAATTATACCTCGGATAGCTTATTCTAAGTATATACTTGCATTGTAGAACCGGCCCTTACTGGTTTACTGCACGCACGGCAGAACACCTTATCTCCATCCAGTACCAGTTCAGGGTAGGATTTTATCCAATTTCTAACTCCAGACATTGTATGGTTTAAAACTGAACAAACTTGCACTTGCGGTGGTCGAACAAAATATAATGAACAGAAAATTTAAATGTTTGGGGTCTGAAGTGAGGTGGTCAGGAAGCCAGGTAATAATCCTTATCTTGGTTGTTAAAGATATTATGCACAAAGAGTCATTCATTAAGGAATTCCCCGAACCGCTTCTTGAAGATTAGACAGTTTTAATCGCTATGTATTTTTTTTAAAACCATGCATAAATTTGCTATACGAATAAAATTGCAAAAAAAAATATCAGGAAGCATAAATATGTTAAGATATGCAACTTTTACCAAAAAATGCAACAAAAGCCCAAATATGCAAAATATGCAAAATAAAATTGGTGCCAATGGGTCCGTAATTGTGTAAATCGTAAAGATTTGAAGACATAAAATTAAATATGCTAAAAATAAAGAATATGCATTTTTCATATAATCCGCGGTCTAGTCATTATAAATGGAAATTTGTCAGTAATACTTTGGATGATATTCAAACTGTAAAATTTGGTGAGTTTTAAATTTGGCTTACTTAAATGTTTATCAGGATAAATCAGAGGCAATTTTCTATTCAGGCTCTTATGTCGTAGACCAAGGTTACTCAATTCACGATATGGGTTGGCAGTTTTTGCATTATTTGTAATTCTGAATTCGATGTTAGCCCTTTTCTCTCTAGTGATGGCTCTATGCACTAGATTTTATAGTAATTCCATAGAGCAAACAGCATTTAAATTATGAGAGCAACTCAAAGCCTTATCACAATGTTTTGATTTTTAGATTGTCAGTACGCCATGGCGCACTTTTAACTGGAGATTGTTTGTCAAATATTTTTTCATTAATATTAGGATTTATATACAGTGTGTCCAAGATAAGGAGGGTCAGTATGGAGATCTCGTTAATAATAAGAGATACAAATTTGGTTAAATGGAAAACAGCTGAGTAATCAAAGAACTAACAGAATGGCATGATTTTTCGAATTTGGATTATCTTAAAAACATGATTTTTTTGGATTTTTAATTCTATTTGTGCCTGGCGTTAATATTACAGTTAGATTGAAACTAACTAAACTACTTTGTAGCAACTTTTGATGAACTTAATATTGCATCCGACATTTTGTCCCTAAGCAACCATCTTCATCTTAATTTTTTTAAATGCTGTTCTTATTTGCTGATGTCAAATTTTAAAAGCTCTTTTTATTTCTGAATTCAAAAATGTTCCACGCATTATGGTTGACTTACGTTCCGAGTCTTTTCTAACCATCATCGAGACATTTTTGGATACGGACCTGGGTCGTAGAGCATTTTATACGTTGTTTCAACTTTATAGTTTAAAGAAAATAAAGTAATTTTTATTACTGGTTATTAGTAAGAAGAATAATCAATAAATTAATTACTTACTATTGAAAATTATTTTTTTATTTAAATTACAAAAACTGAAACAACATATGAAATACTCTACGACACAGGTTCGTATCCAAAAATGTCTTGATGATGGTAAAAAGACTCGAAACGTAATTAAACCATTGACCATTGATATTAGAAAATAAGGATCGTATCAAAAAAATTAAGTTGATGATAATTGCTCGGACACGAAACGTCGCATGACAAAATGAATAAGTCATATTTAAGTCAATTAAAAGTTGCTATAAAGAAGTTTTGTTAGTTTCATTTCAACTTTAATATTAACGCCAGAGAAAATAGAATTGAAAATCCAAAAAGTCGGTTTTTCCAAGTTAACTCAAAAACGAAATATCATACCAAGGATTTCTAGACGTACAGTCGCGGAATTAAAAATCCGGGCGAGTCTTATAGAGGATTTTTGCAATTTTTGGGTAATGTAAATTACACTTTGCGTTTCTAGGTTAGCAATTGACAGTTAAACAATGCAAAGTGAAATCAACAAGCTATTTAATTTTGACTTTGACTAATTTCATTAGGTAACGTGATAAGTAAAGTAATGTAAGGTATACACTGAATCATTTTAAGTGCCTGGATTTGTAATTCCGCGACTGTACCTTTGTTAGTCCTCTAATTACACAACTTTTTTCTATGTTAACCATATTTGTATTTCTTACTATTAACGAGATCCCCATACCGACCCTTCTTATTTTTGAAAGTTTTAAACTGAATATTTTTTGGAATCATCAGGGATCGAATTACCGTTACTTCAGAAAAATAACACCACGGTTTGATATGGTATGGTTAATATCAACAGAAGAGGAATCGAGCAGATTAATATCCAAAATAAGTATATGATCTAAAAGAGTGCTTGTTGAGTTTGTGATTCTTGTAGGTTCATTAATGACTTGTGAAATTATGAAACTATTCAGAAGTTCAACATACTGATGAATCTCAGGTTTATGAAAATTTAACAAATTTAAATTAGAATATGTGAATAAAAGATTTCAAACAAAGACATTGTAGTATATTACAGCATTTATACATGAATTTTTTTGTAGCAACTTTAGTAGCCAAATATTCCAAAGTAGTATTTGTTAAAGTGATATTGCACTCAATCTATCACTATTTCAGTTAACAACAAATTGTGTTATAGTTAATCAAAACGATATTTAGACTGTATAGAGAGTAGAGAACACATAACACTAATTGACATATTATGTCGTTCTAACAATATTCAAGAATGACATTCCACAGAAAATACTGTTCTACTTACAGATTTTTGTGGTTTCTAAAGTACTTTTTTAAGTAAATAGTACGTAATTTTAATACTTTAAGAACAAAACATCTGCAATTTTTCTGAAAATTTGTTATCTCTTTCCCATGTTAATGTTGCAGGTAATTTGCATCGAAGAAATCCGTCCAAAAAATACAATTTACTATTAGATTCACTGCATATACATGCTTAAGTACTATATCTATTTTATTTATTATCCTAACGATCATTGCATATAATTATGGTTTTGAAATACGTAAATTATTATTGACGATATTTCATATAAAATTTAAAAAAATAACTTCTTATAATCTCAAACAGAACTAGTATTGATGGTGAGAGAAAGAACCCGAAACTTAAATCCATCCTTCGGATTTTCTAGGATATCAAGCTCTGTGCCAGCGAGTCATGGCATTTGGTTGCCAAACAGAAACTGACATTTGAACTTTGATATAATGAAGGACTCAGTGGCCCTTAAATCCCGAACTTCGAGGAGAGCTAATGAAAAGAGTAACCTTTAGGGCGACCTTTGAAAGTGACCGGGAAAAAAATCGCGTAACTTCAACGTAAGCTCAAGAAATGGGATTTGGCGGGTTGGAGCGAAAATCGGGGATTTTATATTGTAATTCCCTAATTTCACAGGTAATTAAGCCCTATAATAGCCGCTTCCTGTGAATGAAATCGTCGCCAGGAACACGCCCTTCAATTTATTATTTAAAGACGAGCAGCACTCGCACCCGCGATAGCTTGTAATCTATCCGTGATGGGAAACGTCTAATGGCACTTGTCTTAGCTGCAGAAGATGATATAAAGTGAAAATAGGTGTGAAATTGTTTGAAGGATGTGCATAACTACTCAAAGCGTCATCTTGCATAAACTGAAAAGTGATTACGCTGGAAAATCCGGTAAAGTTTGTTCTTGACGTTCCGAGTGCTTTCTACAAAGCTAACTCTTCTGCGTGGCGAGGCAAATATAATCTATTAGCGAAAAGTTTCTTGTTTGTACACCTTTTCCCAACGTGCATAATCGACAAACTAGGTCAGTTGTGAAATAACGAAAACCCTCAGCGAATCGGAAGCTGTAGGGTGGGACAGATATTAAACATGTGAATATTTATATCGAGAGATCCAAAAAAAACTGTTCCTCAGCGGGCTGTGGAAATTCAACGTATGAATAATATGTTGGTGACACTGTACGTCAATGTCAAATTCGAGGTTAGCAGGTTAGGATTTGCGTTATTTTGTGTCATAACTGACGGGAAACCTAACCTGATAACCTCGAATTTGACATTAACGTACAGTGTCACCAACATATTATTCATACCTTGAATTTCCACAGCCCGCTGAGGAACAGTTTTTTTTGGATCTCTCGATACTAATAAAGAATATAGAGATTCAGCAAATTATGAAACAGTAAACGGCCTGAAATCGTGTCAGGAATTGATCAGTTATAATACAAGTATGGAGTTTCGGTTTTGTTCCTAATTAATAAGGGAGAAGAACGTAAAATAAGTCTTCAATGCGATATGTAGGAACTCTAATAATCTATGGCTGTAAATCTCGGGTATTCACATCAAAAACCTAAGATCTATAATCCAGGTTTGTTTTTAAGAAGCGTGGTTTTATAGTCATCTTCGGCTGCGACCGGGGCAGGTGGCTAGCTTAACACCTTGAATTAAGGGAGAATTCCTTTCTACTGGGGCCATGCCCCAAAGAGATTAAGCATCAAATTTATAATGCATTCTGAAAATGGCTGCGACATTTTTAAAAACATATACAGGCCATTATTTTATCCGCCTTACATACCCCACAATACAAAATCATACAAAATTGAAGAAGGATTTGAATCCAAGAAACATACGCTTGTAGCATTTATCGATATAGCCCAAGCATTTGACCGTATTTGGACAAAAGGCCTTATATACAAACTCCTCGAAACCAATCCACACACCTATCTGCTATCGACAATAAAATCATTCTTAACAGACAGAACCTTCCAGGTCCGGGTAAATTTTGACTTTTCGACCACCCACCACATATCTGCCGGTGTGTCACAGGGGACACTATTGGGGCCCACCCTATTTAACATATATATGAAAGATATACCTGACGTTCCGGGAGCTGACCTAGCCATGTACACAGACGACACGGCAATTCTTACACAAGACCTCGATATCAACAGAGCAGTTATCAAACTACAGCGGAGTATTGACCAAATAAATCAGTGGTTTACCATGTAACCACAAATAAAAAATCTGGAAGTGAAAGAATTAGGTTAAAAATCTTTAATGAGAAGAGGCCAATTAATATTCTTACCGATTCATTGTAAAAACTGAAATATGGAGAGGAATTTACACTCCCCTGCATTGTTTTTAAATAGTTTAACATTAAGATGGAAGGAGATTAACAATTTTACACAATCAAGCTGTTTAAGCCACAAATGTCAGGTATCAAAGTTAAGAATCTGAGGGCATGCCAATGGGAAAAAATCCCAATAGTTAAAAGTTTTAATGTTAGAAGATATCCCAAATACTAAAAACACAAAGTGAGTAAAAATTATTAATTTGATATAAAAGAGAGATAAATTAATTAATGAACATTTAATAAGGTAAGAAATTATATATTAGAGAAGATTATAGTAAATGGAGTGCAAATTTTCTATGTCAGTTTTGTAATTAATAGATTTTTTTCTATAGCACATGTTAAAGTGTGCTTTTATCAACTGAAAACAAAAGGTCAAGTTTTACTTTAACAGCAAGGGTAGATAAAGTAGAACTTTAACATCAAGGATAGATAAAGTAATTTAATTTTCTAACTTTTGTTTAAATTAAATATGACAGCTTCGTATTATCGTAGCAACCCAATCTAGCTACTGACATTTTGAAATGTGATTGACTGTCATTATTTTCTTTTGAAATTGTTGAAGTTCTTGCTATAGAAAAAAATATTGTATTATACACGACGATAAAGTTATTTCTATCCACTCTTGAATCATTAACGTCTCGACTTCGTCTCGACGTTAAACGATTCACTCGTGGATAAAATTTAACTTTATCGTCTTGTATAATAAATTACTATTTTATTTTCATATGGACTACTAGTTTATGATTAATTTCTGAATTGGATGATTTTAGAATATTGTTAAAAATGTATCGGTAAGAATATTAATTGGTATTGCTTTTTGAAAATTCTAACCTATCTCTCTCATTTCCAGATAATTTTGTATAACTAATTTATTTTATTCGATGTCTGAAGAAGTTATTAAATATAACGAAACGTAACACATTAAAAATTTAAACTAATGCTGATTATAATCAGCTAAAGAAAATTGGCTGTTTTAATTAACCTTCATTACTCCATTTAATTATCCATTTTACTGTCAGCCGTTACTGTGTATATTATATGTTAAAAACTTTTAAACTAACCCTGTCATGTATGGCATATTGTGCTGAGCTGGCAATAAAGTATTAAAAAAAAATCATAATTGGTTCACACTAATTAATTTAAAAACGTAGTACAGTGGAACTTAAGACTGGTTTCTACAGCAAACCCAAGATAAACATTTTAAATTTAAAAAATTAGTTTAATCGATTTCTATCTAGAAAAAAATAAGAGCTAGCACTACTGCAACGTAAAAGATGATTCGAGTCTCGACAATAACAATTTTAACAAACCTAACTAAAAATAAGCGAGCTGATATAAAATACCCTATATGAAATGAATGTGAAATGTAGGTTTTGTGAGATGGAGAGGACGCCAGAGAAAATAATGGAAGTATAGAAGCCTAACAAGAATAAAAGATAATAGGCTGGCTAACAGAACGAAGGTCAACAAGCTAAAATAACTCACAAGAAGATCAACTCGTTGGAGGGGAAGCAAGAGATCCGCATGTCATAGAGCAGGAAAAGTGGGCGAGGAAGAGAATAATTGTACCTAATACTATTAATGAGAAATGCGTATTATCGTAATGGAAGAATACATAACGCAACAGTACGGTGTCATTATGAGATTATTAAAACTCAGTATATCTATGTCTAATTACAAATATGTGTACGTACCCGTTACTTACAAGGATACTACTTGGGACTTCGGGTCAAATAAGGTTGTAGTTAGAAATGTGTTAGAAAATTAGAGGGAATGAACTTAGGATAAGAAGAAAGCGAATATAAGCGCAATAACAGTGTGCTTTAATATTTTTAATTTTTTTAATTTAAAAAGTGATTAGATAATAATTGAACAAGATTCTAAACTAAAATTTCGAATTATCAGCAGTGACATTTTAAAGTTTAATTTATAATTCCTGTCACATTATGTTTATATAACGGGTGTTCATAAACAGTCGTCATCCCAGTTGCTTTGAAAAACAAAATGTTATGTCTTTGATTAATTCGTGCAACACATGAAACGTCATTGAGTACTGTCATAGCGCATTTTTTTCAATTTTATTAGACATACGTTTCTGAAGTCAAAACCTACTGGGATGACGACTGTTTATGAACACCCGTTATTAAGCAATTATATTAGCATATGGCATACCTAAGTACTTAGGTTATAGGCAACATAAAACTGCAATCATACTGTTGGCTTTAATATATTTTTAATATTCGTAGCGCAATAGAATCAAATGAAAAACATATTTTCTCGAAGTTCATATCTACAAGCATTTATGCAAGTCATTTACTAACATTTTTTATTACTATTAATTGTATTGTTTTTGAGAAGAATGCTCAAAGTCAATAGACTATATTTTGAAACTGTAATGAACTCAAAAGAGAATACAAATAAATACATGTAATTGCTTACAACAGATACTTCAAATGGTTTCCATTTTGTTCTTTTTTTGACCCTAAAAGTTTTACAATCACTCATAATGCGGTGTGTTAAATCATCTGTACTTCTATGGTGCACATATGTTTCATAATGTAAGATTTTGTAAATAGACAAGAAAAATTCTAGAGAATATACAGAAAAATACATGAAAAAGTCAAAACTACCCCGTAAGATGATATTCGGAAATGTTTCAAACTTTAACCAATTAGCAAAATGTGAAAGAGCCCAAAGTTGGCGACGCCATGTCTATAACTGACCAAAAGCTAAATTCGAAAGTAACACATATCTACTAACTTTACCTGGTGCACCAAGGGGGTCGAGTTAGGTGTCAAAACGCGCGACAACATGATGCAAATCAAATTATTCTGGCCAACCCCTGGAAAAGCGTATCTGCGTATAGCTAAATTTAATAAAATATAGCAACTTGACAGTCGAACCTTAGTGGTCTCCCCGAATGAACTTCTTATCAGGTTCTTCATCTCTACAATAGCGTTGTATAGGTCGAATCTCTCGTTCGTCCGACATTACGCACCTGCTTCATCTTCAACGCAACGTTTGAACCCCATTGTCCCTCTTGCTTGCCCGAACTACGCATTCTTCCACGCCCAGGCCGCAGCAGTCCTTGGAGCTTTACTTCCGCAAGCCCTTGCGAACGCCATTGTTGGCCACCAGCTCGCAGCCCCGTCCAGGTTGTACCTCTCGCCTGCCCGGCACTACGCATCCTTCAGGAGGCCGCGCCGTTGGTCTTCTCCGCTACCTCCACGCCCAGGCCGAAGCAGCCCTTCGAGATTTACTGTTTCTCTTTCTAGGCCCCGCACATTGGTCGAGCGCTTCTGCAAGCCCTTGCTAATCCCGAGCCCAAAATCGCCGGTTTGCCGCCAGCGCCTCCTAGTGCACCATAACCACTTAATTTATAATTATTGTATACATATATCATCGAAATAAAACCACACATTTTTAATCTACGCTCTAGTGTTTTGATTAAAGCATCAGCCCTAACAAGCCAACCAAAGAAATAAATATAGCGTGTTAAACAAAACCTTTTAATTTTTTTACTCAGAATCATTTCCTTTCCCAGTTGTGAAGCCGTGAAACAATTGGAGGATATTCATAACACACAATGATACAAACATCGGTAATTTGATAATTATACACATACTCGTATTTGTTATCGCTTCTTGCTGCACTTTAAAAGCATATTAATCAGTGTAAAGGAAATGCTATAGAATTTATACGCCCATAAAATTATTTCAGGTGTTTCATAGTTGTCATCTGTCGGTGTGTACTATAGTGATTAAAAAAAAACTATTTACCTAGATACATTCCTTTTCTTGCCATTTCGTACATAATGAGTTGATGGTTACAATTTTCTCATTATTTTAAACAGTCCTATATGGTGTTTGTGCAGAATATTTTGGAACGAACCTATGCACTTGTTAAACTATGAGGAAAGTCTTTTTTGGTTGAATTAAGTACAGTACTATACTGTCTGATTGTGGCGACTTATCAATGGTTGTTCAATATTACTGCTTTCGTTGATGGCTTTAAGTTGTATTTAAGATTCTTTTTCTTCTCGTGCCGCTCATATCGGAGATGGGGTATCGTCATGGCTAACATAACGTTATTAGTTTTGCTTGTAAAAAGTTCAATTGAGCTGCACTAAAACCATTCACAAATTGCGCAGCCATGATATTTTGCTTCTTCCTACCCCTTTTTGCTCTTAATTTTGCCCAGCATGATATTTCTTAGAAATTCGTATTTTTGTACCAGTATGATGTGGCTCGGGTATTTCAGTTTTTCCTTTGTGATGGTGTTTATAAGTTCGCATTCTTTGTCTAGTCGTTGGAGTAGTCTTGCATTTGTTACATGGTCAATCTTTGATATTTTGAGAATCTTTCTATGTTGTTGATATTCGTTTTGTTTCAATATCTTAATCTCAACTCCATATAGGGAGGAGTAAAGACGAAGCAGCGTAGCATTTGTATCCGCAAGTTTACGTTAATGTTTCCATTGCAAAACATCTTTCTTATTTTATTACAAAGCGTTCGAGACATTTCAATTCGACTTCTGATTTCTTTGGTTTGGTTTGGGTTGTATGTTATACACGTTTTTAAGTATTTATATACTCTTGCAATTTCTGAGTGGTCAGCTACAAGATCAGCTCCGATGTTCTGAGTTTTTGTTATTAGCATAAATGTAGTCTTTTTAAAATTTATTTTCAAACCGTAATTGTTGCAATTGAGACGTTGTATAAGATGTTCCGGTTCTTCCAGAATCCCGGAATATAGTGCCGTAACGTTTGCATATCTTATATTATTATTAATGATCTATACATTGATTGTTAGGCCTTCATTAACTTCTGAGAGTACTTTTTAGCAGACGGTTTCGCTATATAAGTTAAATAAACGATGCGATAAAATCCACCCCTGACGTACCTCTCGACGAATTTCAATTTCTTCTGTTAAATTATCTTCAACATTCACTTTTGCGCTGATTTCGGTAATAGTTACGTATAATATGGATGCCTCTACTGTCTACATTTTTGCTTATAATAATTTGCCGTAGGTTCTTGTTGTACCATGTCAAAGGCTTTCCCGAAATCAATGAAATTTTGTGAAGATTCTGTTGCGTATTATTTTCGGTATTTGCTATATTCTTTTGCGTTTGATTATATTAAAATTACTATGAACGTAGAGTGGGGGTATTCTCTACATATTATTAGATCTAAAAGGATTTTAATAGATTTATCATTCAATTGTTTGAGTAGTTCTGCAGGGGTTTCGTCAGATCCACACGTTTGCTTATTTTTTTAAGGTGTTAGAGTATATTTTATATTTCTTTTCTGATTATACCAGTTCCTGTGTCTTCTGTGTATTCATTTTGATCCTTCTGGCATTGTTCTCAAATAGTTCTGTTATATATTCTGTCCATCTATAAATTTTTTGTTGCAAATCCGCTGGCAGTGTTCAATTTGCATATCTCAATTGTCTAGTCTAGTCTGCTTTGATTTTTCATTTCTAACTATGTCCTTAATCCTCTTGTGCATGTCAGTCATACATCTTCACAAGTTCTTCGACTTCCTGGCATTATTCGCTTAACCAATTTTTTGTCTTCTTTCATTTTTCGTTTTATAAATGTGTCAGTTGTTTTTGTTTTTGTTTTTATGGGCGTTAAGTTTTCTTTTCCTGCTTTTATTATTGCTTTCTTTCTATTCCCTCATTTTTGTTCGATGTCACTTGTACTTTTTTAAATAATTTGATATTTTGTAAATATTCAGTAATGTTATTTTTTTTCTTTCCATATATATATATATATATATATATATATATATATATATAATATAAAGGCTTTCATTCTTTGGAAGAATATTGCCACTTCTTTCCGAAGCATGAATCCATTTATTAGGGTGGATTAGTCCCTTGTTTTTCCTTTATCTTTATCCCATTAAAGTTTCTTGTGTGTTTTTGCTTCTTCTCCTATTTTCCTCCATATTTTCCTATTTTTTGCTTTCTCTCTCCAGTCTCTTATTTCCATGTTTTTTAGGTCTCTTATTACTTCTTCATACCACCTATTTCTTGGTCTTCCCCTTGGTCTGTCTGCTTCGGGCTTCCCTGTTGTTATTATTTTTATCATTTTTGATTCATCCGCTCTCATTATGTGTCCAAACCATCTGATCCGTTGCGACTTCATTACTTTTACGATGTTTTCGCCTCCCATTATTTCCAGGATTTCATGGTTCAATAGTGTCTATATTCTTCATTTTCCAGTTTCTTCGCTCCCACTATTGCTCGTAATACCTTTCTTTCAAATATTCTCAGTTGTTCACTTTCTTTATTAGTTGGGCACATTACTTCTGCTGCATATAACACTACTGGTCTAATTAGGCATTTGTATACTCGTATTTTAGTTTTTATACTTATTTTGTTGCTCTTTAATAAGTTGCGGTTTGCATAGAATGCTTTAAAGCCAAGTTGTATTCTTTCCTTTATTTCTTCGCTTCGGTCGTTATTATAGTTTATTTGCACACCCAGATAGCTAAAGGATCTTACTGTTTCAATAGTATATTTATCTATTTTTACTTCTTTAATATCTTCTTTCTTTCCTCTTTGGCATTTCATATACTTAGTTTTGCTTTCATTTACTACAAGTCCTATTTCACCTGATGCTTTTTCCAAAATTTTAAAGACTTCTGTTAATTTATTCCACGATCTTGATATAATGAGTATGTCATCAGCATAGGCTATTATTTGTGCTTCTTTATTTCTTATTGTTCCCTGTACATTTACTTTTCGTATTATCCCTTCTAATGCTATGTTGAACAAAGTTGCTGATAACGCATCTCCTTGTCGGACTCCCATATTGATACTGAATTCTTCAGTTTGCCCGTCTCTTGTTTTTACTATTCCTTTTGTGTTCTTCATTGTTAGTTGTATACATTGTCTTAGTTTTTCTGGCACCCCAATTCTTTTTATTATTTGTATAAGTTTTTGTCTTTTAAGTTTGTCGAATGCTTGTTTATAGTCTACAAATAACAGGTGTAAGTCGATTTCATGTTCATATCATTTTTCCATTATTTGGTGTACTACATGTAGTGCATCTATTGTCGATCGTCCTGGTCTGAATCCCATTTGATATTCACCGATTTCTTTTTCTGTGTGTATTGTAAGTCTTTTCTGGATTAAGGTTGTAAATATCTTATACATTGTGTTTAATAGTGAGATACCCCTGTAATTTTTGCATTCTTCCAAATCACCCTTTTTTGGAATTGGTATGATTATTCCCATTTTCCATTCTGTTGGCATTTTCTCTTCTTTCCATATCTCTTTAATCAAGTTCTTTCCATATCCTCAAGTCTATTTGCACCTTGTTAGGTTTTTTGATTGACTTTAGTATTATTCTTAATGTAGCCACTACAAGGTTATGGTCTGAGCCGATTTTCGCTCCTGGCTAGGTCTTAGCTAATAGTACAGACTTTTAGAATTGTTGGCTAACAAGTATGAAATCAATTTGGTTTCTAACTATCCTTCAATTTCCATTCATGGAGGATTTCCATGTGTATAGATGGTCTTCGTTTCTGCAATTTGAAGAATGTGTTAGCGATTATCAGTTCTTTAGTCTGACAAAAATTTTATCAGGCGATCTTCACGCCCTTTACGTTTTCCTAAATCGTAATCGCCTACATAACCCTTCACTCGTCCCCGTCCAACCTTCGCATTGAAGTCTACCATTACTATATTGTGGCGTGATATTTTTTGTTGATTTTTAAAATAAGTTGTAGGTCGCAGTAGATTTTTTTTGGATCCATCGTCGTCTATATTTGAATGAAATTTATTATTTCTTTATTTGACTGAAGCTGTAACATCACAATTCTCTCAGAGTACGGAGTAAAACACATTACCGAATTATTGATCTTCTTAGCAACAAAAATAACAACGGTGGGTTGTTTCGTTGTAACCTGAATAGTACATTATTCCATCTATGCTATTCATTCGTTCATTTATTCATTCTTGTTAAGTCTTGACCAATGTCCGTTACGTAGTACGATTAAAATTTGATTTTATAAAGATTATCGTGTCGTAGTGAGAACGTCTTCATTCTCCAGTGCTTCTTCAAAGTGCGTTATCTAACAATATATGTACCACAAAATGGCCACAAAAGTTGTAAAATGCGTACAGAAAATTATACACAAGAATTTGATTAACACGGTTGATTATTAAATGTAGCAAATAGTTAACCTTTACTAACTTAATAGAAACTCATGCCTCATCTAGACAGACGTTTTGAGAAGTTATACTACATACTCTCCATCTCTCTCCTTCAATTTAAGGTGACGGTGCTTGTTGCAGAAGGGCGCATTTTCGAGCGCCCTGGAAATTTACATTGTATAAAATAATTCGAACGTAACTCAAGGAAGATGTTTACTATCTGCAATGCAGGGTTAAGCTGTAAACTTGGTCAGTTCGGATTATTTTGTGTGGTTATTATCGGGATTAGTGCGTCAGTTCCCGGGTTACTTTAACCGCAGTTTCGGCTATTCCATGTTTACTGAGAATATTAAATTTTATTGTTTAATTTGTACGGCGTACATCGGAAGGGTCGTATACTAGAAACTGTAATCCTGATAGCTTTGCATCTTTGTTGCTACGTTTGGAGCGTTCATGAATACAAAATTATAAACGTCTGGAGGGAATAGATGGTGCTGCTGATAATTTTTTAATTTCCTAAGCGTTTAAGAGAAGCTAAAGCAGAACCTTGAAAATAACGATTTAAGTTTAAAACAGTTTCCAGCATAATTTAACAACAGTCGTGCCATGATTTTTATCTGACGTCGGGAAACACAGTAAAATAAAAACCGAAGGAAAAACTACGCTAATATAATCTAATTTTCCGCCCGGATAAAGCCGAATGGCACTCGTAAAATTCATAAGCGTCGCTAGATTAAAAATACATTAAGCTGGCGGAGCTTTAAGTTATAAATACGGATGATTAAAATAGGAAAAACTAGATCCCTGTGAGATTTGCAATTTTCAGCATATTCAACGAGAACGTCTAGTTGAAGTCTAGCAGGAATACCAAGATACATAGTGTTAATAAATTTAGTGCTATTTTTATAGCTTTACATTTGAAAACATTTGATTTTACATTTAATCTAAGCGATGCTTATTTTAAACGCTTCTGTAGATTTAATCTTCTAATCAAATAAATAGATACTTACACCATTAACATAAAAATATTGGAATATATAATTCATACACAATTACATTTCAAACTTAAATACAATGGCTTATCTAAAGCATTAAACACTTTCTATTTTACAATAACCTCTGTGCAAGTTGCTATAGGAAGGTCGTAAGCGTATATAAAACTTTTAGTATTTGGCACGACTGGTGGATCGTTGGTGTATATGTTAACTAGGGTGGAGGAGCTTTAATAGTAACAATTGCATATGCTGCATTATAGATCGACAAAAACAATCCCTGAAGCTATATGCTGGATGAGTAGTAAACTTGACCAGTGCAATTTCCCTTGTCTGAAAGAAGTTAGTTGCTCATCAGCGTTAGGGCAGAGCCTGTTAAGTAACATATTTCTAATGACTTATACATGCAAGTGAGATGGGGGAAGTTTTTGGAATCATCAAGAGGTTTCCTTGTTTTCAGAATTACTATAACCTAAGCCTGCCACAGGACTTTAGAAATATTGTCGCATTGTACACAGTTGTTGAACATATCCAGTAGCTACGAATTTTACGATTTTTTCGTTTCTTAGGTCATCGAGACCTACGACTTCGTCGTCTTGTTATATTCATTTTAGCCCGCATGTAAATTTCACCCGTACGCACCTGGTTGTAGGCCAGAGGAGGGGGCGAAATGTTGGCTGCGGAAACAACAAATATAATCGAGACATTAAGGGTGGATTATTTGGATAACTACAAGCATCGCATGAAGAATTTCCAGTCGTTGGTTTTTTTCCAGTGCTTATTGACCTGCAGCGCTTGTGAACGCTTCGATCACGGTGAACGGGCCAGATTTGTTGTCGGATCCTTTGGATCATCAATCGCAACATCCCAGATTTCCCTTTGAGCTAAGGTTCCGACATATTCATCCATGGAGATCACTGTTTTGAGCTGGAGGTCAGCACATGCCTTTAGAACTTGGTATCGTTAAGCGTTAAGCTGACTGTGTGCTTAATTTATGCATGTTGTTACAATTTGCGCTCTTGGGTGAAAATTAACTATACACGGTAGTGCGACTGAATTGTAGTTTAAGTTAGCCTTAAGCAATTTCTAATGTAGTAATTATTTTTAAGATAGAATTTCGTAGGAAAATTTAACACATTCAAGTTTACGATAGGTTGCGGAAGGACGGTTTTCGAAGGTAACTTTCTCTGGGAGTATCGAACTTAGTACGATCTCACAGAAAAACGACGATAAATTTTTGCAGAGTTTACCGCAAAGGAAATACAATTGGGGGTCAGCTACTCAGTACGTAATAGAAGGTGCAAATATTGCCACCGCGCCATAAAACTAGGAGACTAATACGTGCCGATTAGGACAAATTTACTTAGAATAAAAAACTTATTCGAGTGCATTTGCTATATGTCGGCAACCTATAAGGTGCAATAATACATCACCTTATTGGACGAAGATGCAACGTCACGTTCATGAATCCAATTTAGAAGTCCGAACTTAAAGGCCGGCTCTGAATGACGTATTAGAAATTTTGGAACGCCTACCGAGCTTTCGTGATAAAACGGAACTAAAAATTCAGTAGTTAATAAGCAATTCCAGACGACATTAATGAAATTCTTCAATCCTCGAGACGAGATTAACCAAATTCTCGATTTCGTTAGTTTTTCAATTGTATACAGGGTGTTTCATTAATAATTGGAAATATTTTAACTGTAGAATCCTGGGCTTAAAATATTAATATTTAACCCAAATCACTTAGATAAAATGTGGCTCCCAACTGAGATATAGGGTGTTTTATTTAAAAATTTAAAAATTATTTTTCCCCATTACTTTAAAACTATTTGACGTATCCATACCATATTTGACAGGAAGTGTAGACACTGTAAACCATGCTAAATTATGTCAAATAAATGTTTCTGGCTAGTACCAGAGGCGTACCACAAGGGCAAGTGAATGGTTGACCCTTCCCAAATTCTACGCCACTGGCGGAATTGCCATTTTAGCACAATTTTTCGATTCTCCAATACTTTCTATGTAAATAACATACTCTTCCTTCGTCACGATAACGTTATTATTTTTCGAGATATTTAAAGTTAAACTAAAGCTGAACAGTTATTTTGACAGATATAACATGCCAATATGACTTTTACCACCACGACTACCAACATAAATTTTTAACAAAATAATTCCACAGCCCTCTAGAAGTCTAGAGGATAAAAGTTTTCGATCATAGGGTATTTGGAGGAAGTTATCTTTAAATTTCCTTTTATTATTCTTATTCGTATGCATATCACATTGTTATTTGTTGTTTGAATGGTATTCTATACTTTAATGAAATTTATTTTGGAATAGATTAATAAAATAACATAAATTATTAGAGCAATAAAAATTCTCCCGGAAATGAATCAATTAAACTAAAAATGATTACAGCAGAATGTAAGAGAACATTGCACTTCCGATAAAAACAAAACTTGAATTTAACATACAGAGACATATAACTGTTTTAGCAATACCTATTTAACACCGGAATGCATTTGAATTTGACTAAGCTTTTATTACAACTCACGTCCTGGCTTTGTACATGACAATAAGTCACAATTTAGTATCACAGACGCAGCCGAGCAGCAATTATTGTCAAGCGCACCGTATCTTTATGCTCGCGTATTTCAAAATTAAGATTTCTTTCTTCAAAAAACGAACACGGCAGTTGAATAGCGTCCGCTTGACAGGTATGGTGTGAACTCGTATTCGTACGCTGCATTTTATATGACACTTCCGGCCGTATTTTCACACTTCACACGTTTCCTCCCTTTCAGTATTTAATAAACCCTTTTTCTTACGCTCCAAAGCGTTGTTTAAGGTGTGAAATGTTCGTGCTCTTATATCCTGCTGCAGTTTTAAATAGCTTCGTGCACGAAGAGTTACGGCACAGAAGGAACTGGGTTTTTATTTTTATTCTCCGTATTTATTTCCGGCTTTTGTATTTAAGAGCGTACGGAAATTATTAACTGGACTGGAGCGCCAGGAAATTTTCTAAATAATTGCTAGGTTTCGGGGTATGCTTCGAAAATCTGATGCGAAAATTAAGGACCTCTTTAAATTAACGTGCACCCTGTTATCCGGAATGGCAGCAAACGAAACTAGATAACCTAAGATTAAATTGCCAGCATGGGTAAGAACAATTATTACATTTGTTGTATACGTTCCGCTTTTGCAGGACTGTAGATTTAGTTTGTGTTTAATTAAATTCCGTTTTGGTATAGAAGATATAATTTCTGTAAAAAGTATTGATTACTGGTTAGGATACACTAATTAAGGAGTTAATTTTCTTGGGTAATTAGTCAACGGCACCAAAGACAAATCTTTTTTATTGAATCATTTCAATATTAAACTATTAAGTATCTGCCATTTATCATAAAATTTGTTGAAGATTCTAATGTTCCATACTCAAGGACGATTTTCAGGAAATTTTAAGTAAGTTCTATTCATTTAATCCTCACATTCAATTTACCATAGAACAAAAAAAACTATAAATTCTGTGCCATTTTTAAAGTGCTTGGTAACAAGGAGTCCTAAACGTCAAATCATATTAGATTGGTATAGAGAACTAACAAATTCTCAAAAGTATTTAAGTTTTTTTCCAATCAACCTTTGATTCATGAACGAAATATGTTCGTGAGTATGAAACACACAATAACCAAAAATTAATAGAAATTAAGAAAGTCTGTGATAATGAAAACCTCATAATTGCAAGTTATAATAACACTGCTTTTTCACTAGATTAATGGATAAGATCGAAAAAAAAATTATCCGGGATTATTTATCATATTCCATGCAAAGAATGTAATTGTGAATACGTGACGTACTAAATAAAACAATTGGAAAAATTGTCCAGCGCAAAGATGATATTAAATAGAATACAGATAATACTGCTTTGTGATCTCGTGTAAAAGAAACACTTCACAATTTTAATTCTTCTGACACTAAAATTTTCGAGCGAATTTTTAGTAATGTTTTACATTAATAAAAATAAAAATTCAATTAGTTACAATACCGATACCTAAAACCTAAGTAGTAATTATTTCTGTCTAACAAACAGATAGCCATGAGATTGTTTAGCAACACCCACTGACAATAAATTTCAGTAATTTTAAATTTTAAATTCTAAGTAGGACTTTGACCATATGACCAAAGCAGTCGGTGTTTAAGGTGCCTGGTACTCTGCATGCCTAGAGTTTCTTCATAAACAAACAAATAACAACAAATTTTAAAAAGGTTAAAAACTTTAAAAAAACCTTTTATACCTGCTATTGTGTTTTTAGCAGTTCCACATGTTACATTTTTTGAGGTTAATCAAATATTAGCTTTAACAATAATTTTAATATATTTTAATTCTAATAATCTACTATTAATCAATGGTGTGATGTATCTTGTACCGAATAATCAACATGTATAATTTAATTATATCGCGTGTTAAAAAAAAAACTCATTTAAAGTAGGCCTTGGAAAGAAAGATAGAAAATCTAGTCACGTCTTAACTTAAACCTGTAGGTGAATGTCAGATTGCAATTTGTTTATGTAAACATCTGTCACTGTGACAGGCAAAAGTTTACACTACATTAAGTTTAATTGTATCAAGCAAAAAGGCAAATAAGATGGCATGTACACAACAACGAGTGTAATAATCATAACAGGTCAATAAAAATTGTTTTTGTTAAGTGTTTTGTATATGTTAGGACAATAATTCAAGGTCAAGATGTAATTTAGTTCTCTCTGACTTGGTAGTTCATTTGCATCAATGGGTATATCTCAAGTGACGGCTAACTTCAATTTAATCATAACAATTTTTCATAACAGTAATAAATAAATAATTGAGATAATTATTAGCTTCATTTCTCGTTTACAGGAGTTTAAGAAAATATATAGAACGAATTTTTAATAGAGATTAATTATGCATATACATACATCAGTAAAGCATATATTGATACGATAGCTAAAGCCCTAATTTTCAGGACTGGTTAATAATTCAATTACCTAACATAAAAAAATATTAAGGTTTCAATAAAGAATCGATTATATCAAGTCGGGTCTAATCAAAAATACTGTACTTGCAAAAAGGATGGTTTACTGCCCCTTTTTATTTTATCTATTCACAAATTAAATATGGCTAAACTCCGTTGTAGCATGAAATGACTTTTAACCTCAGCTTAGGTTCACCAAATTTGTAGGACAAATGCCTCTTAGTATGATTATTAGCCAGTATGACAAATGCGTGACTGTAAGACAAACAGCTTTATAACCTACAATTTAATCCAACCTCAAAATAGTTTGCTCGCACAAAAAACAGAGCAAATTGAATTCAAAACAGACCAAAACGGCAAAACTAGATCAGGTAAATTATTCAAATCACTGTTAAGTCATTTCGGGCAAATTTGTTTTGGTTTAGGTCGCTAAAGGACGCGGTGGTTTTCATTTGTTTGATTTCCGCTTTAATGCTCCAATCTGCATTTTCAAAGGACGCTAAGCAAATTACGAAATTCTGGAAAGGGCGTGGAGACTGTTTCTGCACGTACGGCTTGTAAGCGAGTTCTTGATGAAGCCTTTGATTTAAAAGGCCTGCGGCAATTGGAAGCTGTGGTAAATACCTGGCAACTGGAAGCTTCCTCCGCGACAACGGTTTCAGGTGACGCCACCTTAATTTTCGGCTTGCTGATGGCTTCCTGCTGCTAATTTCTGCAGCCTGGCTATGCTGAGGGACTGCTCTTACCGGCACCTTCGGTGCTGGCTGGCTGATACAGCAACACCTCGCAAACGGACTCCGAAGTGGATCGCACTCTGGTAATTCTTGTGCCTGGTTCTAACTTTTCACTGGGATTCACTCTCTGGATAAATTATATACCCACATATGCACAATGCAATGGAGAATAAGCTAAACATACTTTGGGTAACACAATATAACTTTTTATTGATAAAAATTGCTAATTTATGGGACCCCAATTAATTATTCTTCTTTTTAACAATCGACAATCTCATTATCTAGCAACTATGAATAACATTTGTTTTATGGAATTAAGTTTTGATGTACAATTTTTACTTACACACTAAAGTTTGGATGCACTGTTCTTTTCTTAAATGCTCAACTGTCTGTTCTTAAATGCTAAAAAATAGTATTTTCTTGTAAATGGTCAACGCAACACAACTTTTTTATGCTCTGCTTTTTACACATGAGTTTTTAAATGCACATGCAAATGCATGTTCCATAAACTTCAAAAAACTGCTGGTGTCATCACTTAAAAACACTTTCACTGTTTGTGCATGTCTTTCCAATATTTGTCTTCTTCTACATTCAGGATTTGCCCTTTCTTGAGGCGCTTTCGACGACAATATGTTGGTAAATTTGGAAACACGCTTGGGACAGCTTTGTCAGCTAATTGAGGGTAATGCATCACCAGTTCTGCATTTCCCCACTCTCATTTCTAACGTTTTAAAATGTATTTTTCTGGGACTCCTATTACTTGGAAAATGTCCGCAGATAGTGTTCAATATCTAGGAGTATTGTTAGATACGCGTCTAACTTGGAAAACGCATATTTTACAAAAATTAAACGAAGGTTACGCAAGGCTCGGTCAACTTTATCCTCTTATAAATAAGAATTCTTCTTTAAAAATTCAATGTACATTGTTGCTTTATAAAGCATTAATCCGGCCGCTAGTGTTGTATGCATGCATAGTTTGGGGATGCGCATCACCAACCAATATTAACAAAGTGCAAGTGCTGCAGAACAAAGTTTTACGTATTGCTGTAAACGCGGAGTGGTTTGTTAGTAATAAACAATTACACCACGAACTGGGAATGTTAACAATTTCGGAATATATCAAACAAGTGACCATTGACTTTCACACCAATATTAATCAGTGCGATAGTGCAGTGTATTATAACCTGGGACGTAAAAACATTCACAATAGGTTAAAATGCCAACTACCACAGGACATATACCTGTCATAACGGACTAGCAAATTTTATATTTTTAGTGTTGTACCTCATACCAGATTTTTTGTGATTTAATAGGTACTGAGTGCCTATATGCAATGTAATGTCAAAACCCGAATCTCATAAAACTGTTATGCATAGCAACATGCGGTTGCTGGACTGACAAATTAAAAAAAAAATGTATTTTTCATTAAAATGTATTTCACACACGACAGAACTTTTTGTTAGGGTCCAACGTTCTCGTGCTGTTGCACGAAGCCATGCTTTCTTTCGGATCTCGTTCATTTGAAAAGAAAATGTTTTTACCGTTTGCATACCATGTTATTTTAAGGTACTGTTGTGGTTGGTACACAGCGTCTTCGTGGCATTCTAAATATAAAATTAAAAGTTACAAGAAATGCCCTAAAAATGAGGTTAGGTTGTTACTTACTTCAGTGAAATACTTAATAAACCCCATGAATTCTAGCAGCAATTTTACTTGCATTTATCACGAACAGTACAGTAATATAAATAAATGTATTTTGTCAAACTTAGAGCAGTCCTACATATTAATATTTAATCACACGCCACATTTCAACAGACATTTTTATAAATAAACAGTAGAAAAATTGGTCTACGATCAGTGTTGCCAAATCTCCAACAGCATGGCTTGTAAGTGTAGGAGGCAGTGACGTAATCCTTTGGAATTCTGTAAATTTAATGCCAACCTTTCTTTCTCAAACTACCTTTACTGCTGCTCAAATTGAGTGCATTTTTACTGTAAAATTACTGGTTTCATTGCAATAAATAAAATATTTAATTCTGTGCTCGTTTTGAATATTCATTTTATGTTACCTAGGCAACCAGAATTACTTTAAGCATTAAACCATTGCAATATTTGACATATATGACCTACGCAGCAAAATGTATTTGCTATCATGGGAAGTAGATTCTTGAGGAGAACATTAAGGACCAGTGATTTAAAACGGATAGCACGTCTATTTTAATAAATTGATAGATGTATTCCCCGAATAAAACTTTCAATCCACGAAAGATCAATAGCAGGTGTATTTTCAATGAGAGGCCATCTGTCAGTATTGGTTTTTGGTATTTATAGGATGTCAGCGTCAGTAATTTGGGACTGTTAACCCTGCTTTGCATTACGTAATTTAATCAGTTTTCCGCCATCCACTAACCACAATTTTGGTTTATGTTTATTTCGTCAAAGTTAATAATCAACTGTAAAATTGTTGTTTGCTCAATTGCAGATAGCTATTAACAAACCCTTCTTATTTGTATTGCAAACGATATGGTCTCTTTGAATTAATTCTTGTACAATTTAGGCTGTAAAAATAGAACCTAACCGGTTTGCGATTTATTATTCATACTGCGGATTACTCGTTAGCTATAACTGTTTAACCGAAATAATAACCATCACCATAATTTAATTATTCATAATTGGAAGCGGTCAACGACGACTATTGTTAGTTAACTTGGAGAGGTTACTGAAAATATTTTCACTTATAATACCATGAGTAGTGAAAGTTATGTCGATTATTTTTGTGGTGGTGTCACGAATGTCCATTGCGTTTTGGTACGATTAGGACGAGTGTGATAGTACGAGCCCTAATCCCAAGCGCAATGGGCATGAGTAGTGATACCACCGCAAAAATAATCTACTTAACTTTGACTAAGAATGGTATTCGAGGAACTATTTAATGAACCAAACTACTTTTTCAAATTATATTTCAGTAAATCTAGCAACAAACTACACAATTTCTATAGTAACAGAACATTAATATTGACTTTTTCTAATAAAAATCACATTTGTTTAAAATAGTCACTTGAATACCTACCTTCTAGGAAGATATATCCACTGATATTCTTTTGATTGGTCAAGAAACGTCTGGATTTTTATTGGTCACTTTTTGACAGATGACAGGTGACTTGTGAACTGTTTTAGAATACGATAAACAGATAATAGTCATAATTTTTTCGATTGCAACATAGTTCTCGAAATGTTAGTTAAGCTATAAAAGCAAACAGACATATATTATTATCAGATAATCAATTAAAAATCGATAAGTAACACACATAGACGGTCTTAGACACACAGATTAATACAAAGGAAAAGTTATTCTACAACTTATTAGATTGAACGACTAAATAAAATTTCTTTTGAGTGTAAAGTCTTAGAATTATTCTATACTATGAATAGTAGAGCAGCTGTATTTTAACTTTATTAAATTTTAAACACCCGACAAGCTGCTGCAATTTATAATAAATTGCAAGGAAATTGGAAATTGCTTGAAATTCTCTCTGGGATATGAGGTGATAATCTAAGCATATTGTTGCAGATGAGCTTGTGGCTTCTATTACTTGTTACTTTAACGAGTTTCTGTCAGAAAATTTCGAAGTTCTCTTATAGACACCGGCAAACGATAGGTTTTTCAATTATTTGAATTCTCGTATCACCCGTTCATAACCTTTTTAAACGAAAGTTCCGCATTAAAAGCTTTCACTGAATACAAACTCCAGTCGTTCGTTTCTACTACAGCTTTAATTTTTAATAACAAATTTACGAGTTCGTCACGTAAACATGCCTAGTACGTTCATTCATACGTTTCAAAGGCCACTACAATTACAAATGGGTACATGTACTTGCTTTCTCTGCGATAAAAGGGCTTGCTTGTAACGTCTCCGCATCGTTTATTTCAAAACTAAGTTATGAAATATTTAAGGTAGTTTTTACCCTTTAAGTCGTGTCAGTGACAGTGATTTCTTTCTTTCTTTCCGCCGTCGTCGTGAAAGAGGCGCGGATGGGGAGAACAAATATACAAATGTTTCCTCAGATTTCTTCTTTCACTCTGCGCGAATGGAAGATGTCAGTTTAGATAATATGCAATGTCTCGGAAAACATTCTCTAAGCTGTAACGAGCCTGATGCGCGAATTTTAAATTCCTCTCGTGGAACAACGAGCGGGAACTTTCGCCGAAACAGCGCCGGAAAACTCCAATTCGTTCCTTAACGGATATTTCCGATATTGCAGCACGCCTAAGTTGTCGAGGACGCCCTCAGGCGAAATTTTAGGTTCGCCGTGCTAGAAAAAGGAGCTCCAGTATCTAGGTCTGCGCTATTACATAATGTGGAATATTTACACTACATAAAGCATGAAATTTGTTAGTAAAATATCCCCTGAGAACGGCAGCGCAACTGTAGTTGGGCATTCGTCCAAGCTGACAGGGAGGAGAACGTACAAAGGAAACTATCTCGCTGGCGCGGATTACAAAATGAATATGAAAAGGGAAATGGCAAAATGAAGTTCCACTTCTAGTTGCTGTGGCTTGGCGGTGGTTTTAAAACCACAACTCTAGTTGGGTTTCTCTGACACGGGCCAGGTAAGTGAAAAGTTGTGTAGGTGAGAGATTACTCAGTGTCAGATCCTATCGGGGAGCAGATAACAAAGAAAGAAATTGCTCGTACGCTTTATTTGTGAGCAAACCGAGAGTGACGGAGACTTATTCCTGTACACGAATTTATTATTTCTGTCACAACTTTTTACATCGAAAACGTATATGTATAAAACATCAGCGTTCGCGATATTACCCAGAGTTGGCGTCGGGATAATTCTTTTCTTGGTTTATTTAAATATGATGGATTGCTCGAGATGAATTCGAGCGTAAAACTCGAACGCACCATAACTGAATATAAATTACCTTGGCCAACTATATGTGCATCTTATAAAATAAATAAAACCGTAATAAATAGCTCTTCGCCGAACAAAAACTACTGGGAAAGCTGAACGGATGAACTTTTGATTTGGTCGCAGAAAGTTTCTCTCATGAGAAATCCCAACTTTTAGTCGCTATGCACCAGTAGATTTAAACAAATGTGCCATCAGAACTTACACAGTATACATTTTATCCATTCTATCATTTTTCACTTGAAATTGATTACCTACCTCAAAGAAATATTTAACATACTTTGCAGCGGCTTCTAAACAAATAATAATTACATAATAAATTACGTGATAAAAAGCTAAACTTTAGTGCATTGGTATACAAACTACTATTTTCTTGAAACGTCAGTAAAATGTCTGAAATTTCTTTGTGGCACTTCAATAATCACGCTATTTTTCTGGGTATTTCGCCACACTACAAAATGAAAAATATTAAAACATGAACGGAAGGCGGAAGTAGATTTGTCTTCCGAAACGTTCGTGTTTTAATATTTTTCATTTTGTAGTAGTCCAAAATACCCAGAAAAATAACGTGATATTATACTCTTGGATTGGTAATGCTAAAGTGTCACTTCACTGCTATGGCATTTAAACACTTTATCTGCCGCTGTCAGCGGTAGATAAAGTTATTATTTTCGCTGATGAGCGGAGATAAATTAAATCAGCAAAATCAGTTGAAATTCCTAACTTGGCAGCATTTGCTACTTCAAGCGGAATACACTGATCAGTTTCTAAATCTGACATTTTGAAAGCTGCAATGAAAAAAATAGTTACTCAAGAAAATTGTACATAATTGCAAAACATACGTACAAATTCCATTCTAATTAAAGCGGGTTGACAGACGAATAATTACAACGTTGTTAGTGAAGTCATAGTAATGCTCACCGAAACAAGCTGCATTTATCAGTGTACCAATCTTCTGCCTTAAAAGTATTCCTGGTTTGTTAACATTTGTAAACAATTTGTTATCAACGCTTTAAAAAGAATACTATATGTTATTCGGAGCAAAAGTATCTTTATGTGGCTCGACTGGACTTATCTGCCACACCACGTAAAGTATAACTTTTGCTCCCAATAACAATATACTATGAAATGTTTGATTTTGTTTTATATGATTGGGCAGATAAAGTAGCATTTTTATGCCTAATCAGTAATCAGATAAAGTGACAGTTTTACCTTAACAATCAAGTCACAAAAGTTCTCACTTTTATGGAGTTATTAAAATAAATGTAATTTTATTATGCATTATTAAAAGTTTAAGTACGTATCTCCTGTTAACTGGCTATAAAAATGATATCAACATCTTTTAAAATTAAATATTAAAAAGTAGCTTAAAGTGGTTTGACTCTAAAGACTATTTAACAAAAATATAAAGATCACAGAGGCTTTCAAAATTAAAAAAAAACTTATAATCAAGTAAAATTACTTTTTGGTGTGCTCTTTCTGATTGTGGTAATATAAAAAAAAATCTGTAAAAGGCTTTACCCAGAACTTTCCTCGTCAACATCGTGACACTAAATCATTTTAAAATTCAAATTAAGTTAGGAGCACAAATATCTTCACGTTTGTAATAAATTAAATACATATTCAAATTAAAAACAAAATTTATCCCGCTGCAGCTCTGCAGAATGCTCGTTCCTAACCGAATCTCCGCAGCGGATATAACTACAGCGAAATTCCATCTGCGCTACCGAGTCTCTTCCAGATAAGTCCGGCGCGCGCCTGTCTTGAAGAGCACGGTGTTATGGTTGAAACGTGTTTACTCTTTTGTGACATTATCCTCTATCGGTGAGTCTTATTTTCGGCAAATGTAAAATCTGACCTATGTGAAACTTATTACTTCGTTTTATTTCAAAATTAACCCAAAAATAAACAAAATTTTATTTTTTAAGGTGTTCACCCTAAAATGTATGAAATTGTACCGGTTTCATGCGAGGTAGATATATAATATGTATGCAAAATGTCATCTTCCTCCGACAAATAGTTTTTGAGCTATACTGCCAACAGACAGAGAGACAGACAGACAGACAGACTGACGGAATTGAGAAAACCTCTTTTTCGTTATCTAGGGATCTTGAAACGTAAAGATCTGAAAAAATCTCGGAAGATGATTTTTCGTGATTACAATACTTCCTTCATCTTTCAGACGAGGGAAGTAAAAATATATAATATGTGATTTTGATTTATATAGCAATATATAAAATATATTGTAATAATGGCGGATTAACTCCATGTTGCGTTATTATTAGGCACTTCCTAAATAGGAAAAAGATTAATTAAGCAATATTTGTTATATTTTTGAAGATATAGCTAAACTGGCAACATTACTTAATTACAGATAGGCAAAGCTGCATTGTTTCTATGGATATAACACTTAAGTGAAATAACTGCTATGTAACACTATTAAATTAATGTTTGATATTTTCTACACATTTTTAAAATTTTGAACTGTAAGAGTTCTTAAGTTTCTTCTAATTACAGGGCAAAATTATTTATAAGTATTCATATTCATATAATTAGCTTTAAGAATGTAATATTTTTCATCATAATACTAAAAGTAATGAAATTTGGAATCAAACTTTTAGACTCCCATATTTTCAAACAATATAACAAAGAATTTTCTAATCATCTCTTCCTACTCAGGAAGTTTCCCTTAATAACGTAACGTGGAGTTAATTCGCCATTTCTGCAACACCCAGTATATTAGTTTTATGTAATTTAGTACTATATGTTTTAAAAATCAATGACTTTAGTTTAGAAATGGTACGATGCAATGATTTCCTAATGCTTCGTCAAGATATTTGTGATTTTCTAAAAACGCACTACTTTTAATGTTGCAAAAGAATGTTATTTTCCTAACATATACAACATATAATAACATAGTTTTACATACACAATCAGAAGTGTTCCCTGTAACTGCTACTGAATAATGAAAGTTTGCAGTATCGAGATGAAACATATTAGTTGTTGCAATTTTATGGTAGAGTATAGCATTTATCATATTAATCGAAACTTTAAAGTGCGCTTATACGTAATAAAAACAAGATAGTATTTTAAAATCTCCGAACTCGTCTTGCTTCACTCGGAAATTTATAATACGCTTTGATTCATTTGCAGTACAAATTTGTTAGGGTAGTTTGAAAATTAACGGCGCCACTGCATTTGGCACGCACAAAGAAGCAAGGAGTTAGCGATTTGCTGAGCTCCTCGAGCCAAGTTAGAGCGGGGGAGAGGACGTTAGTTTACCAGGAATTATCAAGCAAAGCATTTGTGCATGATGTGGGCGTTATCGTTCCACGAATGTAGCTGTTTGGGAAAACGGTGGAGAACCATCTCGTTTTCAGCAAGGAGTTTGATGCTAGTAGGCAATTTTTGAGCTGTCGTTGTCTATTATTATCGACAAAGCCTGGGAAAAATTGCTCTTTTACATCGCGTCTAGATTTACGCCAATTTCGCCAAGTCGTCAATCACGGCTACATCATCAATCCCGCAATTCTCGACAAATTTTTGGACACTAGCTTGCGTCGCCAGGATTTTCGCTCAGCCCCGGTGACCTATCGTCTTCATTTCCGCATTACTGCATATTACTTTGTACTGCCCAGCTATGTTAAACCTGCTTTCATTGCATGTGTGATTTGCTGGAAATATTTTCTATGTGCTAAGTTAAGGGTTATCTACATGCATGAATTACCGCCAATTTTGTGTGTTTAAAGTAAATAATGCAGCTGCGAAATAAGTTTTGGGGCGTATCCTCGTCAGAAGTGCAGTAAAGCTTGTACGTCTTTCCCTTGTGGAATTACTTCTCAGGTGAACACGTGAAGATGTTTGCTTAACGCCCAACATGATGTTCTCTGAATGTCAATTTTTGGCAGTGGTCTGTTATGATATGTTTTATCGGACTTTTTCCACTGTTTAGAGTGGCCTAGTGGTAAGAATGGCAGACTAGTAATTACAGCGTTTAGCGGTCCCGGGTTCAAACCCCGGGGGCGGCACGAGTTTACGTAGAAAAACGTACAATTTCAGTCCTCAGGACTAACTAGGAACACATGAAGACGAGAATAGATCAAAACTCCCGAAACGTTGTGTGGTATACACCCTAAACAGTTGGAAAAGTCCGATAAAACATAGCGCAACATGATGTCACGATCAAGTGGGATTCATCATTAGGGATGGTGTTGTTACCACTTTTTCACAGTAGTAGCTTTCAACTGAGGGCCGCTAAAATGCATTTTTATGAATTTAGTGCGGTTCTTAAATTTACTGCATGATTTTCATTTGTGAAGCGAAGTGCAGTTTCTCATATTTTTACAACAAGATAAGCTTTCAAAGAGCATGACGCAAGGTAGGTCGAAATACTGGAGCTGAGCACGCATCCATCACCGAGAGGGACATTATCCTTTTAAGAATTGTACCACTACATTGCCGGTAGCTAAACCCCAAGTGAACACGAACATGTCTCCGTATCTTTTTAGGTACAATTGTTCTTCAGCCCACGATCCATCTCCTTCCACTAGAGCTGGTTCGAGCAATCTTTAGGCTTGTTATTCTTTTATCTCCTAGCCGTGTTGTGAATGTGTATTCCTACTTATTGGTAACCAGACGTCATCTATACCCCTAGTTCCACAATAACCAAATTTCTATTACTTAAGATAGCTGTAAAATTCATAATAAAATTTAAAAAAAGTAAAAGCAATGTTTACTACACATTCTTTGTTAATAGTTTTCCGCTATATACAAAGTATTTTAGGAACGTTTGCAGGTCTATAGTAACTAAGGTGAAGTATTAAAGAAGTTAATTGCCGGATTTCTGAGTAGTTTGAGATATTCTCGAAATATAAATCCTATCTTATTCAATCAACACACCATTAAAAAAAGCAGCCATTATGATCTGAGCCTGATTCGCGCCCAATTTTGCTTTACCTATGAATATTTACATATCCGGTAAATCGGTTTAAAGTTAAAGCACATAAATACAACAGACAATTTGCATTCGAAATTTGGGGGCGATTCTGACTGATCGTAGATATGAAAAACCGTTTTATGGGATAAATTAATTCCGTTTGTCCGCCAAATTTAGATATATGTACATGGACAATATTAAATTTATTACATCCTCTAGCTGGCTAAAACTCGTAGATACAAGTAAAATTAAAATGTTACAATCAATTAAGACGACTTGAAAAAAATTGGCAATATAAAAGCCCATACTAGCCTCATTTGCATAAACCAGGGACCAAGGATATTAAATGAGCATAAAGCATATTATTGGTGGTCGAGTTCTAAGCCCTGATAAAAGATGGTACATCATTCCTCTGCGGGGGCCCACTGTCGCAGGACCCCCAGCGGCTCCTTCTCGAGGAGAGGCCACATAAATGCCGTAATAAAGCTCCAGATAGTGGAGGGAGAGGGCAGGCGCTATCCGCCACATTCAAACTAAAACGGAGGAAAACAAACACGGATATCGGGTAATTAAGGGTTTAGGTCCGCAAGTGAAGAACAAAGTGCTGTTCAAGAATACACTGATTTAGGCCGTCGTCGTTTCTCAAGCCCGACTGGGTCCAAACATCCTCTCAAGAATTAATGTTATTGTTTTGACCCATAAATCTGCTTAAGCGGCTAACATTCGTGAGCTTTCACGTTATTTTCTTCTTAAAAATAAGCTCACATCGATCGGCCATGCTGCAGCGTGTTCGAGTGCCATTCTTGAGAAATGCGATTCGAATAATCCGATCTTCCTAGCAAAGATTCATCTCGAACTCGCCATAAAGATAACTGTAGCCAAATTTGTCTAAGTAGCTCGTTCGTATTTTTGAGAAATTGTAGCTAAAATACATATATTATTTATCATTTGTCGAAAATCACAGTTCTTATACAAATTGACGAGATAGAAACATTTGTCGTTTAATTATAAAGGAAAACTTAAGTATTAAGTTCGTCTGGAAATGTTATGCTTAGAATTTTCAACTGATTTATTATTGATGTACTTAACGTACATATTATGGTGAAGTGGTCTGAAGATAGGTCAAAGCAGTCAGTGAAATCAATGTAGTTACGTGAAATGTTCTTTACTCTAAAGTACTCTAGAGCATGTACGCAGAAACTTGTTCGAATTACTTAGTCAATATGTGAGTCTACCTGCAGCTGCTGCAGTACACTAATTAGCGATCTTACTGAGAGTGCAAAAATAAACTTGAACGCGGGAGATATTGAAAACAATCAAACTTGCCTAATCTGTAGCATGCTTTTTGTTGACATAGAATTTTCAAATCTGTTTAAAGTTTAAAATATTTTAGAAGCCTTCAGTAACATCTTGTTTCACTTATTCACATGTTATTTTATGTTACCTGTCAATTTAATTTTATATATTCGGTTTAAATTGCATATTTTTGCATATTTGTCTAGTCTATTAGATTGTGTTAAAGCCACATGAACTAATAATACATCTGATCGTGGTGCAAATGTAGTTTTATAAATTGCAGTGTAGACTGTGATAGTATTTTTCACGAGCCCTCGAGATAAATTTTATTTTTGACTGCTCTCTAGTTCTGCGCAGTTCCCTTCCTTTGCAATAAATGAATCTAGAACCTCATGAATGGTTTCTGGAATTACAACCACCACCTGCAACAATAGTCCAGTCGTTAGAGACAAAAGAAATCTCGGAGTTTAAATTTTTGTTTATGTTTTAAAATTCGGCGTCCTACTTTTGTTTGCAACATTTTCCTTTAAGTCAAATAAATTCTGAGCTAGAACAGCGCATAGTAAGCGCAAGACGAGAAATTGCTTTGATTGCAGAAAATTTTAAGCAGTCAAACATTACAGTAAAACAGGCAGTAGAAGATGCTGACTAGTTAATTTTGACTACTGCTATCTTCATGTCTTCACCTTTTGATGCCGTTATCGTTGTCGGCGAAGACATCGATCTACTAGTTTTATTGACGCAATTGCCAAGTCATTCCTATATGAACCTTCAGTTGTTTCCCTACGTACTGGTCAGTGGCTGCCATACCACGTAAGTCCTTTTCAATCAAGGAAAAATGAAGTTATGTACAACCTTCCAGAAGAATGAACAACTCAATCAAATTGTTGATGTCTTCAGCAAGCAGCGCGCAGATCCAGAGGAGAAGCGAAGGCGGGAGGGCGTTTCGCTATCAGCTGGTACAGCGGCCATGATGAAACCGAAACTTGATCCTCGATATCAACGTTTTGCGAAATCAATTACCAAAAAGTATAGCCAATCTTCCTAGTTTGCCACCAACGAGAGACGATGCGCGGTACCACGCATTTAGGACATATTGCAAGTTCAAGCATGATATGGGATTGAAAAACGTCCTCAGGATTGGGGCTGGAATCGGTTCAACGTAGGCTTAACACTCCAGTGATGACTTTACAGGGTCCATCTCCAAAAGCTTTGCTTAATTTCATAATGTGCAACTGTAAAAGAGGTTGCGGGCAGCCTGTGACTGTAGAAAAGCAAGACTGAAATGTTCAATTATATGCCATTTTTCAAATCAAGAAACCTACGAAAATCTTCCGGAGCACATTATGAATAGCGTTGACGGCGACGACTTTTTTTCGGAAAACGATTCAATTGCGCATCTATTTGATTTCGTTGTCTGTAGTGTTTATTCCATATTGTTACGCATCTATTCGATTTCGAGGTCTATGGTACTCAGTTCATATTTCGCGCGCTTGTGCCACACCTACTTTTGGCTTGTAGCGCAAAGATTAAAAGGTCGCAATTGTTAGCTTGGTTTTCTTTTTCGGGTTGCCTTCGTGAGCAGCATGAAGCCAGTTTAAGCTTCAGTAAAAAAGATCTGTGAATTTATGGGAATGCAGTTGGACTTTGTGTATTGATTGCCCGTGCATGTTCGGCGGATTTGCTTTCCTGAACCGTAATTCTATGCTGCTGGTTAATTTCTTCGCATGTGCCCTGAATATCGTGGGCAGTCGGGTAGTCACAAGTCTTGAGAGAATAGCCAATGGAGATTTGTTTTGATGACAAACAATGACGATATTAGTTAAGGGAAGATGGATAGGTAATATACGAAGAAATATTTTGGTTGCATCTGTGGCATAGGTCTCCCGAGGATACCACATAAAAGACACGTCGTCAAATCTATCTCATGATACTGAGTGCACATAGGTATTACCTATGAAGTAGTTGAAGTTAAAATACAATTTTTGATTAATAATCATCGAAAAATTAGCTGAAAACAGCGAAATCTATAAATTTTTCGTCTTGCACTCCATTTTACGTTGCTCTAGATCAGAATGATTATAAGTATTATCATCGAGTGACTAACGGTAACGTAGATATTCCTGAAAACCGGTTTTAAACGTACTTTTTTAAAGAACCCTTCAAACTGACTTTTTTTATCGAATATTTCCTGAGCAATGAAGTATGTACCACTGATACTCAAACTTTTTTCAGTATGAAATTTGATTGATAATAATAATAATAATAACTGTTTTATCATGAGTGGTATTATTGTGTAGTAGTGTTATTTGGTATAATTAAACTGCTTAATTATGAGTAGATCAATAAAAACATGTTTAAGTTTGTACGAAATTCAAACTGTTATTTAAGTAACCGGGTTACCAGGTACTTTTGGTTACCTGTTTTATTGTTTGTTATGGATAAGGTCTAAGCATGCGAAGTACCAGGTACCTTAGACACCGAATGCCACGGTCATACGGTCAAAATTCTACTTATAATTTTGCTTAGACTAAGGAGTTCCAACCCTAGCAAGGGATCTTTTACATGCTATACAATGTAGAAACATTTTTTTAATTTTTGAAAGCCTCACAGGGATTGGGAATAGAACTTTCGACTCTTAGATTAGTAGCCAGAACACTTAATCAGTGAGTTACTGAACCTGAATTTTGGTTACTTATATGTGTGTTTAGTCATTCTAGTGTGCCTAGAACGTAACATAGCCATTCCTGTTAAAAGAAGGGTTTTTAGGTGGCTTGAGGTAATTGCCCTTATTTTCGCCCCTGTAGAGGAGGTAATTACTACTTTTGTAAATGTTAGATTATCCAGCTTTGGAATTCCCAAAATGTTATCAAAAGACAATACAGCAATTTTTTTCTTCAAATCTTAAAATCCAGAACGTTCGAAGCAGTTATTATCGTCCCATTACCCAAGGCATCTTTGCGCGATTCAATAAAACCCTCAAACAAGCTATTCTCACAATAAGCATTTCTTCCTCGATTAATAACCTTCCTTGGATATTATTAACTTTAAGATTAACAGTCAAATATGGCCTTGTTGTTTCATCAGCCGAAATTCTGTGTGGTTCCCTTCGTCAATTACCCAATGATTTCTTCTTGAAAGAAACACTTCTGAACCAATTTTGTCGTTTTTGTTACAGAACTTAAGTCACACTGTAGTACACAAAAATTATTTCATACAGAACAACATCCTTCTTTCAAATGCTACATAAACACAGAATTAGCCAATTATACAGATTAGAAGGTTATGTGTTCCGATCACGTCGGGGTCACCATTAATATTATGTAGCTTAATTTCTACTACTTAATTATTATTAGATCAATAAGAATACGTTTAAGTTTGTATGAAATTCAAATTGAACCGTTTATTTAGAAACTATTATTTTAGTAACCAGGGTTACTTATGTATGTGTTTATGTATTATAGTGTGCCTAGAAAACAGCAGTATTATCAGGATGATAGGTAAATTAAGTTCTGTAATCATAAATCCTGAAATCACTTTAGTTTGTAAGATGTGTTTCCTATACGTGTATTAGAATTTGTTGAGTGTTGAGAAGCATTCCCATTTCTAATCCATGATATAAGAGCACAGTTGTACTCCATACAGCTACCCTTACTGTATTCAGTGGTGGAACAGCTTACTTATTAGGTTTGCAAGTAAATTGAGAATCATAGTATTCTGCTGTATTAGTTGACTGAACATAGTTTCAAACTTTCAAATGTACTAATTATCGAGATGTTTTATAAGTTTTCTTAATTGATCTGAGGTGTTAGTGTTTATTTTTACAAAATTATCTGCTAACGTTTTGAAGCTATATTGTTTACTTTCTAAAACTTTTGCAAGATTCTTAATTATTGCATCATATTTAATAATTCAATGTATATTAGCCAAGGGAGTTTTAATCACTTTCTGCTGTTGGCTACCCTCATTTGATTGTTTATATTGGTGCTCATCTGTGTTACTTCATATATTAAATCTAGTTTGGCTTTGTGCTTCTACCTTATTTTTAACAGTGCGAGATCTTTTTCTCTTTTCACTACCTGCCATTCATGCGAACTTCCTGGGCAATTTTAATAGACCTCCATATTTGACTACTGACTCTTAATATTCCATGGTAATAACCTTATTGGTTGAGAAATGTTATTTTTACTATAAGGCACATGAGATCTGAAAGTTTGATTTGACGTTATTGATAAGGGTGGATTGGTACTTTAATTCATTGTATGACTTGCAAGCAGGGGTTGTTGTAAGGCAAAAGACATTTTTGTTGTTAAAAAAGAGTCTCAGTTGTTGAAACATAAAGAACTCACACTTTTATTTGTATTAGCATATTTAGTTATGCTAAATTAGGATGCGTCTCTTGTTTGACATTTAAATTTGACACTTCGTAAAAAAAGTTGGATTCTTTGGATTAATCAAGGAATTCTAAATTGTAAGAGTTGAAACTCAAATGTTTGTGTTATTCTACAATTATTGTTTCTATTTCAATGCCTAAACCAGCTTGTGCGCAGTACAAAAATAAATGCTGGATTTCGGATTCCACCGACTGAAGCCAAAGTAATCAAAAGAGTTAATGCACATAAAAACGAAGTAAATGTTTACATATTATTTGACTTTTTTATATATTTCCGGAAAAGAAGTGATAAATTTTGATTTCCTTTATAAAATTGAAAATTATTTATTACAAATTAAGGTGTAATATAACCTAACTCACTATAAAAGTTATAAAATAACGCTGTTTGCTATAAAAGTCTGGCCGACACGCGGTAAGAAACACTATTTTAATTATTTAATTTAATTATTAGTTGTAAGTCAGCAACCATTTCTTAATTGATTTATTTATCTGTTCTCCCAATTTCCCATTTTTAATTTACTTGACACTCGAAAACAAATATTGATTTTTTTATCGACCAGTGTGTAACGAATAATTCGCAATAAAAACATTTCCTATTATGTTTCTTCGAATTTTAGTAGTAATGATTGGTTGTATGACTTTTATAGTTGAAGTTTAATTTACATAACTAGTGATTTTGCGACAAAAATAGGACATATTATGCAGTAGCTGGCACTTCTATAATACAAATCAGCTTCGTTTGCATTTAAAGCAAGCGCAAGTAATTATGCTTCAGTAAATAAAAGTTAATAAATTAAAATATTAGTACCTCACTGTTTTGTTAAATAATGCAATTACCATGCAACTGAAAATGCAGATGTTTAAATAAGTATTTTAATTTCTTTATAATCACGGAATGACCAAAATATCTCAAATGCAATAAGACTTGCCATTTTCCCAACTGACGCAGCTTGATGTGCTGGCCGTAATATACTCATAGATAACAACTAAAGTAGTATATTACAGGGACAGTATTTTTCCATATCCACTGATGTTAGCTTCTCGTTAAAAAGCGACCAAATTGTACGACCACGTAACATGGGTATTTAAAGTTGATATATGTTCAACATAATAGTTAAAACTTTGTTGATTACATCCTTGCCTTCAACATTTTTTTATAAGCTTTGACTCAAAAGGAGCCAGAAAATTTGAACCAAAATCTAATTCAACATTTAATGGAGAAGTTGTGAAGGTGTCAGTAAAGAATTGTATAAACCAAAAGAGGCAGAATGTCTCCCACTTGTCACTTCAAAACTTTCGGATCCAGAACATCTGTACACATTTTTGTTATACATCATCACGCATTCCAGACGCGTTTAAACTTCGATCAAAGTCAGTATCCCTTCAGCTCGTGTTGACATGTGTGTACTTCACCATCTCTACAGGATACGGATATGCGGCCTGAAAGACTTGTTTACGTTACGCGAGCCTTTCTTGAGGCGCGCGGATTTTCGGAAGCTCCAGAAATGTGTTTCGTTATGGAATACTAACTGCATATAGAAATGTTGAATCTACGTGTTGCTAAACGGGGCCATTAAGACGGCGTTGAGTTTACTATCAAGAAGTAAATTAAGAACTCATGCCTTTGCCCAGATTGCACAAGGAAATTAAGAATTAAGAGTCGGAGACATAAATTTTGGTTTTTTGAATGTTCTACAGCAAATTTATTGCTGAGCTTATTTACACCAAGCACGTCCTCGGTTGTGTTTTCTCAAGGGGTTGCGAAGACGGACCTTTTAATAGTTTGCTGAGCGTTCAGTCTTAAAACCCCCGACGCTACTAAAATACAAGTGTTTAAATTACATTTCGAATATTTGCCCTGCTATGAAACTTGAAGTTGGCCAGGACGTTTTCCGGTTCTTGAGGCAGACTGGGCGAGGTTTAATTATAACCTGGCAGCGGCGAAAAATTGCAGTTGCTTTCTTTCTCAAATTAGCATCGCAATGGTGGATTCGCTATCCGTAATTAATTGTCGACGGTTTTTGAATAGTTTATTTTAGTTAAGTAGTTTTATAGTTTCCGAGCGGAATTTAGCAGTTTTAATTTAAATACCGACGCCATTTTTTGTCTGTTGACGTGATTTAAAGCCCCGCTAGGGAATGGCTCTTTGTTGAGAAATGCTTTAATGCGACCCATTTCCAGCTCTTTAAATTTGAGCTTTTGAGCATCGGCAGACGCGAAACTAAAAATCATTATCGAGAAATAAGGGAAAATCACGCGTGAGCTCCAGGCTGAGCAAAATTACCTGCACCCTCGACTGTGCCCTTAGTCAAGTCATCCTTTTGATTCACCTTCGTGTTATAATTGCAAATGCAAATAATAGAAGAATCTTTCCTTTAAAGAAAAATATATTCTAAAAGTAGTAAAAAAATATAACGAAATGGGCTTCTTTAGTGTCGTTAATAGTTCATTGCACTTGAGTATTTTTTAATTATATTGATATAATCTACAGATTTTAAGGTTTTTATATCATAATACACAGGTGTGCATCAAGATAGATGTAAATATAACGAAATTATATAATCTCTATTTAACTAAGGGAAAATTACAGGAAATATATGGTCTACTTACAAACCTTTACTTCCAAGCGTCGTACGACAAATAAAAGAATCTGTACCTGAAACAAAACAATTATTTTAATTAACAACTTACCCTTCAATATAACTGAATAAATTTTCAGTATAAAAACTAATTTTAATACTTATAATAAATACATATTTTAAATTACAAACTGAACAACACTCTCAGTTATTATTTTATAACTATGTAAATTAGTTTAGTTTCAATATTAATTTAAATTTGTGCTGTAAACGAATTTGAATACAGGAATTTTCATTTTTTTACCTATACCAATTTCTCGGTATCGCGGAAATGACCAAAAATGTGTAGAGTTTCTGTAGGTTTTGAAAACCTATTCACATTGAAACTACTTGAGTGACGTGACAATTTTACCTCGCAAAAGAGAGGTGGTTACTTTGCTGCGCCATTTTCCACGCCGCGCGGACTTTGAAGGGCGGTTACTCGGAGACTCTTTAAATCAATTACATTATTAAAAGGAATTCGTGGACATTTTTCAAGCACTACAACTTTCACATTCGCAATTTTTTTAAAAAGCCATCCCCACAGAGCTAGAATGGCGGAAACCGATTTTTGGTAAATTTGTCGCTCTCTACCGTTCTCAATACCAATTTCTCGGTATCGCGGAAATGGCCAAAAATGTGTAGAATTTCTGTAGGTTCTGAAAACCTATTCACATTGAAACTACTTGAGTGACTTGACAATTTTACCTCGCAAAAGAGAGGTGGTTACTTTGCCATTTCCCACGCCGCTCGGACGTTGAAGGGCTGTTACTCGGAGACTCTTTAAATCAATCACATTATTAAAAGGAATTCGTCCACATTTTTCAAGCACTACAACTTTCACATTCGCAATTTTCGGAAAAAACCATCACCACAGAGCTAGCAGGGCGGTAACCGATTTTTGGTAAATTTGTAGCCCTCTACCGTTTGCAATACCAATTTCTCGGTATCGCGGAAATGACCAAAAATCTGTAGAATTTTATTTCCAACATTTTTTGTTCAATAATTTTTTCTGTGCGACCAATGGATCGCGAGAAAAAACAAATGTAATTGTTTTCAAGATGGCTGCTGTTTGGCAGGAGGTGGAGGCACGGCTTTTTGGTTATACGTTTGTCTAATGACCCTAAACCACTGGGCAAGAGGAATCGCCGCGGCGATTTTAGGTGACGGTGGTTTCCGACAATTTTACTGTACTATAAATGCTGATCTACATTTTGATTGTTCATTTTTTAGTAACAGTATTTTTCTCATTTGAATCTGGTTCCATTCATTTGTTTTTGATATTGTTTCCGTTGGCTAAGAGCACTGTGAGGACTGGTTTTGAAAACATCGCGAATTGTATGGAATATCCTTTATTGATTGAAGGAAATTGCAAACGATTCTATTCAGTTGACCAGAGTACCCCCTTTGTCATAAGTTTGGGTATGCTTCGTATTGCGATATCATGTGCGGAAAATTTTCTTGTAGATGTTAGTGATGAAAGTGAAAGCCATATTAAGAAAGAGGTATTAAAATAAAATTATATAACAAAAATTTAACTGGCCTTTTTCGTTACGTGAGTAATAGCTATTAACGATACAAGTTTGATTATGAGCATTTTAACGAAAATAATTTGATTGCCAAAACGAGGCGCTTAGCCGAATTCTGCGGCAATCAAACGAGTTTCGTTAAGTGTATTGTTCAATATTTTAACTTCATCAATAAATTCTGGTTCAATGTATTCTTTGTTTTATAAAAAGAGTGCTATAACATCATTTATAACCGCACGGAGTGCGGTAATGTCCGTTACCGCACAGAGTGCGGTAATAAAGCTCATAACGATATTAAAATTAATTTGGTAAGTAGTCTATAACAACACTGATGAAGATAAACAAGTTAAAAACATTTTATTAGGATTTGTACCAACGAAACGATATTATTCCTGTAGTGTTAAATATAATCCATCATGCAGGTACATTAACAGAAAGACAAAACGTCAACTCTAATAAGACATGAAACTAAACTAAACTTGTTATGACACAACTAATTATTGTTGTTTCCATTTAAGTACTCTGTAATTTTTAAAGGTTGAAAAAAGGTAGAAATCAAACTGGATGGTATTTTTACTTGCCTCTGAAGGTAGATCACGTAATCAGAGAGATAACTGGACACTTTGAGGTATTTATTCGATTCATTCTACCTTGTTTGGTATGCATAGCATTTTATTCTACCTAAAAACTCCTGAAAGGGCATAGGAGTTTTACATTAAAGGAATTGTATTTTGTAGTTTAAGGTAACTTAGGTGTTTTCCACCTAACCCCTTCCTACAAGGTACAAATTTTAATAGTTCGAGTTACAATAAACAACCTCTATAAGTAAGCTTCCGCCTTAAAACTAAATTTACTTTAACTAGAACGAAATAATTTCCCTAATGGCGGATACATTTAGTAATTAGTAAAAGTAGAAATATAAGAATTATTTATTATATGCTATTTTATCCTTTAAGGTCAATTGAGAAATAAATATATAAACCATGCACATTGCAACATGATTAGAAGCCATAAAGGAAGATGCTTTGTCGACATTTTTAATTGTGTTTATAGTTTATACAACTTACGTGTAGAAAATGTTATTATTACAAATGTAATACCTCTAGAGGAGACTATCTCGCAAAATAAGAGATTTGAAAATCTTTAAATGTATTTAAATATACCATTTAAGGTAGGTATATATTTTTTACCAGTAAGGTAATAAAATATTCCGTTTGAGGTGGTGATTTCTACGTCGAATGATGTAATTTTTAAAGGTTGAAAAAGGCAGAAATTTTAATAGTCCGAATTACAATAAACGACCTTTATAAATAAGCTTCCATCTTAAAACTAATTTTACTTTAATTAGAACTAAATAATTTCCAGAAAAAGGGTTTTCGCAGAATAGGTTTCGTAATTACTAAAAATACATTTAAAATTCAAGTGCATTTGCATGTTGAGTTTCTAATCCTTTGGGTTTGGGAACATTCATTTAAGCACATTTCTTGAAACTTGAAAATTCTAAGATGACGTCAATAAGTAAGCAGGTAATAAAAGGTACCTCAAACCAAGGGTAGATCGGTTTAAATATTCTTTCTTAGCCCCACAAGTGCACAAGTTTCGTTGCAATTGCAGCAAAAACATCTCCAAAATTTTGTGCTTTGTGTTTTGTGAGCAGTGTGCACTTTGTTCAGGGTAAGTTTTTTAAATAGTAATATTCGAGTTATGTATACATGTATAGGTATAACAAAGTAACCGTTTATAGCAATAATTTTCTGATACGATTATAAAGAATGATCGAATGTCATATTTGCCCCAAGAAATTTCCACATTTAATTATAATTATTATTGCAACACATGAAATTTTCTCATTCCCACTTGAAGAACTGTAATATAGTTTGTCAGATTAATGGTTATTTAAAAACGTATCAACGTGCGTCTTCATTAATTGTGCATTGTAAAAAAGACCACAAATCTATTATTAAATGTTACAGAAAACGGATTCGTAATCTAACTACAAAGACTAAGCAAAAGGATTCGGGTGAATTAAACCAATCTGTTGTATATCAACATGTTAAAAATTTTGAAACTTTTTATCATACTTCAGATAACACTCCTGATGTTGACGATGACAATTATGATTTTGCAACAGAACATTTAAATCAATTACTAATTTTTAGATTACAAACAGAACGAATTTCTTCCAAAAGTTACTTCAAACAAAGTGTTTTGTGGAACTAAAGAATTATTTAAGATACTGATTTCACATATTAAACTTACTGTTTCACAAAAACATAACCATTCACATTAATATGTTGTTTTATAAATGACCGAAAGTCGAAAATTCTAGAATTGCTGCGAGAAAGCAAATATGAAACAAAAATAAGAAACATAGATAAGGGGTCGCACGTAAATGTTTTTGGTAAGAAAACATAGCTATATTACTAAAGATAGTATGGTATTTTATAATTAATATTGTATTTATTTGTCAGGAAATAAAAGCGACGCTATTTAATTCTCCTGCCGTTACTGTTTAAAGAAGATCCTTTAGTGCTTATTAAAAACGTAAGTTCTAAATTAACTTTTCTCGAAAAAATATTATTGTAATGTAAATTTTTTCCAGCCTGGTACTGTGCCAACGGCAACTGAAGACACTGATTGGTTTGCTCCTACCAACTCGTACCATTGTGTGCATGGACTACGTTAAAATTGCTGAGGTCCCTATTTGCACAGAGGCGGCGGAAGCAATAATAGCTTTAATACTTTTATGTAATGTTCAGTACCCTGAGCAAACAAAAAAAACACTTAAGTTTTCTGGGCTCTAACGTTTGCCAGTTGGAGGAGCCTCTCCAAAAGTTCAAAGCCCAAATTGCCCTAGTTTGTAATAAAATCATGTAAATAATATTATAAAATAACTTATCTTAGATATGTTTAGTAAACTACCCTATCGTGTATTTTAGTCGAATTATCTACAAATTTAATGTATTCAACATTAATGTAAAATAATTAAATACGAGTATGATAAGATTAATAAAAACATTTTAATTACTTTTAGCTGTCTTTTTCAAATGTAAGTTTGTAACTCTAGATGTACATTGCCAGATGTGTTCTTCGGGCGCGTTGAATTCAAAAGTGTTTAATTATTGAGTTGTTGAGAGATTGTAAAGGAAAGTTGTACTTCAGTAGTTAAAATTGAGTCTTCAGTTGACAAACAGTTACGCCTCCGTAAGTATTTTGTATCAGATCCGCTGCTTGGGCCGTCAACAGAGTAGATCCATCCAGCTAAGGGTTGAATTTCACTGTAGCGCCTTGGCATTTCATCATAATTTTTACCGACAGATCCGGACTTCACGAGTAACTGGTGATTACTTCCTTTGCTAGGTAAATGTGTATACCTTCAAGAGTAAAATTATATACCCATTCACTAGCTAAGTTAATACCCTTAAAGTGATAAAATATACCATTTGAGGTATATTTTACTACCTTGATGTTAGATATTACATCCTGTGCTAGGCAAATGTTTATACCTTCAAGAGTAAAATTATAGACCATTCATTTGCTAAGTTAATAAGACTAAGGTAATCAAACATACCGTTTGAGGTATTGCTTTCTACCTTGGACGTTGAGCATTGTTTTCACTTCAGGGTAGATATGTATACTTCTAGAGGTAGAATTTTATAACCCTTCATAAGGTATTCAAGTATACCTCTTAAAGTATTCTTTTCTACCATGAATTTAGTTACTAGTTTGGTTGCAGGGTATACCGTTAAACCTTTTGATGTCGACCGTTATACCTCTTCATAAGGTAGATTATACAGTTTGGTGTAGAATAGTTTCATTATACCTTAGATTAACGTATTTCTGGAATACCTTAGGGTTGGATATAGGTAATACCTTTAAAGGTAGTATATTCAACTTGTATGATTTACAGATAGATATCTTGGTGTAGATTAAGTTTTAGTATTTTAATATTTGTCTTCGTTCTAGTTCATACAATGCTGCACCTATGCAATTATTGATGGTCAGATGGAATTCTTTACTTAATTTCTTAATATACTCTGACTGCACTGGACTTTGTGAAAGAAAGAAATAATTTTAGTTCTACGTGTTTAACCTATCCATTGAATGAGCACTAAAAGTAGCAAGGCATAGCATCACTAAATTGAAGTAGACTGCCAGTAGAAAAGAATCGTCTACATCAAAAATACTGATTGCCACACTTTACTGAAACATCTTGTGTGTACCATCAAAGGCAGAATGTCCAAAATCATAAAGTCTGAGTTTGACAAATGCAGCATTATTCCTATCAATATAGACCGACTTTCATCGAGATTAGAGGTGTACGCGCTGTTACTATGAACCAAAACTCGAATAAATTGAAAGAAAATAGAAGTTGAAGCTGGGAAAAGGTCAAATGATAGGATGATAACGAAAGTAGCAGTCTAAAGAGTAAAATAAAATTCCCTAAGGACAATAGAAGCAGTAAAATATCTGATCAGGATAATAGGGGAGTTTGACGATGAGAATGAAGAGTGTGACCAGGAAAATCAAGAGTCTAATTCATCAGAGTTGTAAAAATAAAGAGGAACAAATCCTAGAAATTTCAACTCCATCAATTCTCAAAAATAGAAAAATTTAGAGAAACGTAATTTCCATTTTTATGGACGAAATTAAAGTGGTAATTTGTAAAGTTAGAATAAAGTTAACTAAAAATGCTGCTGACTATGGCTTTTTATACGTTTTTCCGGACAATGAAGATATATATAATACCGTATGTACTTTTCCATTCAGTTCAGTCATCAGTGTGGCGGAAGGCCCAAAAACTGGAGGTGTATCGCTCTAAAAGCGGTTGGTAAGTAACACGATTTGTGTGGAAATATGATTTTAGAATTTTATGTTAAACGTAGATACAACTTTTGAACAAATAGAAATTAAATACAGATATTTTTTTACTTATGTTGTTGGTTTTAATAGATTATTCGACAATATGTGTATATTTTTAATTTAAATTGTTTTGAATAACCACAGGCGATGCCAAACAGCGTTTAATATGTAAGTTCAATATGTGCTATGATTCTTCTTGTACGGCGGTGAATCACACAATTGGGTAATAATTAACCGAAGGATATATTTCCAAATACACGAAAAGCTCTTAATTATCAGAGCTAACGCTAGAGGTTGGATAAGACTTGTGTGCTATTTCGTGATTTTATACGTCACACCATTCTGGAGATATTTTACCGAAAAATGTTTAAGACTTTTAACTAAAGCCACGAGAATTTTAATTCAGTAGATAATTCTAATTTTGTTCTGTGTTTGTAATTTGGTCGTTTGCGTAGTTACTTCACTTCTAGAATTTATTTTAACGAAATCTTATTGCACTTTCACGTTGGTTGGATTTCCATAGAAATTGTTCCTTAGAGGATTGTTGGTAGTTGATTCGTTCTCTAATTAGTGCTTTACTTGCACAGGTAAGTTCTTTCGGATCGTTGCCTGTACACTGAAATTTTGATGATTAATCCTTTCGAAATAACTTGTTTTGGCACCAGTAGTTAATTATCTTGGATAGGCAAATTCTTCAATTAACCTAACTAGATGTTCTGTTTGCGCTAAAATGTTATATGTATTCGTAATAAATGCTTTAATTAAACATATATTACATTTCAAGCTACCAGATTTTTTAAAGTAACATTTTATGATAAAACTACGATATCATCAAGATATACGTTAAGAAAAGGAAAAGCCACGATAAGAAACTGTTCTGTATACGGAAAACAATACTGCGCTAATAAATGTTTGTCTTTAAACTAAAAGTCTGCCTATAACTTTAATACTTGTGGCAGTAAAATAAAACAGAAACAAGTCACGGATTCCATACTGAGGCTGATACGTGCTTTAGCAAATTGTGTCCCAGCAAAGGGCGAGCAGTGACTCCAGCAATTTGATTTCGCGGGCTTATTTTCAACACCCCGTATAATTTTATTCGGCCATAAATCCGCCGATCTTGTGCCTCTCATGCCGAGCTATAAAGCTTTCACGTCTTATTCTCAAAATCGAACATTTTACGATTCTACTTGGACGCCACCGAGTTTATAGTACGATACCCGGGCGGAGTTGCCGCTTAAGCAACTTTAGAACTGATCTGGCTGAATTTAAGTGCAACTAGATTGATCAAGTTAATTAGGTGAAGCAGGACGTGCAGACAGAACGCAATTATTGCGCGATGTGGGACAAACTTCGGTTTAATTGAATCTAATTCCGCGCTCGCGTTTGCCGTAATATATTTAATTAATAACAATTGGAGCTACATAATCTCGCAACTGTGTGCTGAATGCATTTAAATGCGATATTAATGAAGAACAGATTTTATGTGCAGACACAAAGGCTTAGTCGACTTTCCGGATTTGCACTTAAAACAAATAATAAATTGGTTGGTTTAAATGCGAGTACGTTTCATGTGCATCTACCGGAGTGAATTAGTTGGTCGCAGTGCTATATTTCATTTCCATAATTACTGCACGCCCAGTGCAATCTATAAAAACATTTGTAGCAGGTTATCTGCGCTGTGCTATCTGAGTTACTACCAATATCATAATTTCCTTTTGGTGACAGCCTGTTTTTACAACAATGGTAATTTCAAATCGGATAGGCACTGACAGTCAAATTTCCCCTTTATTTCGTGGGACGTCGCCGTTCTCGCGATGTATTCAGTGAGAGCATATTGGAAAAGTTATGGACATATGTTAATATCCTGTTCGTTATTGAAAGTAGTTTTCACTTTATGTGTCGCCCGATACTAAAGCAACTAACACCAAGCGCGTAGAGTCGTTAGAGGAAATTGTTTCAAAGTTTGGTGGCTGTTCTCGTTATATATTATTTTGGGCGATATTTCCAAGCGACAAGAGTCAACATCTCGCATCTTGATGTAATAGCGCCTAGCGCTCAAATGGAGCTTTCAAAGCGAATGTGAGGATTATGTATATCAAATAGCAAATTACAGACAGCACAGTAATAGAATTACTTATCCAGTTTGCCATGTCATAGCTTAGATTGATGAAACCATTAAGGTGAATAACATAACCATCAGAGATAAAAAATAGTCTCTGAAAGTCTGTTAGAAACCAATATCTAATATAAATAGAGAAGATGTAAGTCGCCTTCTATAAACTAAAGAAAATTTAGAAAATATAATTTTTGGCTGTATTAAAATATATGTTTTAATATAGAACCAATTTCCATTCCATTTTTACATAACTTAAGTGTTTAGATTAAATACAATGTAATTCATAAGCAATGTAATTAAATTTAAAGGTAGTTAGAGGGTATCAAACAAAACAACTTTGCATAGAAAACTTCATCAGAAATTAATAGTAATCCCAAGAAAGAATTTCAAACATTTAATTGCTTAAATGATTGGTGGTTACTGGAATGAATTTTTATGATCATAAGTTCGCACAGGTGGTTGCGATAAGACCGATTAGAATACAATTTAGAAACAAAAAACAGTTATCTGGTTATTTCAATCACATTTGGTGCATTCGGTTAATGCATTATTATCTGATTCAGCCAGTGGTCCTCAAAAGTTTTCTTCGTATCAATTAATTTTTAGTGCAATATACTTCTACCGAGGCCAGTATACACCTATTTAATGTAATGACTATACTTATAAATCACACTATATATAATATATACTTAGGAATAGTACCTTCCTATATTTTTACATTTAAGACGGAAGAATACTAGATATTGACGATTTACTTCAATTTTAAGTGTATACGGGGTTAAATGAAAGCAAAAGATACTAAAATAAAAAATTTTACTAACAAAATTAATGATTTTGCTTAAAACGCAAGTTTCTCAAACAAATGGTTATTTTAGCTACTACTGTAAGGTATATGGCCATCGGAGTTACCAATTTGTAAGGCATAGGCCCGTAGAGTGTGGATATCTTTTAATATTTAAGCTTATTTATAGCGGCCAAATAAAACAAAGTAGTTTCATGAACCAATGCAATAAACTTGTTATATATTTGCTTGATGCGTCACCTTAACAAAGAACTAGGTGACGCGATCATAACAGTACTAACATGACAAGATATAAATTCCTTTGGTACCAAATAAGTATAACAGATAATAAATTATTTAATGGAATACCTATAAAAATTCTGTAAAGCCTAATTCCAGGCAACTTTATTGCATATTGTTACGATTGAATTGCGTATCCATTTGAATTCGATGTCAATTATTCAATATTGTTACCCATCTATTCAACTTCAAGGTCTATGGTACTCAGTTCATATTTCGCGTGCTTGTGCCACGCCTACTTTTGGCTGGGAGCCCAGAAAGTAAAAGGTCGCGATTGTTTCCTCGGCGTTTTTTTCGGCTTGCCTTCGTTAGCAGCATGAAGCCGGTTTAAGCGTCAGTTAAAGTGTTCAGTGAATGTATGGGCATGCAGTTTGCTTTTTGGACCATGGTTGCCCGCGCCTTTCGGCGGAGTTGAATTCCTGAACCGTAAATTAGGAAAAGTTTCAATCCCACGTAATTGTGAGCGGATTCTACGCTGCTGGTTTACTTCTTCGCACTTGCCCAGAACATCTCGGGGTAAATTAGAAAGCCTTCCTTGGCCTGTATTTAATTTCAACCCTGTTCTATCGTGGACTATTTTCTCCTTATAGCAGTAGCTGTAGGGCAGTTTGCTAGGTGTTAGCTGTCGTTGCATCTGGTTGTGGATGTTCTCCGGGGGCATGGCTTTGACCCGTCCATATCGTCAAGTTGGTCATTTACTGGCGACCAGTCGCTTTGAGCCCCCTTCGGGCATTGTGACATTCGGATTGCCGACATGACCTTGGCAGTATACAGTTCCCTTCGCGAGCTTGGTACCTGAACGCACTGAAAGCGTATTGCCTTGCAAACCATTGCCTGATGTTAATGTGTGCGATAATACTGTATCGTTGTTTTGTGAACTTGTGACGTTGTTTATTTGTTACTGCTACCCGTATTTGAGCTTCTCTTTCAAAATATTTTGTGCGATGTGTGTTTACGTATTCTCTTTGAATGCCTGGATACACTTGTCGTTAGTAGGTAAAAATCCGTTGGCGCTCTTTTATTTGAGTATTGTACAGAACTGAACACGCCGTCTTTTTCCTTATAATTAGTGTCACACACAGTCTCATCTGGTGCTTTATGCCTTTTCAGATTGTCATATTCAGTTTCTGTTACTTCTTGGATGTCACTTCCATTATTGTCCCCATAGATCTGTACCAATCCTTATGATTCATGTTCTCGTTAAAATAATCTTTGAATTCATCTTCTTGTGTATGATATGAGTAATAAGGACATTAATTTTCCGTTTCGATATAACTAAAATTTCCAGACAAGGGAGTTTCTTCTTTACGAACTTCCCCCAGACCTCATTCTCTTCATTATTTGTTTGCTTCTTGCGTTTCGTTGTCTGCTTAGGCGTTTCCTTTGGTTAAATTAATAGTTCCTTATTTAATATTTTATTCTTCTTTAGTATTGTTTTAGATAACACCTTTTCATGTGCTGCGTTCTTCTTTTGTTTAATTTTCTGACTTGATGTTTCTGGTTCTGAGCATGCTATTCTTTTTGTTGTTTGTGTTCAGTTTTTTTCATTGCCGCCCAGCCTTTGTAATAGGACGAAAGCAATTCACGTCCATCGGCTGGGTCATGTGTGTGCTGTTTGCTGGTAATGTGTTAGTTTTTTTAACTTTAGGAAACATTTTATTTTATCATTTTGTACATTTTTCAAAATTTTGCATACCAAGACTTAATGTTAAAATTCACATTTTTTTAATGAAGACTAAATATCGAGAGATAAAAAACTGTTCCTCAGCGGGCTGTGAAATTCAAACGTTTGGATGATATGTTGGTAGCACTGTAAGTCTATGTCAAGTTCTTGGTTAGCAGGTTAGTTTTTGTGTCAGTTTTGACACAGACTGACCCAAAATCTAACCTGTTAACCTAGAATTTGACATAGACTTACAGTGCTACCAATATATCATTCAAACGTTTGAATTTCACAGCCCGCTGAGGAACAGTTTTTTTTGGATCTCTCGATATTTATAATTGGAAAAATAACATAAAATATTAATTACTCCTTTATTATTTACTGAAAAGTAATATGTTCGCATAATTTTTACGTTTTTGATGCAAGACGCGTTTTAGAAGAAATATTTGTCAACGACAATTTATATCTATTCAAATGGCTTCTAAAATTGTAATCTATCCCTGTTCCCCGAATTACTGTTACAAAACTCCTGTAAATGCTGTTTTACAGTTGTCTAATTGAAGAGATTTTTATTTCTCCAGTTTACAATTTCTATGATGGCACAAACACAAAATTATGCTACAATGGGAAACGTAGATTATGCAAAGTAGGCTATACCACATCAAGCACTTTGAAATTTATTTAGGAATAGTGCCCCATTTCCCTCGACCAAGTTCTTTTATCTTAAAGTCAGGGGTGTAACTCTCGAATAAGTGGGGCACAACGGCCGTTATTCCGTGTCTTATGGTAGCGGAATTTCTTAGCTGCATTTCCGCTTATTTCGTAGATACATTCAAATCTTCCTAAAACGCTGGGAAGCTTCCATTAAACTTTAGCCGCGCAGCAAGTTTAAAAGTAAAACTCAGAAAGCAGACGTTTTTAAGCGGAAATAACCCCTAAAACTTTCGTAGATGGCCAGTAAGCAGCATCCGCGAACCGGAATACAAACATGAGCCAAATTTATGCATTTTCGCTTCGCCGACATTCCGTGTTACTTGAAATGCTTCAACAAAACTGCACAAAAAGATAGAAAGTCGCAATTTTCGCTTTGAAATACAAAAAGCTAGGCGAATTTTAATTGAAAATTTCATTAAAATTTGCACTGCAATAATATACTTGAGATAGTAAATTTATTATATTTGAAGCTACCAAAATTATCTTTATAACTATTCTATAAGCAGAAAAACAATTCGAATAATGTGACCGATAGTGATTCCAAACTATCAGCTTTCCTTCGTTTGTAGTTTGTGGGAAGGAGGGTTAATTAGATTGGAAACTGTTAGATCCAGATAGATGATAGTTGTAAGAATTATAAGAATTTAGTGTGCATAATAATTGTACCTCGTTTTAAACTATATCAGCTTTTTAGTAACATATATCGAAAGAAGAGACGTGAGAAGAGGGAGTCATCTCTAATAGTTGCAGCATGAATACATTTTTCAATGACTCTACATTTTAGTAACAAAATGTGTTCTGCATTTAATGAATATCGAGAAAAACAGCGGCCCCTGTATTTGCTTGATTGTTGGGCAGGACAGTGTACACAGATTTTTTCTTACAACCAGAGTTAATTCATATATTCCCGGGCTGTTTGCTTTGGCTATCCATTCGAACACAACTTAAATATCTTCTTTTCATCAATCCTGCTAATATCATATATTTGCTGTAAATGCCTGGATGCTATCACTGTATTGGCGGTTGCAGTCGAGAGCACTGGATGAGAGACCAAACCACTGACGTAGTTTTTCTGGCTGAAAACTCTTTTTCCCGGGCCACGCCTTCTGCAGATCTTTCTCTGCATGACGAGGTAGAGGAGACCATATTTCTTTGGGTGTTACATTATATACCCGAAGTACGCGAGCTTTTTGGTTTTGCTTGTTGTGGTGATCTCCTTAGGTTTTCCTCTCTCCCTCATCAAGTCTTTGTTCCTAACACGTTCCACCCAACTAATTCGCAGTATATGGTGGTACCACCACATCTCAAGCTTCAATCGCTTTCAGAGTTGTTTCTGTAAGGTTTTGCGTCGAAAACGAGAACTGAGAAGGCGCAACAATGGAGAACGCGCACTCTGGGGTTTAAATTGGGAATCCAACTGGGGTCTTCTGAGTTTAAAAAACGCATATCTCACCTTCTCGAATCAACATAAGTTTCAAGGCTTCTTCAACTGCAGATCCGACGTGACCCTTTGGAGATGTTCTAGAAGTTTCTAGTAACTACCATATATCTGGTCTTCTTGACGTTTAAAAGTAGCCCGTACGCCTCTTGTGTGGCAGTCCTTTTGCAAAACCAAATAGGGAGTCGCCGACGCTTCAAGGGGTGGCTCATGAGACTGATAGTTCAGTAGTTTCCACGCTCCTTCAATGTCGATTTCACCAGAAGGTTGACTTCAGCTAGTCGGATGGTATGTTGCTGATGTTGGGTTCCTCGCTAAATAGATGACAGCAAGAGCCCCTTGTCTCCTAGCAACTTTAGCACTTCCGTGTGGACTTCATCAGGGAACGTATTGTTTTCCCTCGTTTTGCTAATATTCAATAAGGATAATGCTGTTATACATTTAATTCTAGGAATAGTTTTCCCGATGAAATGATATAAAATTGTGTTTGCATCTGATGTCCTATGCTACTATAATAGAAGAGAAAATTTTGTACATTTGCATCATATGTGCATGACACCAGGGAAATGATCCCTGGGCAAAGTCTTTTCTTGCTTTCCAAAGAATTGAAATATAGAATTTGATTATGATAGTTGAAGCGATTATTGTAAAATAAAGTAACAGTTAAACACATACGCTAACAAGAAAGTCCTATTGATTATTTTACATGTATGACCTGTTATTTTACATTTTTAGATGAAGCAATAAATTGGTAATAAATAATTAAACTATGCCACGTTATATACATTGAGTATCCCAAAACCCATAACCCATTTACTAAATATATGATAAAACAAGGTAAAATAAACGAAACCATACAGTAGTAAACATTTTATTTGTTATCTTAATTTTTCAAAATATTATTTGAGCAGAAAGTAGTTGCTACCCGCTAAGTAAGGGGATTAGATCGAGTAGTATCAAGTATCAAGCCGCATTCTTTTGTAGCAGGACGGTATTTAACTTTTAAAATTTCTGGATAAAAGCATAGCTTCCATAGCTCTTCCCAACTATAAACCGTTAACATTTAAAAAATCATGCGTTTATGCATCAAGTGTAATAAGAAAAGAATATGTTACAATTGACGCTTGGTAGGTTGTAATAACTCATTTCATTTTGGCACAGTTAGAAGAGATGAAAGTATTCCTACTTTTTGGTAAGTGCAAATGAAATGGACCACCACGAAATAAGTGAGGTTATGTGATAGGAAAAAAGTGTCAATTTATACAACATCTTCTCTTAATAAGCATATTACTACGGTACCAATTCAAGTTAATGGTTCGTTTATGATACTTTGACCAGATGCAATGTAGACAAACAAAAGTGCATGCGCATAACGTGCCAAAGGTTTGTGCCTAGGTGGATATCATTTCTAGTAAAACTATTGAATCGACAACACTCTGTATAATGGTAAAGTGTGAAGGGAGCAAATATTTTATTATACTTTATTATAAAAATAATTGCGACTGACC